>CM061257.1:167094434-167694434 GCA_030848825.1 Tadarida brasiliensis | reverse complement strand
TTAAGCAATGTTTGCAAACTTATTTTGCTCTGAAACGGACTGTTCATTTTTCAGTCTTCCCAGATGAAGTACATTGCTCTATCTCTCTAGCCCTTTATTATCACTCCCTTCTATATTTTAGATCTTTTATCTGGTCCTCATTCCATTAGCATTTCTATTCCCATGACCCCTTTATCTTTTTAAGCACCCTTTCTGATTCAATTCAGTAGGTATACCAAATATACCCTTTTTTTAGACTTTCTATTCTACCACTTAACCTCTGACCTCATTTACAAAGAAATACAAGCCTGTCTTGTTTTGTTTTTGTTTTTTGTGGTCTCTACCTCTTTCCTGAACTCTAGGCTTTCATGGTAACTTAAATACGATTGTGTCTTTCTTATCTCTATATCTTCAACACTATAAAAAGTTTTGCTTGTAGAATTAATAATTGCAGCCATATCTAGAGTATTTACTCTGTCCTAGGCACTATCCTGAGCACTTAACATATATTAACCCACTTAATTTTCACAACAACTCTTAAGGGACAGTTTTGGGGTCAAAATCCATGGTTATCTAGCTTTTACAGATTAGGAAACTGAGATACAGGGAAGTTGAGTAATGTCCTCAAGATCACTAGCTGGAGGAGAGTGGAGAGGCTGGGCTTCAAACTCAATTATTCTGGCTCAAGAGTCTACACTTTGGATCACCTTCTCTCTCGGTGCTCACTAAACAATGGACAGACATCTCTGTTTTCATGTTTGAAAGTTTCCTGAGTCATTTCAGATACAAAATGTGGTGACACTTCTATCTACCTAGTCAGCCAAGCTAGAAACTGGGGTCAACTTAGATTTATATCCTTGCTGATTTTCTGTCTAGTGGTTCTATTGATTGTGGAGCTAGAGGTATTGAAGTTCCTAACTTTTCTCTTTTTAGCTGTCAGTTTTGCTTTATGTATTTTGAAGCTCTTTTGTTGGGTGCATACACATTTAGAATGTTATGTGTTCTTGGTGAATTGATCCTTCTATCATTATGTATGTAATGTCCTCCTTTGTTCCTGACCTACTTTGATATTAATGCAATCACTTCAGCTTTCTTTTATTTGTTTTTTAGCATTGTGTATCTTTTTCCATCCTTTTCTTTTAACCTGCCTGTATCATATTTGAAGTGAGTTTCATGTCAACACTATGTGATTTGTTGGTTTTTCTTTTAATACATTCTGATGATCTCTTTTAACTGATACATTATTCATATTTAGGATTTAGTTCTGCTGTTTTATTTTTGTT
Organism: Tadarida brasiliensis; assembly: GCA_030848825.1. Taxonomy (NCBI): domain Eukaryota; kingdom Metazoa; phylum Chordata; class Mammalia; order Chiroptera; family Molossidae; genus Tadarida; species Tadarida brasiliensis. Next base: position 167,693,172 of record CM061257.1, on the reverse strand, counting down.
TGTTCCCTCTGATTTTGTTCTTCTGTTTTCTCTTTTCTACTTGCCTGTGGTTTACTTGAACATTGTTTTAATGTACCTATGGTATTTTTGAGTACATCTCTGAATAGTTTTCCTAGTGGTTGTTCTAGGTATTATAATATACATACATATTTAACTTACCACAGCTACTTGTATCAATGTTTTACAACTTCAAGTGGAATATAGAAACCTTAATATCACCTTAGATTTTAGTGAATTCTACTTCCTAAATATTTCTCATATATTCCCCATTCTTTTTGCCTCTGTATCCCCTGCATTAGTTCATACACTCATCATCTCTTACATTAGTCTTCTAACATTTCCCTTTCTCTTTTTTCATTTCTTTTTTCAGTCTTTCTTCCTCAATCCCACAAGGATGGTCTTTCTAAACATAATAGTTCTAGGGTCAGAATCTTTCACTTGTTCTTTATTGTCTTCATGATGAATTCCAAACTCCTAAGCTTGGCATACAAGTTCTGTTATAACCTTGCCCTTAACTACTTTTGCAACTTCTTAAATCTCTCAGCTCTTACCCATGTTCTACTTCCTAGAATGTCTTTTGCTCCTTTCTCTTCTGTATTTACCTCATACTTGTCCTTCAAGACTACTCAGTTAAAGAGAAACCACCACATGGAACCTTTCCTGACTTCCTTTCTTTAAATTATGTCTCCTTCTGCTGTTGCTTAACTCTATCATATTGCTTATCATGATGTGCTGTTACTAGCTTATCTTCCTTCTCTCCCTCTATTTGAGCTCTTAGAAGAACTATGGTACACATTTCCTAAATATTTTATAGGGAAGATTTGGCTTAAAAGCTACATTTATGAAATGGATTTAGAGGTTTTAATGGACTCGAAGCTTATTTATGAGACAATTTGATCTTTGTTTGTATTGTATTGGTAATCAAAATTCACCTGGATTTCAGTTTACTTCTGGACAGTATGCTTAAAGGGCATAGACAAATTAGAAGTTGTATTTAGGAAATCAGGATGATAAATGGGGTTCTAATCCATGTTTTAAGAGGAACAGTCAAGCTCTGGCCAGTTAGAGCATCAGCCCACAGACCATAGTCGTGAGTTCGATTCTGGTCAAGGGCACATACCTCAGTTGTGGTTCAGTCCACAGCTCTGGTCGGGGTTGTGCGGGAAGCAACCAGTTGATGTGTCTCTCTCACATCAATGTCTCTCTCCCTCCCTCTCTCCCTATCTGAAGACAAATGGAAAAAAAACCTTGGGTGAGGATTTTTTAAAAAAAGAGGAACAGTCAAAAGAGTTGGATATTTGTCACCTAGAGAAAATTCACAGGTCACTTATGGCTCTCAATATTTGAAAGCCTTATTCTTTGTGCCTGGCAAGGAGCCATTTATGCAAATGGGAAGACGTATCAGACAAACATATTTCAACATATATGAAAAGATTTTTCATAATTACAGATATAATAGAATGGTTTAGATTGCCTTATATTAGATAGTGGGTCATCTCTCCTGGGGATATTAAGACCGAGCCTAGATGACCACTTATTGGGGGATGTTATAGAGAGAATGCAGACATAATAGAAATTTTGACTAAAGGCCATCTCATTTCTGAGATTGTATGCAACTAACACCAGAATAAATTCTAAGAGTTCTCAAAACACTGAAGCGAATTAACTCATTCTTTATGTTACAGAAAGGATTAAATACTAGTATTAATTATTTGATTACAGGAAATATAACAATTATTCTGTTGACTATGGGTAGTACTACCTACTTCTGCTTGCTTATGTGCCTAAACTTACGATTTAAAGGTTAATAGTATTTAGAGCTAAGTTGAGCACTTTTTTCTTTGTTGAGATACAGTCGTCCCTCGTTTATCGCGGTTAATCCATTCCAGACTCTAGTGGTTGCACCTGGCGTTGAAGGATTCCTGGGGTGCTTGAATACATAGGCCTACAGTCCATACATATAGTAATTTTGATTTTAATTGTAATACAGGGGTATATAATTGACTCAGACAACCGAGCGCGCGCTGTATCATTTTCACTGTCTCGATCAACTTTTTAATGAATATATTTGAAAAAAACATGATAGAGTGAAGCTGCGAAAGTCAAAGCGTGAAGTGGCGAGGGACGACTGTATACCTTTTAGTTCTGGTATATGCTCTGAGGAGCAGTTAGATATGAGATATGGTTGGAGTGGACATGGGTTTTAGAAGTCTTCAGAATGTTGTTTTACTTAAACTATAGGATAAGTACATGGGTTTGGGGTTTTTTTTTAATGGCTTATGAATACTATAAATATTCTTTAGTATATTCCATATTAAACTTTTAAAAATCAAGCAAACGGTAGGTGATAACATTTGTTAAATCTGGTGGTGCTTTGACCATTATATTTGTTTTTATGTGTGTAAGATATTTGTATATAACTGCTTTGGTAATGAATGTTAATTGTATGTAAGTGAAAGTAATTGACTCTTGCCTGCAGAACTTGACAGTACAGATGGTGCCAAGGTTTTTAGTAAGCAACCAGGAAGAATCCAAAGAGTAGCAAGAGGATCAGGTGTGTCAACAAGAGATGTTCAAGAACTTTTGACACAATATACCAAATTTGCACAGATGGTAAAAAAGATGGGAGGTATCAAAGGACTTTTCAAAGGTAAGAAAAATAAGTTCATCATTAGTTAACAGACTGAAAGAAAGTTGAGAAGCTAAAAATTAAAACCAAGAATAGTCAGTATTAGAAAATATATTGCTGAATTTCATGTTATATTTAAGTACTTCTAGGATTTATAATGTGATCTCTGATTTGTCTGTTTTCATGTTCAAGGTAATAAACACTAATATTTTTTTAAAAAACCTTATGACTTTATTTTTTGAAGATGTAATTTATATTAAAGAAAATACAGAGAATGTCAGAACAAATTTTGAAATACCCATTACCTTAACTCCCTGGAGAATCCCATGGGTCCTATTACAAATAATATTTGATATAATTTGTGTTTTCTTCTGACACATTGTGACTATTTTTCATGTTGTCAAATATACTTTAAAATATAACTGTTAACCACTGAATGCTATTCCAGTTGAGCACTTAATGTATCTTTACTTAATGCAATGCTTCTTTGTTGGATATTCAGTCTTTCTCTATCAGTATCAGCTCTTGCATCAGTTTCTGTGCCATCTTCCAGGAGGCCAGGAATTTTTGTTTGAGCAGAAACAGAATAGATGCTGAATAAATTGTGTAATAATTTAATAGTGGTCAAATGTTTTTCAATATATGTTTTTTAGATTACTAATCAAGGTTAACATATCTGTGCATTTACTAGTTTGAATTCCCTTTGTGAATCACCTCTTGGTTCCCTGTTTATTCATTTCTTTTTGTTTTGTTTTTATTGCTTTATAATAAAAAACTTCCTTTGTTCAGATAGAGTGGGAGGAAGAGAGAGAGAGAGAGAGAAACATCAATGCGAAAGGGACACATCAAGTGGCTGCCTCTCGCACGACCAGCCAGGGCCGGGGACAAATTGCAACTGGGGTACGTGCCCCCAGCAGGAACCGAACCCGGGTCTCTCTGGACCGCAGACCGACGCTCTAACCGCTGAGCCAAACCGGCCAGGGCTATAATAACTTTTAAAAATCCTTGGTTTATGTCTGCAAATATTTTTCCCAGTTTTTCACTTGTCTTTTATTTTTATTTATATTTTTAATGAACAGTTTTCATTTTTTTAAAATTGACTTTTTAGAGAGAGATAGAAACATCAATGTGAGAGAGAAACGGATCGGCTGCCTCCTGCACACCCTCCACTGGGGGTCAAGCCCAAAACCCAGGCATATGCCTTGACTGGGAATTGAACCTCTCAGTCCATGGAACAACACTCAATCAACGCTGGCCAGGCTGTAGTTTTCATTTTTAATGTAGCCAAGGCTATTTATCATTTTCTTTTATGCTCATAAAATAATGATGTATCCCCATATTGATACAACAGTAGTCAGCTATATTTTCTTCTACTCATTTTGGTTTTATTTAAATTTTAGGTTTTAATTTTTGTCTCATCTGAAATTTATTTTGCTCTGTATTGTGTAAGCTAAAAAACATGTTTGTTATTCCAAAGAGTTAACCAACTGTCCCAGCCCTCTCTAATTTTTTTCTATATTATAAACACTATTAAAATGAGCTTATTATTTTAAAAAATATTAATTAGATACACTCCAAAGATGAGTAGTACCACTGAATAGCTTTCTTAAAAATGAGTATTTATAGAAGTTCTTATCACCTTTTTCTTTGACATTTTTCTTATTTTCCTTGCTTACTATATCCTACTTTCTCTTTTGTGCCAAGGGGAAAAAGTTAGACAAATATGTTTAAAATTGGTTATAATTCCTAACATCGCATGCTGTTTCAGATAGTGATTAATAAACATGTGTCAGTTTAACATTTTTCCCAAATGACCCTGACTGCTCTTGATAGAACTACTGCAGATCCATCAAAAAGATTTTATCTAAGTATTGATACTCAATAAAGGCACAGTCAAGATGAAATGGGCATTGGATATGGGGTACATCCTTGTCACAACAAACTCTTTTGACAAATCACCAATGAACAGAGAATTCACATCTCACACAGATTTAATTATTTTTCACAGATTTTATTATGCCTTCTAAAAAATATCTCTTTTATTCGTAGTTCTTAGTTCATATAATTTATTTAGATCAGCTAGCTTTGATCAGAGAATCAGAGAATTTGGTTTTCATTTTCCTAAATGCTCCTGAGAAGTACCAGAGTCAGTGTTCCTTTGAAATAAATACATTTGCTGAAGCAGTTTTATTTATTCGTTGCTGTTGCATTGATCTCTTTTGCTTCCTATCTCTTTAAGCACAGCAGCTATTCTCAAGGAAAGCTCTTATCTGTTCTGCCCCAGAGTGCGTCTCTTTCATTAGCTTTTTTACTGTGGTGTGTTGACTGAGTGTGTAGAAATTCATTGAAAAATGGAGTTGGATTATTTGTCCTACTATTCTCTGAAGCTTTTTGTTATTTTTAAAAGTTTCTTAGATATATACAAATTTTCAGTTTCTCTCAGACTCATTCTTTCATATTCATTTACCAGCATCCAGTCTCTTTCCCAATTAATCCATATCTATAAACAGTTTTTTGTTCAGCATGCTCCCATATTACTCTTAAAAAATTGTTGTTATAGTTTACATTAATAGCCACTGGATACAGTTTTACTTATAGTGGCTCACTCACAGGTATAACTGAAAGTATTGAGAAAAATCTTAAAGAAAGTCCCTTAAATGTTCTTTAATATAGAATTTCACTTATACCTTCTCAAAAGTATGTATGTAATTGAGATAAAGATTAGAAAGGAATATATGTGCAAATAGAAATAATTGTGTTAGAGTGATAAGATTATAGGTGATGTTTTTTTCTTTTATGTACTCAATTTATTAAACTTTATATGATACACTGATTGTGTTACATTCTATATTGACTCAAAACTTTTTTTATTTTCAGGTGGAGACATGTCTAAGAATGTAAGCCAGTCACAGATGGCAAAATTGAATCAACAAATGGCCAAAATGATGGATCCAAGGGTTCTTCATCACATGGGTAAATACAGAGTTGTTGTCAGTTGCTAACACACAGTTTATAAGGATTAAGTTTTAATAAGCTTTGTTGCAATATTATGAAAATATGTTCAACAGATGTGTTATTTGAGGGAAATGGTCATGAGTTCTAAGTTGAATGGTTGAAATAGTGCTATATAAGCTGAAGTTTTATTCACTTCTCTACTGCCATCTGTGTGATTTTTGAGCAAGCTACTTAATCATCTTTTGTTAATGCTTATTCTGGTAACCTTTTGCCCTAGTTTAGAATCTGGATATTTTCAATGATGACTCTTTGAAATTATATAAGGATTTTGAAACTTAATTCCACTTCTACTATGTAACCTATAAAAAGTTCCGTAAACTTTCTGAACCTCACTTTCCCCTTCTTGAAAATCACAGATAATATCTCATCAGAACATTGTGACAATTAAATCTAATATATATGAAAACATTTGGTACAGTTCGGGGCATATGATAGATGTTCAGTAAATGGTTAATTCTTTCTGTGAGTCTTATGAAATAACTCCCTGCCCTCCTAAATTGATTACTATTTACAATAAGACTCTTTGGGACTTCCCAGAAAATAAATTTTTTGTTTAAATTTATTGACTCTTTACTGTGCGACAAACACAGTTCTAAAGTCTTTTCAGGTATTATCTCATTTATTTCTCACAACTTGATGAGGTAGGTTCTTCATTCTCTTTTATAGATGAGGGTACTGGTGAATATACAAATTATGAATTGGTATGTTCTTTAAGGCTGATGACCAAATTACAGTCAGAACCCAGTATATTTTTTAGAAGTTAAAGTATTTATTAGGCAAAAGTAACAAATGTTTCAAGTTCTACTTAATAATTATCTGATTTTACTTTCTCTCTAGGTGGTATGGCAGGACTTCAGTCAATGATGAGGCAGTTTCAACAGGGTGCTGCTGGCAATATGAAAGGCATGATGGGATTCAATAATATGTAAAGAAGATGCCTTAATATAAACTGACTCAGTTGATTATGTTATTTGCTGAGACCTCAGAGTTTCCTCTTTTTGCAAATGGGGAAAAAAAGTATTTTTCTTGCCTGTCTTGCCCTTTTTCTTTCTCTTCTCATTGTTTTCCCCCCCTCCTTTTCTTCTTCCTTCCTTCCTTCCTTCTTTGCTCCTTCCCTTTGATATCAGGGAGGAATATATGGTTTTTGTGGAAATCATATTTTTGCTTTAGATTTTCTTCTGTCAGTTTTTACCATCATAACACTTAAGTTAAACAAATCATGATGTAAAATTTTAGTACTTAAGTTTTTAATTGTTTCAAAGGCCAAGCATTGCATTTGTAAACAGTCCTGGTCAGTAGTTACATGATTTCTCGATAAAAGTGTTTAAAATAAACTTCAAAGTTGTTATAAGTTAAGAGTTTGTTGACTTTCTTTATGGTTTAAAATTATCAGTGCATCACATTAGGCAGACAGAAAAACCAATAGCTCTATGTCATTTAAAGCTATCCCTAGATGTATTCCTTTAATGGGAAATATGGTAGAGTAACATAACCATTAATACTAGGAATTTTTGTTTAACTTAGTATATTAATTTTGCCATAGATAATCTTAGCACTGCCATTTAAATTTAAATTGTGTCTGGAAACAGCCCAAGTGTCCATCAGTAGACGAGTGGATAAAAAAGCAGTGGTACATACACACAGTGGAGTACTATGCAGCTGTAAGAAAGAAAGATCTCTTATCCTTTGAGACGACATGGAGGGACCTGGAGAATATTATCCTAAGGGAAACAAGCCAAGCAGAGAAAGACAAATATCACATCATCTCACTTATTTCTGTAATATAATGAACTAAACAAGCTGATGAACGAAATAGACCCAGAGTCATAGAAGTAGGGTACAGACTGACAATCCTCAGAAGGGAAGGGATAAACTACAGAACTTATATGCATGTATGCATAACCAATGGACATAGACAACAAAGCTGGGGACTGGGCGGGGGGGGGGGATGGGGAGGAGGGTGTCAATGGGGAAAAAAGGAGAAACATCTGTAACAAAAATAAATTAATAAAATAAATAAATTTAAATTGTGAATTTGGTTACAATTTACAATACAATGTTTTGTATATAACTTCAATTTTTTTACCTCAGATTTTTGAATCTCAATGGCAATATTTAATTTTTTTGAAAAGCCAATTTTGTTGTTTCTTACATACCAAAAATCTTCTTGAAGAAATTGATATACTTTTAGTCCGATCAGTGTGGCTCAGTGTATTGGGAGTCCTCCCATGGACTGAGAGGTCCCACTTTGATTCCTGGTCAGGACATATGCCCTGGTTGTGGGCTTGATCCCCAGTAGGGGGCGTGCAGGAGGCAGACGATTGATGTTTCTCTCTCATATCAATATTTCTATCACTCCCTAAAAAAATCAATCAAAACATTTTTTAAAAAAGAAATTGATATACTTTTATGACAATAGCTAAAGCATAGACCTCCTAATATAAAAATAATTGCAAGTATTAGGTTGTCACTGTTATAAATTAAAAATAATGAGACTATAACAGGGTTGATGTCATTATTGGTTACTTTGGATTGCTGCACAGTTCATTTAGAACATGACTTTTTTTTTTTTTTTTAATCTTCACCCAAGGATTTGTTTTTATTGAATTTAGAGGAAGAGAGAGAGAGAAAAACATTGATATGAGAGAGAAACATCGATCAGTTACGTGCCCCAGTCGGGGATCAGACCCGAAACCTAGGTATGTAACCTGACTGGGAATTGAACCTACATCCTTTTTGGTGTACGGATGACACTCCAACTAACTAAGCCACTCGGCCAAGGCTACAACAGTGGCTTTTAAATAAGTTATGGAATTATTTTAAAATACTAGAATAATTATGCCTATTTATTATTGACATCATGAAGATAATAGATATGGTGTAGCAGTGTATTTTGAACTAGGATAAAAGGATTTGTAGTAGTAGGAGAGAGTGAAAGAAATAGCTACTTTTTATAGTATTAAATTTTTATGACTCGAGTATTTTGTCTCCTAACTCAAAGTATTTTAAAAAAAATAATTACATAAAGAATGCAACTGATTTTTCTTGTTTACTTGGGTAGGATTTTATATACCATGAAATTATTTTCACTAGCTAAAAACTAGAATACTCCTATAGAACATTGTATACCCTGTGAAAATGATGTATCCTGATTCTGCAGAAATGTCATCGCAAGATCCAGCTATAGAAATTTGACAACAGAGAAAATTTTGTTCTCCAGCTTAGTTTCTAATTAAACTAAAGCATACTGCCTTTTCTGGGCATGCATTTTTGTGATTTCTATCTTTGGGGTACTATATAAATATATATATAAAATACACACACACACACTTTAAATATATTTTTCTTACTTTTTTAGAGAGAGAGGAAGGGAGAAGGACAGAGAGATAGAAACATCTAAGTGAGAGAGAAACATCGATTGGCTGCCTCCTGCATGCCCTGGACTGGGGATTGAGCCTACAACCTGGGCATGTGCCCTGACCAGGAATTGAGCTGGTGACCTCTTGGTGCATGCGATAATGCTAAATCCACTGAGCTGCTCCAGCTGGGCAAATTATATATTTTAGAAGCAAAAATAACAGTGGTAAAGGACAACCAACGGTCTAGAACACCTTGTTCAGCTTCCATTTCTCTTTCCTCATCTGTAAAATGAAGGAACTGGAGAAACTCTAAAATTCTGATTTCAGCCTGGCCGGTGTGGCTCAGCGGTTGAGCATCAACCCATGCACCAAGAGGTTTTCGGTTCGATTTCTGATCAGGGCACATGCCCAGGTTGTAGGCCCAATCCCCAGTGGGGGAGGAGGGCATGTAGGAGGCAGCCAATGGATGTTCTCTCTCATCGATGTTTCTATCCCTCTCCCTCTCTCTCTCAAAATCAATAAAGAAAAAATAGTCTTAAAAAATAAAATTCTGATTTTATTAATTCCTCAACCAGGCATCTTTAGTTATAAAAGCTATCCTCCTGTTCTCACAATTTTATCAGGTTCTGATTTTTGACAGCATGCGAACTATACCAAAATTAAATTCTTTAATAATTTGAACAATTTCCTTTTATTTGTTGCTATTGTTAAAACTGGTTTCTTAGCTTTTTGATATGTTATATTCCCAACTTAGACCATTTGCTAGATCTAATATCATACAACATTGGATTCTTCCTGAATGTATTATAATATTACTTAAATATGTACAAACATAAAACTAGGTATATAATTCCTTAAGCTTACAATGCGTATGTAATTATAAAACAAAAACACACTTAGAAATGAGTTATCAACAAGCAATAATAACAATAAAGGGCAAATTAACAATGTAATGTGATGTCAATGTTCTGGAAGTATATTTGCTGGCATGTAAGTTATAAAGTATAGATACAGATATAGATACACACACACACACACACACACACATACACATACATACACAATGCATTGTCATTTTATGGAGGATTTTTTGGAAAAAATTAAGTACCTTTCATCATATAGTAAAATTGATTTTAGAGTGTATTACATAAACCATTATTTTATTCAAATAAATACAGTTGCCCTGGTCGGTTTGACTCAGTGGTTAGGGCACTGACCCACGGACCAAAGGGTCATGAGTTCGATTCCAGTCAACAGCACCTACCTTGGTTTCGGCTTGGTCCCCGGCCCCAGTCAGGGTCATGCAGGAGGCAGCCAGTCGATGCGTCTCTCTCACGTTGATGTTTCTCTCTCTCCCTCTTTCTCTCCCTCCCACTCTATTTGAAGATAAATGGAAAAATATCCTCCGGTGAGGATTTAAAAAATAAATAAATGCAGTATATTATAATGTGAGAATTCCAACGTTCTGATATGTAGTAATATTGTATTAACCTTGAATACAAGCATGGTGTCACATAACTAAAAAGAAATGTAATTAACAAATACTGCTACACAGAAGGCAACAATACCAGGAAATTTATTAGAACTAAAGTCTCATGCATATTAAAGTAGGTAAAATTAATATAATATTAATACCTTATGTCAGTGAATGTAGGTGGTCTAAAAGGTAAACCATAATACAAAATTTAATGAATGTCTTTTTGCAAGTAGCTCTACACATATAAACAAATAATTCAGTAAAAATGGAAAATGTTTAAAATAAATATGAAGGAATTGTAATTTGATTTTTGTGTATATAGCAAGTCTTTTACTATTTTAATGCAAAGAGCAAGCAAAGAACTGGAATAATCTTCAATAAAAACTATGTTAGTGAGAACCATAGCTAACTAACTAAATGTAAATAAGTTTTGGTCTTCCTTAAAACCTAGCAATAATTATTAATAAAGCCAAGTAAGTTATATCCAAAACTAGAAAGCCATAATCACAGTTCAAATCTAGATGATTTTGTTCATTGGTGGCATTAACTGGATTAGAAACAGTCATTTTAAAAATTATGCTCTAGAGATGTTACCACAGACATTACAAATATACAAAGGATCATACTAGAATACTATGAAAGACTATATGCTACCAAATTCAATAACCTAGAAGAAATGGATAAGTTCCTAGAAATATATAGCCTTCCTAGACTGAATCAGGAAGAACTTGAAAATTTAAACAGGCCAATCAGCAGTGAGGAAATTGGAACAACCATAAAAAACCTACCCCCAAAATAAAAATCCAGAATCAAATGGCTTCAGCAGTGAATTCCACCAAACATTCAGAGAAGATTTGAAACCTATCCTTCTCAAACTCGTCCAAAAAATTGAAGAGTTAATACAAGGAAAGCCTTTATCGTAGCGCCTAGCATATTGGGCTCCATAAGTGAAGCTACTACTGTTAACAATGTCTTTATGCTTAAAATCAATTTAACGTGCATTTTTACCTCCTTATTCTTGTGCATCATTGATGATGAAAATATATCTCCCTATTTGAGGGATGGTATTACCTTAAAAATATGCTCTACTAAAAAATATATATGTAATTGTGTCAAAACCACAAGAAAGTCTTGTTTTTTATTTGATGGAAGGTCCGGGTTATTGAATTTTATTCAACTTTGTTTGTCCAGCCTTCCACAGAAATAGATCCAAATTTACCTTTTTGGCTCTGTATGTATCATTAAATGATAAATTTAGACCACAACTATGTTTTTAAGTAGATAAATTATAGTAATACCTGAATTTATTTTTTGTCATAGTGATAGAACTTATACTATGAAGTGAAAGAAGGAGAAATTTGGCATGTTTCTTTGTTGCCCACTTTTAGTTGACCTAGGATAGTCTTGGAATAATGATAAAAATGTAAATGCCCGAACTAAAACCATTAGAATTTCTATGCTTTTCTGTTGCCATGAGTTGTTTGTAACAGACTGCTCTTCAACTGCATATTTGTGTTAAAAATAACTCTTCTTACTGGAATATGACTTGCATTTTAAATGTTCATTAAACTAGGAAATGTACTTATAAACCATGAAAATGACTTGTGCTTTTACAGTGAAAATTGTAATTTGATGTTCAATTGCCAATTTGTAAAATGAAATAATGCATTTATAAGCATTCTACAAATTTTAAATAATGATTGTTATCCTTCTTGCCAGTAAGAGGAACGAGATGTTGAATAGAGGCAGTGTAGAACTATCTTGTTTATGAAAGTCAATTCATGAAGTCTTTAACAATTGGCTCTTTATTTTTCTTTTCAATTTATTGCAGAGCTTGTTTTTGCCATTTTAGACTGATTCAACCCATGGCTAGTGCCACTAGACAGCATCAGATCATGTTACTAAAACTTGTTTACCTCAGCAACAAGCTAATTTGATGTTATTACTGGAATACAGATTATGAATTTCCAACCATTGTTTAAAATGTAGATGGTTTTCAGATTACCAACTTCTATTTTGAAGGTTTTTGGTTTGCTTTTTAGATTATCGTGGTTATAGCAGGATGCAAAGTGTACAGCAATACTAAACAGAGAGCAAGGAAAAAGAACTTTGCACGGGAGAGAAAGGAATATTTAAAGTTGTAGGGGTGTTCTGCCTGCTGACTGTGCCATGCTGAAGGACAGATTTTGTAGGACATAACTTTGGGGGCCATTTCTGAATTTTGACTGGCATGAAAATGGAATTTAAAATACCAAATGAACTCCCCACCCCACCCGCCTTGGACAAAATAATGTATTTTATTTATGACCGCTACAATTTGTGAAAACGTGCATGAAACTTTCATACTAAAATTACAATAAAAAGTCATTTACCTGGAAACGCCCCCAACTAGTTTAAGTAATGCAGTCATGACTCTAATTTGGTTGAACACTGGGTAAAATGGGAACCTGGGATGTCTACACACACACACACACACACACACACACACACCTAAAAGAGATAATTAGTCCTCACATTTGTCAAAATGGAAGCTTTCTGTTGCCCTTTGCTATTCTTCAAGTTCCCTTAACTCTTCTACAGTTCTATTTGTCTTTCGGACAAACGTAAGCAAAATTCACTTTCGAGGCTCTTATTTCCAGGCTATTTTGGCTAGACTGTCACCCAGGTTACGGATGGATCACGTAGCATGAGCCACACATTTTATTATTATTTTTGTTGTTTTCTTTTTTAATTTTTTATTTATTTTTGTTACAATGAGCCACACATTTTAAAATATATTTTCAGCAACCACATTTCAGCTCAAGCTTTTGAAAATCACTATGCAGCTTTTCTCATTTCACAAGTACAGAAACCAAGATCTGGGAGAGTGACTTCCCAGGATGCAGCTGGTGAGCGGCTGCGCGGAGATCCAAAGCCAGGCTCCAGGTACAGGTAAGGCGGAATGACGTCATTGGTGAAGTCACTGAAGCCAGGGGGCGGGCCCGCGAGCTCCGGAGTGGGCCGGGCCGAAAGTGGTAGTGCGGTAGGCCTCGCCCCGCTCCGCCCCGCCCCGCCCCACCCCGCCCCGCCTCTCTTGAGCTGGTAGTGGCGCCTCCCAGCAGCCGTTGGCTGAGCCGGGCGTGCCGAGCTCCGCCCCTCGGGCAGGGCGGGGCCGCCCTCCCCTCCCGCTGTGGTTTGTCCCGCGCGGCGCGAGGCGGGCACTGTGGCTGAGCCCCACTTCCCAGCCGCGCACTCTGTCCACGACTGGGCGGGGAGGCGGAGGATGGAAGTGGGCTTATCGGCCATTACATTCTATCTAGCCAGCGCCAGCAGCCCTGTGGCGGCGACGCCGATGGACCGGGAGCCCGGGAGCCGTGCGGAAGGAGAAGCAGTCGCAGCCTCGGGAGCTGCGGCCGCCGCGGCGTTCAGGGACTCGGCGCGGCAGGTAGGTGAGGCCGCCCAGAAAGGCGGCGGCGCCGAGGCTGAGGCCGCCCGTGGCCCTTTCGGCTGGTCGGCCTTCCTCGGAGCAGGCCGCCCGCAGGCGGTGCGTTTCGGGGTCCCTCCTCAGGATCCCCGCTTCGGCTCAGAAACACCGGCTCGGAGGCAGGGAACCCCCGCCAGCCCCTCCGATGGCAGCGCCTCAGAGGCGGCCTCGGGTTTCCAGGGGCGACACTCCGGCTTCAAGTCTGTGAACAAGAGAACGCTGGCGTGTCCCCGAAAGGTGGCCTCGTGGGTGGCGGCCAGGTGACGCGTCTTCAATCACGTCTCAGTCTCTCCGTTTGCAAGGGCCTGACTGGGCATGTGCCCTTTCTTAGCTAATAACAGATCAGAGCTAAGTGTTCACAGGCTCTTTCCTTTAATCCTTGTAACTTCTGCACGAGGTGGGAGTTCTCCCCATTTCACCAGCGAGCTAAGGCCCAGAGCTGCGCTGTCCGATAAAATACACTGCGAGCCTCATTGTAGAGTCTGCCTTTTCTACTAGCCACGTTAAAAAGGTAAAAAGAGCCCTGGCCGGTTTGGCTCAGCGGTTAGAGTGTCGGCCTGCGGTCCGGAGAGACCCGGTTCGGTTCGGCTAGGGGCATGTACCTCGGTTGCAATTTGTCCCCGGGCCTGGTTGGTTGTGCGGGAGGCAGCCACTTGATGGTCCCTTTCACGTCGATGTTTCTCTCTCGCTCTCTTCCTTTCTCTCCCTCCCACTCTATCTGAACAAAAAATGGAAAAATGTCCTCAGGTGAGGATTAAAAAAAAAAAGTAAAAAGAAATCGGTGAAATTAATTTTAATATTATATTCTATTGAACCCAATTTATTAAAAAATTTTAACATGTAATTAATATAAAGTGAAATTAATTTTAATATCATATTGTATTTAACCCAATTTTCAGAAACAAATTTCAACATGTAATTAGAGCGAAAGTTATAAATGAGATATTTTACATTCTCTTTTTGGTACCAGTCTTTGAAATCCTGTATGCTTTCTTGCCCTTTCTTTTCTTTTCTTTTCTTTTCTTTTCTTTTCTTTTCTTTTCTTTTCTTTTCTTTTCTTTTCTTTTCTTTTCTTTTCTTTTCTTTTCTTTCTCTTCGTCTGTATTTTTGTTAATCCTCACTGGAGGATATTTTTCTATTGATTTTTAGATAGAGGGGAAGGGGGGAAGAGAGAGAGAAACATGGATGTGAGAGAGAGACACATGGACTGATTGGCTCCCACAGGACCCGGGCCAGGGCTGGGGATGGAACCTGCAACCCAGTTACATGCCCTTGTCCGGAGTCAAACCCGAGACCCTTTAGTCTTCAGGCTGACACTCAAACCGCTGAGCTAAACCGGGCAGGGCAAAATTCTGTATGCATTTTAAACCTACCGCACATTTGAGTTTGAACTAGTCACATTTCCACATTTCTCATGAGCATTAACCACATGTAGCAAGTGGTCACTGGTTTGGATACCATAAATTTAGAGAGTTGGGCAAGGTTTGGAGGTTTGTTTTGTTTTGAATTTGGTAGTTTAAAGTAATTTAGGATCTTTGGCCAAGTAAAATTAATGAAGACATTCTTTTTTTTTTTTAATCTTCAACTGAGGATATTTTTCCATTTATCTTCAGATAGAGTGGAAATGAGGGGGAGAGAGAGAAACATAAACATAGATGTGAGAGAGATACATCGATTGGTTGCCTCCGGAACAACCCAACCAGGGCCAGGGACCAAACTGCAGAGGTACATGCTCTTGACCAAAATCAAACCCGAAACTCTTTGGTCCCAGGGCCAACACTCTAACCCCTGAGCCATAGTGGCCAGGGCATGAAAACATTCTTTAACTGCACTTTTGGCCATTAAAAACCTCTCTTTGCTCCTGTATAGAAATCTCCCCACTCTCATTGAGAATGAAGCTTTTTCAGTAGCTTCATTTTTGAGACTAAACTACTTAAATGTTATGAAACATTTTCCCCAAACTACAGATTCCTAGAGAATAGTGCCTGAATGTTAATATAGCTCTTTTAAGATGTAGTTTGCATTAACAAAAACTTTCCCACATACTAGTCTTTTTGTTTGATGTTTTGTTTTTTTATCCTCACCCAAGGACATTTTTGCATTTATCTTGAGATAGAGCAGGAGAGAGAAAGAGAGAGAGAAACATGGATGTGAGAGAGACACATCAAGTGGTTGCCACCCACACAACCCCAACCCGGGCTGGGGACAAACTGCAACCAAGGTACGTGCCCTTAGTGGGAACCGAACCCAGGCCTCTCTGGTCTGTGGCCGATGCTCTAACCACTGAGCAAAACTGGCCAGGGCCCACATACTAGTCTTTATATGTAATTTCTTATTTTTCTTCTACTTAAGAAGGAGTAAGGTAACCTGCAAGAAGGAATTCAGGGGCAATACTAATTGATTAGGAAGGCACTTTCACTTTATTTGAGACCTGTTATTGACAGGTACACTTAAGCTGAACTTTCAAGTGCACAGTGCTTGCTTGATGTGTTTTCCAATTGAACTTTCCTTCTGTTAGTAACTAAGTTTCTGGTGTATTCTTTCTGGGATTTCCTATGCATATACAATAATCTTTCTTGTTAAACACACATAGGTTCATATTATACAAATGATTTTTCTAACTTTCCCTTCTTGCTCTCTCATTCACACATTCTTGAAGCAGAAACATCTCTGGGAACTACATCTATGCCTAGGGGTTTGACCACGGTCAGAGGGAAAAAGTCAGCAAGGTGGAGATTTAGATGGAAGGAGAGGCTGCCATCCTGTACTCCATCGGTTTGTCAGAACTGAGAAATCCCAAGTGCCATGTAGGGAAGGGAGTAGGAGATAGGAGCTTGTGTCTGTATTTAGCATTAGACCTCAAACCAGCCATCCAACAGCTTCTCTGAGCAGAATTTAACCAGAATTAAAGGAGTTAATTTCACGACTTCTCATTCATTTAGCATCATGTAGCAGCTCTGCTACCGAGCACTTATCATGTGCCAGGAGCAATAGGCTAAAAGACATAACAATGAAGGATACACACTGTGCCTACTCCTGTGTTGCTAACCACCTAATTGGGAAAGTACATGTTTTAAAGAAGTTCTGGGTGCTATGGGAGTATATAAAAAGTATAGTACGTTTTATTTTTTTATTATTTAAAGTATTACAGATGTCCCCCTTTTTTCCCCATTGACCCCCTCCTTCCTGCTCCCACCCCCCTCCTGCCTTCCCCAGCCTAGTGTCTGTGTTGATTGGTTGTGCATATATGCATATAAGTTCTTTGGTTTATCTCTTCCCTTCCCTCCAACCCCTCATCCCTCTGAGGTTTATCAGTCTGTTCTCTACTTCCATGATTCTGGATCTCTTTTGGTCGACAGCTTATTGTGTTCATTATGTTCCACAAATAAGTGAGATCATGTGGTATTTGTCTTTCTCTGACTGGCTTATTTCACTTAGTATAATACTCTCCAGGTCCCTCCATGTCAAGTAGTACATTTTAAAGAAGCTCTAGGTATTGTGGGAGTATATAAAACACATACTGCCATTAAAAACAGGCACTGAGGAACAAGATAAGCAGAATTACAGACTGGTAAACCATAAAATGTAATAAAATGTTAATTGACATTGCATCTCATCATTTCCTGGTGTTAGAAACTATATTTTCAGATATATGCAGTTTGTTAAAATAGAATTTGTATAATTGACTATATATTTTTTATTTGCAGGTTTGCTGCTTTTCTGTAAAAATAAAACGTTTGCAAAATTGAAATAACCTCCATTTATAATCATTGGAAATTTTGTACCAAACTGCTTTCCAGTTGGTTTTACCCATCAATACCTCCCTTAAGTGACTCCCCCACCCCCAGACCCCCACCCCAAGAAGAGGTTGGAATTACATGTCATAGATTCTTTCATAGATTTTTAAATTTGCCAGCCTGGTTTCTTCAGAAGAGAGGTTGAGAAATTATAAGCTATGGGCCAGAGTCTACCAACCACCAGTTTATATATAGTTTCATTGAAACAAAGCCATGCCCATTTGTTATGGATTGTCTATTGATGCTTTCACAGAGTTCAGTAGTTGTGACAGAGGCTTTAGCTCCAAAGCCTAAATTATTTACTTTCTGGCCTTTATAGGAAAAGTTTGCTCACTCCTGCTTAAGATGATAAAACTTTGGTTTTATTATATGAAAAATTAATATTAAAAATTTAAAAAGCCCTTAAATGAAAGTCTCGTCAATAAAAATCTTTATATGAAATGTAATGATTAGAGCAAATAAAATGCCTTTTTTTTTCTTTATTGATGTTAGAGAAAGTGTGGAAGGGAGAGGGAGAGAGAAACAGCCATGAGAGAGAACATTGATTGGCCACCTCCTGCACGCCCCTCACTGGGGATCAGGCCCACAACCTGGGCATGTGCCCTGACTAGGAATCAAACTGGCAACGTCTTGGTGCATGGTACCACTGAGACACACCAGCCAGACTAAAATGCCATTTTAAATTACATATTATATAGAGAGAATATTACTCATAGTTCTGTTTATACTGAACTGAAATTGTAATGAAAAATTTGAATTATGTTTCAGCCTTCCCTTTTGTAGATTTTTTAAAAACTTTTTGGAAAGAATATTACCAGGAGTCACAGTTAATAGAGATAGTAGGCAAGTTTATACTAGTTGTTGTGGCCCAGCTAGAGTGTTTTGATTTATTGAAGTTGTCTAAGGAAGATACAGTAGTTGAGCCATGAGAGATTGCTTAGGGAGCAGTGAGAAGCTGCTTCTGCTCTGAGGGGAGTGTGTTGGGGTAGAATGGAGCATGGTGATGTACTATGAAAGGTCTCAGCTCTGTTCATTGACTGGGACAGTTGCTTTGGCATCGGATCCATCCAATTAGTGTGGTGACTGGAGATCTAAACCAGCTCTTTTGACTTTCCCTTGTCGATAAGGGAATCCAGATGTCATGGTCCAAAAGGAGACTTTGATGTCAAGAAACCATAAACCATATCTTGCACCAAGGGGTAAAAAGAGATTGGGTGGGAATGGCTTACTGTGGCTAGGGATCATTGATAGAAGAAAGGGGACCTGGATGGGTCATATGTTGTCCATTTTGTTAATGGGCTTGTCTTCCTTTATTAAGGGCTGGGATTTATTTGAACCCTTAGGACAAGCTAGGGAAAATTATTTTTGTTTTTTTTCAGGTTAATTCATAGATAGCCCATGCTGTCAAGGTTTTCATGATCTCACTTTGCTATATAGCAGTTATACTTGCTATTAATTGATGACCATGTTTGTAATGGAACAATGAATGCCTGTGTTCTTTGGATTGGATATACCTATATCTGGATTCAAATCTTAGCTAATGACTAAACTTACCTTTGGGAAGTGAAGGACAGAGAAGAACCATATCTTTTCTCTAAGAAGGACCTTAGAGGATTAAGAGGAATGATACACAAAAATAAAATTACTTATATAACTGGGAAATTCTAGTCCACTATTTTCTATCAGTACA
This sequence comes from Tadarida brasiliensis, assembly GCA_030848825.1. Lineage (NCBI taxonomy): Eukaryota > Metazoa > Chordata > Mammalia > Chiroptera > Molossidae > Tadarida > Tadarida brasiliensis. The sequence goes on along the minus strand of CM061257.1, from coordinate 167,673,742 downwards.
ATCTCATCTCTGCAAATGTAGTTCAAAGAATTTAACTAGTAGTTGAACAATAATCATGGATTTAAGTTATGTTTTGTCAATATTTACAAGTTTAAAAAAGTATGCACTTTGAGTTTGCACATGACTATATATATGAGGTAAAATTAGTATTTACCTGGGAGTGGAATTTGGATATAATTAGAATTCCGTAGACTCCATATTATAGTTTTAAAATTCATAAAATCTTTTCGCTATAAGGAAAACTGTTATCACCTATTTATTATTATTATTATTATTATTATTATTATTATTATTATTATTTAATGTTTTTTCTTAATTTTTTTAGAGAGAAGAAGGGAGAGGGAGAGAGAGATAGAAACATCAATGAGAAAGAGAAGCATCAACATCCATCAGCCCTGGCCGGTTTGGCTCAGCGGTTAGAGCGTCGGCCTGCAGACCAGAGTCCCGGGTTCAGTTCCCGCTAAGGGCATGTACCTTGGTTGCAGTTTGTCCCCGGCCCCGGTTGGGGTCATGTGGGTGGCAACCACTCGATGTGTCTCTCTCAGATCGATGTTTCTCTCTCTCTCTTCCTCCTTGTCTCCCTCCTGCTCTATCTGAAGATAAATGCAAAAATGTGCTCAGGTGAGGATAAAAAACAAACAAACAAAAACATCCATCTGCTGCCTCCTGCACACCCCCTACTGGGGATTGAGCTCACAACCCGGGCATGTGCCCTAACTGGGAGTCGAACCAGGGACCTCTTCTTGGTGCATAGGTTGATGCTCAACCACTGAGCCACACCAGCTGGGCAGTCACCTCTATATTACTGACTAAGAAACCTGGAAGTTCAGAGATAAAACACTGATGGCCTGCTATTTGGCCTGCACAGTGCCTTAAAATTATTTTCAATTTAATGTCTGTAGTTGAGGTAAGCTTTCTCCAAAGGGTCTATCCTTTCATCTATAGCTTTACTTATTTTTGGTACTTGGTTGGCCCTTAAAGGCATTTGAATTTAGGGCTCCTTTTGTTTTGCTAATACATAGCTAAGCTCAAATCCGAAGACTTAGAGTTTCCTAATATAAACTTTTATTTTATGTATCTAACATATGTATATGTGTGTCATATGATTTTCTTTTGATATTACACATTAATCCAGCCATAGTTAGTGTTATTCTTTAAAACAATTGATGTTCAGCCCTGGCCAGTTTGGCTCAGCGGTTAGAGCGTTGGCTCGTGGACCAGAGAGTCCAGGGTTCGGTTCCCGCTAAGGGCACGTGCCATACCTTGGTTGCAGTTTGTCCCCGGCCCCGGTTAGGGTCATGTGGGTGGTGACTGCTTGATGTGTCTCTCTCACGTCGATGTTTCTCTCTCTCTCTCTCTTCCTCCTTCTCTCTCTCCCGCTCTATCTGAATGAAGATAGATGCAAAAATGTTCTCGGGTGAGGATAAAAAATAAAACAATTGCTGTTCAGCATGTCTTCACATATATAGTATTAGAATTGCTATGACTTGAAATGTAGTGCTGAATTTCTTAGCTGTTGACTTAAAATTAAACTTAATTGGTTAAATTCTATCTTTTTCACCTTGATAATGAGTATGCAGATGTTTGCTTTATTCATTAAACTCTTTTTAGATGCTATTGATGCTTTTGTGTGTGTATGATTTTTTTAAAAAAACTATTGAAGGATTGGCTTACGTTTCTTTATTCGCTAAAATAAAGCAACCTAGAATATTTTTTTTCATCATATGAATGAAAATTAATCCACTTGAAACTAATTTTCTTAATTTATTATCAACATTAGGTGAGTAATGAAAGAGGCTTTGAAAATGTAGAACTGGGAATCATCGGAAAAAAGAAGAAAGTCCCAAGGAGAGTCATCCACTTTGTCAGTGGTGAAACAATGGAAGAATACAGCACAGACGAAGATGAAGTTGATGGCCTGGAAAAGAAAGATGTTTTGCCTACTGTTGATCCGGTGGGTTTGATGGTAGTGATTTTTTTGTCAATGGATTTTGTTTTGATTTGTTTCCCTTTAAACATTGAATAGAAGGAGCCATTTGAGGTTATACTCAGCGATGTTCTTATTATAAAATTATGTATTATGATTTTGGTAGAAAATAGTATTTTTATACAATTATGATGGAAGTATTTCTTGCATTTCAGAAGCCTGAAATAGTTTGGGGGTTTTTTATTGGTTTTTTTTTTTAATCATTTTTTATTTTTCAATTACAGTTGACATACAATATTATATTAGTTTTAGGTGTACACCCCAGTGATTAGATATTATATAACTTACTAAGTGGTCATCCTGATAAATCTTATACCCATCTGATACCATACATAGTTATTAGAATATTATTGACTACTATGCAGTACTTTACATCCCTGTGACTGTTCTGTAACTACCAATTTTTACTTCTTAATCCCTTCACCTTTTTCATCTCCCTCCAGTCTGGCAACAGTCAAAATGTTCTCTGTATCTATGAGTCTGCTTCTGTTCTCCTTGTTTGTTTATTTTGTTTTTTAGATTCAATTGTTGATATGTATTTATTGCCATTTTTTTGTTCATATTTTTTAACTTCTTGGCATCACTGAGAGGGCTTGGCTTCCAGGCCAATTGACTGTGAGGACTGGCTGCAACTGCAGCAGAGGAGCTGCTGTGCAGAAGTCAACCTTATGAGGCAGAACTTGTTTCATTGGGGCTTTGGTGCTCACTGAGTCCGCCCCTTGAGTGTGTAGCTTGTGGAGGTGATAGGGTTGTAATCTGGCATGGTCTGAAGCTGTCCACTGAGTCACTGGCTCTGGGGCTTCCCAGAAGGTGCAAGGTCAGCCATCACATGTGCCCTGCCTGGGGCCACCCAGCGTGAACTACAGAGCTGGGCTCCTTGGGCTGGGCTTGGGGGTGCCCAGGAGAAGTCAAGGTGTGAACCAAGGCCGGCTGCTGCTAGTGCCAGGCCTGGGACCACTTAGCAAGAGATATGGGGTATACAGAGGCCAGATGCTGCTTGTTTTGAGAGATTTTAGGAATGTCTGAAGCATGGGGGGAGCGAGGCCAGTTGTGTGGAAAAGCCACTGGAAACAACTTGGGTGAGCCCGAAAGTTGTGTGGGGCAGGGTGTACAGTGTGAGCCAGGTTGGTGGAGACTGTTATACAGCACCCACCTACTGGCTGTGTGTGTGGGGTGGGATCTCAGAAAAGGAGCAGTGGCCTCTGCCAGCACTTTTGTCAGGCTGAAAACTGTCCCCCACCTACCCACCTACACACACACCCCCAGCTTTCACCTTGATGCCAGATAATTAAGCTCCTCCTTGTATGTCCCTGGTCCCTTTTAAGCTACTGCCCCAGTGCTGGAGCTCAGAGGGAGTGAGCAAGTAAGTCCATGTGCAGGCCCTTTAAGAGGACCTGCCTGGGACTCCAGAACCCTCTGTCTTAACCGCAATCCCTGCTGGTTTTTACAGCCAGAAGTATGGGGACTTCTCTTCCCAGCACTGGAAGCCTGGGCTGGGAGGCCTCGTTCCTCATGGGGGACCTCCGCAAGTGAGATATCCTTCTCAATTTTAAACTGCCACATGTGGCTGTGGGACTAGCCCATTCTGTGTCTCCGCCCCACCTCCTAGTCTCAATGTGGCTTCTTTAAATCCCTAGTTGTAGGACTTCGTTCAGCTAGATTTTAGGTGGTTCTGAATGATGGTTGGTCTGTAGTTTAGTTATAATTTTTTTTAACTCTTAAGTTTTAGTTTGTTTATTATTATTCAACAGCTAAATAGGACCAATATGCAGGCAGGAAAGAGAATGTTATCAGGATTGCATGATGTTATTTAGCACATATATATCTATATCTATATCTATCTATATATATGTATAGATATAGTTTTATTTTTATTTCTTTTTAATTGAATTTATTGGGGTCACATTGGTTAATAAAATTATAGGGGTATAAGTTGTACAATTCTCTAATTCAGAGGATTGTCTGTTCACCACCCCAAATCATGTCTCCTTCCATCACCATTTATCCTTAGGAGTAATTTTGATGTGGCTGTGAGAGGATGTGAGTACCACGTTTACCTATGCTGCCATCGTCACTGGAAGTTGAAATAGTTTGTTTTTGAATGTCAGAGTTCTTTGTCGGTGTGGCTAGGTTTCTTTAAGATTTATCTTACTAGAGTGATTGACATCCAGTCCCTTTAAATTAAGGACTACTGTATATCACCATGATAGTTTCCATCCATAACCTAGCAGTTGTCAGTTCTTTTTTATATTGCCTCAAGTTTTGATTAGAAGATAGGTATGTACAGTTCTTAATTATATATGCCTCACCAACTAAATTTAAGAATTTCTAAGTTATAAAAGATGTGACTGTAGAACTACAAAACTAGCTATATATTTTTTTTTTTACTTTTTATCCTCACCCGAGGACATTTTTCCATTTTTTGTTCAGATAGAGTGGGAGGAAGAGAGAGGAAGAGAGAGAGAGAGAGAAACATCAACGTGAAAGGGACACATCGAGTGGCCGCCTCCCGCACGACCAACCAGGGCCGGGGACACATTGCAACCAAGGTACGTGCCCCTAGCGGGAACCGAACCCAGGTCTCTCTGGACCGCAGGCCGATGCTCTAACCGCTGAGCCAAACCTGCTAGGGCGCTGTATATTTTTTTTATAAAGGAGTGCTGCTCTTCTAAGTAGTCATTTTAAGAGTTCACTTGATCAAATATTTACTGACTTTCTAATAGGTACTATTTTAGGCGCTGGTGGTTACAATAATGGGCAATGTAAATTTCTGCTCTTCTATGCTAATGGACAGACAGGCAGTAAACAAATATATACTGTAATTATCAGACTATGGAAAGTGCTATGAAGAAAAATAAAGCGCCCGGCCGGTGTGGCTCACTGGTTGAGCATCAACCCATGCACCAAGAGGTTGCTGGTTCGATTCCTGGTCAGGGCACATGCCCAGGTTGTGGGCCCAGTCCCCAGTGGGGGGCATGCAGGAGGCAGCCAGTCGATGTTCTCTCTCATCAATGTTTCTATCTCTCCCTCTCCCTTCCTCTCTCTCTCTCTTAAAAAAAAAAAATTGATTATGCACATAATTGTTAACCTATACAGATGGGCCTGATGCCTTTTGTAATATAGTCAGAACCCAAAGTTATCTGGGCTCATTTTTCATCTGTCAATTTTTTAAAAAGGAAAAGAACAATTTGCTCTGGTAAGGGTACTAGGGAATGGACATCTCATGCATTGCTGCTGAGTGTATTGCTAAATTTTCTGGTGTAAAGGTTTGCAGTCTGAAGGAAGAGCTTTCCAAATGATTATATTTTTGGCCTAGTTATTCCACTTTAGGAATTTAAGCATTTGGGAAATATGCTATATATTTCAATATACTAAGTGGGAAAAACAGGATAGAGAAGTACAACAATGTTTTAAAACATGTATATGCTCAGGAAAAGATGGGTAAAATATACTAAGATATGTTAATAATAATTATAGGTGGTTGAAAAATAGGTTACTTAAATTTTCTTTATACTTTGTCTCGTTTTCTAAGTGTTCTAGAATAAATAGGTATTACTTTCATAATTTAAAAATAAGCTGTTTAAAAATAAAAGTAAAAGATAAGTCTACATAGTACCCTATTAAGGAAGAGATGGATACTTAATTATTCAGGAAGAAATGGATACTTAAAATTTTGGAAATGAAAAAAATGAATCACCTTGATTCTGCACCATAAATTGGAAGTCTTAAAGACCCAAGATCCTGTACTAGTTCTCCTATTACTGGGATGGTGGTAGTGGTAGTGATGCTGGCAGCTGTCCTAGGGTTCTAGTGTAGGCTCTTGAGCCACCTGTCCTTTTAATTCAGTAAGGTCTGTGTCTAAACAAAAGACCCTATAAATTCATCTGTATGATAATAGTAGATGTTACTCAGGAATCCTTATCCATTTCCTCAGCTCTGGAACAAATTTGACTTTTTGGTAGTCACAGCCTGGATATTAGCAATTATTCTCTCTAGAAACAACCCCAGCATAGAGAAATATATACTTTCCTCCAAAAACATGCTTAATCCTTTTCTATGTTTAGTCCTTTTTAAATACTTTTTATACTTTCTTGGCCCTATCCATGTGTTATAAAATTGGTTCCATTCCCTATGTTTCTGCACTGTCCATTTGCTGTAAAAATCGTAACGTAAACACCAAGGTCAGATTATCTTAAACAGTAACCCCTCAAACAGCTCTTATCCCAACATAAGAGAAAACTCCCACTCTAAATATAAAAGATATGGCAGATTTGATTAGGGAGTCAGAAATATACAGTATGTTCTTAATTGAATTTATTTATTTGTGGGGACATTCATTCTTTGGTAAATAAAGACTAAGGAACTACCTTACTTGTGTGTCTTTTCAGGAATATTATCACAGCAATTGGCATACCTACTTTTCATGGGAAGACTGTGTTATATGTTTCCTGCTCTCTGCTTTGCTTTAGCCCATCTTGCCCAGTCTTACAGATATTCTTTATACATACACACATACACAAGATACAACTTTATTTTTTAAACTTGAATAAAAAGAAGTTAATAAGATAGTCAGTGGTCACTCAAAATGACTTTGAAAACCCTCAGGAAAAAAAATTTCCTCTCATGTGGTTTTAATTTGCATTTTTCTAATTAGTGACGTTGAGCATCTTTTCATATGTCTGTTGACCATTTGTATGTCTTCTTTGGAGAAATGTCTATTCAGGTCCTCTGCCCATTATTTAATTAGATTGTTTGTTTTATTGGTGTTGGTTTTATAAGTTCTTTATTAATTTTGGATATCAGTCTCTTAGCCAGATGTAACATTGGCAAATATCTTCTCCCATTCAGTAAGTTGTCTTTTTATTTTTTTGATGGTTTCCTTTGCTGTGCAAAAACCAATTGGATAAATAAGATTTGGTACATATATACAATGGAATATTACTTGGCCATAAAAAAGAACGAAATCTTACCATTTGCAACAACATGGATGGACTTAGAGGATATTATGATAGTGAAATAAGTCATACAGAGAAAGACAAATACCATATGATTTCATTGATATGTGGAATTTAAAAACAAAATAAATGGACAAACCAAACAGAAACAGACTGCCAGATGGGAGGGCAGTTGTGGGGCTGGGTGAAAAGGGTGAAGAGATTAAGAAGTATAAATTGATAGTTACAAAATAGTCACGGGGATGTAAAGTACAGCATGGGGAATATAGTCAATAATAGTGTAATAATGAGATATGGTGCCAGGTGGGTCTTACAGTTATCTTTGTCAATTATATAACTGTCTAACCGCTATTCTGTACAGCAGAAACTAATATAAAATAATATTGAATGTTGCCCTGACTGATTGGTTGCCTGTTCAATTCCTGGTCAAGGGCACATGCCCTGGTTTGTGGGCTTGATCCTTGGTAGAGGGCGTGCAGAAGGCAGCTGATGGATGTTGTGCTCTCACATCAATGCTTCTCTCTCTCTCTCTCCCCCTCTCCCTTCCTCTCTCTCTAAAAACCAATAAGCTATTATTTAAAATAATAATAATATTGAATGTCAACTGTAATTGGAAAATTAAAAAATATATTTTTAATTTCCCTCTCTTAACCATAAAGAAAAGGAAATAACACTAAAATTGGCAACCATATCAGCTTTAGATATCAGAAGAGGAAGATACTTCCATTTCACCAACAAAGAACAAAGAGTTGGTTTCCAGTGTCCACAGTTTTAGTCTTACTTGCTTTTTTAATGCCCTTATAATCATTAACATATCTTAGCTAAGAAGATTATGGATAAGTTTATCTTTTCTCCCCTCCCTGGAACCAGTATCAAAACAATTAATGTATTTGATTGGTTGCAGGCTCTATACTATGTTTTCTTTTGATGAACAAAAATATTGGTACAATGAAGCATGCTTGTATTACCAATTTCATCCACAGATGCAAACTACCATCTATGTGGTAAGCTTCCCAAAAGTAGTCTGTGGATTTATAGCACCAAGATCACCTGTGAAAGGTGTGCAGTGGAGATTGCATTCTCCCAGTGGTCCTGGCCTACAAAGTATACACTGAGCTATGGTGTAAAGAAATAAAAAACTCACCTTGCCACTTGGTGGTTACTTATTTTCCCACTATTAAAGTGTATTTGCTATGCTGTTACCATCCTTAATTTCTCTAAACCTTAATTTCCCCACTATACCATAAGTGTATTGTTCTGTATGATTTCTTAAGGCCCCTTTCCATTGACTGCACACTTTCTCTGATGTGCTGGTGAACAATGAAGACAAAAAGCAGCATAATAGGAAAAGGAAGGCTCTGAAATGTCAACTCTTAAATAATCAAGACTGTGACTTACCAACTCCATTTCAGTGGCTGCTCCTTTTTTTGGTTATTCCATAGGATTGAGGTGGTGGTAGTTATATGGATGAGTGTAAAATGTCTTTGGTGGAGTTCTAGCTATAAAGGTTTTACATTTTTTATTGGAGTGTAGTTTATTTGCAGTACTGTCTACAGAGTACAGTCGGCCCTCGTTTATCGTGGTTAATCATTTCCAGACTCTACCGCAATAAGTGAATTTCCGCGAAGTAGGATTCTTTATTTGAGTACAGTCGTCCCTCACCACTTCTCACTTCAACTTTTGCACCGTGCTGCAAAAGTTGAAGCGGAAAGTGGCGAGGGACGACTGTACTCCACATGCTCACCAAGTATTGATTACTTCACTGTGGCCTAAATAAATAGAATGAGTTTAGGTATGAACGTTGCTAACCCAACTTTTTGTTGCAGACAAAACTTACCTGGGGCCCTTACTTATGGTTTTACATGCTTCGTGCTGCCACATCAACCCTCTCAGGTATTACTTTTCTATTTGAATATTATATAACTATTGTAATATTCTCCAGGAGCTTTGCCAAAAAAGTGGTGTTTCAGAAATGAAGGAGAAACAATAGGGAGTTGGTTACTCTCAAGCTAGCTAGCATTGAAAAGTATTAGTCTCACTTGTATTTCACTTTAAAACATTCTTCAGCTTCTAATTATGTGTATGTGTGTGTGTTTTTTAAAGGATTGAAAATGGCTATATTAATTAAGATACAATTTTCATATTCTTGAACTTTTTTTGTTAACTCCTATTTTGTTATTTTGTCATTTGGTTCCCTAAAGCCTGTAGTTATAATTCATTTGTTTTATTTCATTAATATATATTTTTACTTTTTTATTGATTTTAGAGAGAGAGAACATCAATTTGTTGTTCCACTTATTTATGCATTTACTGGTCGATTCTTGTATGTGCCCCGACCGGGTATCAAACCCGCAACCTTGTCGGATCTGGATGATGCTCTAACCAGCTGAGCTACCGGACCAGGGCAATATTTTACTTCTTAAATTGAGATATAACTAAGTCATATTTGAAGGAAATCATGCTTAATCATGCTAACTTTAAATATAGGTTTTAAATCATAAAGCTTTCCCCTGCTTCCAATTTTAACTCCTTCATAGCTTCTATAATTTTCTGCTTTTTATTAGATCTAATATTGAATAATAATTCATTCAACAAACATTTGCTGAGCACTCAGTATATGCTAGACAGTCTAGTGAAATGAAAAGAACATGAGCTTTGCATTTAGACCTGGATTGAATTTTTGATTTTCATTGTTAGCTTGGCAAGTTCTTCACCCTCTGCAAGTCTTGTGGCATGTGGCAGGCACTCAGTGAATGTATGGTACAAGCCATTTCTCCCCTCCAGCCCAGTGACATCCCAGCTCCCTAAGACTATACATTTTTTTAAAAAGGAAATAGACATGTAACAAATAGTTATAATACCTGGTAATAAATGTTACTGAGAGTGTTATCAGGAACCTGTAAGGAGCCATAAGTGCTTCTTGGGGAAATCAAGGAATTATATGCAGAAGAGATACTGAATGTTTATAATCTCCCTGAACACAGAGACTATAACTTTTGTATTTCTACATGCTTTGCACATAGAAAGTGCTTAAGAAATGTTTATGAAAAATAATTTTTTTAAAAAGAAATGTTTATGGAATTGTGTAAGCCATTTAACTTTTTTGTATCTTTAGTGTGTGACTTTCTTGGTGAGAAGATTGCATCTGTTTTGGGCATCAGCACCCCAAAATACCAATATGCCATTGATGAATATTACCGGATGAAGAAGGAGGTGTGTCTCCTTTTTACATTTTCTTGATTCAGTTTGGTTTTCTGTGGACTGATGGGTTGTGTAATGAACACATACATGTATTCTCTAGGTGCCAAAAAAATAGCTCCCTTATGCTAGGCATTTCATTTTAGAGTCAGTTTCTTTATCAAATTAGCATACATTTTAGAATTTTAATACTGTAATTTTCCTAGGTTCTATTTGTAAAACTAAGAGAGATTTCACTGTGCTAGGTGCTATGTATATGTTATTAATCTTCACACACCTCTCTCTGGATTATTATTCCAAGACCCAGTCTCTGTACTTAGGATGCATAGACTGGATGTAGGAGAACTGGAGTGGGTTTGATGCACAGAAAATTACAAGTATTAGAAATGTGTAAGTGCCAGTTGTTAAGGCACAAAGATGTGGGGCAGTTCTTTCTGTACTGAGGTCTTAGTGTGGGGGTAAAATGAGTTTAGCCTTAAACAGTGAGAAAGCTGTAGCACTTAAGAGCATGGGCCCAAGAACCAAAAGGTCTGAATTCACATTCTGAGTCTGCCACTTCTAACTTTGTAACCTTGGGCAAAGTACTTAAACTCAGTACTTAACCAAAGTACTTAAGCCTCAGTTTACTCATCTTTATAGTGCAAATTGCAACATCCATGCTCAGGGTTGCTCTAAGGATGAAATGAGTTAATATATAAAATAGAACAGCACCTAGAATATATTGGTGAACATGAAATAAATATTAGTATCTTTTATTATTCTCCTTCAAGCACTTGAGGGCAATTTAGGTAAACCTAGAATGTAAAGGAATGAAGATGCGTTGTATGTTTGAGGAAATGGCAAAAATACTACTTTATTGTCACTGGAGCAATAGAGTACAACGGGAGTGGCTAGAGATGAATCTGGAAACCTCAGCTGACTTTATATTTATGTGGTTTCAAAAATGTTTGATGAACGAGTGTTTTTAACACAACCAGCCTTGTTTGGAGCCTCATTACCTCATAGGAAATATTGTAACAGCCTCTCTAAATGGCCTTTCTGATTCATTCTCAAGCAAGCTCTAGATTACTCTTCCTGAAAGGTTAGTCATTCTGTACCACCTACGCATACTGCAAGGACCAATTCACATGCCACCTTCTCTATGAATTTAGTAGTTCTGGAACTAGAAGTTACTCTTTCTAAATCTCCATAGTGCTTATTCCTTTCTGTCTTAATGCTATTTTTACATGTTTTAACTTCCCTCTTAGATTGTAAACTTTTTAAGGGCAGACTGCCTTATCCTGTATACCAGGGTGCTTATGGGAACACTATCAATGCTATAGCATGCATCAACCTTCCTAATGCCGCGACCCTTTAATACAGTTCCTCATGTTGTGGTGACCCCCAACCATAAAATTATTTTTGTTGCTACTTCATAACTGTAATTTTGCTACCCAAAGGGGTCACGACCCACAGGTTGAGAACCGCTGATTTAGTGAATAGACCACCCTATTCCAGTGAACAGGCTGATACCCTATAATTGAAGTGATATAGCATTAGCTAAATTTTTAGATTAGAATTAATCTGAAAAGATAGAACTCCTGTCAAAGTTAGTTCAGGTCTCATCTAAACTAAGCAGTGCTGTTCCCATGTTTTAAAAATAATGCCACTTTTCTAAAATGTCATATAATAGTGTTCATTTCAATTTGGGAACAGGGGAAAGGGAAGTTTGTCTTATCTTAATTAGACCAAAGTGAGTTGGATATGATACTGTTTTGGTTAAAAAAAGAAAAAAACTAAAACACAAGCAGCTAAAAGTGGGGTGAAAATACTATTGCTTTTGGACATTTATAATTCAATGATTCTTGATGTTTCCTCTTTTTAGGAAGAAGAAGAAGAAGAAGAAAACAGGATGTCTGAAGAAGCAGAAAGACAATACCAACAGAATAAACTGCAGGCTGATTCCATTGTTCAAACAGATCAACCGGAAACAGTGGTATCCAGTTCATTTGTGAATCTCAATTTTGAAATGGAGGGAGACTGTGAAGTAATTACAGAAAGTAAACAAAATCCAGTCTCTGTCCCACCATAAAATGCAATGACTCTCAAACTTCAAACTCTAAGGTGGTTTTTACACCAGGAACTTGCACATTCTCTGTTCAGTGGGACATAATACAGTTATTTATATTTTAAATTATTATCTGGAAAGGGGAAAATGTTTTATTCTTAGGCTCTGTCTAGCAAAAGTCAGATCTGAAATTTGGATATTTATACTATGATTTTATTGTGTGTCATATTAGTGCTTTGGTTTTAAAATGATCTTTATAAAAAAGTTAAGGACATTTTAGAGCCTTAACTGCCAATTAAGAAGAGTTAAATTATCATGCTTGGTATTTGTGTTTGTACGGAAAAAATAGGTTAAGTTGCTGATTAAGGCTAATTGAAGCTGATATTCCTAATCTCAGGTGAAAATGAGGATATTTTTCCCCTAGATTTTTTTGTTATGTCTTATTTATACATCTAACCATTAATTTCATACTAAAGATGGTTTACTGAGTAATAAAAGGAGCAAGATAAAAGCACTTTGAATTTTCTTTCCTTGAGAATAACTTTATTTTATGGAAAAGAGATTGAGTTTATAACACCAAATATTAAGGTGGGTTTCCATTTTTTTAATGCAGGTTACTTAATCTTATATTCTCTTTCCAGTAGTTTATTCAAATTAATAACTAGCATTGAAAATAATGTTAAAAATAACTAGTTATTGAATGAACTTATTAATGTAGTTGTTTTCAAGTGGTATTACACCTAGTGATTATCCACATGGTGTCCTGGTTATGTCATTCATTCAGCTCTGAGTGCCTCCTATAACATTTAGTTGCAGAGAGGGGGGTGGGATTGGGGGACCAGTGAAGACTTAACCCTTCAGAGGCTCACTGTTAAATATTGAACAAGATGCAATGACAGCATAATGAAGGTACTTGTCATTCACCACTTCAAAGTAACAACAAAGTGGCAGTTTACCTGACCCAGGCTGGCCATCTCTCTACCCACTGTGCTATTTACAAAATAGAGTATGAAACTTAAATTTGAAAATATTCCTAAATGTGTTCAGAATCTTGAGATATCTGTATGACTTTGATTTATAAGTAAATATGGGTAAGGAAAAATGTGGCATATTTCAGACAATGCTGCTCTTAAAAGCCTATTCACAAACTTAAAGACCTTTTAGAAATTAATGGTTATTAATAGCCATCAAAACAGCATTAAGCTTTCAATCTTAAATGATCTATATAAAATACAGAGAAACTCACAACATACAATGGGCCTATTATGGAACTCTGTTGTCAATGAACATCTAGCCACTAGTTTATTTTTTAACTGAAATTTGAAGGATTTATGAAAGATAATTATTCATTAAGAATCTTTGGTTACATGGGCTCATGGTGTGGTGGTTCATGGCATGTGATGGTTATCTTTTTAGTCATGGGTGTAAACTTCATAATTTAGTGCTTAAAGGATTAATCATAAGATTATGTAATTAATGTCACTGTAAGTGATAGTTTACCAATAGCTCTAAAACATGCTAACCTGACGTTTTCCTTCAATTTGTTTTTAACTTCGAAATAGTACCTCCAACTCAGATAGTTATCCAGTGAAGGCATGCATATCTAAAGGTGATCTGAATCTTCTCTCCCTAGAGGTACTATATCTAAAAGAAAACTAGAAACTTTTCTGATTACAGTAGAAGGAAGATGATGACTTATGAAGGTTTGACGTTTCTTGAATTTTACTTTATTTGTCCAACAGTGGCCAGTTTGTACTGTTATATAGTTATACACTGTGCCTTAAAATTTTATATTTTTATTTATGCAAATTATAAAATTTCCCATAAATGCATTAAATGGTTTTGTCTTATTTTTAAGCCTCTTTCAGTTTTTACTTTCAACCCTTTTAATATTTACTGTTCCTCTGGATCATAGTTCACGATAGTCTGTCCTCTTCTAAACTACACATAATGTAATTGAGAACCTTTTACAATGAATTAAATTCTCTAACAACAATCCTTACCTAACTGGAGTTAAGTTTTATAAAATGTAACCCTGGTATTGGTTAATAAAGCTAGACAAGTTTTTTATACCAATGATTTTAATTAAAACAAAATATTAACTTGAATACTTTTTTTTATTGCAACATCCTATTAAAAGAAACATTATATCTAAACACTTTTAACCCAGAAATGAATGGGGAAGCCTGTAATCTTTGATATACATTAATACTTTAGGAGAATATTCAAGGTTATATGACCACATTATGATGTACACTATCCTTTGAATATTCAAATTCTTAATGATTAATGTCAGAAATAGTTCATGAAAACTTCATTTATTCCTAAATATTACAGATTTAAAGTGGACTCCTTCTACCTTCACCAAATCACACTTGTCATATTTGAGCCAACTGGAAACAGAATTTATTGCTTCCTAATTTGGTCCTATTGCCTCCAAACTGTTAATTCCAATAATGAGAACATTTGCTGTGTTCTACAGGCATGTGAACTGTTTTATTTAGACCATTTCTAAGGAATCTGCTTCCAAGGTTTTACATGCAGCATTCAAGCTTATGTTAATTAATACAGTCTAGTCTTTGAGATCATGTATCATCAAGGTCTGCAGAGTTTTCATTGTCATTTGCAACAAGGGCTTCTCTGTTTTCATAAGTCCAGAAGCCATTCAGATCGATTAGAATGGTGGTGACTGTGTCTCCTTGATTACTGTTGATTAAATCCTGAAGAGAAATTTTCAAAGGATCTTTTGGTTTTACCATGTCAAAGATTTCATCCTACAAGAGAGAAAAAAAGACAAAATCTGATATATGATTCACTTAATTTTTATCACAGTGACCTAAAATTCAGTACTTAAGCTTATGTAAAATTTTTGTTCCCATTTTTTCTTTTCCATTCAACAGATGTATAATCACAGAATTTTACTGGAATATTCCTTAGGTATGTGATAACTATCAGAGAGGAAGAAACTGAGGCTCAGAGTTTAAGCTAATACAAGCTACGTAGCTAATTAATAGCTAAACTATCTAATGCAGTGTTCTTTGAGTACAGGTTAACTACTTATACTTTTGTTGGTGGTGAAGCAAAGCCTTAAGTGCAAACTCAGCTCAAACTCAAATGCTGCAGAGCCAAGATTATGACAAATATTATGACAAGATTATGATAATACTGATGTCAACATTTTACAGTCTGGACCGAGGATGAGGATGGGAGGATGGGGGGTTGGTATCAAAGACTTAGTCATCCAAAATAACACTAAAATTGTGCTAAAATTTACTGGAATAGATGGAAGAACCTCTTCTATATTATGAAATGTACTATATGAATACTTACAAGGGATTAGTACTTGTTTTCTAATCTTTTTGTAGTAACTCTGTTTAGTATCATTAAAGGAGGCATAAATTACATTTTTAAAAGTTTAGAATAATTCAGGTAAATGAAATGTATGAACTTTTACTCTTATTATATTTGTGAAACTTCCTCTTCTAGGTTGGTGGCCATTTAAAATTAACTAGCTCTTAACTTGCCTATTGCATAGTTTAAAATTTGTCTCATTTATATTAAACCCAAATCGCCCTTAATCATAATGCTTGGTTAAAATTGAATGAGTTATTTTATTACATCACTCAACTTGAACCTAAATTGATACTGGATACTCCTTGTTTTTCATAGCTAGGGAAAGTCTCAATACTAAAGTGCTAAGAAGCAGCATGTATTTCAGACAGTGGTAGTTTTCATAGTGTAGGACTGATGTCTCCTTAAATAATACCAAAGCAAGCAAGCCCTTTGAAGTAGCAGACTAAAAATGTGTCCCGACCTAAATAGTTCCCAAGTTAAAAATTCAGTTTACAGTAGAATAGTTTGCCAAAGGATGCAGGTCATATTGATTCTCTTAATTTTCAATCAAAATGAATGAATGCTTTCAATAAGAACACAAGGGTGAAAATGCTAAAATCAAACTACAAAAATCATTAGTTGAAGTGTGGTCTCATTTTCTAATGGCTTAAATATCATTGGAACAAATAAGAGCAAATACTTGATTTGGTTCAGTACTTTATAATTCACAAGTTGCTTTCATATAAAATTTCATTTAATACCAATGGTTATCTGGTGTTATGTAAATTAAAGAAAAAAGTAACCTTGACATCTTGAAATGAAACAGGATCTTGTCCATGGATTTTCATTAGTTCCTGTATGGCCTATATTTAGCAGAAATAAATCTGTAAATAAAAGATAAAATACCGAACAGCACCCAGCACCCACCCCCCCCAATCCCATGGCCTCCTTTTAGTTCCACTTACTTTCCTATCAGATCACAAGCCTCATCATTTCAACCATTCTTGCCAATATTCTCAACATCCTTGACTTTGTTTATTACACCCACTCAGCAAAACCTAAACACTGGGTCAGTGTAACAACCATCAACCTTTCTAGACCTACACCTTAGGTACAGAGAGCTTCAGAAAGAAAGTATAGAAGACTACAGATTATTGCTACTACGTAGGAATGGTCTCCAACCTCAGATGATCCTTTTATGTGGCCTACCAGTTATTCTATTATGACCTCCCATTACCCACGAACGTTGTTCATACCTTCATCATTCTTTTTTTTTTTTTTTAAATCCTCACCCGAGGACATTTTTTTTTTTGCATTTATCTTTAGATAGAGCAGGAGGGAGAGAGGGAGGAAGAGAGAGAGAGAGAAACATCAATGTGAGAGAGACACATCGAGTGGTGGCCACCCAGAAGACCCCAACTGGGGCCGGAGACAAAATGCAACCAAGGTGCATGCCCTTAGCGGGAACCGAACCTAGGACTCTCTGGTCTGCGGGCCGATGCTCTAACTGCTGAGCAAAACCGGCCAGGGCCATACCGTCATCATTCTTTAAGATGCCCAATCCAGCACCTCCCTTGAACTCTTCTCTTTTATAAACTTTAACAAAAAAATACTAAAGTACAGTTGACCCTTGAATGTTGCAGGGGTTAGGGGCACTGACCCCCACATGGTTGAAAATCCAAGTATATTTTTTGGCTCCCAAAAACTTAACTACAAATAGCCAGCTGTTGACCAGGAAAGCCTTAACAATAATATAAACAGTGGATTAACACATATTCTGTATGTTATATGTATTATATACTGTATTCTTTTTTTTTAAATGTTTTTATTGATTTTTTAGAGAGGAAGGGAGAGAAACATCAATGTGAGAGAGAAGCATCTATTGGCTACTTCCTGCACACCCCCTACTGGGGATTGAGCCCGCAACCCCGGGCATGGGCCCTGACTGGAAATTGAACCGGGACCTCTCAGTCCATGGGATGATGCTCAATCCACTGACCCACACTGTCGGCACTACACTGTATTCTTTAAGCTAGAGAAAAGAAAAATGTTAAGAAAATCATAAGGAAGAGAAAATACATTTATAGTACTGTACTGTATGTATCAATACCATAAGTTTATGTCATATTAATATTTCTAAAATGAATTGTCTGTCAGTACCTACATCTATATTGTCTTATACGATACAAAACACTATAGATGTTATTATATGTATTACTGACTTTAGACATCGAAAATGAAAAAATAGGAAAAAAAATCATATTTATTTTCAGGTACAATGATTCATGTATGAATAACGAATTAGTAGCAATACAGTTGCTTTATGGTCACGTAGTAATGATATGACTTCTTCGTGGTGAGGAAATCTCCAAAAAAATTTCAATATATTGAAAAAAATTTGCATACAAGTAGACACACACAGTTCAAAACCATATTGTTCAAGGGTCAACTGTACTGTCATCCAGTCTGACAAACAGGTGAGAATCATTCACTAGAAAATGTGAAGCTTAAAATACTTTTAAAAAATATATTTTTTTATTGATTTTTAGAGGGAAAGGGGGAGAGAGCGCGCGAGAGAGAAGCACCTATGTGAGAGTAAAACATCAACTGGCTGCCTCCTGCTTGCCCCCTAGCAGGGCAAGTGCCCTGACCAGCTCCAGGCGATGCCCAAACTAGCTGAGCCACACCAGCCAGGGCTGAAACTTGGTAAATAGTCAACTAAATATGTTCCAAATGCCTACTCTGTGTGTGGTACCACTGATATCAGAGCATGCACTGGGAAACTCTTTGAAGATGATGAGACTCTTAGCATACTTTCAGCTACGAGAGTAGTAGACCTGGATGGTACGAACCAGAGTGCACCATTGAGGCTGTTTTATCCGTAGGATATTGATGTACAAAGGCTTTATGAACAGCCCACAAGTGCAGGGCTCAGTAACTTTTTTCCTTAGCCCATACCACCAAGCCTAAATAAATGGATGTGTGAAATGTTTTCATTGTATTTAATAAATAAAATTTAACATTCTGAAAGTAGAAAATACTATAAAGAAATCTTTATGAAAAGGGGTTGAGTGTTTAGTTACTAAAAAATGTATTTACTTGGTTTCCCTAAAACTGAATTTTCATTTGAAAGGTCTGCCTAAAGTGGGGGCATCCCTGTTATGGGTTGGTATTATCTTTTCAGATTAGCCATTGATTTAAGCTCACTTTAAAAAAAAAAAGTTTTTACCTAATTTTAGAGAGGAAGAGAAAGGGAAATAGAAACACCAATGAGATAATCAGCTGCCCTCCTGCATGAGGGTGGAGCCTGACTGGGAATTGAACAGGCAACCTCTCAGTGCATGGGACTGTGCTCAACCAACTGAGCCATACTGGCCCAGCTAAGCCCACTTTTTTTTTTTTTTAAATCCTCACCCAAGGATAGTTTTCCATTTATCTTCAGATAAAGTGTGAGGGGGAGAGAGAGAAACATCCATGTGAGAGAGACACATCGATTGGTTGCCTCCCACACAACCCCAACCAGGGCCAGGGACTGAACTGCAACTGAGGTATGTGCCCTTGACCGGGAATCAAATCCTTGACTCTGGTCCTGGGGCTAATGCTCTAACCGCTGAGCTAAACCGGTCAGGGCTAAGCCCACTTTTTAAAAAAATGTATCCTAATACTGGAATTGTAATTTATCCTAATATCTGCAATCTTTACTACCTAGAAGATCATATTGGAAAGCTTTTTAGGGAATTTAACATGAAGTTATGAAATATATACTATGAAACTCAGAAACCAGATGAAGTTATTTTATGAGACTGACATGCTGCCCACTGCACTAAGAGGGCAACTGAGATGCAGTTATTTAAAAAGTACCAAAAATGTTTTAAATGGAAAAGAAAACTCCTCTAGGTAAAAATGATTTATGCCAAAGATGTGAAAATGTTTTTGCTGAAAATATTTTTTTTCTTCCTACTATTGATCTTAACCGTATGTAAATCACACGGTCTTCTAAAAACTAGCTATAGAAATATGGTAATGGAATGGAAAACTGTACAAAACTACTCCATCAAGTGGAAAAGTCACCACTCAATCTGAAGAATGATTTGTCTCAAAAGGCCGGACATTCCTACTTTTACACCTTATGCATCTGGATGCTTAAAAGATACAATCAGATCTCATTCCACTTCAGAGCTCATCATGTTATTCTCTGAGACCAATTAAGGCACAAAATAAGTACTTCAGCAAATCTGTTTCACACTGAAATGCAGACCACAATTCTAGCCAGATTTTACATTGTTTTTACTTTTCACAGCACAGCAATTAAAAGAATCTATAACTACCAAAGTCTACAAAACTCCTGTTTAATTAAAACTTCTGTAGGATTTTACACACTAGTTTTTGGTCACTAAGAGCACAGAATTTCTCAGCATGTTTGTATCTCCACTGGCTAGTATAGCTCCTGACATATATTTTAACACCTTTTAAGTATTCTACATCTAATTAAATTAGCACTGATTTAGCCCATTTATCTATATATATATTTTTAGACTCAGAGTCAAGTCTTTTTTAAATCTTCACCCAAGGGTATTTCTCCATTTATTTTCAGACAGAGTTGGGGGGAGATTAGGGAGGTGGGGAGATAGATATCGAAGTGAGAGAGACACATTGACTGGTTTGCCTTCCACACGACCCAGACCAGGGACCAGGGACCAGGGACCAGGGACCGAACTGAAACCGAGGTAGGTACCCTTGACTGAAATCAAACCCAAGACTCTGGTCCGTGGGCTGACACTCTAACTGCTAAGCCAAACCAGCTAAGGCCCATTTATATTTTTTAAAAAGAAAAAACAAAACTAAAAATAGAATTGATATACTTCTGAAATCTGTTATGTAAATCCTTTTCTTAAATTTAGACATCACAAATTAGATAAACTTGTCACTGAGTAGGTATTTTGTTTTTATTTTTTTAAAGAGAGAGACAGACAGACAGACACACACTGATTGGATGCCTCCTGTATGCCCCATTCAGTGCACGGGGTGACACCCAAACCAACTGAGCCCACACCAGTCAGGGCCCTGAGTAGGTATTTTAAACTAAATGGCATATGTAACATATGTTAAGGAACAATGACTCATTTACACAAATGAGACTTACCCTAAAGAAGTAATTAAGGGAAAAGACATTCAGATATCCCTTGTTCTCAATATCAAGCAATTTGAAAATATACTGCAGTGCTGCAGGTTCTTTTCGGTTTTCTAATGCAAGAACAAAATCCAGGTAGGTCTTATAGTCCTATAGAAAAGAAAATAACATTCTTTAGAGGCCATATTTGGAATTAACTTTTCAAGTGAGTATCTAATAATCTGAAGCTATTTTGCAATCAAAGGTGGCAAGTTTTTAAAAATATGAAATGACAAATCCATTTGTATACTTGATGTTGGTTCTAGGAATTCTATGTAGCAGTTAATCTGTACAGGACAGTTTTGGGGACACAGTTCATTTTTTATGAGAAGAGATTATGTGTTAAACCATAATTTTCTTATGCTTTTGAAATGAACAGGACAGTGACTAAGCTATCATATATCGCCACTAAACTTATATCTTTATTTCAGTGTGGTCATTTTGAAAAGAATTTTTATCTGGAATGAATAGAAGAAGAGTATATTTAAATAGCTGTTTAGATATATTGTTTAATAAAAGTCTTAAATCTAGTCATAAATAACTTTTTATAACTGCATAGTGGAAAAAAGTAAAATACTTGGGAGAGTCTTACTTAGAAATTTATATTCTTGGAAAATATTTTTGTTAGGCTAAGATTAAGAATTCCATTTTGCTTAATTGCAGTATAAAGAACTAGGGAGATGTAGCCTAATTATGGTCTTAACTCCAAGCAAAGTTGTAGCTTCTGATTTTCTTTTTCCACCAGAAATCATTTGTAAAGCTCCTCCTCACTGTCTACTGTAGACAACTATGGGAGTCACGAAACAATTTGTGCCCTTTTCCACTTTTTCTTTGCAGTTGGCTAACAATGGTGTTATTTAGAAAACTGCTATTAAGCCCTGGCTGGTTTGGCTCAGCAGTTAGAACATTGGCCCTCGGACCAAAGAGTTTCAGGTTCGATTCTGGTCAAGGGCACATACCTCGGTTGCAGTTAGTTCCCAGCCCTGGTTGGGGTCGTGCAGGAGGCAACCAGTCTATGTGTCCCTCTCATATTGATGTTTCTCTCTCTCCCTCCCTCCCTCCCACTCTATCTGAAGACAAACAGAAAAAAAAATGTCCTCGGGTGAAGATTAAAAAAAAGAAGAAGAAAACTGCTATTAAAGCTAAATGATAAAACCTAGAACCGTGATTCTCTTCTGACAGTATGACCACTTCTTAAGCAACATTGATTCGGAAATTTTATCAACATCCTTAACACGCACATTTAGTAGCAAGAATGTTAATTAAAAAAAATACTATTATAATTTTCTACAGTATAAGGAGAGGTACATGTTAGTCAATCTTTAGCTACTAATATAGTCACTTATAGAAAGTAATACAACTTGATTTTTACATTAAAATAATGGCATATATCTGACCTGGTTTTGATAATTTAAAATTTTTTTTTTAATCCTCACCAAGGACAGTTTTGCATTGACCTTCAGATAGAGCGGGAGGGAGAGAGGAGGAAGAGGGAGAGAAAAACATTGATGTGAGAGAGAGACATTGACTTGCTGCCACCCACACAACCCCAACCGGGGCCGGAGACAAACTGCAACAGAGGTACATGCCCTTAGCGGAACCAAACGCGGGACTCTCTGGTTCGCAGGCCGATGCTCTAACCGCTGAGCCAAACCAGTCAGGGCTGGTTTTGATCATTTAATGGATGAACTATCTATATGAAAATAGCAATAGGATTTGCCAATTTTTCAGATTTTTATTTTACCTAGGCCACACTCCTTTACAATAGGTACAATGACAATGAAATGAACAAAATATTAAAATTTTCTATTTGCCTGGAATCCATAAGGCAAGTTATATTGTAGAGCAATTTTACCTTAAGATTAAAGGCTCTGAATCTCAAATAATGTGATCATTTCATACATTTTAAGACACTGTTACACATTGATATAAAAAAATGCTGTATTACATCAAGAAAAAGGCTTTTGAAAATTGTGGGAACCTAAACTTTTAAAGCTTGTCAGATTTAAACTACCATTTCTCCATCATAAGTGAGACACTCCTGGAAAACACGGTCTAAGAAGACATTGGTCATGGTTGCTGTTCCATATCGGGAGAGTTCTTCTTTACTGAGCATGCCATTGTGATCCTTATCAAGATTCAAATACTGGCCTTGAGAAGAAAGACAATAAAACACACTCATGACCAAATAAAATTCAAATTAATTACAAAAGAATAAACACTAACAAAAAGTTCTTTTTATTGGTTAATATTCTGATTTTCAAAGTAATTATGATACATTAAGGGTAGTGCCCTAACATCATCTATCCCTGCAATCTCTATCAGAACAACTGTTAAGCCAGAACCAGTCAAAGGAAACCCATGAAGGCATGGCCTTTGGGCTATTTCCCTTACATCATTATTTTCAGTCTGCAACCTTTAGAACTTCCTAGGATTCTAAAGTAGATGGCAGTAGAGGTCAACAAAAAAGCACAGAAGGGGAGGATGGGGAGGAGGGTGTCAATGGGGGAAAAAGGAGAAACATCTGTAACAAAAATAAATAAAACGAAAAAAAAAAAAAAAGCACTGAAATGCTGGCACTTAAAAGCAGGTCAAGGATGCTAAAATGAGTTAAGACCGCCCAACAGAATAATGCTAATAGACTAAAGAAATTTAAGAAAAGAGTGCCTTGGCTGGTGTGGCTCAGTTGGTAGGAGCATCATCCCGTACAATGAAAGGTCCCGGGTTCAATTTCCAGTCAGGGCACATACCTAGGTTTTGGGTTCAATCTCCAGTTAGGGCTTGTATGGGAGGCAACTCAATGATGTTCCTCTCTCTCTCACTCCCCACCTTCCTTTCTCTAAAAACCAATTAAAGAGAAAAAAAAACAAAAGAGCAAACCAAACCCTAGAACACCTCCCTCTGTAGACCCTAAGAGCAACATTTTATCACAGTACAAGACCATAGCTGATGTTCATAATGCTCTGAGTCAAAAAGAATCAAACTACAGCCCTGGCCGGTTTGGCTCAGCGGTTAGAGCATCGGCCTGCGGACCAGAGAGTCCCGGGTTCGGTTCCCGCTAAGGGCACGTACCTCGGTTGCAGTTTGTCCCCGGCCCGAGTTGGGGTCATGTGGGTGGCAACCACGTGATGTGTCTCTCTCACATCGATGTTTCTCTCTCTGTCTTCCTCCCTCTCTCCCTCCCACTCTGTCTGAAGATAAATCCAAAAAAAAATGTCCTTGGGTGATAAAAAAAAAAAAAAAGAATCAAAATACATTCTGTATGTTCTATTAAAGAGAAAGTGTAATAACTTTAAAAAGTTACAAAAATTTAAAACATTGGTATTAAAAGCCCGGCCAGTGTGGCTCAGTGGATTGAGCATCCTCCCATGGACTGAGAGGTCCCAATTCAATTCCCGGTCAGGGCACATGCCCAGGTTTTGGGCTCGATCCCCAGTGGGAGGCAATCCCCAGTGGGAGGCATGCAGGAGGCAGCACCGATTTATGTTTCTCTCTCACACAGATGTTTCTATCTACCTCTTTCTCTAAAATATCAATAAAAAATATATTTAAAAAAACAAATTTTAGCCCTGGCCGGTTTGGCTCAGTGGTTACAGTGCTGGCCCACAGACCAGAGAGTCCCGGGTTCAGTTCCCGCTAAGGGCACGTACCTCGGTTGCAGTTTGTCCCCGGCCCCAGTTGGGGTCATGTGGGTGGCAACCACGTGATGTGTCTCTCTCACATCGATGTTTCTCTCTCTCTCTCCCTTCCTCTCTTCCTCCCGCTCTATAAAAAAATAAAATTAAAAATTAAAAAAATAATAAATAAATTTTAGTAATCTAGAATATTAGCTCTAAGGTACTTAGAAATGTGCTTTGAATGCCAATTAACTGAGGAATGGATAATTCAAATTTTGGCATTATGACAGGAACCTACCATATACCCTTAGGGCAGAAGGAGCAGAAAACCAGTTTGTTTCTTGACTCTCCTTGGACAGTTCCTCATCCCTTAACTAAATGAACACAGAAACAATTAGAAGATAGCAACTGTCAAGTGATATAATTTATAAGTGGTTTAAAAACATTTACCTCCAATAAATCATCTAGGAAGCTGCATGCTAAAATATCTTGAATTTTTATCTTCCCTTTAAAGAACATAAAAAATACGATTACTTAATTACATTTTAAAAACAAGAACAAGTCAATTTTATAAAGGTATTATTTTACAGTAACAATCACACAATTGATATTTTAAAGCAAGGGTGGGGAACCTTTTTTCTGCCAAGGGCCATTGGATATTTATAACATCATCTGAGGGCCATACAAAATTATCAACTTAAAAAGTAGCTTGCTATATTTGGTCAGGCTAATTTGGTGAGGCCCGTGATGTTAGCTGGTATTGATTTCAAGGGCCTTATATGGCCTACAGGCCAGATGTTTCCCCATCCGTTGTAAAGCTGCTTAGCTCCTTTGTGCCAAAGTCTTTATTATATATTGTTATGAAAGGAGAGATGTGCAGGGAATATTTAATAAAATCTCTACCTCATATGTCTACCTGTATACCCCCAACTACATAAATCCAGTAGGTAAATTCTTTCCAAAATTACACTGATTACATATCTAGAAGTGGCATTTAAATTCTGATCTATCTATTCTTAACTGCATGCCCCCTCCTCCTGGGGATCGAGCCTGAAACCTGGGCATGTGTCCTGACTGGGAATCGAACTGGGACCTCTCAGTCCATGGGACAATGCTCAAACAACTGAGCCACACCAGCCGGGCAATTAAAAAAACTTTTTTAAAAGCATAATTCTCTAATTATATAGCAAATTATAGCAAATTATATCAGAATAACTGGCTTCTTAGAACTGGAAAGAGCCATAGATTACCCAGTTCATACTTCATTTAGAAATGAAGAAACTGGCCTGGCCGGTGTGGCTCAGTGGTTGAGCGTCGACCCATGCACCAAGAGGTCACTGGTTCAATTCCCAGTCAGGGCACATGCCCAGATTGTGGGCCAAATCCCCAGTGGGGGGCATGCAGGAGGCAGCCAATCGTTCTCTCTCATCGATGTTTCTATCTCTCTCTCCCTTCTTCTCTCTCTCAAATCAATAAAGAAAAAAATTTAAAAAAAAAACTGTAAGAGATTAGGTGACATTCCCACCGTCACACAGTTGGTTATGGTTGGTGCAAGTAAATCATAAAAGATCTTTATATATTAATGGCAATGACATGTTAGGAAAATAAAAAATGATATTTCAAGACTTTTCTCTAGTTACTGAGTTTTTAAAGTAATAATATATAGAAGATTTTCTTTTACCTGTTCTTAGAGGGTCCAAAAAGAAAAAGAATTTCCTAACAGCTGTACAAACATAAAAGGAATAAAAAGATTTTTCCAGTCCATCTAATTGTGGCAAAGTAGGGATGAGTTCCAATATATAGTTTTCTAAATCCTGAAAGAAGAAAACAAAATAAAGCTTTAAAGTGTTAAATGTCTGATCTTGTTTCTTCATTAGATACTGGAATATAATTTCAGTCCTAAAAATTACTCAACTATTCAACATTAATACTATATTAATGATGTAATAAATTCATAAGTAGCTTAGTGGTGAAAATATTTTATGTTAAATTTGTTTCTACTAGTTTGCTTTTTATTTAAGTTTTAACACATTTTTGAATCGGTAATGCATTCTACATAGTTCCAAATTCAAAAGGAACAATAAAGTATTCATTGAAAAGTCTCCCTCTCACCTATTTCCTCTTCCCAGAGATAACCTACATTATCAGCTTCTGATGTATCTTTCCAAAGATAACTGATGCACATACAAGCCAATACATACATATGTATATATGTATATTTCTTTTCCTCTTTTACACAGGAGATAGCAGCATATCACGCAAATTCTTCTGTATTTTGCTTTTATCACTTAACACGATACTTGTCAGTCATTCCACATTGGCTCTCAAAGAGCTTCTAAAAAAAAAAATAGCTATGGGCTCCTGGCCAGGGGTGGCTTAGTCAGAGGGAGCATCATCTCATATACCAAAAGGTGGTGGGTTCGATTCTGTCAGGGCACATACCTAGATTTCAGGTTCGATCCCCAGTCAGGGCGCATAGAGAGGCAATTGATCTATGTTTCTCTCTCTCGCCCTTCCTCTCTCTAAAATCAATAAAAACATATCCTTGGGTGAAGATTTAAAAAAAAAAAAGCTATATATTATTTCAGATATACTATAATTTAGTCTTCTATTGATAGACCTTTAGGTTGTTTCTAATCTTTTGCAACACTAAAAACAACACTATAGTGGCTAAGCAAATTTTTCATTCATAGATACAGAAAAATAGGATATAATTTCTGTAAGTGGATTGCTGGATCAAAACATAAGCACATTTATAATTTTGATAGACATTGGCAAACTGCCCACCTCTCCATATAGGCCACATCCATTTTATACTCTCACCACCAATGTGAGGTCTTTATTAACAGTTCCCAAATTGTGCCCAGGAGTGCTGCACTAAACTCACAGGGGTGCAGCAGGATATGTTAAATTTTTGAGGGAAACAGCAACATCTGTTGTCACTGCATGAACTATGTATGGCTCATGGTAGTTCACGTTTTCAACATTAGTTTAAAATATATATTCCCTTTGCCCGGCCAGTGTGGCTCAGTGGATTGAGCATCATCCCATGGACTGAGAGGTCCCGGTTCAATTCTCGGTCAGGGTACGTGCCCAGGTTGTGGGCTCGATCCCCAGTGTGGGGTGTACAGGAGGCAGCTGATCGATGTTTCTCTCTCACATTGATGTTTCTATCTCTCCCCTCCTCTCTCTCTAAAAAAACAATCAATAAAAACATATTTAAAATAAATATATACATATATATGTATATATATTCCTTTTGATGACATCAATCTTAGCAAAGCTAGGTTCTTAGTGGTTGCTATAATAAAGCAAGTGCCACAGGAAAATTAATGTGAAAGAGGAACTTAGGATGACTGTGTCCAATCTAATTCCCAGGTTGAGTAGCTGTACAGTGCCCCCTAGGCACACACATTCCACTGGTAATCGATCTTTAAGAATGAAGTAAAAATATTTTTTTAAGTGTATTATTCTTTTCAAATGGCTAACAGAATAAGTTTAATGAACAGTTTCATTAAATTGTTTAGCACTAATTAATAAATGGAACTGAACTATTTATTTTGGCCTAGAGGTATTACGAAAAAACTACTGATACAATAAGGGTACTGTGAACTGAAAAAGTTTGGGAAACCATGGCCTATTTCACATTCCTTCATTAAAAAAGCATTGTCAAGCCCTGGCCGGTTTGGCTCAGTGGCTAGAGCGTCAGCCTGTGGACCAGAGAGCCCTGGGTTCGGTTCCCGCTAAGGGCACGTGCCTTGGTTGCAGTTTGTTCCCTGTCCTGGTTGGGGTCACGTGGGTGGCAACCACTCGATGTGTCTCTCTCACTTCGATGTTTCTCTCTCTCTCTTCCCCGCTCTCTCCCTCCTGCTCTATCTGAAGATAAATGCAAAAATGTCCGTGGATGAGGATTTAAAAAAAAGCATTGTCAAAATTTTTTTAAAAGATTTTTTACTGATTTTTAGAGAGGAAGGGAGAGGGAGAGGGGAGAGAGAGAGAGACATCAATGTGAGAGCAAAACATCAATTGTGGCGGCCTCCTGAAATTATCTTGCTTATAACTTGGTGTCTGCCTCACCACTCTGCTAGAAAAAAACACCGTAAGAGTAAGGCTTAGAATAGTACTTGGCACAAATTGTTCGCTAAGTGCTTATTTAGTAAGATTTAGTAAGTGGATGAAATTACAGATGTTGGCTCTGGAAACTGCTGTCTTTTATTTTATTTATTTGTTTTTAATCCTCACTTGAGGTTATTTTTTCCATTGATATTTAGAGAGAGTTGAAGGGAGGGGGGAGAGAGAAAGGAGGGAGGAGAGAGAAACATTGATGTGACAGACACACATCGATTGGTTGCCTCCCACACAAGCCCTGACCAGGGCTGGGGATCGAACCTGCAACCCAGGTACGAGCCCTTGACCAGGAAATCCAACCTGAGACCCTTCGTTCCACAGGCTGATGCTCTAACCACTGAGCAACACCAGCCAGGGCTGGAAACCACTGTCTTTTTTTTTTAATCCTCACTGGAGGACATTTTTACATTTATCTTCAGATAGAGTAGGAGGGAGAGAGGTAGGAGGAAGAGAGGGAGGGAGAGAGAGAGAGAAACATCGACGTGAGAGAGACACATTGAGGTTGCCACCCACACGACCTCAACTGGGGCTGGGGACAAACTGCAACCGAGGTACGTGCCGGCACGTGCCCTTAGTGGGAACCGAACCTGGGCCTCTCTGGTCCGCGGGCCGATGCTCTAACCACTGAGCCAAACCGTCCAGGGCTGGAAACCACTGTCTTAAATGAAGACACAAAGTCTGGTTTCAAAAGGCAAATTGCCCAGAATAGAAATATTTATTTCTTTTCTTTGAGAGAAGGGAACATTACTCCCTTTTAAACACAACTACAGAGATAAAACTGTTACTTTTCTCTCCTCTCCCTTTATCCCTTTTTCAATTTTTGTTTCCATTTTTGGAAAGAGGCAAGAAAAAGGAAGTGTGTCTTTTTTTTTTTTTCTTATTGATTTTTAGAGAAAGAGGAAGGGGGAGGGAGAGAGAGAGAGACATTGATGGAGAGAGAAACATCAATCAGCTGCCTCCTGTACACACCCCAACCAGGGATCGAGACTGCAACCCAGGCATGTGCCCTGACCAGGAATCTAACTGGCGACCTTTCGGTTCACAGATAACACCCAACCAACTAAGCCACACCAGCCAGGGCCCTAGAAAGGTTTTTAAGTGTAAATGTTCAGTATGAGCTAACATTCTATCTACATAAATCTAGATAAAACAGACTGCAATAAATTATAAACAGGAAACAAACTATAATAAGGAATTTGTGTTTAAATCTTGTATTTGAATATTTATTTAAGTGATTAATTAACCTGCTTCATATTTATGCTTATCTCCCTTCCCCTTTTCATGACAACCCTAAAAGCACTCTATATATGAGGGGAAAAGCCTGAGCTTAAAAGAAGCATGTCCATATGATTTAGATACCTACACTTAGAAGAAACATAGCCATTTAGACCATGAGACTATAATTCTGTTGACAACTTGGCCTAACTACATTCATACCTAATGGGAAATAAACAGCCTCTTGGTAACTGATGTTACAACCCAAACAAACCTATAGGTGAGAAAACAGTCACATTATTTTTCTCTTCTACATTTCCTAAAAGAGGAAAAATTCCTGGCTCTTACATTTTAAAACAGTCATACACCGATAACACTCATGAATAACTAAAAGTTTTTCATTGTTTCTTCAGTGACTTTAATCTTATCAAAACACTACATTCTTCTTATTTTCTCCAGTAAAAAGTTTTTTTCTTTAAAGGCTAGGGAAAAGAATCTAAAAAGGAATTTTTATGGTCAATAAACATTTTAAAAGGTTTTCAGTAACATGTTATTTATAAAAACAGAGAAACAAACAAAAATAAGAATCATCTATAATCCCAACAACCAGCGATAACTATTAACATTTTGATGTCTCTAGTATTTATTAAAGTAGATTAATACTTACAGATTCCCGAAGGTATCCTTGTCCTGCAACATCATATAAACTGAGTCCTATTCTTGTTTGATGAAGCCACACTGACAATAAACAAGAAAACAAAATGTAATTACTAAGAGCTATCCATTAGCATGTATGTGGACAAAAGGAGATAAAGAGCTAGATTAGAGGGGCAAGCTAATAACTCTGAACATCTTTATTCTTACACATACTGATTATCTGTTAACCCCAAAATTGTTCGAAACAAAACAAACACACCATAGATTTAATGGCAGGTATCAACAATTCTGCCAAGCCTAAAGTGACAGTAAAGTTGATGCCCTTGAGGAGGATATTGTTCTTTACTTATTAAACTTGGTGTTCCACCAAACAAGGACAGTGAGTGTAATGTTATGCTTTCAATGAGCTGCTTTTATTCTACTGAGGTTAATTACTGCCACCAAATATTAGTTAAAGATGGTACACACAGGACTTCACAGGTCATTATGGAACGTATAGGAATCATAACAACTCCAAGTGGTTTGGTTAAAACTCCTTGAATCTGATGCTACAGTTGTGAGTTTGAAACTATCCTCTCAGGCAACTCAACCCATAATATATTAGTGAAATAAAATTACCATGGAATTAAAATTATTTCAAATCACCATACATTAAAACTCTTGGTTTAACTTTTGATATATCTAGTTAGCTAGCATCTTTAGGATACATGAGGTTTTTCTGTTTTGTTTTTATAACGATGAACTCAAATTTATGGCAGAAAAATCTCAGCTCTAGTAAGTTCCAGAGAACCATAACAGGGAAAAAATCTTGGTCAAAAGACAAATTCTGCTATTCAAACTTATTAAGAGAGTTGTTTCACATGGAAGGGATACTATAAAAGCATGGACCAAAAACCTACTTGATTCCCAGATAGGAGGAGCACAATGAAAATGAAATCACCTTTTCTCATGACATAATTAAAAAACTGCATGATGGAAATTCTTCCATAAGAATCTGTATGAAGGAGTTTAGCAAAGACTTTTGCTGTGAAAAATTGCCTAAGGAAAGGAAATAAAGATTAAAATCATCTGCCAACATAACATAAAAATGACTTCTATATAAATGAGCAAACAGCAGCACAAATTCAATTAAAAATCAATGTGGTGAAAAAAATCAGGGAGAACTATAGTTCAAAAATATTGTCATAGCCCTGGCCAGTGTTGCTCCGTGGTTAGAGCATTGAGCCACACACTGAAGGGTTCAATTCCCAGTCGCAGGTTTGATCCCTGGCCCCAGTCGGGGCATGTTCGGGAGGCAATCAAACGATGTGTCTCACATCGATGTTTGTTTCTCTCTCTCTCCCCTTCCCTCCCTCCTCTCCTTCCACTCTCTAAAAATCAATGGAAAAAAATATCCTCAGGTGAGGATTGAAAAAAAAAAAAAAATATATATATATATATATATATATATATATATATATATATATAATCATATATTTTTGCATTCTATTGACTTAAGAATGAAGGCCTATAGTGTTATAAATCATATTATTTCTTTTAATAACTTTATACCAATGTAATTTTCTTTTCTAAATAATTTTATTAAACTTCATTAATAACTCAAAATTGACTCAAATTGTCATACCATTGACTTAAATTTTCATTAACATTTGAGGCATTTAAAATGCTTAATGTGCCCTGGTTGGTTTGGGTCAGTGGTTAGAGTAGACCGAAGGATCTCAGGTTCTATTCCCAAAGGCACATACCTGGGTTGCAAGTTCGATCCCCGGCCCTAGTCAGGGTCAAGCGGAAGGCAACCAATTGATGTGTCTCTCTAACATCGATGTTTCTCTCTCTTTCTCCCCCCACCCTTCCACTCTCTCTAAAAATCAATGGGAAATATCCTCAGGTGAGGATTAACAAATAAATAAATAAATAAAATACTTAATGCAACATATTCCTTTATTAAATATATTATTCTTACTTGCACTTTGGTCCAGCTTTTTCACCAACCTTCAAAAAATTTTCATAATTAATCATTGCTTCCTCTCCAATCATAGGTGGGGTCTGGTGCTTGTCCAGCAAAAACCATAAGTTCTTAGAAGAATTGCAGAAATGGAAATGTTATAATTAACAGAACAAAATTTAAAAATGTAGGTAAATATGTTATTTACATTAAAATTATAGTCTGATAGCAGTTAATATTAAATGAATCTCATTCCCTATTATCCTTCTGATTAATAACAATAAAAATAGACATATACAGTCCTCTTTAATCTACATAGCTATATGCTGTAGATACTGTTATGACTACTTTGCAGATGAGAATTGAAGCACAGAAATGTTAAGTCCATTGCCCAAGATCACAGAGCAGGGCTGGGATTTGAACCCCTGCAGTTTGACCCTACAGTAAGGAGTTCTCAATTTTGGCCTCCCGTTAGAATCATCTAGAGAATTTAAAGAACAAAACTATCTTTGGGAGATGGGCCCACACAAGCTCTGCAGGTGATTCTGGTGGAAACCATCTCTCTAGAGCTGGTCTTTCACCCACTCTGCAGGCAATTCTCCATTAAGGTACTCTGAGATCCTGTATAATATAAGTAGCACAAATAAGAAATGGCTAGTATCCATACATGTATAACCAATGGACACAGACAACAGTGCAGTGGAGGCAGAGGGGGGCAGGAGTGGGGAGGAGGGTGTCAATGGAGAAAAAAAGAAGGGACATCTATAATACTTTCAACAATAAAGATAAATTTAAAAAAAATTGCTAGCATCTCAAGCAAGCTTTTATTCCATTCTTACCTGTAATTCTTCATTATCTAACAGTTCTCTGCTTTTCCTTTGCAGAAAGACAGCTCTGGATTCCTCTCTTAATTTCTGTAGTAAGACTTCATCTTCAGCTGGCAGCTAAAAATACATTGTAGTTAATTTCTACACTTAAATTCTAGATTATTGGATCAAGTAAAATGTATTTGGGCTCATAAAATAATTATATATTCCATTGTTTAAAATTACTTTTTCTTTCTCAATTTTGTTTAACTTCAAGTCATCATTCATTTAAAAAGTTCTTTTAAAAAAGATCCACAGAGAATTCAGTGACCAACAAGACCAGATTCTTGCCCAGAAAAAGCTAACAGTTTAGCCCAAGTTTTGAGCCCTGTTTCCACTGTAACCAAAGACGAATATAGTAGTATATTAGGACTATCTGAAGATCCAGTCTTAGAAAATTATGCCTTTGGAGACTGGATCATCTTACTTCTTGGAGATGGTCAAGCCAGTGTCTATTATGTCGGCCTCCAAGGCAGAGGGTCTGCCTACTGGGGTGGTTTCCATAAGCAGGGCTTTATAATGACTTATACCAACTCAACTTCAAACAATTTTTTTTTCAGGATTTCTTCTTCCTTTTCTATATCTTTGCTCCATTAAATGTAGCTGAGTAACCTATGGTCCAAATGGGAGGTTATGGTTTTCACCTTTCATTTCCAAGAACTAAGATGCCATACCTCCCATCAAAAGGAGTGGAGAAGAAAAACATTTGGAAGTGAGGCTGAGGCTGATTGTACTCCAGTGGCTAGTCAAGCAGCTAATCAGCCACAGGGGAAAGGGGTGGGGCAATGGTTACCAAAAATGATAGGTGCTTTCTTTGAAGCAGTGGAGAAGAAACAAGACAAAGAACATGCCACAAATACATTCATCTAAAATTCCAAAGTTAACTTTTCTATAGTGGTTACATTTTACATAATAATACTAAATAGGTCTTATTCTTTTCAGTCACCTTCAATTTTAGCTGGAAATTGTTTGTTTGTTTGTTTGTTTTTAATATTTTTTGTTGATTTTTTTAAAGAGAAAGAGGAAGGGAGAGGGAGAGGGAGAGAAAAAAATATTTATTTGAGAGAGAAGCATCAATCAGTTACCTCCAGCTCCATTCCTGGTCAGGGCACATGCTCAAGTTTCAGGCTCAATCCCCAGTAGGGGGCGTGCAGGAGGCAGCCAATCAATCTCTGATGGATGTTTCTATCTCTCTCTCCCTCTCCCTCTCCCTCTTCCTTCCTCTCTAAAAAAAATCAATAAAATATATGCCGGTGTGGCTCAGTGGTTGAGCGGCAACCCATGCACCAAGAGGTCGCGCAGGTTCAATTCCCAGTCAGGACACATGCCCAGGTTGTGGGCCCAATCCCCAGTTGGGGGTGTGCAGGAGGCGGCCAATTGGTGTTCTCTCTCATAGATGTTTCTTTCTCTCTCTCCTTCTCCCTTCCTCTCTTTCTAAAATCAATAAAGGAAAACAAAAACAAAAACATATATTCTTAAAAAGATATAACCCTCTATTTATAAAATATTATCTCATTTTAGAAATTGCATTTTATTTATAAACTCTGCAAGACATTTGCTTACATACTACTTACCCTATAATAAAACCGGGGAATGGTCTTATAGAATTCATTTGTGTTTTTTCTACCTCCTTTCCACTCTGAGTAGTATTTGGTAAATAAATCCATTTCTTCATCTTTTAATTCTTGTTCACTTTTTTTTCCTGGTAACAAAACAGATTACGGGGGAAAAAACACTTAAAAAAATCAAGCAATACTTTTCTAAGGTCATCTATCTACTATAGTCTAATTATAGTGCAAAAAAAAAAAAAAAGCCTTCACAGTTGTGCTTAGACACTAAACATTTATATTAACTTTCTTGAAATACCAAGAATCACTATCTTCCACTGAAACAGCCTCCCCTACATCTTCAAATGTTTTCAGCTGCTCCCTCTACTTTGTTTTTCATCGTTATACTTGTCTCTTCTTCAAGTCACTGCCTCTTTTATAGACCTCCGGCATGTTCCTAATTCATTTAATCAAAAGTATTTACTGAGCACCTACTACATACTAGAATCCTGTACTAGACACTGATGCTAGGGTAGTAAGAAAACAAGTACAGCCCTTGACCTCATGAAGTGTCAGCCTCCTGATCACTTTTCCTCTACCTCATGTAAAACCCTTTCATCTGAAACTCACATATACGGATACTATTACCCTTCAACCCGCCTGCTGCAGGCATGTAACTATGTCATTTAGCCAATTCCTCCACACTTGTTTGTAGACCATGACGACTGGTGCACAGTGTCCTTCACCCCAGTGTCCTGCAATCATCAAGGAAGAATAGACATTTACATAAGTGACTGTGACCCCTTAACTCTGCAGGCTTTCATCTCTACTGTGTCCCTCACTTCCATGGCAAGACTACAGATCTTATCTGCTCCTATCCTAAAATCTTACACTCTAATATACTCTCAGATAATTCTTTTTCTCTCCTGTTTATTCAAAACCTCACTGCCATAATACCTGCAATTCAGCCTCACTGACATCTTCAATTCTATCATCTATTTTCTC
Organism: Tadarida brasiliensis; assembly: GCA_030848825.1. Classification (NCBI taxonomy): domain Eukaryota; kingdom Metazoa; phylum Chordata; class Mammalia; order Chiroptera; family Molossidae; genus Tadarida; species Tadarida brasiliensis. The sequence goes on along the minus strand of CM061257.1, from coordinate 167,638,072 downwards.
AAAAGTTTATTTTCCTTTTCCTGGTTTCATTTCCTTCTCAACATGCTTGTAGTTCTTCTCCTAAACTCCTCTTATGCCTGCATTTCTGCCACATCTGTCATGTTAATTTTTACCCTTGGTCCAATCTTATCATCTAACTTGTTTACCATGGCTTCCATACTGTTGATGAAATGGTAAATGGGAACAAGTGAGGTTCTTCTTTGATTGCTTCTACTTTCTCAAATACCTATATATACAAGTTCATCAGCTGAAGGTAAGGGATAGGCTATATTGGAAGGTTGGAGGTTTGGGAGATGAAAAGAACTGCCTTAGAGTGTAGGAAAGTGAATGTCTAGGGAAATAGGGAAGATGTGTAAATGAATGACTGAAACACCTACTTTAGGTTAGTGGACAAGTGAGACAATGTGTCATGGTGCCGTTTTTCTCCAGCACTTTCAGCTGCCGTGGGTGCAGGTGTGAAACAGGAAAGACAGTTTTAACCAGGTTGGTTAACAAGCTAGTGTAAAGGATGGGGAAAGGGACAAAGAAAAATGGATTATGAAATCTAAAATGGGTAAGGAGGGAGGTGAAAAGATCGATAGTGAAAAGGCGGTAGAATCAATGGATCATAGGTTTTGGTGGGATCCAAGAGTTGCTGGAGCCAGGGTTCTCATCCCTCACAAATCTACTTTAAGACTGTGAACTTCTCATTCCCGCAAATCCTTTCCCAGGGAAGTGTGGGTCAAACCTCTCTGGATCTCTAAACCGCACTCCACTCCGCCTGCTCTGTCCGGCGAGTTTTCACAGAAGCGGACCGCGCGGCTCCCGGTGGCTGCTCCTCCCATTCCGCCCCCACCTCCAGGAGTTTAGGGCCGGGCTGTCTCCGCGGGCGGCCCTTCCCAGACTCACTGTTGGGACCGTTGTGGGGCGTCGCTAACCGCCGGCGAAGAACTTCTTTCCAGTCCATGATTGACTCCCGCGCGGCAGCTCCGGCATTTGCCAGCCGCTAGCCCCGCTGCCAGCTCAGAAGTCCACCGCCGGCGAGCCTCGGAAAGGCTGGGAAGGCCGCTCGGCCGCCATCTTGGACACGGGCGGAAGTCGGCTGAGGAGGCAAAAACGAGGAACGTAGTCACTGCGGAGACTGCGGCGATCACGCTAACAGCGGGGAAAGCAGGCGTGGAAAATAACGTCCATAAGGCAGCTTCCGAATTTCATAACGCGATTTTAAAGGCGCAGGATAAGGAAGCCCGTATTTTTAGTTCATTTCGGGCCTTTGGCGCGTATACACCACGTGATTCAGGAGTCCTTTGGCGTTTCCGGCTCAAGGGAAGCGTTTTTTTACTTCACAATTTCTTGTTATTGTTCCTTGTGGCTACCTGGAGGCCCTAAAGGTTCCCCTGAAAGTAGTAGGCGCCGGCCCCCGTAAGTCCCCTCTGCCACTAAAAGCTTTAAAAACGACTTTCTCTCGCCACCAAGCCAGCGTCCAGGGCGGCCACGCCCCCGCGGCCTGGGCCGTCGCGGTGCATTGTGGACACAGTAGTTCTCGCCGCGGCTCCGGTTGCGCTGTAAAGCGTGAGTGCTCCGGTGAGTTGTTGAAGGGAACTTGGTGTGTGACTGATCTGTGCGCCGTGGGCAGTGCCCTTCGTGGACCTCCCTTACTTACCTGAGTTGTTGGCTCGGCTCTCTCCCCACCTCCCCCAGCCCATCCCCTCCTCCGACGAGTTCGGCGGCCTGGGGACCGTTGTTAGGCAGGACCAGGGCCCCTTGACTTTTGCTTTCGCCACTGCCCTCGCTGCTGGTGGGGTGGGGCTGGGGGCTCTTGGTCACGGTTTTCGACTTCACGCCCCTCCTTCAGCAAGGCACCCAAGGGATCCTACCCCTTGTCGAGGGCAGTTGTGGTCCACGTGAGTCGACTTGAGCGGTCCTTGTGTTTTTTTCCTCAGGTTCGCGGACTGGGCGTAACAGGCACCAGAGGTTCCTGCTCTCTCTGTCCCCTGGTTCTGCGGGTTGCGACCGAGGTTGGATGTCCCCGATCATCATTGTTTAATGGAGAAAACTCACCAGACTTCGTTGCTGTTACGTAGCCCCAAAAGCAGAGCCTTGCTTTTTCTGTGAGAAACTGAAAATCACTTTTTTAAAAGTTGCGCTTTGACTCCTCACCCCCCTCCCTCCAAATGACTTTAATTATGCTGTAGAAGTAGGGGCTTTTTGAACATCTCGTCACTATCTTGTGCTGATCTCACAGCATGATGTTCTGTTTCACTGTTATTAGAAGCTTTCCTAAGCTTTGGAAAAACAACCCATACCTTGGAGTAGGCCCAGGACACTCTTACAACTTTCTCTTTCTCGAAGACTATTATGGCATCAGGAACCAGCAGAAGTTGTTTTCTCTTAAAACAGCATCTCCACAAAATACCAAAGCAATGAATCTTCTGGCTGCCAAGGCCAGGTATCGCAGGAAAGGAGATGAGGGCAGTAATAAAGTCTCATCGGAATTTCCTCACCTTTTTGCAGCTGGAGCAGCTAAGAAGAGATCACAAATGAATCCTCAAAGTAAAGATCATGCCTTGCCACCTGAGAAGAACATTGTTCAACTCCCAACAAAACCTTTGAATTCAGAGCAGTGGGATAAACTTAAGGAAGATTTCAAAGGAAAAGCTGATTTTGAAAATTGGATCATTTCACAGATGATTCACCACAGTAGCTCTGTAGATGTGGCCAAATCTTTACTGGCCTGGGTAGCTGCAAAAAACAATGGTATTGTAAGCTATAATTTGCTGGTCAAGTATTTGTATCTCTGTGTCTTTCATAAGCAGACGTCAGAAGTTTTTGATGTCTATGAAATCATGAAAGCCAGATACAAGAGTTTAGAATCTGGAGGAAGCACTCTTCTCATCCGGGGATTAAGCCATTCAGACAGATGGAGAGAGGCCTTGTTACTGTTAGAAGACATGAAAAAAGTCATGACCCCTTCAATAAAGAACTATAATGACTGTATCCAGGGAGCCCTCCTTCATCAAGATGTAAACATAGCTTGGAATTTGTATGAGGAGTTGTTAGGTCATAATCTGATTCCCATGATGGAAACTTTAAAAGCCTTCTTTGATTTTGGAAAAGGCATAAAAGATGATCAGTATTCAAACAAACTACTAGACATTCTTTTGTATCTAAGAAATAATAAGCTATATCCTGGGGAATCATTTGCACACAGTATAAAAACATGGTTTGAGAGGTAATTTTATTTTTAATGCATGTTTTTATTTTAATATCTATACTAAAGGTAGCCTCCTTTAATATTGGTTGCTGAGATTATTCTATTCAGATTATAGTACTTTCCCCATTTTTAGTAATACTTGTTTCCCTTTTAAGACAAATTTTTCTCTAAAACAAGTAGCATAAACAAGTTGTGTTAATCTCTACTCATCACATAAAAAGGAAATTATAGAAAATATATAGTTTTATGTATTTTTCTGTTTAGCAGGATCATTTATTTCGCTTTCTGGGGTATCTGGCAAGATATTAATACTTAAGAATAGCTCTTGTGGCTGTAGTTCGTAGCAAGAAAACTAGAGCTGTCTTTGGGTCGTATTAGTATTTTCAGAAGTTCTGAAACCTAATGATTGGTATAATGTGCATATATATGTTCTGTTTAATCTGTGCATTGCATCAACTTGGATGGTTAGAGGGGAGGGGGGGATCCTGATTAAACCTGATATGTAAGCATTAATAACATGGAACATTTTCATCCTTCCAGTTCATTTTAGATCTTTCCATCATTCAACTGCTCTCTCAAGGCCCTCTTCTTTGTTTTTCCTTTGTTTTTATTCATGTTACTGGCTTCATGCCTATTTATTGCTCCAATCTTGTACTTCTTCACCATTAATTTGCTTCAGGCTATTTCCTAAAATTTTATTCCTTTTCTTTCGTTTTTTTTTCTTGCTTTTCTACTATATATTGTCAGAGCTTTGAAGCAGCAATCAAGCTGAATTATCTTATTTAATAAACTTACTGAATATCAACTGAAGAGCTAGATTGTGAAAAATCTTTGCCAAGGATTTTGGATTTTTTTCTGTCACCAAGAGTGTTGGTCTTGGAGTGGAGTTTTAGAAAGGTAACTGCCAAAACAGTGAGAAAAGAAGATTGGAGAGGGATTAAAATTGAAAACAGATAGGTTCGGAGGCATTTATAGGTTTGAATGAGAGATGATGAGGTTCTGAATGAACTGAACAAGGAGAAAAAGGCAGTAGAATCAATGAAATCATAGTAATATATGTAAAAGGAAGAAGAAATAAGTTGATTGAGCAAATAGTATTTTGAATGCCTCTAATTAGGCTAGGCACTGAGGATGCTTTGTGATATAAGATCTGTTATTATGGCATTCATAATTGGGAATGCAATACTTGTCAGTTAAATAATAGTGGTATAAGATAGTATAAGAGAATAAATTACTCTGGGTAGGAGCAATCTCTGACTGCTTTATGGAGAAGGTTAGAGTTGAGTTTAATTTAGAGGTTGCACTATATAATATCAGCTGCTTTCTGTACAGGTCCTTTGAAGATAGATTTAGACTTGACCATGGGGGTCAGATGACGAGAGGAGAAGGGAAAGGAAGAAGGAGATCCAGAGGGTACCATCGGTTCCTTAGCCCTATTACAGTGTATCAACCACTCTTCTAATTAAACCTTTCTAGGGAAGTAGTTTGAACTTTTCAGAGCTCTTGCCTACCAAGTTTCTGAACTCTGGATTCAGTAGGAATCTAAACTGATGATTTGGTTTTGCAATCTTTTTTGTAGTGTTCCTGGAGAACAATGGAAAGGACAATTTACCACAATCCAGAAAAGGTAAGGCCAATATTTTATTTTTAACTTGTTGGATTCAGGTGTAATAGGTGGTTTTTGCTACTGTTTAAAAAAAATTTTTTTTTGCCCTGGCCAGTTTGGCTCAGCAGTTAGAGCGTCGGCTTGCGGTCCAGAGAGACCCGGGTTCGGCCCCTGCTAGGGACACGTACCTCGGTTGCAATTTGTCCCTGGCCCTGGTTGGTCGTGCGAGAAGCAGCCACTTGATGTGTCCCTTTCGCATTGATGTTTCTCTCTCTCTCTCTCTCTCTCTCTCTCTCTCTCTCTCTCTCTCTCTCTCTCCCCCCCTCCCACTCTATCTGAACAAAGGAAAAATGTCCTCGGGTGAGGATTAAAAAAAAAAAAAAAACAATTAAAAAAAATTTTTTTTCTGAATACCTTAGAGATAAGATAATTAAGTTAGAGTACCCAAGAGAAAAAGGCATATTTTGCATATGGAGAATTTGCAGTGCTCAAAGTGTTTTTCTTGTAGGTGCTGTGAGCCTGGTGTGAAGCCTCAGAGATGTTTTCCCCTAGTTGTGTTTTAGGAATAACTAAAAACTTTATCTGGATGCCTAGCAATCTACTCTTTTGTGTTTTCTGACACACTAATGTGTGATATTATCAGGCTTACAAAAAATTATGTAATGCATGTGATGATTATAAAGGTTATAATATTCTTTTTTAAAAAATTATCTTTCAATTTCCTTATGTCCTAGGATTATTCATTTTGGAAAAAGTTATTTTCTAGAACCCTACTTAACACAAACAATTGTAATTACAGTGGTCAGTGTTTGGGCTGTGGAAAAACCATAGAGTCTATTCACCTGAGTCCAGAAGAGTATGAATTTCTTAAGGGAAAAATCATGAGGGATGTGATAGATGGAGGTGACCAATACAAAAAGACGACACCCCAGGTGAGTCTGGACCAGGTTTTATTGCATTCTTTGTGTCTAGAGCAGGGGTTGGCCATTTTTTCTCTAAAAGACCAGCTAGTAAATATTTTAAGCTTTGTGGGTCATAGAGTCACTGTTGCAACTTCTACTCTGCTGTTATAGTGAAAACAGCCAGAGACAATACATAAACAAATGAGCATGGCTGTGTTTTAGTAATAATTGTATTTATGAAAATAAGCAGTGTGCTGGGTTTTTTATTTTTAAAAATTTTTTTGTTAATCCTCACCAGAGGATATTTTTTCCATTGATTTTTAGAGAGAGTGAGAGGGAGTGGGGGTGGGGGGTGGGGGGGGGTGAGAGAGAAACATCAGTGTGAGATAGACACATCAGTTGGTTGCCTCCGGCACACACCCTGACCAGTGTTGAACCTTCAACCCAGCTACATGCCTTTGACTGGGAATTGAACCTGTGACTCTTTGGTCCACGGGCCAACACTTTAATCACTGGGCCACATCAGCCAGGGCGGATTTTTTTTTTTTTTTAATGCAAAGGGAAGCAGTGGGCTGGATTTGGCCTGCTGGCCATAGTTGCCAACCTTTAAGAGAGATTGCTTTAGAATTTCATGGAACAATTGGGTTAGACTATTATCCATCTATTGAAGTCAGTCTTGTTTCATCTGGGCACAAGTGCACTTAAGCCAAAAAGACAGATGCTTACTCTGCCTAAGTGCTTCCAAAAAACTGTGTTCAGTAAACTCCCATGAAAACATTATGGTTTCTTACAACTTTTCTAGTCAAGAGCGTTTAAGATAACTAACAAAATTATTTCCAAGTTTTCTTAGTATTGAATTTGATTCTCTAAGTCATTTTTAATAGCTTTATTTTGCTAGTCTTCAGTACTTTATGCTGGTTTACCTAGATTAAGTTGAAGTAAAATGCTTTTATTTTTTTATCTTGGGGAATGCTTTTTTTCTTCAAGGTACTAAATAAAAACAAGAAGTGAAAATTGTTCTGCCTTCTCACCTTGACTTAAAATTGTCAGATAATGTCCATAGATTATATGAAAAACTTGAATCCTCAGAATAAAGTCAAAATCTGGTCCATAAAAATATTATCTCCATTTTATGGAATACCTTTTAGCTGACTTTAGTGATAAAATTATAGTTAACATTTATTAAGTGATGCTAAGTACTTTCCATTCATTATCTTATATCTTATTTAACCCTTACAACTATGCTATATGGTACTATTTTATTTCTATTTTACAGGTAGACTGATTGAGACTTTGGGAGAGTAAATCTGCCAGAGGATACCTTGCTAATAAAATCTAGGTTTGACCCCTAAAACCTTTGTTGTTACACTCTACTGCCTCTCATGGAATGAAAAGTTACAGTGACGATTGTAACTGACAGCCAACTGGTTGTAGCAGCTCTTTTAATGCCTTAGGAATTTCTGCCAGCTAAAATATGAGTTAAACAGATTTCCTTTCTCTTATCAAACATCTTTTGAGCACTTATATGTATCTTCTGAAGTAGGTGTTAAGATACATGCAAGGTTGTATGAATTATGCTGTTTGTACCAAAAACTTACCATTTCTGTTGTGGACTAATTGAATATTCTTCCCACCCTCCAATTTCTTATTCAGTAAAATTTTTAACCTAAAGGAAAATGAAAAAATAGCACAGTGGACACCTACATACTCTTCATTTAGAGTAACCAGTTGTTATTATGGCACATATGCTTTCTCTCTATATATATGTTTTTATGAACCATTTAAAAATAAGTTGTAGACATGTTACTTTAAATGTTTCAGCAAATATCTTCTAAGAATAAGAAAATTATATGTAATTAAATACCATTATCACATTTACAAGCCTTACCATTATTAATTCAGTTTCATTTAATAAAAAGTACACATTCAAATTTTCCCAGTTGTCCCCCCAAATTGTATTTTATAATTTTTTCCCCTCTGATCCAGGATTCAATCAACAGTCACTCATTGCTTTTGGTTGTTATGTCTCTCTCAATCCATAACAGTTCCCCCTGCCTTTTTTTTATTTTTATGACATTGACTTTTCTGAAAAGTCTGGGTGGTTTGTCTCGTACAGGGCTTTTCATACTTTGCACCTACAAATCACTTGAGGATCTGATTAAAATGCAAATTATGATTCAGTTATCTGGAGTGGGGCCTGAGGTTCTGTATTTTGATAAGATCCCAGGTGATGTGTTTATGGTCTTTGGACCACATATTGAGTAGCAAGACTGTGGACTAATTGTTTGATTATATTCTTTTCATTAATTCAGTATGGAAGCTGATTTTAGGTAGACTACATGGGTGATGCTGTGTGCTTCCTATTGACTCACAGCAGCCACATAATATCAAGTTGTGCTCACTCTTGCTGATGTTAAATTTGATCACTACACTAAGATATCTCCATTGTAAAGGTACATTTTCTTCCTTTATAATTTCCATTTGTAATTAAAAATTAAGTAATCCATGGAGTAATACTTTAAGACTATGCAGGTATCCCATCACCCATTAACTCTTCACTTACTGTTTTTAGAATCATGGAGGTGCTCTCGACCTTTGGAGGTTGTAAAATGATGATTATTTTATTTCCTCTACATTTATTAGCTGGCATTATTCTATAAAATTTTTCCCCTCTTTCTTCCCCCTTTAAAAAAAAAATTACCTGTATGAGCATGAGGACATTTTTCTTTTTAATTAACTGTGCTAGAATTTATTACCATCATTCTTTTTGATGCTGAAATTGTTCCAAATTTGGCGTGAAGGAGCCCCTTCAAGTCAGTTCCTGGGTCTTTTACATCACTCCTCCCACCCCCATCAGTTTCTCCTCCCAGTTAGTTTTTTAGCACTTCAGTGCTTTCTAGCACAGCATATCCTAGGCTCTTACCTTGAAGTTCTCCTGCCCCAGTTGTGGAATCACTAGTTAAATACTTTTGTTTAACTCTGGTCTTTTTCCTTTTTATTGAATTTATCGGGGTGACATTGGTTAATAAAATTATATGGATTTCAGGTGTACAATTCTATAATATATCATCTGTATATTGTGTGTGTTTACCATCCCAAGTCAGGTCTCTCTTCATCACCATTTATTCCCCCTTTATTCTCTTCTACCCCCCCTCCCACCACCATATGTTTAACACTTCTTTTTTTTTTTAATTTGTTTTTGTTACAGATATTTCTCCTTTTTCCCCCATTGACACCCTCTTCCCCATCCCCCCGCCCCATCCCCAGTTTTGTTGTCTATGTCCATTGGTCATGCATACATGCATATAAGTTCTGTGGTTTATCTCCCTCCCCCCAATCTCCCCTCCTTTGAGGCTTCTCAGTCTATACCCCACCTCTATGTCTCTGGGTCAGTTTTGTTCATCAGTTTGTTTAGTTCATTATATTCCACAAATAAGTAAGATCATGTGATATTTGTCTTTCTCTGCTTGGCTTGTTTCGCTTAGCATAATACTCTCCAGGTCCTTCCATGCCATCTCAAAGGATAAGAGATCTTTCTTTCTTACAGCTGCATAGTACTCCATTATGTATATGTACCACAGCTTTTTTATCCACTCATCTACTGATGGACACTTGGGTTGTTTCCAGATCTTAGCTATTGTAAATAGTGCTGCTATGAACATAGGGGTACATATATTCTTTGTGATTGGTGTTTCAGGTTTCTTAGGGTATATTCCTAGAAGTGGGATCACTGGGTCAAATGGCAGTTCAATTTTTAACTTTTTGAGGTAACACCATAGTGTTTTCCACAGTGGCTGCACCAGTCTGCATTCCCACCAGTAGTGTCCTAGAGTCCCCTTTTCTTCACACCCTCACCAACACTTGTTGTTTGATGATTTGTTGATGGCGGCCATTCTGACAGGTGTGAGGTGATACCTCATTGTTGTTTTAATTTGCATCTCTCTGATGATTAGTGACGTTGAGCATTTTGTCATATGTCTCTTGGCCATTTGTATGTCCTGTTTGGAGAGGTGTCTATTTAGGTCCTCTGCCCATTTTTTAATTGGGTTCTTTGTCTTTCTTTTGTTGAGTTGTATGAGCACTCTATATATTTTGGAAATTAACCCCTTATCTGATGTATCATTGGCCATTATGCTCTCCCATATAGTGGGATCCCTTTCCGTTTTGATGGTTGTTTCTTTTGCTGTGCAGAAGCTATATAGTTTGAGGTAGTCCCATGTGTTCATTTTTTCCTTTGTTTCTCTTGCCTTATGTGTTGTATCAGTGAAAATTCTACTGCGTATGATGTCTGAAATTTTGTTGCCTGCATATTCTTCTAGAATTTTTATGGATTCATGAGTTACATTTAAGTCTATGGTGTAAGTTGGTGGTCTAGCTTCATTTTTTTGCAAGTAGCTGTCCAATTTTCCCAACACCATTTATTGAAGAGACTGTCTTGACTCCACTGTATGCTCTTGCCACCTTTGTCAAATATTAATTGAGCATATTGTCTTGGGTCAATTTTGGGTTCTCTATTTTGTTCCATTGATCTATGTGCCTGTTCTTGTGCCAGTAACAGGCTGTTTTGATTACAGTGGCTTTGTAGTATAACCTGATATCTGGTAATGTGATCCCTCCTACTTTGTTCTTCTTTTTCAAGATTGCTGTGGCTATTCGGGGACTTTTTTGGTTCCATATAAACTTTTGGAGTGTTCGTTCTAGTTCTGTGAAATATGTCGTTGGTATTTTGATGGGGATTGCATTGAATCTATCGATTACTTTGGGTAGTATGGACATTTTAATGATGTTAATTCTTCCAATCCATGAACAAGGTATATGCTTCCACTTTTTTATATCTTCCTCTATTTCTTTTTTCAATGACATGTAGTTTTGTGTGAAGAGGTCCTTTACTTCTTTGGTTAAGTTCATTCCTAGGTATCTTAATTTTTTGTTGCGATGGTAAATGGGATTGTTTTTTTAGTTTTTCTGTGAGTTCATCATCGGTGTATAAGAATGCCATCGATTTCTTGACGTTAATTTTGTATCCTGCTACTTTGCCAAATTCATTTATTAAGTCTAGTAGGTTTTTTATGGAGTCTTTAGGGTTTTCTGTGTACAATATCATGTCATCTGCAAATGATGACAGTTTCACTTCCTCCTTTCCAATTTGGATCCCCTTTATTTATTCTTCATGTCTAATTGCTGTGGCTAAGACTTCCAGTACTATGTTAAATAAGAGAGGTGAAAGTGGGCATCCCTGTCTTGTTCCCGTTCTTAAGGGAAATGCTTTTAGTTTTTGCCCATTGAGTATGATGTTGGCTGTAGGTTTTTCATATATGGCCTTTATTATGTTGAGATATGATCCCTCTATTCCCACATTGCTGAGCGTTTTTATCAGAAATGGGTGCTGGATTTTGTCCAATGCTTTTTCAGCATCTATGGATATGATCATATGGTTTTTATCTTTCATTTTGTTTATGTGATGTATCACATTTATTGATTTGCGAATACTGTACCATCCTTGCATGCCTGGGATGAAACCCACTTGGTCATGATAAATAATTTTTTTGATGTATTGCTGGATCCAGTTTGCTAATATTTTAAGGATTTTGGCCTCTGTGTTCATCAGGGATATTAGCCTGTAGTTTTCTTTCTTTGTAGTGTCTATCTGGTTTTGGAATTAGGATTATACTGGCCTCATAAAATGAGATTGGAAGTGTTCTGTCTTCTTGGATTTTTTGGAACAGTTTGAGGAGAATGGTTATTAGATCTTCTTTGAATGTTTGGTAAAACTCCCCCGTGAAGCCATCTGGGCCTGGGCTTTTGTTTGCTGGGAGTTTCTTAATTGCATCTTCAATTTCCTTTGTTATTGGTCTGTTCAAGTTTTCTGTCTCTTCCTGGTTCTGCTTTGGGAGGCTGTGTGTTTCTAGAAATTTGTCGATTTTTCCTAGATTGTCCAATTTGTTGGCGTATAATTGTTCATAGTATGTTTCGATGATCCTTTGTATTTCTGTGGTGTCAGTTGTTACTTCTCTTTCATTTCTGATTTTGTTTATTTGGTTTCTCTCTTTTTGTTTCTTGGTGAGTCTGGCTAAAGGTCCATCGATCTTGTTTATCTTTTCAAAGAACCAGCTTTTTGTTTCATTGATCTTTTGAGTTGTTTTTTTAGTCTGTATGTTGTTTATTTCTGCTCTAACCTTTACTATTTCCTTCCTCTTACTAGCTCTGGGTTTTTCTTTTTGTTTACTTTCTAGTTCTTTAAGTTGTAGGGTTAGAAAGTCAATTAGGAATTTTTCTTGTTTCTTGAGGTAGGCCTGTAGTGATATGAACTTCCCTCTCAGGACTGCTTTCACTGTGTCCCATAGATTTTGTGTTGTGTGTTCGTTTTCATTGGTTTCCAAGAAGTTTTTAATTTCTTCCTTGATCTCGTTAGTAACCCATTCGTTGTTTAATATCATGCTATTTAGCCTCCAAGTGTTTGAATGTTTTTGTGTGTTTTTATTGTAATTGAGTTCTAGTTTTATGCCACTGTGATCTGAGAAGATGCTTGATATGATTTCAGTTTTCTTTAATTTGTAGAGACTTGCTTTGTGACCTAACATGTGGTCTATCTTTGAGAATGACCCATATGCACTTGAGAAGAATGTATATTCTGCAGCTTTGGGGTGAAATGTTCTGTAAATATCAATGAAGTCCAACTGATCTAGTTTGTCTTGTAAGGACTCTATGTCCTTGTTAATTTTTTGTCTAGAAGATTTATCCAGTGGTGTCAGTGGCGTGTTAAAGTCACCCACTATGATCGTGTTGCTATTGATCTCCCCCTTGAAGTCCTCCAGAAATTCTTTAATATATTTTGGTGCTCCCATGTTTGGTGCATATATGTTTACCAGGGTTATATCCTCTTGTTGGATTGATCCTTTTAATATTATGTAGTCACCTTCTCTGTCTCTTATTATGGCCCTTGTTTTGAAGTCTATCTTGTCATATATGAGTATTGCTACGCCAGCTTTTTTTCCATTTCCGTTTGCTTGGAAAATTTTTTTCCATCCCTTCACTTTCATCCTTTGTGAGTCTTTTGTTGTGAGGTGGGTCTCTTGTAGACAGCATATATATGGGTCATGTTTTCTTATCCAATCAGCTACCCTATGTCTTTTGATTGGAGCCTTTAAGCCATTTACATTGAAGGTAATTATTGATAGATAGTTATTGGTTGCCATTTTAATTTTATGCCTGTGTTCCTCTCTCTCTCTCTCTCTCTCTCTCTCTCTCTCTCTCTCTCTCTCTCTGTCTCTGTCTCTCTGTTTCTTCTTCTTACAACAGTCCCTTCAGCATTTCTTGCAGTGCTGGTTCGGTGGTGGTAAATTCCTTTAGCTTTTTGTTTTATCCGTGAAACTCTTTATTTCTCCTTCAATTTTGAATAATAGCCTTGCTGGATAGAGTAGTGTTGGATTCAGACCCTTGCCTTGCAATACTTTGTACACTTCATGCCACTCCCTTCTGGCCTGCATTGTTTCTATTGAGAAATCAGCTGACAGTCTAATGGGAGCTCCCTTGTAGGTAACTTTTTGTCTCTCTCTTGCTTCCTTTAAGATTCTTTCTTTGTCTTTAATGTTTGCCATTTTCATTATGATGTGTCTAGCTGTAGGTCTTCTGGGGTTCATCTTGCTTGGGACTCTCTGTGTTTCCTGGGCTTGTGTGACTTTTTCCTTCACCAGTTTAGGGAAGTTTTCTGTCATTATTTCTTCAAACAGGTTCTCTATTCCTTTCTCTGATTCTTCTCCTAGCCGTATCCCTGTAATGTGAATGCTTTTTAAATTTTTTTTTTCCATTTCCTGCTCTATTTGGGTGTTTTTCTCTACCTTGTCTTCTAAGTCGCTGATTCGGTCTTCAGCTTCTTCTAATCTACTATTGAATCCTTCTAAGGTATTTTTCATAACAGCTGTGTCACTCTTTATTTCCCCTTGATTTTTATGTATAGCTTCTACCTTTTTATGTGTAGTTTCTACCTCTTTTTTTAAGCTGAAGTAGTTCCCAGTGAGCTCTTCATAATTCTTATTAAGTTGCTTGTAGTTCTCACCAAATTGTTTGAGCGCCCTTAAAATCATAGCTTTGAATTCTTTATCTGACAAGTTGCTGTCTTCCATTTCCTGTAGTTCCTTTTCTGGTATTCCTCTTTTTCTTTCCTTTGGGTGTTGTTTCTTTGTCTCCCCATCTTAGCCATCTGGTAGCTCTAGACCCGGTGAGGGATGTTTGGATGTGTAGGCAGCTCACTGTATATCAAATAAGGCTACTGTGCCTCCCAGACTGTTTTGTTGCGTGTCGTCTCTTGCCTGCTGTGGATCCTGGAGAATTGACTACTGGGGGCTGGTATTGGTGTGTCCTGGTAGGTGCTGCTGCTGGATCACATGGGCCCCTCTGGAGCTTTGTTCCCAGCTGGTCACTGGTGCCACTTGTAGCTGTATAGCTCAGGCCCTGTTGGAGCCAGGCTTCCTGCCCGTACCATGGGCAGCTGTGTTGCACAGGCCTCACTGGAGCCCTGGCTCCCCGCTGATCTTGTGGGCAGCTGGGTCGCATAGGCCTATCTGGTGCCCCAGCACCCCGCAGGTCCCACAGTCAGCTGGATCACACAGTCCCTTTGGAGACCCAGCTCCACACCTATCTTGTGGGCAGCTGGGTTGCACGGGCCTCTCTGGTGCCCGTGGGCAGCTGGATCACACCGGTCCCTCTCGAGCCCCTGCTTCCCACCGCTCTTGTGGGCCGCTGGGTTGCACAGGCCTCTGTGGAGCCCCAGGTCCCGCCACTGGCGGCTGGGGAGTGCTGCTGCCCTGTGGTGCTCAGCTCCTGCTCAGCCTTTGCTGTAGTTTTTGGGGATGGGTCTCAGCTGCTGATCTGTGCTTCTGTTGCCTGGAGATGGATGTCTGCTTCCCAGCCTCTGTTGCTGGGGGTATATCTCGACTCTGATAGGGCTGCTACTGTGGGGAATGGTGCTGGGCTCCTGGCCATTTGCGGCTTGCGGCTTCCGCAACCGGCACCTTGGCAGCTCCACTACTGTGCACTGGTCTGTGTTGACAAAGGGTGTCCACTGGTCCGATGGTGACAGGTGCACTGGTGGGCTCAGGTTGCTGGGTCCTAGCCGCTCCCACTGCCTCCTCCCAGGGAAGACCCGGGATCTTCCAAAATGGTGGGACCTCCCCGTGGCGCAGGGAGAAGTACCCTGAAGAGCCACTTACGACAGTAGTCGGCTGCTCCCAGTCCACAGCACAGGAACCTTCTGCTCTCTGTCTCTGCATTACACGAGTTTGGTCGTCCACCTTCACGTCCACTCACACTCTCTCACTAGTTCACTCTCTCACACTCACCCTCCCTCCGGTCCTGCCCGCCGCCATCTTCCAGAAAAATCTTTCTGTTTAACACTCTTAATGGCTAAACATAGCCATAATTTTTTAAAGAAATGAGTATCACTTAATTTTGGATTAATAGCAGGGAAATTTGTTACTTTTCTCTGCTGACAAAGACCTAGTACCCAGAGCAAATCTTCTCTTTAAAGAGTATTATTCTGCAAGAGGAGTTTCAGGCCCCTGACTATGGTGAGAATAGCAAAGAGTAGTCACACATTTAATTACCATAATTCACAAAGCAACTGAATATGTTCACAAAAGGCTTGAGACATTTTATGACAAGGGAAATTATTTTCTTCCTTTTTCTTTCCAGGCATCCTTCCTCTTTCCCCCTGCAACTCCCCAATTCTGTATTCCATTTCTTGTCATCTGCCTGTCTTAACATAATTATAACAAATAGCTACTATTTATTGAATGGTTGCCATATGTCAGGCACTTCTAGACCTGTTACACTCACAACAATCTAGCAGTGATACCATCATTTTGAAGATGGGGAAGGTCAGGATAAGAAAGGTATCCATGGTTAAAGAGCCATGAACTTGGTCAGGGTTTTGTAGTATTGGTGAGGCAGAAGAGGCAGGGATCAATCCAGAGCACTTCTGATGTGTTGAAGTAAAACCAACTCTTTTTCTAGGACTAAAGAGAAGGAATTAAGGATAGTATATACATTAAGTACATATGTGCAGCAAGATTTGGAGCATTTATTCAGACCTCTAATTTTTCTGAGGGCAAATTGGTCATTTAAAGATAAGAGTAGTTCTGATAGTTTAAGGGAGCTTGAGAGTTTTAAGCCTTGGAAGTTTGGATTATTTGTGATAGGACTGGGGAAAGTATTGCTGGGTGGTGCTGAAGCCGCAGCTGAGGCTGGAGAGCATTGATCTGAGCGATTTTCAACAGTCTTGGAGCCATCCATGTGTGCAAACAGAGAAGGCAGTTGGATGGGATGATACGGGAATTTGGTAGTCTGGTACAGTTGAGGAAAACAGGAGTTGAGGGTGTAGGTGAGAAGGTGGTTCAATTAATGGACCATGAGATCAAAGTTGATAAGAAGGAAGTAAAGATGGGTGGGAGCTCATGGATTAGGAGACTAGAAATAAAATGGACTGAAGGCTCATGGAAGTTGAAGAGCATAAAAAGAGTGAGAGCAGAAATCAGGAGATTGGTGTGTGTGTGTGTGGGGGGTGTTGTTGCTTAGATGTGGCAGCATGACAGGGACCAGGTGAAGGCAGTTCTGACAGAGTAGTTAACATGATCACCATGGGGCCCATACTAGATAGGGAAGAAAGGAAGGCCAGAGAGTACTGTCCAGGAGGATTCCAGGGACTGGTAGTCTCAATGTGGGGTAGAAGAAAATATATAGCGAAAATAAAAGAGTGAACACTAAAAAGCTGAGGTTATAGAGCAGGTGAAATACTTGAGACTTAGATTTCAGAGGACAAGCCATTCTAGGCCCTGGCCAAATCCAGGGTCAGGCTATTAGGGTTTGGTAAGCACCTCAGGGTAAAGTTTAGCTCGACTATTGTTTCCCACAGGTTTTTCATCTTGTGTTATGTTTTTGTTTTTGCTCACCATTTGTGTTATATATAACAAAATACCACAGACTGCACGATTTAAACAACAGAAATTTATTTTCCCACAGTTGTGGAGGCCAGAAGTCCAAGTTCAGTAGGTTTGGCTTCTCCTGAGGCTTCTCTCCTTGGCTTGCTTGAGGCCCTCACTCTTGCTTTGTCCTCATATAGCCTTCCTCTGTGCTTGAGTATCCTAATTGTCTGTGTGTCCAAGTTTCTGTTTCATATGAGGACACCAATCAGGTTTGATTAAGGCCCTGCCCTATGACCTCATTTTACCTTAATCACCTCTTTAAAGGCCTTTTCTCCAAATACAGTCACAATTCAAGATATTGGGGGTAAGGACGTCAACATAAGAATTCTGGCCTGGCCGCAATTCAGTTCATGACACTATTCATTGAAAATATGTATTAAATTATATTGTGTTCAGTATTTTAAATTATTTTGTACTGGATTTGCCTTCAATATTGCTTTCTAAAGCTTGCTTATAATTTGGGAATGTGAGATATAAATCAAGGAGTAAGTACTAAATCCACCTTGAGTTTCCTTGTGTACTTAAAAAAAATTATGGTCTCAGCTGATCTCCATAAGCACCTAAAATGTGCATTATCAAAATTATTTCAAACTTATATGTTTTCACCAAATAAAACCCTTTTGTTCAAAACAAAGTAGATGAGATGGCACCCTCTAATGAAGTGGTTCTCAACCTTGGCTGCTGGTTAGAAAGAATAGTTTAGGAGATACTTAAAAATTACTGATACTTAGACCCCCACGCACTAGAGATTTGTAAGTGTAAATGTTCAGTGTATTAAATACATTCATATTATGCACCCATCACCACCACTCATCCCCACAACTCTTTTCATCTTATAGAACTGAAAGTCTATATACATTAAACAATAACTTCTCACCCGGCCGTATGACTCGGTTGTTTGTCCTCCCTGCACCAGGAGGTCGCTGGTTCAATTCCTGGTCAGGGCACATGCCCGGTTTGTGGGCTTGATCCCCAGCAGGAGGCATGCAGGAGGCAGCCGATTGAAGTTTCTCTCTCTCCCTCTCCCCCTCTCTCTAAAAAATCAATTTAAAAAAACATATTAAAAAAAATAATAATAACTTCTCATTCTCCCCTTCTCCCAGCCCCTGGCAACCACCATTATACTGTCTTATGATTTTACTACTGTAAGTAGTAATTATATTGTACTTCTTTCTGTAAGTGAAGTCATATAGTATTTATCTTTTTGACTGGCTCATTTCATTTAGCACATTCTTAAGGTTCATACATGTTGTAGCATATTGCAGAATTTTTACCCTTTTTAAGGTTGACTAATATTCCATTATATTTTTATATTTTGTTTATCCATCTGTCAATGGATACTGCTTCTACATTTTAGCTATTGTGAGTAATGCTGCTACGAACATGGGTGTACAGATGGCTCTTTGATGCCCTGCTTATAAGTTTTTTGGCTATATACCCAGAAATGGAATTGCTGGATCATATGCTAAACTTATTTTTAATCTTTTGAGTAACTGTGTTCCACAGACATTGTACCATTTTACATTTATTCCAACATTGCACAAGGGTTCCAGCTTCTCCATATCTTGGCCAATACTTGTTATTTTCTGTTATATTTTTGTTTGTTTATAGTAACTATCCTATGGGCAAGGTGGTATCTCATTGTAGTTTTGGTTTGCATTTTTCTAATGACTAGTAATCTTTTCATGTGCTTATTGGCCATTCATATATTTTCTTTGGAGAAATGTCTACTCAAGTTCTTTACCCATTTTGAATTGGGTTTTTTTTGTTGTTGTTGAGTTTAGGTGTTCTCTGTGTGTTCTAGATATTAATCTCTTATCAGATATTTTATTATTATTTTTTAATCCTCACCTGAGGATATTTTTCCATTTATCTTCAGGTGGAGTGGAAGGGAAGGAGGGAGAGAGAGAGAGAAAGAAAAAGATCAATGTGAGAGAGACACATCGATTGGCCACCTCCCACATGACCCTGACCAGGGCCAGGGACCAAACTGCAACCAAGGTACGTGCCCTTGACTGACATCGAACCCGTGACTCTTTGGTCCCCTGGCTGACGTTCTAACCTCTGAGCCAAACCAGCCAGGGCTCTTACCAGATATTTTATTTGCAAATATTTTCTTCCATTCTGTGGGTTGCCTTTTTACTCTGCTGATAGTGTCTTTTGATATACAAAAATATTAAATTATGAAATCCAAGTTTTTAATTTTTTCTTTTGTTACCTATGCCTTTTGGTGTCACATCCAAGAAAATCATTGCCAAATTCAGTATCATTAAGCTTTTATTCTGAGTTTTCTTCTAGGAGTTTTTTGTCTTAGGTCTTATATTTAGGTCCTTGATCCATTGTGAGTTAATTTTTATATATGATGTTAGGTAAGGGTCCAACTTCATTCTATTGCATGTGGATATCCAGTTTTCCCAGAACCATTGTTGAAAAGACTGTACTTTCCTCAGTGAACGGCTTTGGTACCCTTGTCAACAATCATTTGACCGTATATGAAACAGTCTGGGATTATTTCTATTCCATTGTTCTATATGTCTGTCTTTATGTCAGTACCACACTGTTTTGATTACTGTAGCTTTGTAGTAAGTTTTGAAATCAAGTTGTTCTTTTCTAAGATTGTCTTGGTTATTCAGGGTCCCTTATGAATTTTACGATGGATTTTTAAAATTTTTTGTGAAAAATGTCATTGGGCCCTGGCTGGTTTGACTGAGCAGTTAGAGCGTCAGTCCATGGATCAAAGAGTCTCGGGTTCCATTCCAGTCAAGGGCATGTACCCCGGTTGTGGTTTGGTCCCCAGCCCTGGCCGGGTCATGCAGGAGACAACCAATTGATGTGTCTCTCTCACATTGATGTTTCTCTCTCTCTCTCTCCCTCCCGCCCTCCCACTCTATCTGAAGATAAATGGGAAAATATCCTCAGGTGAGGATTAAAAAAAAAATGTCATTGGGATTTTGATAGGGATTGCATTGAATCTGTAGATCACTATAGGTAGTATTGACATTTTAACAATAAGTCTTCTAATACATGAACATAGAATATGTTTCCATTTATTTATGTCTTTAATATCTTTCAGCAATGTTTTATAGTTTTTGTACAATTTTTCACTTCCTTGGTTTAGTTCATTCCTAAGTATTTCATTTTTTGATGCTACTATAAATAGAATTGTTTTTCTAATTTTTTTATTCATTGTTTATAGAAATGCAACTGATTTTTGTGTTGACTTTATATACTGCTACTTTGCTGAATTGACTTACTAGTTCTTTTTTTTTTTTTTTTTTTTTGTGGAGGGAGCAGGAAGTGAGAGAGAGGAACAGAGAGAGAAACATCAGTGTGCCCTCTCACATCACCTGGTTGCCTCCCGCATGACCCCAACCAGGGCTGTGACCGCACCCGAAGTAGGTGCCCTTGACCGGAATCGAACCCACAACTGTTTGGTCCACAGGCCAACACTGTAACTGCTGAACCAAACCAGCCAGGACGATTTATTAGTTCTAACAGTTTTTATGTGTGGAATCTTTATAGGGTTTTGTACATAAAAGATCATATCCTCTGCAAAGATAATTTACCTCTTCCTTTCCAATTTGGATGCCTTTTTTTTTTTTTTTTTCTTGTTTAATTGCTCTAGCTAGAACTTACAGCACTGTTAAATAGAAGTGCTGAAAGCAAGCGTACTTGCTTTGGTCCTGATCTTAAAGGAAAACCTTTCAGTCTTTCACCACTGAGTATGTTGCTCACTGTGGGCTTTTTATATATGGTTTTTATATTTTCTTCTGTTCTTAGTCTGTTGGTATTTTTAGCATGAAAGGGTATTGAATTTTGTTAAATGCATCTTCTGCATCAATTGAGTGACCGTGTATTTTTTTCACTTAATTGTGTTGACATTAATTATAATATTATATATGACTAATTGACTTTTATATATTACTCCATTCTTGTATTCCAGGAATAAATCTCACATGATCACAGTGTATAATTTTTTTTACTATGATGCTCAGTTCTGCTTGCTAATATTTTGTTGAGGATTTTTGCATTCATGTTTATAAAGGATATTGGTCTGTAGTTTTCTTGTAGTATCTTTCTCTGGCTTTGTTATCAGGGTGATGCTGACCTCATAGAATGAGTTTGGAAGTATTCCTTCCTTTTCAGTTTTTTGGAGAAGTTTGAGAAGAACTGGTATTAGTTCTTCTCTAAGTGTTTAGTAGAATTCACCAGTGAGCCATTAGGTCCAGGACTTTTTTTCATTGTTGGGAGATTTTTGATTACTGATTCAGTCTCCTAATTATGTATAGGTGTATTCAAATTTTCTTTTTCTTCATGATTATGCCTCTTTGTCTCTGTGATTAAAAGCAGCAATCAGTACACAGATCCCTGATATTTGGAAGGCAGGGTCATTTTTGCCCACCCACCTGGTTCTCGTAAGCTCTGTGCAAGCTGCTCCAGGAACATATGTGTATAGCAGTCTGCTATGCCGCTTGGAGAGAGGGATGAATAGCTGCTGCTATGCTAAGAGTGAAAACTGACTGAAATTAACCACAATTTATCATCCAAGGTTTCCCCTAGAAGTTGCAAGCCTTCAAGAGATTCCAGATTTCCAAAATAGTTAACTAGTTACATCAGACAGCTTCTGTCTGTGCATTTGTTGTCTGGGTGGGGAGACAGATTCCTGGTACTTCCTTCTCTGCCAACTCATCTTTAACTTGATGAGTTTTGACATATGTATGCACGTGTGGAACTGTAACAACAGTTAAGATAACAAATATATCTATCACCCCCAAAGTTTCCTCCTGCCACCTTACAATGGCTCCCTCCTGTATCTCCTGTATCCATCTTTCATTCTTGTCCCCCTACCCCCAGGTAAACACCATATAATAATACAATGTATAGTCTTTTTTGGTCTGGCATCTCTTGATCAGTATAGTTGAATCTTGAACAACATGGGTTTGTACTATATGGGTCCACTTGATTTTTTTTCAATAAATATACAGTTGACCCTCTGTGTCCTGGGTTTCACATTTAACCAACCACAGATCAGAAACAGTACTTTCAATACACAGTTGGGAATCTGTGAATGTGGAGGGCCAATTGTATTCATTTGTCTACACCATTGTATATAAAAGACGTGAGCATCCTTGGATTTGGGTATGTGTAGGAGGTCCTAGAACCAGTCCTCTGCAGATACTGTGGGACAACTATAGTTAAGTTTTTGAGGAGTCAAAAGTTATATGTGGATTTTCTACTCTGGGCTGTCCCCTAACCCTCGCATTGTTCAAGGATTAACTGTATATATAATTATTTTGAGATTTTGTTCTTTTTTTTTTTCTTTATTGATTTTAGAGAGAGAGGCTGTATATAATTATTTTGAGGTTTCATTCGTTTTTTTTTTTCTTTATTGATTTTAGAGAGAGAGAAACATCGATAAGAGAGAACATCAACTGGCCACCCCCTGGGGATTTGGCCCACAACTTGGGCATGTGCCCTGACCGGGAATCAAACTGGCAACTTCTTGGTGCATGGGTTAGTGCTCAACCACTGAGCCACACTGGCCAGGCTCATTCATGTTTTATGTCTCAATCATCTATTCTTTTTTATTGTCAAGTTCCATTTTGTGAATATGCCACAATTTGTAAATTCATTCACCTATTGGTGGACATTTGGGTTATTTCCAGTTTGGGGTTATAACAAATAAAAGTGATAACATTCTCATGCAAGTCTTTGACTTTGTTCTTTTGTATTTGTTTCCTAGGGATGCTATAAGAAATTACAGTAAACAGTTGGCCTAAAACGACATCCTCTCATAATTCTGGAGGCTAGAAGTCCAAAATCATGGTATTAGCATGTAGGTTCCTGTAGGTTCCAGGGAAAAATCTTTTCTTCCATTCCTAGCTTCAGAAACTCCTGGCTCCTGGAAATCCTTGGTGTTTCTTGGCTTTTAGCTGCATCACTCCACTCTGCCTCTGTGGCCATCTCTTCTTCTTATAAGGACATCAGTCATTGGATTTAGGACCCAACTTATTTCATTATGACCTCATCTGAATCCAGATAAGGTCACATTTCAGGTGGACATGAATTTTAGAGGGGAAACTGTTCAACCCACTACAACTTTTCTTTCCTTTGAGTACATATCTAGGAATGAAATGGCTCGGTTTTATGGTAGGTCTGTATGTGTGTAGCTTTTAAAGAAATCACCAAACTGTTTTCCAAAGTGGTGTCTCTTTATACATTTTTACTAGCGGTGTATTAGGATCACAGTTGTTCCACATCCTGGTAAATTTAACCTGGTCAGTCTCTTTACCTTTAGCCGTTCTTAATGGATATTAAGGAATTTGTCATTGTGGTCGTAATTTACATTTTCCTAGAGACTGATGATGTTGAGCATTTTATGTGCTAAATTGCCATCCATATATCTTTTTGGTGAAGTACTTGTTCAGATCTTTTCTTTGGGCACGACCCAAAATTAAAAATTTGGGTTGTGCCCGGCTGGTGTGGCTCAGTGGATTGAGCATCGTCCCATGAACTGAGAGGTCCCGGTTCCATTCCTGGTCAGGGCACATGCCCAGGTTGTGGGCTCGATCCCCAGTAGGGAGCATGCAGGAGGCAGCCGATCAATGTTTCTCACATCCATGTTTCTCTCTCTTCCTTCTCTAAAAAAATCAATAAAAACATTTTTTAAAAGTTATTTTAAAAAATTGGGTTGTTTTCTTATTATTGAATTGTAACAGTTTATAAATGCTAGATACAAGTTCTATATCAGATATATCTTTTGCATATATTTTTTCTCAGTCTGTGGCTTGCCTTTTATTTTTATCTAATAGAGATTCTGATTTAATTGCTCTGGTTTGGAGCCCAGGTATCGGGATTTTCAAAAGCTCCCAGATGATTTTAAAGTGTAGCCAGGGTTGAGAACCACTGCTTCTAATGTGAGTTTTTGAAGAATTCTAATGTAGGTATAGCAACTCTTTTCTTCAGAATAATTTTGGGAGAAAACCTCAATCATAAGTAAATTTTTAGCTTTTCTGAAACCTTTGTTTACTGTACTTAGATGTCACAGCCAGCAGATGGCAATAGTGCAACATGTAAAAATTACTCTAGGTTATATAGCCAAGTCAGTCAGGTTAAAGGATTTAGTGGGATTCTTTTATTATTAAAATGAATAATCTCTAGGTCATTTTTGCTTAAGTCAGATTAGTGATAAAGATAGAGATGGGAGCTGTATATGTGAATTTTAAGTGAACAAAGCAGAACCCCATGTAATATTCATGTACGCTATTGGTTTAACTACATGAAACTAATTGAGAGGATCAATGAAGATCAAAAAGTGAATTTGTAACTATGTGAATAGTGTTAGTTAAATATTAATTAGATTTTTTCTTTTATTTTTCTTCGTTCTTAATAACATTGAATTACAGATATGTTTTTTCATATTTAACTGCTCAGTTATGAATGTAATTCTTCATTTAATCTTTTCATTAGGGAAAATTTCAAACATATGCAAAAAGTAGAGAGACTAGTATAATGAACCCTAGCTCAGTAATTATTAACTCATGGTCACTCTTGTTTCATTTATACTTCCTGTTCCTCCCTTGCCCCTCAGGTTTTTGTGAAGCAAATCTGAGCTTAATCATTTGTCCTATAAATTACATATTCACTTTTAAGCAGCTTTCTTTATTTCTCTTATCTTAAAACATACTTCTTTGTGTAGAGTGACATTTTTCTTATATAATAAGAAATACTTTAGAACAGCAATTCTCAAACTTTTTGGTCTCAAGACCCTTTTACATTCTTAAAAATTAAAGACTCCTGATAGCTTTTGTTTATGTGGGATTGTATCTACTGATAATTACTTCATTAGAAGTTAAAACTGAAAACCTTTAAAAAATATATATATATAAATGTATTTAAAATAACAATATAAAAACTATTACATGTTGACATAAAAAAACATTTCTCTCAATAATAACTGTTGTCCAAAACAAAAAACAATATGTGAGGAGACAGGCATTGTCTTACATATTTGTAAATCTCTTAAATTACATGGCTTAATAGAAGACAGCTGAATTTTTTATATCTGCCTCTGTATTCAATCTGTTGTGGTAAGTTACTTTCATTGAAGTATGTGAAGAAAATGGAGTCTTATAGGGATATGTAGTTGAAAAGGTTAAGAGTATTTTATTGGCTTATTCTTTGATATTATACCAAAACTTCACTACATACTTGTGAGCAATGAGAGAAAAAAACAGATATCTTAGTCTAAGAACCAATGCTTTAGAAATAACTCTGCTTTAGATATAGTTTCCTTTTCTTTCTATTTGAAAGTTTAAATAAAATGTATTTTCTTCCATTTTATTACAAAAACATAACAGAGGTAAGTTAAAACAAAATAAAGACAACAGTCTCCATACTCAGCATATCTTCTGTTTAGTTTCTCCTATTCCCTGTTCTTATTGAGACTTCTTTCATTTTCAAAAATGGAAGTTTTTTTTCCAGTTATAAAAATATTTATTAATTATTAAAAAACTACAGTCAAAATAGATAACTCTAAAAGAAGGGAATAATAGCCCAACATAGTCCTCTCATTTTGAACTTTTAATGAAACTTTAATTACAATAGCACTCTCCCATAATCCTGTGATTTAGAACTTCTTAAATAAAACCTTAATGACTTGGGATTCTGTTTTCTGAAAAAGAAATTGGAGAAAGGCAAATTGCCTGTAGTACATTTAATTGAGTTTTTAGGGTTTAAGTTTAAATCAAATCATTTGTTCTGCTTGATAATATCTTTTTAGTTAATTGACAGAAGGGAGGCCTTCTGGTGTTTTTCTAATTATAGATTTTAGATGGCAAATGTGACCCAAATGAAATGTCAGTATAAGAACTGATCTAATATAGGTTTGTTTTTGTTTTGTTTTGTTTTTCATTTGAGAGTGGGCAGCTGCAGACTATGAAAGAAGTGAACTAACTGAGCTCTTCATCACAGTCCTCAGAACCTTTCACTCTCA
Organism: Tadarida brasiliensis; assembly: GCA_030848825.1. NCBI lineage: Eukaryota > Metazoa > Chordata > Mammalia > Chiroptera > Molossidae > Tadarida > Tadarida brasiliensis. Next base: position 167,612,397 of record CM061257.1, on the reverse strand, counting down.
TCTCTTCTGGGTTTGAAGATCTGGTTATCTCTAAGATGAACTATGAGGTTTTCCCCCAGATTTAAAAATGTTGAGTGGTAAATGGCAAACTTTGGGGGATTGGTAGTTAAAACAAAAAACTGAGAAAGAAGTTTAATTATCTGCAAAGTATAGTTTTAAAAGCATGTCTTTTGAATTCTCTATTTATAAAAGCTCATAAATGATAAATAGTGCTCAAGTTACGAATATTTTACTCAATGCATACTTAATCAGTAATGCTATTCCTCATTTCCTATTCTACAATTCCACAATTGAAACTGAAAAATAGGCTTGTTATCTCTGGATCATCCAGTTTGTTGGTGTAAAATGTGAAACTTTTAGAAAAATCAATGAGTTCAGAAGTACAGGAAGGGTAAAAACATAAAAAGAGAAACAGGCTGACTCCTTGCAGTGGCCGCCTCAACATCACATATCATATTTACCTTATTTCTAATTTTTCTTTATTTTCTCTGATAAAGCACTTGCTGAAATTCTACCAACTGGGATCCAGTCTTTTTTAGTAGAACTAGCTTGAAGTGGTACATTTCCTACTGATGCCTAACTGATTTCTGTTTTACAAAGGTATGAGAATTGGATGTGGGTGTTTGGTTGCTGTTCTTTTAAAATTGGGTGGGTGATTATTAGACATGGAAAAAGATCTGAGGAAGATGCTAGAGTGCGTGCGGGAGTTTCATGTAGATTGCAGTGCTGGAGGCAGAGGGATAAAGGCACCTTAAGTTTAGGAGCTTTGAACAACGTGAGAGTGTGCAAAAGAGAAACTTATTTTTGTCTTAGGCCAAGGGCAAGAAAGTCTTGTTTTTCTTACACACTGTGACCTTTTCTGTCTCAGATTCAGGCTGGTACTATTATAATACTATAGCCCTATTACGTAGTTTTGGCATGGAACCCAGATCACTTTTTATAAATTTGTATTTATAAGAAAAATATTGAGTTCTAAATAGCCATCTTATAAGTAAATTTTTAGAAATACTATGTTGGAAATAAGGTACTACCCAGAGTGGCCACACTTTTAGTTTTCTTTTACTTAGAAAGTGCTAGCTTAGATTTCTGAGTCAATTTTTCTTTTGCTGTTAATTAAATGTGTCCATTTTTATTGCCATTTCATTTGGTCTCCCCCACCCACCCCGAGAATAGAATAATGTAAATAAGATAGTAGATTAGAAATAACACACTGACATTGAAGAGAGACAGCTTCTGAGGGAAGAGAAAAGGATCAATCTGAAAGAGTTGTTGCGATGTTTACAATAAGGGCAAAGACCTCCTCCAGTCTCCATAGCACAAACCTGATCTTTATAAAGATGCCCCTCTTGCAGTGTTTCTTATCTCAGTGAATACAACTACCACCACTTTTTGGTCCAAGCCACTCTGAACTAGACAACTGCAATAGCTTCCTAACTGGTCTCCCTTTTCCCAATGCCCCCATCTGTTCAGTGAGATTGATCCTTTTAATTTTTTTTTTTTTAATCCTCATCTGAGGACATTTTTGCATTTATCTTGAGATAGAGCGAGAGGGAGAGAGGGAGAAAGAGAGAGAGAGAGAGAAACATTGACATGAGAGAGACACATTGAGTGGTTGCCACCCACACGACCCCAACCGGGGCCGGGGACAAACTGCAACTGAGGTTCGTGCCCTTAGTGGGAACCGAACCCGGGCCTCTCTGGTCCACGGGCCAACACTCTAACCACCGAGTCAGACCAGCCAGGGAGAGATTGATCCTTTTAAATTCATGTCAGATCCTGTTATTCTGCTTAAAATTATCCAATAGCTTTCCATCTCACTCAAGCTGAAACTAAGTCATTACAGAGTACCTGTAAGGCCCTTTGCAATCTGGCCCCCATTAGCCTCTCAGGTCTTATTCCATTCTAGTCATACTGGACTCCTTGGTGGTTCTCAATCTCACCAGATATACTCCTGCCTCAGGACCTTTGCACCTGCTATTTCTTCATCCTTTAGATATCTGTATGATTATTTGTTCACCTCCTTCAACTCTTTTCTTAAATACTGCCTTCTTAAAATGGTTCTTCCTGACCACCCTAGTTAAAATGGCCTGTATACCCTCACCCAGGCACTTCCTGTTTTCTGTCTCTGCTTTATTTTTCTCCATAGCACTTATCACCATTTGACATACTATATATTTTATTTGCTTTCATTATCTGTCTTTTCTTCATATTAGAATAGAAGCTCCATGGGTGTAGGAATTTTTGTCTATAGTATTCCCATAAATTAGGCATACTGTGTTAGGCACTGTGTTAAGATCTTTGTTATCTCTAATCCTTGTCACAATCCTGCAAGGAAGGGAGCATCTCTTTTTTTTCCTAGGTTTCAGAGAGGTAAAGTGACTTTGTCAAACCAAGTTTGTTAGTAGCAGAGCTAACATTAGAACCTAAGTCTGTCTTCAAAATCTGTGTTCTCTTTATTAAGCTTCCCTAGGTTCATAATGAAATACTGAGTCACTAAGCAATTTAATAAGATATTGTTTGGTGTTCTTCGTTTTTCCTAACAACAGTTTCTATTTTGGATTATCTTGACTTTAAAAGATTAAAAGGAAGTAAAATTGAGTGTTTAAAGGAGCATGCCTTTGTTATCTGGAATGTTTACTTGTATGTAGAACACATTCCCCAAAATGCAAGGTAGAAGGGAATAGTGTTTGTATTTTTTTTTGATATGTGCCCCTAGCGGGGGCCGAACCTGGGACTCTCTGGTCCGCAGGCCAACGCTCCAACTGCTGAGCCAAACCGGCCAGGGCTAGTGTTTGTATTCTTGAAGAAGTTCAAAAGATCTTTCCAAATACTACTTTTGCTTCTTAATTGGTTTTAATTATGCTTTTTGTAAAAAGTAAACATTTGTATAAGGCTTATTATATGCTAGTCATTATTATGAGTACAACTATTAACTCATTTAATATCATCTTTATAATAACCATGGAAAAGTTACTTATTACTCTTTTGTTGTTGTTGATCCTCACTTGAGGATATTTTTCCATTGATTGTTAGATAGAGTGGAAGAGAGAGAGAAAGAGAGGAGGAAGGGAGAGAAAGAGAGAGAAACATCTATGTGAGAGAAACACATCAGTTGGTTACCTCCTGTATGACCCCACCTGAAGCCAGGGATCGAACCTCCAATCCAGGAACATGCTCTTGACCGGGAATCAAACCCAGGACCCTTTGGTCTGCAGGCCAACGTTCTAACTGCTGAGCCAGACCTGCCAGGGCTTACTTATTACTCTTATCCTCTGTTTCTTGATCTTTAAACAGAGAAGATTGGACTGCATGATTTCCAAGGCCCCTTCCAGCTCTGAAATGTTAAGACTTTCTAACTGTTGGCCAGGCAACCTAGTTATGTGTTAATTAAGATAAGGGCATCTTGCCCTGGCCGGTTTGGCTCAGCGGTTAGAGCATCAGCCTGCGGTCCAGAGAGACCCGGGTTCGGTTCCCGCTAATGGCATGTGTACCTCGGTTGCAGTTTGTCCCCGGCCCTGGTTGGTCGTGCGGGTGGCAGCCACTCGATGTGTCCCTTTCACATCAATGTTTCTCTCTCTCTCTCTTCCTCTCCCTCCCACTCTATCTGAACAAAAAATGAAAAAATGTCCTCGGGTGAGGATTAAAAAAAAAAAAAAGATAAGGTCATCTTTTCCTAGTGGGAGTAGAGATGACAGTGGAGCCCTGAAGACAAGAGAGAGTAGGAGAGGAAGTTGTGATTTAAATGAGTATAAGTGCAGAATCTGTATCTGGCAAAGTATCAGTCTGGGAAGGAAGAAAGAAGGCATCAAATCATTGTTGAGGTTTTGATGGTGTGAAGCTGTTTGACTATCTCACTGCCTTTCCTTAATATCTTAAGGTAGAAATTAGAAGTTGTCTAATTCTTGAGCAGCATGTGACACATCCTTATTATCTGGCACTAGTTTTTAGCTATAGATTGAAACTTAGCCAGTTGTTCTTCTCCCCCAATGTTTCAAGAAATAGGAAATAGAAGAGTTAAGAATTTGGTACATGAAATATCAAACTTGAATCTGATCAAGCATCTAGAGCCAACTCTTAATTCACAGGAAATATAGGGGATATGTATATATGTGTGTATGTGTGTGTGTGTGTGTATATATATATATATTTTTTTTTTCCTTTATTGATTTTAGAGAGAGAGGAAGGGAGAGGGAGAGAGAGAGAGAAACATCGAAGAGAAAGAACATCAATTGGCCACCTCCTGTATGCCCCCCACTGGGGATCGGGCCCAAAACCTGGGCATGTGTCCTGACCAGGAATCAAACAGGCAACCTCTTGGTACATGGGTCAATGCTCAACCACTGAGCCACACCAGCCGCACTATAGGGGATATATTACACCTTAAGGATGGAACCATCAAATCCAGTCCATGGGAAACTCTGTAAGACAGACAACCCAGTTTCTTGCAATAAAAAAATTGCAAGGGGGTTGGGGAAGAGAGAGAAAAGACCTATAGATCAGAGCATTTTATGATATATCAACCATTTGTGCCTTTAATTCCTGATTTGAACAAAGAAATCTGAACATCAATTAATGGAGATATTAATAAATTATTGTTGAGGGTTTTTTTTTAGGTGTAATAACGCTAGTGAGTTGTGTTTTAAAACTCATCATATTTTAGAGCTGCACACCAAAATATTTATGGATGAAATGAGTGACATCTGAGTTATGCTTAAAAAATAACTACGAAATGGGATGGAGTAGGTGGGGTTACATATGAAGCAAAATTGGCCGTGAGTTAATAGTGTTTGGGTTCACTGTAACTTATTATATTATTCTATCTACTTTTGTATATGTTTGGAATTTATATTGTAAAAATCTGTTTCAAAAAAACTAACATATTAAATAAATACAAATTTGCTTTTAGGATAGAAAGTATTAAGAGGGAGATTATGAAGCGTTGCCCCCTTAGTGGATTTCATAAAGAGGCAACATCTTCTGTGGTGTCTTTCCCCAAACATAAATTCATTATAAAAGATGAAAATAGTTCAGAAATGTCACTATAGAAAGTGAAAGTACCTTCTTTAATCAAATAATATTTTTAAAATACTGAAAATTGTCATGTCATTTGCACATGGTAATATATTCCTTTTTCTGATTATGAAATGCATAAGAGATGAGAAATTTAGATTAAGAGATGGAGAGAGATTTTTCTACTGAACTGCATTGCTTTTCCTTTGCAGAAGGGATATTAACATTAGTTCTGGACTTTAAAAAAAAATCTCATAACTATTAATCTATTATGTAGTGAAATTTATAGCTAAAGTGGCAATCTGGAATGCTCCAGTGATCTTCTGCCCCTGCCTTTAGTGCAGGTGGCAACTGCAGATTAATTGTGGTGTAGTTAGACCTGCCATGAAGGGAAATTGGAACCTGAGAATTTATAACCTCAGCATTGCTAATTGGGAGATGTGGAGTAAGGGGATTTCCATTCTTTGTTATTAAGATCTCCAGGCGAATTTCCTGTTTGTTTTTGTGTTTTCCTTAGCTGTAAAGCAGCTGCAGGGTAGTAAAATGTGGTTTTCCTGCACTTAGGTTGCTGGCTTTTCTTTTGGAAAATTATAATTGGAAGAGTGGAATGTGTATGGATTGAGTTACCTACACAGCTGATTTAAACACGAATTTTTCAGTTGTATTGAGATATAATTGACATATAACATTGTACTAGTTTAAGGTGTACAACATAATGATTTGATATTTGTAAGGAACTGATTATTACTAAGTACCAAAATAACCTGAAAAATCACTTCCAGAACTAGCAGAGCTGAATGATCAGATCCAAAGCTCAGCATTCATGGTCCCTGTCAACTGTGTCAGCAGTGACTTGTCAAAGCCACATAGTTTGTCATAAAGGCTAGTTTCAAACCCAGATCTTTGGATTCAGTTACAAATGCTATTTACACTTACTAGTAATTCTACCTCCTTATTTGTCTCATGTATGTTTTTTGAGGGTGGGAGAGTGCTTAACATTTAACTTCCTATTACTTGCCTAATTAATGGCAGCAGAAGAAAAGGTGTGCTAACATGGATATAGCAGTAATTGTTAGCAGGAATAATAAAACAGATGCAAACTGTGTCAGAGTTCAAAGGAAAATAGAATTTCCCTTAATCTCATTGATTACTGGTGAAATGACTCATCTTCCAGTTGTGCGTTATTAAGTTATTCAATATTTGTGTAAATTAGACAAGGGAAGAAAAATCATTGATGAGTTGTACAAAATATGTCATTTGAGCCAATGACTGTTCCTGGGATATCCCCAAGATTTGTACCTTAGTATTCTTGCCTCTCCTATGTACTGTTTGACTCTTTCACTGTTTGGATTTTTTTCAGAGTAAAATCACTTCCCATTTCCTTTCTGCCTTGCACCTGGACAGCTTCCATAGGCTACTTTCTTATACTGTGATGCACAAAGACTTGCTTTATGCTTACTTAACATTCATCACATTTAGTATTGCTTATCTTAGGCACTAGAATTTCCAGGAATTTACATTTTTTTTCCGTTCTGTTCTCCCGTTTCTATTCTTTGTTGTTGTTGTTAATCCCCACCTGAGGATATTTTTTCCATTGATTTTTGGAGAGAGTGGAAGGGAGGGAGGGAGAGAGAGAGAGAGAAAGAGAGAGAGAAACATCAGTGTGAGAGAGACACATCAATTGGTTGTCTCGCATACGCGCCCCAACCAGGGCCAGGGATCAAACTTGCAACCCAGGTACATGCCCTTGACCAGGAATCGAACCCGCGACCCTTTGGGCCAACACTCTAACTGCTGAGCCAAACCAGTCAGGGCAGCTAGGGCCTTTTTCTGTTCTTGGTTTTGTTCATTAAATGAGGACAAGAAAAGACAACCCAAGCTATTTTCTTTCTTTTTTTTATTAATTTATTTTTGTTACAGATGTTTCTCCTTTTTTCCCCATTTGCACCCTCCTCCCCATCCCCCCTCACCCGTCCCCAGCTTTGTTGTCCATGTCCATCTTATATGTGTACATGCATATAAGTTCTGTGGTTTATCTCTTCCCTCTCCCCCCCCCCACTCCCTCTTCTGAGGATTGTCAATCTGTACCCTACTTCCACGTCTCTGGGTCTACCCTGTTCCTCAGACTGTTATGTTCATTATATTCCACAAATAAGTGAGATCATGTGATTTTGTCTTTCTCTGCTTGGCTTGTTTTGCTTAGGATAATACTCTCCAGGTCCCTCCATGTCATCTCAAAGGATAAGAGATCTTTCTTTCTTACAGCTGCATAGTGCTCCATTATGTATGTGTACCACAGCTTTTTTATCCATTCGTCTACTGATGGACACTTGGGTTGTTTCCAGATCTTAGCTATTGCAAATAGTGCTGCTATGAACATGGGGGTACATATATTCTTTCTGTTTGGTGTTTCAGGCTTCTTAGGGTATATTCCTAGAAGTGGGATCACTGGTTCAAATGGCAATTCAATTTTTAATTTTTTGAGGTAACACCATAGTGTCTTCCATAGTGGCTGCACCAGTCTTCATTTTCACCAGCAGTGTACTAGAGTCCCCTTTTCTCCACACCCTCGCCAACACTTGTTTGATGATTTGTTGATGGCTGCCATTCTGACAGGTGTGAAGTGATACCTCATTGTTGTTTTAATTTGCATCTCTCTGATGATTAGTGATGTTGAGCATTTCTTCATATGTCTCTTAGCCATTTGTATGTCCTGTTTGGAGAGGTGTCTATTTAGGTCCTCTGCCCATTTTTTAATTGGGTTCTTTGTCTTTCTTTTGTTGAGTTGTATGAGCACTCTATATATTTTGGAAATTAACCCCTTGTCTGATGTATCATTGGCAGTTATACTCTCCCATACAGTGGGTTCCCTTTCCATTTTGATGGTTGTTTCTTTTGCTGTGCAGAAGCTTTTGAGTTTGATATAGTCCCATGTGTTCATTTTTTCCTTTGTTTCTGTTGCCTTACATAATGTATCAGTGAAAATTCTACTGCATATGATGTCCGAAATTTTGTTGCCTACGTTTTCTTCTAGGATTTTTCTGGATTCACCAGTCACATTTAAGTCTTTTATCCATTTTGAGTTTATTCTTGTGTATGGTGTAAGTTGATGGTCTAGTTTCAGTTTTTTACATGTAACTGTCCAACCAAGCTATTTTCTTTATAAATTAGCAATAAAATTGAGCACAGGTGATAGTAAATTCTGCTTCGTTGCTATGAGAAAATTATAAATTTTTATGGCTTTTGTAGAAACAAATGATAAACTTGTTTCTTCTGCTTTGTAAACAAATAGCTCATTCAACTCAATGAAGTAATGAGTTAAATAGGAGTCAGAAATAGAGGTTCTGTATTTTTTTCTGTGGGCATTAACTTGGTTTTTTTCCCCCTCTGCATCTCAGTTTTCTCACAGAGTCATTTTGAGGATAGAATCAGAAAACATATGCGCATTGTAAAGCATAAAGTAATCTATAAGGGATTACTTATAATCTACAGGCAATCCCCAGCAGAGAATTGATTTATGAATCATCTGTTTGTGCAAGGGCAGTGGATCTACTCTCAATCTAGAGCCCTTCTCAAGGGGTGGACTGAATAGTGTCTTTGGCCCCTAAATCAGAACCTGGGAACAAATGAAATGTAGACGTCCTTTTCTTACACATGTGGAGGCAGTTAGGTTATCCGTATTTACATGGATCCATCTACTCTACCGCTGTATTGAGGGACAGGAAGCAAGGAAAGTTGTTTTGCTGGTACCTGTTTTAAAACCCAAAGAGTTATAAATGGTGACAAACTATTGTTAAAACTTGTACCATTATTACTACTTACCTAAATTTAGCACATGTAGAGACTTCTGTAGTATAGTCTTATTGTAGTTAAATCCCTTAATTTTATTGAATCCTTGCAACAGCCCTTTGAAGTGAGTAGCCCCACTTCATTTCTCAGGAACCTGAGGCCCAGAAAAGTGAGGTAACTTGATCAAAGCCATATAAGCTCATGGATGGCCCAGCAGAGAAGGTGCAAAACCAGATCCGCGATGGTTAGTCCAGGCTCCTTTAGTATTCTTACAGCTCTTCTGGGAGCTGTGCATGTACCTGAGGAGGAGGATAATACGGTATCCAAACTTATTGCTAAAGGGAATATTTTTAGTTTGGTCACTTTTTGAGGATAAACAATGAAAAATTTATAAAGATTCTTAAAAAGAGCCTTGGGCAACCCTCTTGTAATTGCATTTCTCTAGGAATTCTTTTTGAGGGTTTTTAGTTAGGTTCCATCTATAAATATAGTGTTAAATTTTTCTTCAAGACTTTCTCTCCCCTATTTGGAAAGTAAATGTTTACTTTCTGGTTTCTTTTTGAAAAGTTTTCCAATGAGTTTTATCTGTGCAATATTTTTATTTTGTTATTTGGGGGAATCACCCAGTGAAAGGACTTAAATATTCTGCGTGTTTGTTTCCAAGGAAAGAGGAAAGTTAGATATAGTGTTGGTGCTTTAGAGCCAGTTCTGGTTGGTTGTAAAACAGGGGCTTTCCAGGGTGTGTAAGCGTGGATGAACTCCTTGAACTGAGAACAGAATTAAAAAATAAAAAGTAGTTAACATTTCAGGGTTGCTGCATCCAAGCCATGTTATTGCTTTTCCTTTCCTGATTCGTTCCTTTCTAATTTGAAAGCAAGATCTACAATGAAAAATACATTTTTCTGCCTTTCTTTTAGCTATTGTCTATAGGTCTGTCAGGATATGATAGGAAAGGGAAGGAGAGTAGGGTTTAAAAGAATAGAGCTTTTTGTTTTATCTAGAAATTTAATTTAAAATAAAATTAATTCTAAACTGTCTTTACTTGAATAAGATATATTTTCCCCAAACCCAGGCAAGATTTGAGAAATAACTTTATACTTGTGAGTATATGCCATTCTGTCTGAGTACTTAGTACAAAAATCTACTTGGAAATATACCTAGCTGCTAGAGAACATATGTCTTTAACTCATGATTCTAGGTTGAGAATTCTTTAGTGAAGCTTTTTTCAGTCTTTTGTGTAATTGATAGTGGGTTATCATTTTTTTTTGTTTTGTTTTGTTTGTTTTTTTATTAATTTATTTTTGTTACAGATGTTTCTCCTTTTCCCCCCATTGTCACCCTCCTCCCCCTCCCTCCCTGCCCCGTCCCCAGTTTTGTTGTCCATGTCCATTGGTTATGAGTACATGCGTACAAGTTCTGTGGTTCATTGCTCCCCTCCCCCACCCCCTCTTCTGGCAATTGTCAGTCTGTACCCTACTTCCACATCTCTGGGACTACCCTGTTCCTCAGACTGTTATGTTTATTATATTCCAAAAATAAGTGAGATCATATGATATTTGTCTTTCTCTGCTTGGCTGGTTTCACTTAGGATAATAGTTTCCAGGTCCTCCCATGTAGTCTCAAAGGATAAAAATCTTTCTTTCTTACAGCTGCATAGTACTCCATTGTGTATATGTACCACAGCTTTTTTATCCATTCGTCTACTGATGGACACTTGGGTTGTTTCCAGATCTTAGCTATTGTAAATAGCACTGCTATGAACATGGGGGTACATATATTCTTTCTGTTTGGTGTTTCAGGCTTCTTAGGGTATACTCCTAGGAGTGGGATCACTGGGTCAAATGGTAATTCAATTTTTAATTTTTTGAGGTAACACCATAGTGTTTTCCATAGTGGCTGCACCAGTCTGCACTCCCACCAGCAGTGTACTAGAGTCCCCTTTTCTCCACACCCTCGCCAACACTTGGTTGATGCTTTGTTGATGGCGGCTATTCTGACAGGTGTGACGTGATACCTCATTGTTGTTTTAATTTGCATCTCTCTGATGATTAGTGATGTTGAGCATTTCTTCATATGTCTCTTGGCCATTTGTATGTCCTGTTTGGAGAGGTGTCTGTTTAGTTCCTCTGCCCATTTGTTAATTGGGTTCTTTGTTTTTCTTTTGTTGAGATGTATGAGCACTCTATATATTTTGGAAATTAGTCCCTTATCTGATATATCATAGGCAATTATGCTCTCCCATACAGTGGGTTGCCTTTCCACTTTGATGGTTGTTTCTTTTGCTGTGCAGAAGCTTTTGAGTTTGATGTAGTCCCATGTGTTCATTTTTTCCTTTGTTTCTGTTGCCTTAGGTGATATATCAGTGAAAATTTTGCTGCGTATGATGTCTGAAATTTTGTAGCCTACTTTTTCTTCTAGAATTTTTATGGATTCATGAGTCACATTTAAGTCTTTTATCCATTTTGAGTTTATTCTTGTGTATGGTGTAAGATGATGATCTAGTTTCATTTTTTTGCATGTAGCTGTCCAATTTTCCCAACACCATTTATTAAAGAGGCTGTCTTTACTCCATTGTATGCTCTTGCCTCCTTTGTCGAATATTAATTGAGCATAATGTTTTGGGTCAATTTCTGGGTTCTCTGTTCTATTCCATTGATCTATGTGCCTGTTCTTGTGCCAGTACCAGGCTGTTTTGATTACAGTAGCTTTGTAGTATAACCTGATGTCCGGTATTGTGATCCCTCCTACTTTGTCCTTCTTTTTCAAGATTGCTGTAGCTATTCGGGGTCTTTTTTGGTTCCATATGAACTTCTGAAGTATTTGTTCTAGTTCTGTGAAATATGTCGTTGATATTTTGATGGGTATTGCATTGAATCTATAGATTGCTTTCAGTAGTATAGACATTTTAATGATGTTAATTCTTCCAATCCATGAACAAGGTATGTGCTTCCACATTTTTATATCTTCCTCTATTTCTTTTTTCAATGTCCTGTAGTTTTCTGCAAATAGGTCCTTTACTTCTTTGGTTAAGTTTATTCCTAGGTATCTTAATTTTTTTGCCACGATGGTAAATGGGCTTTTTTTTAGTTTCTCTTTCTGTGATTTCATCATTGGTGTATAAGAATGCCGTCGATTTCTTGACGTTAATTTTGTATCCTGCTACTTTGCCAAATTCATTTATTAAGTCTAGTAGATTTTTGATGGAGTCTTTAGGGTTTTCTATGTATAATATCATGTCATCTGCGAATAATGACAGTTTCACTTCCTCCTTTCCAATTTGGACCCCTTTTATTTTTTCTTCATGTCTGATTGCTGTGGCTAAGACTTCCAGTACTATGTTAAATAAGAGTGGTGAAAGTGGGCATCCTTGTCTTGTTCCTGTTCTTAAGGGAAATGCTTTTAGTTTTTGTCCATTGAGTATGATGTTGGCTGTAGGTCTTTCATATATGGCCTTTATAATGTTGAGATATGATCCCTCTATTCCCAAATTGCTGAGCGTTTTTATCAGAAATGGGTGCTGGATTTTGTCAAATGCTTTTTCAGCATCTATTGATATGATCATATGGTTTTTATCTTTCATTTTGTTTATGTGATGTATCACATTTATTGATTTGCGAATATTGTACCAGCCTTGCATCCCTGGGATGAATCCCACTTGGTCATGGTGAATAATTTTTTTGATGTATTGCTGGATCCGATTTGCTAGTATTTTGTTCAGGATTTTGGCATCTATGTTCATCAGGGATATTGGCCTGTAGTCTTCTTTCTTTGTAGTGTCTTTTTCTGGTTTTGGAATTAGAATCATGCTGGCCTCATAAAACGAGTTTGGAAGTCTTCCTTCTTCTTGAATTTTTTGGAATAATTTGAGGAGAATGGGTGTTAGTTCTTCTTTGAATATTCGGTAAAACTCGCCCGTGAAGCCGTCAGGGCCTGGGGTTTGTTTGCTGAGAGGGTCTTGATTACATCTTCAATTTCCTTCGTTGTTATTGGCCTGTTCAAGTTTTCTATCTCTTTCCATTCAGTTTTGGGAGACTATGTGTTTCTAGAAATGCGCCCATTTCACTTAGATTGTCTAATTTGTTGCCATATAAATGTTCATAGTATTTGCTAATGATCCTTTGTATTTCTGTGGTGTCAGTTGTTACTTCTCCTCTTTCATTTCTGATTTTGTGTATTTGGGTTCCCTCTCTTTGTTTCTTGGTGAGTCTAGCTAAGGGTCCATCAATCTTCTTTATCTTTTCAAAAAACCAGCTCTTTGTTTTATTGATACTTTGAATTGTTTTTTTGGTCTCCATGTCGTTTATTTCTGCTCTGATCTTTACTATTTCCTTCCTTCTACTTGCTCTAGGGTTTTCTTTTTGTTTGCTTTCCAGTTCTTTAAGTTGTGAGGTTAGGTAGTCAATTAGAAATTTTTCTTCTTTCTTAAGGTGGGCCTGTAGTGCTATGAACTTCCCTCTCAGAACTGCTTTCGCTGTATCCTATAGATTTTGCGTTGTTATGTGTTCATTTTCATTAGTTTCCAGGAATTTTTTAAATTCTTCCTTGATCTCCATGGTAATCCATTCATTGTTCAATAACATGCTATTTAGCCTCCATGTGTTCATATGGTTTTGCATGTTCTTGTTGTAATTGATTTCTAGTTTCATGCCATTGTGGTCTGAGAAGATGCTTGATATGATTTCAATCTTCTTGAACTTGTAGAGACTTAGTTTGTACCCTAACATATGGTCTATCTTTGAGAATGTCCCATGTGCACTTGAGAAGAATGTGAATTCTGCAGTTTTGGGGTGTAATTCTCTGTATGTATCTATTAAATCCATTTGATCTAGTGCTTCATTTAGAGTCTCTGTTTCCTTGTTAATTTTTTGTCTAGATGATCTATCCAGTGATGTCAGTGGGGTGTTGAAGTCTCCTGCTATGATTGTATTGCGGTCGATTTCTCCTTTGAAGTCCTCCAGAAGATTTTTAATATATTTTGGTGCTCCTATATTGGGTGCATATATGTTTACCGAGGTTATATCTTCCTGTTGGATAGACCCTTTCAATATTATGTAGTGGCCTTCTTTGTCTCTAGTTATGGTCTTCAATTTGAAATCTAATTTATCAGATATGAGTATTGCTACCCCAGCTTTTTTTTCCTTTCTGTTTGCTTGGAAGATTTTTTTCCATCCCTTTACTTTCAACCTATGTGAGTCTTTTGTTGTGAGGTGGGTCTCTTGTAAACAACATATATGTGAATCATGCTTTCTTATCCAGTCAGCTACTCTGTGTCTTTTTATCGGAGCATTCAGTCCATTTACATTTAAGGTGATTATTGATATGTACTTATTTATTGCCATTTTTGTACAGTGTGGTTCTAATATTCTTTCTATTTCTTCTATTAATTGCAGCAGTCCTTTTAACATGTCTTGCAGTGCTGGTTTGGTGCTAATATATTCCCTTAGCCTTTTTTTGTCTGGGAAGCTCTTTATTTGACCTTCTATTTTGAATGATAGCCTTGCTGGATAGAGTAGTCTTGGATTCAGATCCTTGTTTTTCATGACCTTGATTACTTCATGCCATTCCCTTCTGGCCTGTAGTGTTTCTGTAGAGAAGTCAGCTGATAGCCTTATTGGGGTTCCTTTGTAGGTAACCTGTTGCTTATCTCTTGCTGCCTTTAGGATTCTCTCTTTGTCTTTAATTTTTGGCATTTTAATTACTATAGTCTTGGTGTGGGCCTGTTTGGGTTCTTCTTACTTGGGACTCTCTGTGCTTCTTGAACTTGAATGCCTTCTTCCTTCACCAAATTAGGGAAATTTTCTGTCACTATTTCTTCAAATATATTCTCTAACCCTTTCTCATTTTCTTCTTCTTCGGGGACTCCTATGATGCGAATGTTATTACGTTTCCAGTTGTCTCACAGTTCTCTTAAGCTATCTTCCTGTTTTTTCATTGTTTTTTTCTTTTTGGTTTTCTGATTGATTGATTTTTTTCTACTCTGTCTTCTAATTCACTGATCCAGTCCTCTGCTTCCTCTACTCTGCTGGTCAGTCCTTCCAATGTGTTCTTTATTTCTGCTATGTCATTCTTTATTTCCACTTGGTTGGTTTTCATGGTGTCGATATCCTTACTCGTGCTGTTTAGTTTCCTCAAGATCATGGCTCTGAACTCTACCTCTGATAATTTGCTTAACTGCATTTCATTTATCTCATGTTCGGTAGAGTTCTCTTGTTCTTTCATTTGGGATCTGTTTCTTTGTTTCACCATTTTTGCTATCTCAGTGGATTTTGGAGCCTGCCAAATTTTCCCTGTGGGTGTTGGTGTTCTGCTGTTTGTGGCTCCCTCTACTGGGTTTGGATGAACATGGAGGGCCCTCCTTCAACACCACTGTCAAGTCTCACTTTCCTGGGTAGATTTGCAAGCTCTGGAAAGGTTCAGTTATGCTCTAGCTTTTTGCCTGGAGGCTATTAGCCTCAGTTACTTGAAAAGCCTTAGGATCTCATTTGAATGAGAAACTCCCTCAGGTGTTTATAGTGTGAGAGGATTTCCCGAGGGTGGGGCCGATGCTGGTTGTTAATGAGCCTCAATTTGCATTTCTTTACCTCTTTTCCTCACCTGGGAATCTCCGAGGGAGGGGCTGCCACAGCTCCAGGAAGGAGCAAACTTGGCTGCCGTTCTGTGTAACCGGGAAGGAGCAGCTGGCCACCACCGTCCTTTGTGGCCACAGCTCAGCACAAACTCTGAGTGCCCTCCAAATCCCAGGTGTCCCCACAGAGTTCCAGTCCAGTCCACCCTTCCTCTGCTGGAGCCCCAGGTGAGTGGCTGTGGCTATTTAGCGCTCTGTCCCGGCCCTCTGCGCTGTAGAGCAGCTTGGGGTCTCAACCCCGAGGGCGGGTGCCGCAGCTGCTCACAGCTCAGGCTGCTGCTGTCCGTGGGCTCCCAGCCCGCCACCCTCACACACCTCCGCAGATCCTACCAGGCTCATTCAGTGTCCCTGGTTGTATGATCCTCTCTCGCTGCTTTTCTGTTGCTTTTTCCTGACGATTTGTCTCTATTTTAGTTGTAATTCCTGTTTGGTCCTGGGAGATCGTCAGTGTAGCTTCCATTCACTCCGCCGCCATTTCCAGTATCCGGGTTATCATTTTGTACATCAAGACAAAAAATAGATTTTCTGCCTGCCTCTCCCCCACTCCTTTTCCTCTTCTTCTTTCTCTTCTTTCTCTTTCTAGCCTGTATAGTTTCTATTGTACAGCATGATCAAAAAAATTTTTTTTTCTTTTTTGATTTTAGAGAGAAAGGAAGGGAGAGGGAGAGAGATAGAAACATTAATGACAGAGAACAGCGATTGGTACTCCCCACTGGGGATTTGGCCTACAACCTGGGCATGTGCCCTGACCAGGAATCAAACCGATGACCTCTTGGTGCATGGGTTGACGCTCAACCACTGAGCTACATTAGCTGGGCTAGAATGATCAAAATTTACTTATTTATTCAATCTTTTATTAATGGTTATTTAGGTTGTTTTAAGTCTTTTACTATTATAAAAATGCCACAGTGAATTACCTTATACATTTGTTTTTTCTCACATATTCTAAGACAGCTGTAGGGTATGCCACAAGTTGAATTGTTAGGGCATCAGAGATGTATCAATTTTGATTTGCCTTCATGGAAATTTTCTCAGTATACATATACACTGATCAGCAAAGTATGGGGATTCTTGTGTCTCCACACCTTTGTGTTCCAGTGTGTCATCAAACATTTTGATCTTTGCCTATCTGAAGTGTAAAATGGAATCTCAGTATAGGGTTGATTTACTTTTTTTTTTTTTCATTGAAAGTCATTTATTTCTTTGGTGGACATGAGCAAGGTCACTACAACATTAACCTCTTTTTCTAGAACAGTGTAAATAACAATGTATACACATCTTAAATTTGATAGGTCACTTTTTGATGCAACAGAAAAATAAATAAATATTAAATACTTTAACCCAGCATTTGGTTTTGACAAATCAGTAGTGTCGGCTTCACTTATGAAAGACAGCATAGTCTGGTTTGTAAAAAATCCTCAGTGTTATGGTGTTTGGGCTAAAAATATTTAGAATATTAAATGTTTCTTTTTTGCTTAAAGGAATACAGTACAATTGCCATCAAGCTGCTGTCATAACTCATTTTCAACTAGGGTAAATTGACCGTTTGGTCCATGACACAAGTTGCATTTATCACATTTCTGTCAAATCAAAACATTATGTTTATAAGGTTTCATGTTTATAAGCTATAATACACTGATTAAGCTGTCAGTCCCTCACAGTTTTTTAGAAAAATAGCTACATTTGTCCATATGGATATCAAAGTATTACACATCATTTATTTAAAAAGGAAAAAAGATGAACATTAATACTGTGAAGTTATTAGAAAAATACTATTGCAAATAAACTACACTTCAAAGGTATGTGAGGTTTTTGTTTGTTTTACAATATTCTCTAAAATGCAGAGAAATTCTAAGGGAAAAACTACTCCCTATAACATAGTTTAATTACAGCAGCTTTTGCATAGCAATACTTAGAGGAAGTTGGACACTCTGTTTCCTCAGGAAGAGAAGGATGAAAGAGGACCTTTCAATCCAGATTTTTTTGGCCATAAGTCTGCTTTCTTCAGGAATGGTTGCTGATGCCAAATCTCCATTAAGTGTATTTCTTGAACAGTGAACAGGCCTATCTAGGTCTTTAAGATGAATGACATTACAAGGGTATATCTGAGTAGGTTCTTCAGCTCGCTGGGAGAGTGGGTGAAGTATAAACACCGGTTCTTTTATAGAGTGGCTACTTCTCTCTGAACTGCAAGAACTAGGGTGGCTGACAGAACACTTCATCTTTTGAACCGTAGAAGATGACCCAGGAGAAACTAAGGGATCCAAATGGGACAGCTGAAACATCTCAGGTTTAAATTTAGCATTTGCTATCTTCACACATTCCTCAAGCATTGTGATGAATGTGTTACATGTAACACTAAGTAAAGAAGAGGCTTCATTCATGTTCTCTATGCTGGGAGATGAATGATTCTCATCATGGTGAATAAATTCTTGAATCATAGGAACTTGCTGCATTTAAGTCACAGAGGAGGTGAACTTCAGACATTTTGGTTTTCAGAGATTCACTAGTTTCACTTATTTTTCTTTTTTAGTCCTAGTATCAGTCATACAGGCTTTGGAGCTCCCCAGAGCAACGAGCCACCTTTGTCTTGCAGCTGCATTCACCGCCTTCATTTTGAAATGCTACTCTACTGGAATGATTAATTCCATTTTTGTGTTGTCTGCTGAATGGACTTTAATTTTACAAACTGCCATCTTCATACTTCCTTTGCTCCCTTTGCAGACATCATCTTGTGAATCATAGTAGGGTAGGATTCCATTATCTAAAACAAACCAATGAGGCTTGCCAGCCTGTGAGATAGTTGGTCCACTTGTACAAAACTCCCTCCATGCTTCAGAGCCCAACACCACTCATCCTGCTGGTCTGGTGCCAGCTGTGCTGGTGAGGTAAGCATGAAGCCTGGACAGCAGCTCCCTGCCCTCCAGACCCCTCCCTGGGCAGCCCCAGCCAGCACCAGAACCCCCTCAGCCCTTGCTCTCCTGCCAGTACGTGGCTGCCCTTTAGAGACCTGGACAGTGGCTGCCTAGTGGAGCTGGGGGACTACAAGGAAGCTCAGGCTGAGACATCCCCTGGTTAGCCTCAGTGCCTGCAGCTCCTCTGCTATCCTCCAGCTTGAGTTTCCTCCCCCCAGTTGCTCCCTTTCCAGCCAGCACTCCCTTCCCTGCTCCCTCTTTGTTTTTCCTACACTTGTCTCAATGAGTAAGTCGAGCATCTTTTCATAAGTTTAAAGCCAATTATATTTCTTTTCTGCAAACTGCTTGTTTCTGCTTGCCCATATTTTAACCGGAGTTATTGGTGGGTATTTTTTTATTGATTTGTAGGAGCTATTTATTTGAAAAATTGTTATTTGAAATACAATTTTTGAGGTCTTTTTAAAAAAACATATGATTTTTTTTCTGTGCACATTTTTAAATAGACACATTTATCAATTATCAAACTTTTTTCTTACTGCCCCGGGGTTTCATACTTAGGAAGGTCTTTGCCATTACAAGATTATTAAAAATGAACACACACAAACAAAATACCTCCCTTTGTCCCCTACTACTTTTGTACTACTACTACTACTACTACTACTACTACTACTACTACTCCTCTTTACATTTTTTATTCATTTGGAATTTTTTCTAGTGTAAATGAGGTATGTAGTTCCAACTTGATTTTTTCCCCAGCTAATTACCCATATGTGTCAATACCTTTTATTTAACAACCCACCTTTTCCCCCACCATATTGGGATACTACTTTTAACATATATCAATTTCTTATTTATATTGGGGTCTGTTTCTGATCTTTCTGTTCTCATCCATTAATCTCTGTACATGACCATACAATTTTGATCACAGATTATAGTTTTATTATATGTCTTAATATGTGGTAGGGCTAATCCTGAGAACTTGGGTTCTGGCCCCTTAATAAATTTTTAAGTGGTAAATATTGACCTATGATAAAATCTATTAATAATGTTCCTGGGCAAAATCGTATCTTGTACACATGGCAGTCTCATTACCAGTGGCTTTTAACTCAAGTACAAAATACATTTTATATAACATCCCATTTTTTTAACTGAAAAAAATTTTTACATACAAAATATTACATGCTCTTGCTGCATGTGTTGTGCTCTATTTTAATTGTTTACTCTCCCCCACTCCAAATGCTGGTTGCAACCTATTAAATTGATTTCATGACCCAGTAATGGGTTGTGACCTGCAGTTGAAAAATACCTCATTAGACTTCTATTCAGGTGAAATCCCAATACTTCTTATTAGTATTTTTTGAGGGTGGGGAGCAGGAGAAGGAGGGATATCGCTTCCTAAATAAACTAGGAAACTTCATCAAAACAAGTAGGGTTGTGTGTGTGTGTGTGTGTGTGTGTGTGTGTGTGTGTTAATCCACACCTGAGGATATTTTTCCACTGATTTTGTTTAGATAGAGTGGAAGGGAGGGGAGGAGAAAGAGAAACATCCATGTGAGAGAGACACATCAATTGGTTGTCTCCCACATGACCTCGACCAGTGTCAGGGATCGAACCTGCAACCCAGGTACATGACCTTGACTGGGAATTGAACTCTCAACCCTTCAGCCCACAGGCCAGCGCTCTAACCACTGAGCTAAACCATACAGAGCAACAAGTAGGATTTCTCAACAAAAGGACTTCTGAAGGGCATTTGCATTTCTCTCACCTTGTTTGTAGTACCCTATAAGAAAGGGCAGTAGTCTTGATTGGCATTCCTTGCTTAAGAACATAGGCTACAACTCATTAATATGTACAGTCCAGGAAGAAGAAAAAACTGTTACAAAGTAGGTGCCAGGAGGTTCAGACCCATGTGAGGACTGCTCCACCATTTTCAAACAATTGTGACCCAGCTTTGGGGTTCCCAGCTTGATTTTTGTTCTAAGGTATAGTGGAATGATGAGAGGATTGATTTCTAGGTTTCAAATCCTAAACCTACCACTTACTAGTTATGTTACTTACTTCCTTTCTCTTTGCCTTAGTCTCCTAATCTGTTAAAATGGGGAAAATGGTAATATCTACCTCATACCATTGAATAAAAGAGTTAATATATGGAAGAACTTAGATTTCTTGTTTTTGTTTTGTTTTGTTAATTCTCACCTGAGGATATTTTTTTCATTGAATTTTAGAGAGTGGGGGGGGGGGCATGGAGAGAGAGAGAGAAACATTGATGTGAGAGAGAGACATTGATTGGTTGCCTCCTGCACGTTCCCCAATCTTGGCAGGGCTCAAACCTGCAACCAATGTATGTGCCCTTGACCAGGAATTGAAACCGAGACCCTTCGGTGCGTGGACCAACACTCTAACCACTGAGTCACAACAGCCAGGGCTGTTTTTCCATATTTTGTGATCTATATGGCATGTGGAAAACACTGTAAAAGTCTTTGTGGTGGTGTTATTATTTGGCTTGGATGCATATAGGATTTTTCTTCTTTAACCTCAAAATTAAAACGTTTTGGGGAAGAGGACTAGGTGGATTTTTCATTGTTTCCCGAATCTCATGAGTCCTTAGATCTTTTTATCATGGGAAAGTTTTGTTTTTGTTTTGTTTTTTAATGATTAGTTCTCATCTTTTTGTTTAGATTTATTCCTTGGGAACATTTTTGTGAGGTTTAAGTTGGAGCTCTATTCTCTGGCCTTTATATCTATAACGTTCTTTCTCTTAACATTCTTTTTTTGTTCTATTCCTTTTTCTGCTGCATTTCACAATAATCCATGTTCTAGTTTATTACTTCCAGTGAAGATTTTAATTCTGCTGTTACATTTTGTTTTTTCTTAAATTTATATTTTATTTTTGCCAGATCCCTTTGCCTTTCTTGCTGTTCTCTCCTTATTGCTCTTTCTTAATAGATAAAACTGAGTTTTATCATTGTATAGTAAGAAGACAGTAATAAAATATGTTCTCTGCCTATCCCCTAAGTTTTTGGTGTTTCCCAGGGCTTCCTTCCTTTTCTCCTATTCTACCCACTCTCTCTCTCCATTTTCACCCACTCCTTTGGTTTTCTCTACCACCTGTATTCCAGTGACACACATCTATGTAGCTCCAGCGCTCACATTCTCATTGAATCCCACAGTTTTCTTTGGGTATCTACCTTTCAGTGACAGGATAAGAGTAGTAAACTATTTTGTTCTTTTTCTGAAAATGTTTAGTTGAATGATAATTTAACTGTATAAATTTTAGTATTTCCCCTCAACATTTTAAAGATTGTATTCCATTGTCTTCTGGACTCTATTTTAGTTACTGTTGAGAAATTTGCTTTTGGTCCAATTTTTGTTCGTTCCATTGTAGATCATCTCTATTTTCCTCTTTGCTCTTAAGATTTTTTTTCACTTCTGTTTCACCATGATGTGTATGTATGAATATATTATTTTTCCTGCTTGGGATTCACTGAGCTTCTTGAGTCTGAGGTTTCACATTATGAATCAATTATGAATAATTTTCAGCCCATATATCTTCAAATATTTCTCCTGAAATTACTATTAGACCTTTGGTGGGCCCTTTCACACTCTCCTCCATGTCTCTTACTCTCTCTCTCTCATGTTTCATCTCTTTATCTCTCCAGATTGCATTCTGGGTAACTTCTTCAGATCTATCCTCTAGTTCACTAACTACTTCTCACTTCAGATGTGTCTATTCTCTCTACCCATTCATTTAGGGGTATTTCCGCTATTATTTCAATAATTAACATGCCATAAAAGTGACCTATTTTAAGCCTATAATTCAATGATTTTGAGTAAATATATACACTGGTGTGACCATCACTGAAGTTCAGTTTTAGAATACTTCTGTCACCCCAAAAAGTTTCATCATGCCCTTTTGAGGTAAACCCCTGCTCCTACGCTTTGCTACAGCAACTACTGATCTGCTTTCTGTCTCTGTAGTTTTGTCTTTACTTAAAAAAAAATCATATAAATAGAATCATATCATTTTTCATTGTTGTGTTCTATCACTTAACATGATGTTGTTTGTTTTTGCTATATATTAGATTTAGTTTTAAATATATTTTTGAGTTTGTGTTGTTACATTTATCAGTAGTCCATTGCTGAGTAGTGTCCCAGTGTATGAATGTACCACAATTTGTTTATTCACTAGATGATAGACATTTGGATTTTCCCCCATTCATTTAGTTTTATTTTAGAATTTTAATTTTAGAACTTCTCTTTCAAATTTTCCTCTTCAGTTTTTTATAGTCTGTCTTACAGTTCTGATTCTTCTTTTACATTTTAATTATTGTTACAGACTTATATGGTCTCTTTGATTTTTCTATTATCCTTTATCCTGAATTCCTTACACTGTAATCTTTCTGTTGTGTCCGAGGACTCTTAACACATGGTAGATTGTTTACTCTTGTGTTTTGTAATTTTAAATTGATGAGTACAGTTTTAAGGGGCTTTCTCTTTCTATGAGAATCCCTTTGTTGCCTGAATTGTTGATAAGTGTCTCTCTAGAGAGGTTTTGTGTTTGCTTCTGCCAAGTGCCGAGAGATATTACTAGACGAGAACCAATTTTTATATAATTTTTTGGTGGCGCGTGATGATTTTGTATCACACAGTTTGTCTAAATTTGTACTCCAAACCCATTTAAGTCATAAGCCTGGAGTTTCTTATTCTTAAGGGCTTTTTTCCCCCCACTAAGACCCCTAGAAGAGATAGAGGAGCCGGTGTATTGTATTTTGACATCAGTGTGCTTATTTGTAAAGGTTCCTCATTTATTCAGGAGTTCACTTCCAATTTCTTCCCTCATTTGGGCCCCAGGTTGATAGTTTTCCAGTTTCCATGGGGATATCAAAAGCCAAGCCCCTGTTTGCTAATAACCATCCTATTTTTCCTCTTTACTTCTCTCCTGGACAAAATTAGCATCAACTCTTATCCTTACCATTCTGATTTTCAGATCTTGCTTCATCTCTGGCTCTTGGAGATTTATTTCTCCTTCTTTTTTGCCATGGATTAAGTCTTTTTGTTGTTTTTTCTCCAGTCTTTTCAGATATTTGTATCAGGAAGGTTTTTTGTTTGTTTGTTTATTATTTGTTTTTTCATCTCACTAGAATCAGAAAACTCAGATAATATTATCAATATTTTTAAATAGGATAGTACACTATTGTAATTATAGCTATAACTAGTAAATGAAAAAATTTCCTAAAACATAGCTTGCTATAAAATGAGTATAAGCTTTCTTAGATTATTAGTTGTTAGATTGCAGTCACATTTTTCAGACATGTTACTTTATTTTTCCTTGGCTTCTTTAAGACAGTCATGTCAGTGTCTTTTTATTTAGGGTTTATTTGGATCTCTGGTTTGAAGAAGGCTCATTAAAAAATTTGCCCATTAGATACAGAGATGCATTTTTTATTGTTTCTGTGTTTAAAGCAGTGCTTCAAACCATAATAGCTGGTATTCCCCTATTTTTCCATTCACTATGACTAAAGCCAGTTGTTTAATACTCCTTTGTTTTGGAAAATATGTGTTATCTGATTTTTTTCAGTACATTGAGTATAATTAACATGTTAAGATCACTGTTTCTTTTATGATGTAAAATTTGGAGTATACATTATTATAGTCCTCTTGTCACCCCGTGGTTGGTATTCTAGAATAGTACAGTAACTAAATAAAATAAATAAGAGATCTATTTTGAACTTCCTGGTGAGATTTGTATCAAAGTCTCAAAATAGAAGTAAAGCGTCATAAACATATGGACAATCATTATACAAAAATTTAAGTGTTCTAACCTCTTTTAAAGGGAAAGGTTAAAAAATAGTTTTAATATCTCTTTTCAGATAGTTTGTTGAGAAAAATCGGTTGTTTAACCTGTTTGCTTTCTCATCTATAATGTAGGAGAAGTAATAAATCGAAGAGGCAAGTTCTGCTGCCATGTATGTTGTTAGAGTCATTTCTTTTTTTCTTTTTTTAACTTATTAGTTTTATTTTATTGTTATTACTATTTTTTAATCCTCACCCAAGGATATTTTTGCATTGGTTTTCAGATAGAGTGGGAGGGAGAGAAACATCAATGTGAGAGAGACACATTGATTGGTTGCCTCCCACACAACCCCCACCAGGGCTGAAGATCCAGCCTGCAACCCAAGTACATGCCCTTGATCGGAATTGAACCCACAACTCTTTGGTCCATGGGCCAACGCTCTAACCACTGAGCCAAACCAACCAGGGGTGGAATCATTTCTAATTATGAAGCCAGTTCTTTGATGGCAGGTGCTGGATCACCTCTGTTCTAGAGCTCATGTGTCATGAGTATGGTATAGCTGTGCCATTCTTTTATTTCTCCTCCTTGCTGCACATCTTTGGATCATTTTGCTACTCATTTGTGGTTAGGTAGCAACCACAAAACAACAATAACAGTTCTGCTTCATTGTAATAAGCAGTTGTAATAAGAAGTTGAATAAGATAGCAAGTTGAAAACTTTTGATTAACTTTTAGAATTATTTTTACATATATTTACTCTTTCCTTTCTTATATTATAAGAAAGAGTTGATTTTCATAAAGACTTTATACTTATTCTTTGAGCTTTCAGATTGCCTAGTTGTTAAGCCTCAAACATACAAAATGCTGTTTGATGTTTAAGGGCCTTGGCAGTTCTTTCCTCTGCCTAGAAGGCTGTTCCCCCAAAGAAAGCATGCTCCCTCACTTCATTCAGTTCTGTTCATATGTCACCTCATTAGAAAGACCTTTTCCTTTCACCATTATCTAAAATAGAGAGGGGCTAGGGAGAGGTGCCAATACCTACTCTGCTTAATTTTTCTTCAAGGCACTTCTCTCTATCTTAGATTAAGTATCTATTTGTTACTTTGGTGTTGCTTGTCTCCTCCACTAATGTATAAATTCCTTGAGGATAGGGCGTTTGTTTGCTCTTTGTTCCTAGGAATGAGAATATTATTTGTCACATAACAGGTACTTAATGAAAATCTCTTGCCTGACCACGTGAATGTATTATAAACTTATGGCTTAAGGGTGGAATTTAGCTCACATATGTTTTCTGTTGGAGCTTCTTTGTGGTTTACTCTCTTAAAAAATTATTTGACATATTTCAGAATACCAGATTTTTCACTTTCCTTGAAAATCAAATCTGCTAACCCTGGGTCTTTATTTTTATGAGGTGACAACTAGCTGGACTGAATACTGGGCTGCTTCCTTTTTAAGGGAACTACATTCTCCAGTTTGTCATAGTCTTCACCTGTTTCTGTCAGATATTAGACAGTGAGATTTATACCATGTGCTATTTATCATTTTGCCTGCTCTGTTATGTTTTCTTAGACTTGGCTCATCTTATTTATGTTACCTGTCTGGTTCCTGTAAGCATTTAAGTTAACAACCTGTGTTGCAAGTCATAGTATTTACAATTTCTGTGGTTATACATCCATGCAAAACTTGTACACAAATGTTCATAGGAGCGTTATTCATAATAGCCAAAAAGAGAAAATAATCTAAATGTCCTTCAACTGATAAATGGATAAAATGTGTTATGTCCATACAATGGAGTATTATTCAACAATAAAAAGGATGAAATCTGATTTATGCCACAACATGGATGAACCTTGAAAACATTATCCTGAGTGAAAAAAAGTCAATCACGGTTTATATGAAATGTTCAGAATAGGTAAATCTATAGAGACAGAAAGTAGATTAGTAGTTGCTGTATGGTATGGTGGTGGAATAAAGATTAACTGCTAATGAGTATAAAGTTTCTTCTAGGAGGAACAAGAATGTTCTAAAAATAGATTGTGGTCATATTACAAAACCTGTGCATTGAATTGTATACTTCAAACAAGTGAATTGAATGGTATGTGAGTTGTAGCTCAATAAAATTGTTTTTTTAAAGAACTTCTTTTATTAATAGTCAAGAATAAATGATCAAAATATTGGTGAATTTTCATATGTCAGATCATTAACCAATCTGTAATCAAGCACAATCCCAGCAATAGCTCTACAAAGAAATAATTGTTCTTTGTTTAAATTTACCCTCCATTAAAACAGCTAAGCTTGCAAATTTGTAATGCCCTATGCCATAGTTAGTTTGCTATCTCATTAGGTCAACTCTTTCTTTGTCATGCTTTTTCAGCATGATATACTCAGAGGGTTTTGACTACAATGACATAAATTTGTGTAGTTGGAAAAGTGAGCACTTTGGAAACTCTTTGGAAGGAAGGATTACAAAGAATCCCAGACGGGCAATATACTTAGTAAGCGGAGCTTTAGTAATGGGGGAAAAAAGCCCAACCTGACATCTTGGATTTTTCTGTCTATTAGAAGACATAGATCAGGAGAATAATCTTTGGATGGGATTTTTTAAAAAATTTTTTATTAACATTCCTGTGATTACACAGAGGCTCCTGAGAATCACCTTTCAAACAAACCAGCTCAAGTATATTCTTTTCCATTCTGTGATTTTAAGGGATTTCCAAGTCTTGTTAACATAGAATATCAGAACTGGAAGGGGATTTTATAAGTTATCTAGTTTAACTCTTGATTTTTACAGATGTCCATTTGCCAGTAATACTGAGATACGTTAGTTTGTCATTACTCCTGAGGTGAATATAATGTAGTACTAAGAGTAGCACTAAAATGATAAATTGGAAGTGTAGTGGAAAATCTTGTTCATGTTCATTATTAGTGAAACCTGAATTTTAGAAATTTAGTGCACTTGTTTTATTTCCCTTGATTCATTCAGAGTAAAGCAAAAAATGGTCACATTAATGTAGTAAACTATTTTAATTCTCCTTGGTAGCATTATTTTCAGTTATAAAAAAAATAGTACCCCTGTTCTAACCAATATTTAGTTTTGATATTAATTAGAACTTTCTAAACACTTGTAGGAAATATATTTGAGTAGAGAAATTTTATTTTATTTTGTTGTTGAAAAATCAAGTTTATTTATTTTTTTGTGTGATTTTATTAATTTATTTTTGTTACAGATTTTTCTCCTTTTTTCCCCATTGACACCCTCCTCCCCATCCCCCCACCCCGTCCCCAGCTTTGTTGTCCATGTCCATCAGTTATGCATACATGCGCATAAGTTCTGTGGTTTATAGCTTCCCTCCCCCGCCATCCCCTCTTCTGAGGGGTGTCAGTCTATACCCTACTTCCATGTCTCTGGGTCTACCCTGTTCCTCAGACTGTTATGTTCATTATATTCCACAAATAAATGAGGTCATGTGATATTTGTCTTTCTCTGCTTGGCTTGTTTCGCTTAGGATAATACTCTCGAGGTCCCTCCATGTCGTCTCAAAGGATAAGAGATCTTTCTTTCTTACAGCTGCATAGTACTCCATTATGTATATGTACCACAGCTTTTTTATCCATTCAACCACTGATGGACACTTGGGCTGTTTCCAGATCTTAGCTATTGTAAATAGTGCTGCTATGAACATGGGGGTACGTGTATTCTTTCTGATTGGTGTTTCAGGCTTCTTAGGGTATATTCCTAGAAGTGGGATCACTGGGTCAAATGGCAATTCAATTTTCAATTTTTTGAGGTAACACCATAGTGTTTTCCACAGTGGCTGCACCAGTCTGCATTCCCACCAGCAGTGTACTAGAGTCCCCTTTTCTCCACACCCTCGCCAACACTTGGTTGATGCTTTGTTGATGGCGGCCATTCTGACAGGTGTGAGGTGATACCTCATTGTTGTTTTAATTTGCATCTCTCTGATGATTAGTGATGTTGAGCATTTCTTCATATGTCTCTTAGCCATTTGTATGTCCTTTTTGGAGAGGTGTCTATTTAGTTCCTCTGCCCATTTTTTAATTGGGTTCTTTGTCTTTCTTTTGTTGAGATGTATGAGCTGAGTAGAGAAATTTTAAAACATGGTGTTTTGCTGAGTAAAAGGAAAGAGGTTGGTCCCACACAACTGGAGTTGATGAGAACAGAAAAAGTCAAATGAGAAATGAAAGCATGCACATGCATCAGTAGTTATTTTAAAGATGAAATTTAGTGTGTATAGTATTAGGATTTTCTTTCTTTTATTTTTTGATCAGTTTTATTAAGGTATAATGTATAAATACTAAAATTTGCCAATGTACAATTCAGTGACTTTTGACAAATGCAGGCAGTTGTATAATAGCCTCCATAATCAAGACATGGTATGATTACCCCCAAAAGTGCCCTTGTGTTCATTGTAGTCACTTCCATCTCCGCACATCCTGGAACCTTAATCTGCTTTCTGTTGGTATGTTTTTACCTGTAAATTTCATGTAAATGGAAATCATACAGAATATAAGTAGTTTTTTATATCTACCTTCATTTAGCATAATACTTTTGAGATTCATCCATGTTGTTTGTGTATCAATAATTTCTTTTTATTGATGAATAGGATTCTGTTGTCTTGATATACCAATTTTTTTTTCATTAATTTCCAGTTAATGGACATTTGAATTGTTTCCAGATTTTGGCAATTAGGAATAAAGTCATTATTAACATTCATATATAAGACTTTGTATGAATGTGGGTTTTCATTTTCTTCTAGAAATAAATACCTAGAGGTGGGATTACTGAGTTGTAAGATAAGTGTATGCTATACTTGAAAAGAAACTTGCCAAATTGTTTTTCAAAGTGTTTATATCATTTTTGCATTCCCACCAGCAATGTGTGAAAGTTCCAGCTGCTCCACATGCTTGTTATGGTCAGTCTTTTTAATTTTAACCCTTCTAGTGGGTGTGGAATGATGCCACACTGTGGTTTTAAATTTGCGTTACCCTAATGACTAATTATATTGAATATCTTTTCATGTGCTTATTGGCCTAAAGGGAGTTCTTCATCTTTGTAACATTGATACAATAATATTATCTAATCCACAGTTAATGCTCAGGTTTGTCACTTGTCACAGTAATGTCCTTTATAAGCTTTTCATTTTCCAGATCCAGTCCAGGATTACACATTGAATTTAGCTGTCATGTTTCCTTGATTTCTTTTAACCTGCAGTGAAAAGCTCAGGTTTTTTTGTTATTGTTGTTATTTTTTGTTTTTGTTTTTGGGTTGTTTTTTTTTCTTTCTTGGACCACCACTTTTTAAAAAAACGATAGGCCTATTATTTTGTAGAGTGTCTCTCAGTTTGAGATACTGCTTTATCTTTGTTTTCTTATGATTAGATTCAAGTTAAGAATTTTTGGCAAAACAGTCACAAAAATGCTGTTATATCCTCAGTGGCTTCATATCAAGAGGAACACTATATGAATATCAATGATGACTTTATGTGTTGCCCAAGACATTTTTGCTGATCCTGATGTTAAGAATTTGCCTGTTTTCTTTAGGAATTTTTAGTTTTGGTTTTTGGCTTAGATTTATAATTTATTTCAAAATATTTTTTTAGTGTCATCTTAGAATAGTGATTGAGGTTCAGTTTTTTTCCCCAAACTTTTCTCTGGTTAATTTTCTTGTTTTTCTGTTTTCTATTTCTTTGATTCTATGCTTTGTTATTCTATTTTATTTGAAATTTAATTTGCTCTTCTTTTCTGGCTTAAGGTGAAAACTTAGATCAATGATTACAGATCAAATGAAATAGCATGGGAAAGTATTTTGTGAAGTGTGAAGCACTACGAGATTATAAGGTGTCATAATTATATGCATTTGCATTTATCAGGCTGTCTTTTTCAGATTTCATTTTGAAAGTATCTTTGTGTGTGTGTATTTTTAAAGGATGAGTATTTTGAATTCCCAAAAGAATAATAAAAGTCATAACAGTATGTTTATAATAAAGTTTTTACTATGTTCTTATTAACGTTTTGTCTAATTTTTCTTTTTTAGGAACTTACAAGATTTCAGAACTTTGTGAAATACTGTCCTCCTTTTGATATTGTTGTTGATGGGCTCAATGTTGCCAAAATGTTTCCTAAAGCTCGTGAGTCTCAAGTTGTAAGTACAAGTTTTATTTTGTTATTCCAATTCTATAGAAAATATTTATTGTACCTATTTATGATCTTCCTTGGATCTCATAGCTCCGCGTTTTTCCTTCCTCTAAAAATAAAGCTCTTAAAGGTGCCATAGTGACCAACTGCTCATTTAAGAGTCATTGTTTTCGTCTCTGGAAAGTAAGTGACTCTTACAGACTGGGCAAGAATGAGAAATTCAATGAGAGATTAAAAAGTCCATGTAATAGCCCTGGCTGGTTTGGCTCAGTGGTTAGAGCATCGGCCCGAGGACCAAAGGGTCTTGAGTTCTATTACTGGTCAAAGGGCACATATCTGGGTTGCAGGTTTGTTCCCCGGCCCCAGTGGGGGTTGTGTGGGAGGCAACCAATCGATGTGTCTCTCTCACATTGATGTTTCTCTCTCTCTCCTTCTGTCCCTTCTACTCTATCTAAAAATCAATGGAAAAATGTCCTCGGGTGAGGATTTAAAAAAAAAAAAAGTCCATGTAATAAAAGGCCAGTTCAGCCCTTTCAGTAACCTTTAATTAACTTTCTTCTAGGTCTCTACTCTATCATTTCCCTGTGGGTCACATTTCCACTATTTGAAAATTATCAGAATACACTATCAAGAGATATTAATCATTCATTACTCACATGTGTTTTTTTCAAACCCAGTACGTTTGTAAATTAACCTAAGCATGTGTTTTTGTAAGGTAATCATTAGTTCAACCAATTTATTAATGTCATAGTAGTTTCTAATAGGAATATCATGACTTTTTTTTAGAAGTAGTGAGCAATTATTTTAATCCTCATTTTATAGTTTAGAAAATCAGAAAATTCAGGCTAATTTTGTACAGTAAATCCTTAGATAGCAGTCATAACATCAAAATTAGATTGTAGAGCGCCGCAAGGTTTCAGGCTTGTGGCTCCTATCGCTGGCAATCTACGGCTGTTCATCTATAGTTAAACTCTGTTATTTCTTAAAAATTGCTGCCAACTTAAAAGCTGTTTCTCAGAGATTCTACTAGTCCAGTTTTGCCATTTATACTCAGAAAAGCTTACAAGTACTAACAAAGGACAAGGTTGATTTACAGAAATTTCTTTGTATGCCTTTTTTTCTGTTTATGCCTACATTTTTATGGTCAAATATGCACTTAAAAAAAATTTTTTTTTTGGAATTTTTTTAAAGATAGAGGAAGGGAGAGAAAGAAACATCGATGTGAGAGAGAAACATCGATCAGCTGCCTCCTGCATGCCCCCTACTGGGGATTGAGCCCGCAACCTGGGCATGTGCCCTGACCAGGAATTGGACTGGGAATCGAACCAGGACCTCAAAGTCCATGGGACAATGCTCAATGCTCAATCTACTGAGCCACACCGGCAAGGCAGGTATGCACTTTTTAATCCTTGTTTTTTAGAACAACAAAGCAAGTGGAAAATATTTTTGTCTCTTAGGTACTTGAAGAGGCCTTTGAGGCAGTAATATTGACAAAGGCAAAGCCAAAAAAGGAAACATGAAATTATCACTAATGCTTGGTAGAGCTCAGAATCAGAAGGGCTCATTCTAAAAAGTTCCTTATCTAATCTAGTTTGCTAAATTGACACATGATGGTCATGATGAAAATGGTATGTCAAAATCTCTATGGTCCTATTCTGTAATCCAAGGAGAATTAGAAAGTGTCATATTTGTTTACCTTTTGTTTGACTTTCAGCTTCACATAAAGCACTAAAAATTGGCTTGCCAAAAATATACAGCCTGAATTGAGCTAACTTTTTGGGGAAAAGTAAATGTTGAAGATGATGTAATGGACACATTCCCTGGCATTATGGAAGGAAAATGTACACATTTTGGAAGATTCTAGCAGATTTTGACAAATAGACAAAGAACAAAATATCAACCAAGGAAACCATAGACATCTACCACTGCTTTTAGCTTTTCCTCTTAAGAATTTTATGCTGGCAACAGTTTATGTAACAAATATGTAATTGTTATAACCCAACTCTTTAGAGCACTGCTATCTTGTGGTAGTGCGCTAACATTATATTTGGGAAACCTTAATTCAGACTCAGGTTAGAGACGCCACCTGAGTAAGGAAGGAGGAAATAAACTTCTTTCTGAAGTTTTTTTCTCGAATCTCTGAAGCTAGAGATTTGAATAATAGTAATAATAATAAAAATAAAGGCATATCATATTTTCCATAGCCCCCCCCCCCTTTATTTCTTGCATAAATCTGAGGCCCTTTGTGGCTTAGTTTCATTCTTTAACACTTTCTAGGTTATCAGAAGTAGCTCCCTACTTTTTCTGTTAATCTTGTAAATAACATTTTCATTTAAAAGTTTAAAATGGGGATTCTGGAGCCAGAAGACCCTTTGAATTCCAATACTGGCTCTGCCACTTAATAGCTTTTATAGTTTGAAGAAGTTACCCTCTTTGTGCCTTAGTTTCCTAACTTATAAAAGGAGATAATAATAGTACCTATCTTATAAAGATGTTGTAAAGAGTAAATGAGTTATTGTATGTATGCTTGGCACATAGTGAGTACTTAATAATTACTGTTCAAATGAACTTCCCAAATGGAACCATAATTCTTGCTTTCAATAGACCTTTTAAATTTTTTTTTCTGTCATATCATTCATGTCAGTGGAGTTAAAAGAAAATGCAAAGCTCTGCTTTAGTAGACTCAAAATAGGTCAGGTACTCAATATTTGATTGAAAATTAAAGCCAATACCATCAAAAACTTAAGAAAAATTTAAATATGATAATTTAAGAAATTTTATTTTATTCTGATTATAAAAGTAATGCATGATTACTGGTTATAAAGTAATTGATTATAAAAGCAATACAAGTAATTGTAGAAAATTTGGAAATTACAGAAGAGAAAATCATACATAATTCTACCATTCAGCAATAATCAATGTTTCATTTATTTCCTTGCACTGTTTTTCTTTTGTTTTAACCTAGTTGAGCTCCAAATGTATAGTTGTATATCTACATTTTAACTTATAGTTGTTGAAAACTATAAAAATCTAATTATAAAAGGAATAGAAGAAAATATATATTTCTTTTATATTGGAGATGGGAAGGACCTTTGAAACACGTGAAATCCAAGATCTCTAATAGGAAGAATAGAGAAATTTTCTAGTATTAAAAAAAAATACTATAAGCACTGTTAAAAGACAAAAACAAACTGAAAAAAAAAATTTTACAGCACACATAACAAAGGGCTAATTTCTTGACTGTACCAGAGACTCTTATAAGCCTATAAGAAAAAGATGAACCATGCAGTAGAAAAGTGGTTTAACCTTATTCATATTTACAGGTATGCAAATTAAAATATTTATGTTTCAGATTGGCAGAGATTTAAAAGTTGCTAGAATCCAGTATTTTGAATGGTTTGGAGAGGTAGGGAGAAGGGCATTAGTACAATATTTTTGGTGGGTTATTTGGCAATAACTTTGAATACCTAAAATGTTGTAATTCTACTTGTAGGAACTGATATAGTCACACTAGTACATTAAGTTATATATCCAAATATGTTAGTTATAGCATTGTTTGTAAGCAGAAAAGTCTAATCAACCTAAATATCTATCAATCCAGGACCCAATATATATGAAAATTAATAAAGTGGATCCATATGTGCTGATATAGAGCAAAAGCTAAAATTAGTGTAAGAAGCAAGTTGAAGAACAGCAAGCTTAGTATGGCCCCACTTGTGTTAAAAACAAAACAAAAGATTACCAATGTACAAATGTTTGTTAGATAAGTTTGTATATGTCTAGAAAATTTCTAGCAATTATACACATGTAAAAAATTAATAGTTAACTTTGGGAGTTGGGGGTTGAATATAGGGTGGGGCAAAAGTAGATTTATAGTTCATATGGAAAATAAAGTAATAATTAAAAATAATAATACAAGAATAAACTCTGTTTCATGTACTCACAACTATAAGCCTACTTTTGCTCCTGTAAAAGAGAGGATTTCTGTTTTCATTTTTATTTTCTTAAATTTATTTTTACAATGAATATATATTAGTTTAAAATAAAAAAAGCCGCATCACGAGAAGAAAAAGTAAAAAGGCATTCTTGGTAAATACAGTCAAACCTCGGTTTTCGAACGTCTCCTATCTCGAATTTGCTTCTCAACCCAACAACCCTTTCATGCTGATACCTGTATGATCAGTCACGGTCTCTCAGGTGACAAAGGAGAGAATGTATGAGTATGAATCAGCTTACCACTATTAACAGGTCAGGAAATTGTGCTGTGAATATTTTGGGGGTTTTTTTGCTTTTGTTGCTGTTTATTATTGTTATTAAATTGTTACTGTTATTTAAAATTTTTTCATTTTTTTACTGTACATTTCATTTCCTTTCTGTTAAATTTTCATTTACATTTCATGTCCTTTTTGTTTTTAAAGTGTTTATTTATAGATTAAACAGTATATTAGACATGTACTTTATATAAGAAAGGTTAAAACAGGGAATCATTTTGGGAATCTGGAATAATTCAATTTACATTATTCTAATGGGAAAAAATGCTTCGGTTTTTGAACAGCCTTCCGAAGGGAATGAAGTTCGAGAACCAAGGTTCACTGTATTCTGAAATAACTATAGTATTCTATATCTTAGGGATGTACCACAGTTTTTAAATCATTTCTGTGTTTGTGGGCCTATCCTATTGTTTCTCATTTTTCACTATGGTAAATAATGCTAAGAAGAAGATTTCTGTGAATGTTTCAGATGATTTTTTTTAGAACAGATTCCCGGAAATACAACTCTCGAGTTAAAAGGTATGGATATTTGCAAAGGTCTCACTACATGTTGCCAAATTGCTTACCCAAATGATTGTAGCCATTTATAATCCTACCAACAGTGTATAAAAGTGCCCAAATAGAACACATTTCTTCAAGATTTCTTATTACATGATTGCTTCAACTATTTAGTTACATTTGGGCCATGAATCTGCTAAGTGAAAAAAGCTGTACAGTTTTTGCCGCCCATTTTTTAGGTCAAACAGTTTAAAAATTTGTAAACCAAGTTAAAATAGTCCAGAAAGGAAATATTTTTGACGGTCTTATTTGTCCTCTTTATCTCTCTCTTAATACAATTGCTTATAAGCTTACATAAAGGAAAGATTAGAAATCCTAATTCTGTGTCTTGCATTTTTTCATGTTTGTGTGAAGAAGTTTCTAGATTTACAGATATACACATCATTGTTGTTCTTCCCATAAACTCTTCATAATATGTGACAAATTCTTTTTGGTTCTTTCCCATGAATGGTTAATTGTACATCCACCAGAGTTCTCCATAAGCTCATAAATGGAAAAGACCATTTTTACATTCATTATTTAGGGAGTAGCACCATGATCTCAGAGCCTATATCGCAGGAGTGATAAGAGACTAAGGAGCTAAACATAAGTTCTGGTTGTGAATTTATTTTACTTTCTCAATTTTCACGTGTATCTTTTATTTATTTATAGATAGATATGAATAATTTTTTAAAATCTAGAGTATGTTGCCTGGCCAGTGTAGCTCAGTGGTTGAGCATCGACCCATGCAGCAAGAGGTTACCGGTTCAATTCTGGGCACATGTCCAAATTATGGGCCCAGTCCCCAGTGTGGGGGCATGCAGGAAGCAGCCAGTCGATGTTCTCTCTCATAGATGTTTCTGCCTCTCTCTCTCTCCCTTCCTCTCTCCCTAAAATCAGTAAAGAAAAAAAAAAAATCTAGAAATCTAGAGTATGTCTTACAATTGATGTCAGCAGAAACTTGTCAGTCCCCATGTAGAGTTGAGACTTATTGGTGGTTGTCATTGCCTGGGTGTGGACAAATTTAGCTACACACAACATATGTCTGCTTATCCACTTGTCACCTCAATTGAGTTAGTTGTATTGGCAGGTCCACACAGTGTTTAATTTTAACCTCAATCTTAACTTTAAAATTTTGTTTTAAGATTTAACTTTAAGATTTTCTAACAATGCAGTAAAAGGTAGTGGTGATTGACACATTTCTCGGACTAAGGTGTAGAATTTTAAAGCAAGGAGAAGTTGTTATAAGTGATTTTTGCATTTTGAAAAGCTGTCACTCAGGCTGCAAATTTCTGTCTGCCTAAAGCTTCCCATAGACATTCAAGTTAATTAATTTACAGAATAGTATAATTCATTGAAAGAAAAAGTAATAATCAAATGTGAAATACAGGTAAAGCCCTAGTATTCTTTAGTCGGCCTTTGCTGTTGGTCCTAAAAGTGATTCAAAATTAGAGATGAAGAACACAGGTTCTAAGGAGAATGGTTTGTAACATGTCACCATGAGGCTGTACAGAGCTGCTATGGCCAAAAGTGATTCAGAAGAGCCTTTAACTCAGATAAGAAGGTTTATATTTAAATTTTACTTGCGATTCTGAAAAAAAAAAGGAATATGGTATGGACTGTATGGATTGACATATGATTTTGGTTACTGAAAAAAAATTTATTTTATTTTTATTTTTATTTTTATTTTTTTCCTTTATTGATTTTAGAGAGAGAAAAAGTGAGAGGGAGAGAGAGATAGAAACATCGATTGGCCGCCTCCTGCATGCTCCCCACTGGGGATCTGGCCCACAACCTGGGCATTTGTCCTGACCAGAAATCGAACCGGCGACCTCTTGGTGTATGGGTCAATGCTCAACCACTGAGCCACACCGGCCGGACTGTTTTTTTTCTTCAAAGTTATTACTAAATTGGTGGTTAATCTTCTAATTTCTGGTATTAATACAATTATAGGATATGCTAAATGGAATTTGGAGATTGTAAAGTCTCTGACTAGATTTCACTTTTGGCAGAATTTAGTGTCTTAACAAAGTCATATCTCAACTCTTTAATGTCTACATTAGTTTTATTCTTCTTTTATTGACGTCTAATTCATAAACCATAATAATCACTCTTTTAAAGTGTATAATTCATTGGTTTTTAGTGTATTCACAAAGTTTTTCAGCTGGAATTTATCTAATTGCAGAGCATTTTCATTCCCTCCAAAGTATCCCCAAACTCATTAGTAGTCATTCCCAATTCCTTCTTCCCCTTAGTGTTTGGCAACCACTGATCTACTTTTGTCTTTATGGCTTTGCCTATTCTGGACATTTCATATTTTCACTTAGCATAGTGTTTCCAAAGTTCATCTATATTGTAGCATGAATCAGTACTCCATTTTTTTATTGCTGAATAATATTTTATTATATGGATATACCATATTTTATTTATCCAGTCATTAGTTTGTGGACATTTGGATTATTTCTACTTTTTGGTTATTAAAAGTCAATAAAAAATAAATAAAATCTCCCATTTTTTAAATGGGGTTACTTATCTTTTTATTGTTGAGTTGTAATTTTTTATATATTCTGAATACTAGACCTTTATCATATGATTTGGAAATATTTTCTCTCATTTGGAATGTCTTTCAGTTTCTTAATGGTGTCCTTTGAAGCACAAAAGTTTTAAATTTTGATGAAGTCCAATTTATCTGTTTTTTTCTTTTGTTGCCTATCATTATTGGTGTCATATTTAAATAATAATTATCTAATCTAAGGTCATGAAGATTTATGCCTGTTTTCTTCTAAGAATTTTAGTTCCAACATTTACAGTATCTGCACTTTTAGAGAAACCATTAATCTTGGGTGGATAATAAGCCAACATAATTTATAGTATAGTGAGATTCAGATGGGGCTAATTCATTTGTTTGATCTTCTGTAAACCTGGGCAAAATAAGACTCACTACTCACTCTGTTTTTCACAAAAACACTACATGTTTTTCAAGTGTAAAATGTATCCTGCTTAAAAATACATTTATTTGGTTTCAAATTTCCAGAAAAAGAAAGGTTCTGGTTTGTAGTATTATTTTTGAGAAATGACTGGCAGATTAATTATATAGCCTCCACTTTGAGAAGGACAAAACATCTTAACAGGAAATTACAATGTGGATTTCAGTTGCTGTTTATTTAGTACCTATTCCATTCCAGAGATAGTTTTAAAGTGTAAGGATATAACTATAAGCTAATAATAGAAATGCTAGGAACATGATGAAACTAGTGGTTACATTATCTAAACATGAAGTTCATAGTATGGTGTATATCCTGTTGTCTTTTAACAGTGATACTTATATTTCTGTATGACTCTTTTCTTAAAAATTTACTTGGAATGTCAGAATGAAGAATATTTACTCAAAATGTTTGGATAAGAATGTTTTAAAAATAACTATTGCAAAAATGATTTTGTAATTATCAGTTCTCCAGAATATGTTGTAATTTTGGAGAAACAGTGACTAAATTAAAAAGTGTGAGGTATAACCTTTGTATGTAAGCACTTGAGTCAACATTTATATAGCACTTGGACTAATGTCTTTCATCTTATCCTACAAGATACAGTGTTTTGGGTTTCTTAGATTGGATTCCTTCCTTCCTGCCTGCCTGCCTGCCCGCCCGCCCCCCTCCCTCCCGCCCTCCCTCCCTCCCTCCCTCCTTCCTTCCTTCCTTCCTTCCTTCCTTCCTTCCTTCCTTCCTTCCTTCCTTCCTTCCTTCCTTCCTTCCTTCTTTTTAAATCCTCACCTGAGGATATGTTTCCATTAATTTCTAGGTAGAGTGGGAGGGGGAAAGAGGAGGAGGAGGAGAGAGAGAGAGATGTGAGAAAGACACATCGATTGGTTGCCTCCTGCATGACCCCGACTGGGGCTAGGGATTGAACCTACAACCAAAGTACCTGCCCTTGACTGGGAATCGAACCCAAGACTCTTCAGTCCAAGGGCTGATGCTCTAACCACTGAGCAAAACCAGCCTGGGTTGAATTTCTTTTCTTTTAACTTAATAAACTATTTTTTAGAGCAGCTTTATTTAGGCTCACCAGTTTCTTTTTATGAACACTGATTCTACAACAACATGTTATTTTGACTCTTACAAATATTGCTGAGGAAAAACATTGCATAGATAAGGAAGAGATGGAAATTAAACTATATTTGTTTTCTTAAGCATAGGAGAATGGGTAATTGGCACTACTGTGCACCTAATTGCTCAAGCCAAAAACCAAGGATTCTAGGCTCAATTATTCTTTTTCACTAGCTCCAGTTAACTGACATGTTTTATTGGTCATATCAAAATATCCCATAATTGAATTATTTTTTTTCATCTTCATTAACATCGTCTCTCACCTAAACTCCAAGTGATCTGCTTACTTTTTCACCCTTGCCTCAATGACTTTACATTACACTTAGAATAAAATCCAAGTTTCTAATCATGGGTTATAGTACCTTTGTCATCTGGTCTTTACTTCTATTTGCAGTCTCATCTTTTATTTTTTTCTCTTTGTCTTTCACTGAATTACAGATATACTAGAATGCTTCCTGTTCCTCAAACATACCAAATGTGTTCCTACCTTAAAATTTTTGTACTTGCTATTACTCCTTCTTCAAATGGCTAGATCATTATCAGCACCTCA
The DNA here is from genome assembly GCA_030848825.1 of Tadarida brasiliensis. Classification (NCBI taxonomy): domain Eukaryota; kingdom Metazoa; phylum Chordata; class Mammalia; order Chiroptera; family Molossidae; genus Tadarida; species Tadarida brasiliensis. The sequence goes on along the minus strand of CM061257.1, from coordinate 167,572,648 downwards.
CATATCTTCCCTGATTTTTCTAAAGTAACCCCACTCTGCTCTGCCTGTATTTTCAGTTATATCATTCCTATTTACTTCTGTGTGAATTAAAAATGGCCACAGACTCTTTGCAGTTTCTCTCATCAGGACATGGAGTCTATTTTCCCATCTCTTGTATCTGGGCTTGCTTTATACTTGCTTTGACCAGTGGAATGTGGTAGAAGTGATATTGTGGGATTTCCAAGCAAGAGCTTAAGAGGCCATGCATCTATGCTGTCATTCTCTCTGAACTACCACCTTGTGAATAAGCCCAGGCTATTTTCCTTTAGGATGAGATGCCAAATGAAGGGGATGGGAGCTGGGGGAGAGAGAGAGAGATTGATTGAAGCTTGCAGTCATCCCAACTAAGGCTTCAGACATGTAAGGTCATTCAGGACCAGACAGCCTCCAGTCAACCTGCCAGCTGATTGTGGATACATGAATGAGCCTAGCCAATACCATGTGGAACAGAGTAACTGTCCAGCTGAGTCCAACCCATAGTTGGACTAAAATAACCACTGTGAGAAACTAAGTGGTTATTTTAACTCAAGTTCCAAGTTTTTGGGTGGTTTATTTCACAGCAATAGATAACTGATTTAATTTTTCATAGTACTTAGTATCTACAATTATCTGTATATTTCTTTGTTTTCTTTATCTGTCTCCTATTTTATTTTTTAAAATATGTTTTTATTGTGTGTTTTTTTGTTTTTAGGGAGAGAGAGGGAGAAACACCAATAGGCTGCCTCCTGCACGCCCCCTACTGGGAATCGAGCCAGAAACCCAGGGCATGTGCCCTGACCAGGAATTGAATTGGGACCTCTCAGTCCATGGGACAGTGCTCAATCCACTGAGCCACACCGGCTGGGCTGTCTCCTATCTTAAATGACCTGAAATTGAAGGTCTTGTGTATCTTGCTCACTGTTATAGCCTCAGCACTAAGAAAAGCGCCTTGAACATAATAAATGCACACTAGATACTTAGTGAATTAATGAAAGAATGAACAGATGTTTGTGCAGTAAATTATAACCTATTAGAAATAACATCTGTTTTACAGGGTTAACTCTGAAAGACTAGACTTCTTGAGTTTTACTCTTATTTCACTTGCTAGCTATGTGACCCAGACTGTTACTTAACTTCGGGGGCCTTATGTAAAGATCAAATAAGCTAATCCTTGAAAATTACTTAGTGCAATACTTGGCACTTAGTTCAGTAAATTTAAAAGGAAAAAACAACAACCTGGCAATCCTGTGAGTGCATTTGGTTGTCCATGATCTTTACTTTGTAGAAGTAAAATCCTGGTAGTTTCTTATGATGTGTTTAGTATTCCTAATTTAAATAAATGACAGTTTACTCTTTTAGTTCTTTTCAGTTTGGGGTCTTCATTATTTTTGAACTGATGCTTAGAATCTAAAGTTGAGTCTTTAAATAAAGGCAAAGTTCTCTGTAAGGTGACCAAATAAGAAATATATCAACAGTATAGAGAAAATAAAAGACTGATTATATTAGTCAGGATAGGCTAGGTTATACTGCAGTAAAAAAAACAAAAAACAAAATCTCAGTGGCTTAAAATAACAAATTATTTAATGTTCATGCTACATGTCCATTGTTGATCATCTAATGTCATCATCATCCTCATCCTAGGACCCAGAATAACTTTCTGAAATATTTCCAATCACTGTGACAAAGGGAAAAGGGAAAGTGGTGAAGCACACACTGACACATAAAGCTTCTGCTCAGATACAATACCCATCACTTCTGCTCATCCTTTATTAGCAGCTAACACAAGTTACATAGCTACTAACTACCACACTAAGGTTGGTAATGTCTTGCTTGTTAAATTGGTGTTATGCAAAGAGCTGAGGTCTGAGAAAACCTCAGCATATTGTTGCCAATTCCAAAGAAATAACCTAGAGAACTGGCAGTGAAAGACATGAGTTTATTAGGACTTATGTGGGCATGGTGGGGTGTGGGGGTGGCACTGCTGGTAAAGTCTTTAAAACACAGCCTTTTGTAGTACAGGGTTATATAGAGTACAGAAAAGGCAAACAGGCCATGCACAGTGGATGTGCTCCCGTGCAAGCTGTGTGAGATCAAAACATAAGCTGTTTACAATCCTGACTCACATTTGAGAATAGTTTCTGTTTGGCCATTTCTTGACCAAGGAGCTAGCCAGGCTCCCAAGATCCCACAGCACTCACACGGATGGCCTTCATAATATTCCCATGGGGGGGGGGGGTTGAACTTGGGAAGCGGCCCATGTTCTCACATACCACATAATTGGTCACATCTAGCCCAGGAGCAGAAGTGAGTTTCAACATGGCAATGCAAACTATCTTTCCTGAGTTTTGTTTGTTTTCTTTTTTTTATATATATATCAAATTTCTTCACTAGTTTTATGTGGAAAGAGTTGATGCTTTGTTGATCATTTTTCCTAGAATGATAAGGTAGGAATTCTAAAATCTTTGTGACTCATACTTTACACATACTTTCACAACTTTCATTTTAAGATGGGTTTTTCTTTTGAGCCACAAGTCATCATTAATAACTGGTGATGTGAGATTGCCTTGTGATGGAGATTGCCTTGAGGGGACAGGGACAACATACTAACCTTTCACCTAGAAAATGAAAAGATAGAATGTGGAAAGCTATTTATCCTGCATTTTCTCTCTCATTATCTCTCCCTCTATCTCCCTCACCCCACTATACCTACCCATGACATGATTCCTTCCTAAAGTTTTTGTTCCTTGTTTCTTTTGCAGTTTGCATTTTATATTTTCAGTTGTTCATAAGTTTGTCTTGTAGAGGTTATATAGGAGAAAAAGTACAACATTTTAGTTAATCTTGCTAGCTGTTCAAAACTCTGCTTCCTATTTTTGTAGATAACTGAAAATTGGTTAAAATGGTTTCACAGAATGAGAATTTATAATATAATTTAAAAGAATTATGGCCTGACATCAGCACTGAATGCTTTTATTCTTACAGCATACTTGGCCATTGAATAGAAAATAGTTTGGTGGAAACACTGCAGAATTTATTTTGATTGCCATCTTTTAGTTGGTTTTACTATAGTGAGAGGAAAATGCAGGCAAAGGTATTAGCCATTAAAGGTCATTTGACAGTAGTATTTACTTGGCAGTGAGTTTTCATTTTTTTCCCCTGCCATCCAAGCTTGTTGTATTTCTTTCTGTTGCTTTACATAACCTCTTGTAAATGTTCCAATAACATAAAGAACCTAAGGTACAATAAACTATGCTCAGTGTTTTTGTGTGTATAATTCTGGGCATATTTTTTGCCCAAATTTGTAGAAATGTTGTGGAGTTTAACACTAAGTGTGTTTGAAATTATGTTTCAATAATGTTTAAATAGCAAGGAAGCTCATAAATACCTTGCTGTGTTTGCAATGACAAATGTTAGATTAAGTAGATTAACTGTTGAAATGGACTTTTTATTATACCTCCTTAATTTTCAAATACTCTTCTTCATGTAATTGTTTCTTCTTCTCTCTTAAGGGCTGGTTTTAGAGGTAGACAGTCTTGTTCACTGGGTCCCAAAAGTTGAGTGTCATGCTGACTCTGGACTCGGGTTCAGCTGGCTGCCGTCTTGAAAGCCAATATGCAAGAGACAAGTGCTGATGTAAGGAAAGACGGTTTATTCAAGTGCCAGCACCCTGAGAAGATGGCAGACTCCTGTCCTAAAGACCATCTTAATATCTCAGTGCAGACAGGGGTTTTTGTTTGGAGGGAGAGGGAAAGCAGAACAAAGAAATCAGAGGGAGGGAAGATTGAAAGTTCTGTTCATGTAAATCAGCACAGTCCATTCCAGTGATTGTCTCAAAACTGGTTAAGTGGAGGTCTGGTTTTTATGGTTGAGATTCAGCAAGTCTCCTGGAGCTGAACATCCGGTTGCTGGAGTCAGCTCCCTTTGAAGTTAGTTCTTGGAACTCTTTCACAAATATGCTGTTTATCTATGGGTTACACATTAGTTAACAATTCATCTGTTACAAAAACACTTTTAACAGAAACAATATTGAAAGAATAGAGGGGTGGGTTACAATGCTGCTATATTGCCTTCAAAGAACATACTGTCCCATGTCTGCTCTGAGAACGTGTTTGAGTAAACTTTTTCTATATTGAAATCTAGAATTGAAAACTTGTCTTTTTTCCAGTTTATTTTAATAAGTTTTGTTGATTACTAATGATTAGAAATGAAAAGTGATTGGAGATTACTTCTAAACATTTTCTTAATTTTAGTCAACTGGTTAGTAATAGTTTCTTCCTAGTGGACCTTAAGAAGTATTTTTTTTCTATGTTTTTAAGTCTAGGAGTTACAGAACAATTATTAATCCATTTATTTCTGGGTTAAATTCTAATCCAGGAAGGGACTTCACTTTTTATTTTATACAAGTTGTATATTTTTATAAGTACTTATTACATTTCTTCTTTTAAAATGTTATATTTTTAAAGATAAGAAACTGTAAAGCAAATATTTAATATTATAAACTTAACTACTAATGTTTCTGTTGTAGAATATTGATCCTCAAACTTGAATATGCATCACAGTCACCTAGTGGGATTGCTAAACCAGATTGCTGGCCCACACCCAGAGTTCCTGATTCAAAGGTCTGGGGTGGGGCTGAGAAGTTCCTACTTAATGCTAATGCTGCTGGTTTAGGGACCATACTTTGAGAACCACTATTATATAAAAATAGTTTCTCAGAGGTGCACTCATACTGCTTTACAAAAACAATCAATTATAAAAGTCAAATACTCAAAATCATTAGCAGTCTTAGTGATTCTTAGATTGAGCATTTGTTTTTTAAACTAAATGTATGAAACTCATTTTAAGGTACTGAAACTTGGTCCTAAGAATAATATACTTCTTCCACTTTCAAAATAGAAGTTTGTCATGTTTCCATAACCAGCAGTTATGTTATCAAGTAGTTATATTAGCCTTATGTTAAATAGAGTATGACTTTTAAAAAAATATGTTTCTTTGATGGCTCAGTTGGTTGGAGTGTCATCTCATACACCAAAAAGGTTGCAAGTTTGACTTCCAGAAGGGCACATAACTAGGTTGCGGGTTCTATCCCCAATTGGGGTACATATGGGAAGCCACTGATCGATGTTTCTTATAGCAATGTCTCTCTCTCTCTCTCTCTCTCTCTCTCTCCCCCCCCATCCCTCTCTCTCTAAAATCAATAAACCTATTCTCAGGTGAGGATAAAATAATAATAATAACAATAATAATAATAATAATAATAATGTTAACTATCCCAAAGAGAATGTGCTAACTGGGGAAACCTTAAACTGAAACTAATTATATGCATTATCAAACCAATGCAACTGCATGTTTCTCTCTAGAACATCTGAAATAATCACCCAAATAAGTCACTGTTAGTGTATATTCATAGGCCTAAAGTTTTTTTTTTTAATTCAGTGGAAACCATATACTTGGACTGTCTTAAGGCAGCTAATCTGGCATTTAAGTACTATTTCATTAGGGTTTAGGAAGGGCTGATACGAGTTCTTTAATCTATAAACTTATTACATCAGGGGGACAAAAGTAGATCTAATCTTTGCTCCTTATTTTTAAAAGAGTTACATCTGGCTAGTCAAGTAATCTAAGTGACTTGGGGAAGTAAATAGGCATTAGTGGATGCCAATGAAGGATTCACTGAAGAACACAAAAAGTGTTGTTGTTTTTTTCCTATTCATCTTTCATAACATGATGACTCAGGGAAGTCACATTGCCCTAGGTCAAATAATGCCACACTGACTAGGTGCTTCCTTCCATCCATTCTACCTACTCTACCTGCTTAACACGTTGTAGGAATTCTGTTTTGTCATGTAACTGCTACACCACTCAAAATTATTTTTACATGTACCAACTGCTAATGAAGTGAAAGATCAATTGTCAGGTGAGTTTTTAGTGATGTGATCAAGGGAATAAGTAGAAAGATGAAGGCAAAGTTTCTGTAGTGAATTTGGCCATATATATATATATATATATATATATATATATATATATATATATATATATATATATCTTTCTTTCTTTCTTTCCAAATATCCCCAAAAGGTACACTTTGCATAATGTTTGAAACAAAATTTCCCCAATTGTATTAGTCAGGTGATCCAATATCTTAGAGCAGCATTGTTAGGAACACAGCATTGCCAAGCTCCCATATCTGTTTTCTCTGGCAAAATCTTAATGACTCTCCTCTTGATGTGTCACTGATAATGTTTGTGTGATAACTATCTGGGGTATGGTGAGATTGTCTTTGTGAATCATTATTGTGTGTACCTTGCTTCTATGACACTTTTAATTTTTTTCCTTTATTGATATTAGAGAGGGAGAGGAAGGGAGAGGGAAAGGGATATAGAAACATCGATGAAAGAGAACATTGATTGGCCACCTCCTACATGCCCCCCACTGGGGATCAGGCCCACAACCTGGGCATGTGCCCCAACTGGGAATTGAACCCGTGACCTCTTAGTGCATGGGTTGACGCTCAACCACTGAGCCACACCAGCCGGGCTATGACACTATTTTAAAACACACTTCTCAGAAATGTGATAGGTAGAGGCTACCTATGAAAATATAATACTCACTTTAAACAAAATTTTTTAAAATATTTGTTAAGGCTATAAGGTAAGCAGCAATTCCAGAGTGAGTAGTAAGTTTATTTAAACATGTTTTTGAGGCTATATAAATTATTTTTACCTAATTTTACTACAGTAGTAACACCTTATTATTAAGTTTGTATTAACATTTATTTTAAGATAAGAATTTTTTTCTGTTAAAATAGTTTCTATTTCAGATTTTTCACTACTGTAAAGGCTGATTTTTCTCCCAGTCAAAAACAATTAAGATTGATTGATTCAAATCTTAGGTTTTTATTGCAGTGTTTCATCTGGACAATTTTTTTTTCCCTAGATAGTATTAGGAAAGATATATAGTATTCACCTCCAAAGTGGATATTTTTTATTTATAGAATTTTTTCTGCCTTACTTTGTTCTATAAGAGCTATAAGATCGTTATATACACAATGCAGAAAATAAAATAAATTTAAACTAAGTTAAAATAAGAAAAGAGCACAAAGGTAAATAAGCTTAAGAAAACTAAGGGGTTTGAGGTTAGTACGCAAAATTCATACCATGAAGTGCACTATTTTTTTTATTGATATTTTTTAGAGAGAGAGGAAGGGAGTGGGAGAGAGAGATAGAAACATTGATGAGAGAGAGAAGCATCAACATCAATTGGCTGCCTCCTGCACGCCCCCTACTGGGGATCGGGCCCACAACCTGGGCATCTGCCCTGACCAAGAATCGAACCAGCAGCCTCTTGGTGCATAGGTCAATGCTCAGCCACTGAGCCACACCAGTCGGGCTGAAGTGCACTATTAATTTAGCTGTAAATTCTGTCAACAAACAAGATGAAAACATAATCGCTGCAAGAGCAGAGGTTCATTCTTTTTTCTGCCTGCATATCATTCTAGAGTATCCCCATATTCCCATTATAAACATCTCTCTTTACCTGAAGAGATCCTCAAAGGTGCTGGGATGGGGGCAGGAAGAGTGGAAAGAGAGCAGAAAATGAAGTATGAAGGTACCCAATTCTGGCATACCTTCAGAGGAAGTTATTTCCACTGAAAGATTAATTTGTAGAAATCACATAATTCGTAAGATCAACTAGAAACTAATTAATTGTTCAGGGACTCATTTTGGAAAATGGGTAAACTGATTTTTTACTTCAGTTCCACAGTAATCCGTAACAGTACTAGACCTTGTTTTAAAAATTTATAATTATAGCCCTGGCCGGTTTGGCTCAGCGGTTAGAGCGTCGGCCTGCGGTCCAGAGAGACCCGGGTTCGGTTCCCGCTAAGGGCATGTACTTCGGTTGCAGTTTGTCCCCGGCCCTGGTTGGTCGTGCGGGTGGCAGCCACTCGATGTGTCCCTTTCATGTCGATGTTTCTCTCTCTCTCTCTTCCTCTCTCTCCCTCCCACTCTATCTGGACAAAAAATGAAAAAGTGTCCTCAGGTGAGGATAAAAAAAATAAATAAATAAAATAAAAATTTATAATTAGAATTTCATTGCAGTTCTCAAAAATCTGGTCGGAAAGTATATAACCCTAATATATCTCCTGTATAGTAAGTACTCTAAGATTTGAAGAGATAACTTTGGTGGGTTTGAGTATCAGGATTGTCTTTAGTGTTTGTTAAGTAATTATAGCCAGTCCCATCTCTTTAATGTGAAAATAGCTTGCAAACTCAACCTGACATTTAATTTAATTAGTTGGCCATTTTCTCACTCAGTCTTGTCTAAACCATCAATGCCTAGAAATTGCTTGTATATATAAAGTTACAGAATTAATCTAAATTAAAGCTTTCCAATTATAATAGAGCTTACTTTCCACAAAAAGATCTACTCATACTATGATATTAAAGCAGGAAAATCTCTTAAAATTTCTCATCTCCATCATCCACTTCCTACTTTGTCTCTCCTCTAAATGCCTGTATTTCTGTACTGTATTCTGGGTGAATTTCTCAGTACCAACTTCCAATTCATAAATTACCTCTTTTATTATGACCAGGCTAGAGTTTATCTTGTCTATTGAATTCATTATTTAATGACTGTTTTTCATTCAAGATTTCTAACTGATTTTTTAAAACATCTATTGTTCCTGTTTCATTTCTGCCTGGTTTTTTTTTTCACATTTTCTTGTTCATCTTAAATGGAATATATTCACTTGTATGTGAGCATATTAAACATACCTTAAAATCCCTGAAACTTTTTTATTTTATTTTTATTTTTTATTAATTTATTTTTGTTACAGATGTTTCTCCTTTTTTCCCCATTGACACCCTCCTCCCCATCCCTCTACCCCTTCCCCAGCTTTGTTGTCCATGTCCATCAGTTATGCATACATGCATATAAGTTCTGTGGTTTATCTCTTCCCTCCCCCCAGCCCCCTCTTCTGAGGGTTGTCAGTCTGTACCCTACTTTCACATCTCTGGGTCTACCCTGTTCCCCAGACTGTTATGTTTATTATATTCCACAAATGAGTGAGATCATGTGATATTCTCTGCTTGGTTTGTTTCGCTTAGGATAATACTCTCGAGGTCCCTCCATGTCCTCTCAAAGGATAAGAGATCTTTCTTTCTTACAGCTGCATAGTACTCCATTGTGTATATGTACCATAGCTTTTTTATCCATTCCTCCACTGATGGGCACTTGGGCTGTTTCCAGATCTTAGCTATTGTGAATAGTGCTGCTGTGAACATGGGAGTACATATATTCTTTCTGCTTGGTGTTTCAGGTTTCTTAGGGTATATTCCTAGAAGTGGGATCACTGGGTCAAATGGCAATTCAATTTTTAATTTTTTGAGGTAACACCATAGTGTTTTCCACAGTGGCTGCACCAGTCTGCATTCCCACCAGCAGTGGACTAGAGTCCCCTTTTCTCCACACCCTCGCCAACACTTGTTTGACGATTTGTTGATGGCGGCCATTCTGACAGGTGTGAGGTGATACCTCATTGTCGTTTTAATTTGCATCTCTCTGATGATTAGTGATGTTGAGCATTTCTTCATATGTCTCTTAGCCATTTGTATGTCCTGTTTGGAGAGGTGCCTCTTTAGGTCCTCTGCCCATTTTTTAATTGGGTTCTTTGTCTTCCTTTTGTTGAGTTGTATGAGCACTCTATATATTTTGGAGATTAACCCCTTATCTGATGTATCATTGGCAATTATGGTCTCCCATACAGTGGGTTCCCTTTCCGTTTTGATGGTTGTTTCTTTTGCTGTGCAGAAGCTTTTGAGTTTGATGTAGTCCCATGTGTTCATTTTTTCCTTTATTTCTGTTGCCTTAGGTGATGTATCGGTGAAGATTCTGCTGCGTATGATGTCCGAAATTTTGTTGCCTACATTTTCTTCTAGGATTTTTATGGATTTACGAGTCACATTTAAGTCTTTTACCCATTTTGAGTTTATTCTTGTGTATGGTGTAAGTTGATGGTCTAGTTTCATTTTTTTGCATGTAGCTGTCCAATTTTCCCAACACCATTTATTAAAGAGGCTGTCTTTGCTCCATTGTATGCTCTTGCCACCTTTGTCAAATATTAGTTGAGCATAATGTCTTGGGTCAATTTCTGGATTCTCTGTTCTGTTCCACTGGTCTATATGCCTGTTCTTGTGCCAATACCAGGCTGTTTTGATTATAGTAGCTCTGTAGTATAATCTGATATCTGGTATTGTGATCCCACCTACTTTGTCCTTCTTTTTCAAGATTGCTGTGGCTATTCGGGGTCTTTTTTGGTTCCATATGAACTTTTGGAGTATTTGTTCTAGTTCTGTGAAATATGTCGCTGGTATTTTGATTGGGATTGCATTGAATCTATAGATTGCTTTGGGTAATATGGACATTTTAATGATGTTAATTCTTCCAATCCATGAACAAGGTATGTGCTTCCACTTTTTTATATCTTCCTCTATTTCTTTTTTCAATGTCCTGTAGTTTTCTGCAAATAGATCCTTTACTTCTTTGGTTAAATTTATTCCTAGGTATCTTAATTTTTTTGCCGCGATGGTAAATGGGATTTTTTTTTAGTTTCTCTTTCTGTGAGTTCATCATTGGTGTATAAGAATGCCGTCGATTTCTTGACGTTTATTTTGTATCCTGCTACTTTGCCAAATTCATTTATTAGGTCTAGTAGATTTTTGATGGAGCCTGAAACTTTTTATAGAATTAATTTTATTTATAAATTTGTTGTAATCGTTGATTTTTGTTAGCATTAACTTTTTTCACATTTTGGAATTTTGGTTTGCAAACTCATTTTTATTTCAAGTTAGAATTTTTGTTTGTTCTTTCTGTCTTTCATATTCCTTTTCTTAACTTACCCTCTGCTGATCCTATCCGTGCTTAAAAGTTTTGGGATTACTTGCCTTCTTAGTTCCTGAGTCCTGTTTTGAGATTAGGAATACTATAGATCTAGTCACTGTTGTTTGTATCTTCCTTCCTGGGCTTATAGTTAATTATAGATCATAACTTCAAATGGCAGTTAAAGGATTTTTTTCTTTATAACAGCCTCCTTTGCCCTTTGAGGAGCCTCACTCTTGCCCCAGCTTTAAGCAACAAATCTGGCTTTGCCCCCATCTCATGTGGCACACTGTTAATCTCTACTACCCCAAAGGAGTTGAATTCCCTGCCTCCATGCCTGTTGTAGGACTCAGAGCTAAGCAGTCTATGGTTTCAGCTCTACTCAAGATTTTTTGCTTCTAATTTTACGTCTTGTTTTTTCTTAGCTTAGCCACATCTTTTTGGGTTTTTTTGTTTCTGTTTCACCTATCATTGATAAGTGTTTGGTGCAGAGGTGTTACATCAATGTGTGAATTTATGGAACCATGTTAACTGGAAATTACTGATCCACTTTCCACACTAAAGCCAGAATTATACTTTCAAAGTGAAAATCTAATTATGTCCTATCACTTCTTAGGATAAAAACACAAGTCCTTAAAGTCTACAAGGTCTGGCCCTTTACTGCTCCTACCACCCTGGCCTTCTTTCAGTCCCTCATACTTGCCATGTTCCCCCCTCACTCCCATTAAGAGCCTTTGTACATGCTATTCTTTCTACCTAAAATACTCTTTCCATCCTTCTTTATTTTTCTTTTACTTAGTTAACTCCTACTCATTCCTCTAATCTCAATTTACCATTTCTTCAAGCCAACCTTCCCTGATTTCCTTATCAAGGTCAAGTGTTTTATTTTGTTTTTTGTTTGTTTTTCTTAAATGCCTTCACAGCACCAAGTACCTTTTTTTATTTGTTTGTTTGGTACCATTTATCACAATTGCAATTTTACATGTATTTCTGTAGTTACTATATTAATGTCAGGTTATAAACTCCATGGGGACAATGATCATGTCTGTTTTTATTTACCATTGTATCTTCAACCTCACTGCTTAATTAATGTCTGAAAAAAACAAAAACTCCACTCTTCAACATGGTATTTAATGTACTCCCAACCATGGCCCCAACCAACCCTTTCAAACTCACCTCCCATTACTACTAAACAAGTAAGCTATGCTCCAGCTTCTAGTGGTCTACTCACTATACTTCAGTATGCCTTTATTTTCTGCCTTCAAACACTCATGGCTCAAACTATTGCCTCTGCTTAGAATATCCTCCCCACTAACCATGCCTGATGAAGTTTACTTCAAATGCCACCTTGTTCATAAAGCCTTTCACTAATCTCCTTATGTGTACCTCACTTATGCTATTAATATGTTCCCTTCTTTATTTGTATATGTGTTATCACACCTAGGCATATGTCCCTTTCCAGAACCACATAACAGTCACTCAGTATTTGTTGAACTGAATTTGGGCAGAGATAATTAAACTTATTTTTGCTGATTTGTAAAAGATAACCAATTTTACAAAAGGCATATTATCTCATGTAATCTGCACAACTCCATGTGGTTCAGGTACTATTATTTTTTTCTATTTTATAGTGAGGATACTAATGTCCAGAAAGATTAAGTTAGCTTGCTAACTTAAGTGGTAGGATCAGTATTCAAAGTAGGTAGTCCATTTCACAGCCTGACTCTATTGCCATCATGATTTGGATCTTTTTAAAAAAAATACATTTTGAAAATAAAGAAATTGGTTACACAGCCCAATGGGAAGCTTAAGCTTATTGGGTGATAGAAACTACGAATAAGTTATAGAAAATAGAAAAAATAAAAGTTGGCTTCTATTCGTTTCTAACACCAGATGTGTAGGTTTTCCACATATCAAGCAATTTTTTGAAACACCAGCTGGGTGTCCTACAATTTAATCCAATTATTACACTAACTGAAGTTAGTGTAGGCCACATAAATTAAGGGCTCAGTCCCACAAGACTCCTCATCCCCCTCAGACACCAGTTGCAAGTCCCAGGTTGTCACCTGGGACCAGTTATAAATTGGAGGGTCCCATAACCATACCTTGATTTCCATCCTTTTTAGAATGGCTTACAGAACTCAGGGGAAAACTTACCATTACTGGTTTATTATATAATAAAGGATACAAATGAAGAGATACATAGACTGAGGTCTGGAAGGGTCCCAAGCGTTGGATCTTCCCTCCCTGTGGAATTGGGGTGTGCTACCCTCCCAGCACACTGCACGTGTTCCCTAACGCAGAAGCTCTCTGAACCCCATACTTTTGGATTTTTATGGAGGCTTTATCACATAAGCTCGGTACATCATTAACTCAATTTCCAGCCCCTCTTTCCTTCCTGGAGGATGGTTGGAGGCAGGGCTGAAAGTTCCAAGCTTCTGAATATGGTTTGGTTTTTTTGGTGACAAGCCCCATTCCTGAAACTATCCAGGAGCCCACCAAGAGTCACCTCCTTAGATCAAATAATACTCCTATCACCCAGGAAATTCCAAGGGATTTAGGAGCTCTGTGTCAGGGACTGGGGTCAAAGACCAAATAGTAAAACAAAAGATGCCCCTAGAACTCGTAGCACTTAGGAAATTACAAGGGTTTTAAAAGCTCTGTGCCAGGAACTAGGGGCAGAAACTAATACATATACTTTCTATTATTTCACAAGCAGTAAAGGAAATTGAGACAATGAAATGGGGAAGATGGAAATAGGGCAGTATCTGGAAGAGGGATGAGGTGAGGTGTGTGGTCAAATGAGAGAAGATCCAGATGAGGGGTTGAAGCTGACTATGTAAGAGAGAAGGAGAGAATGATAGTGTAGAGTATCTAAGAAAGTAGAAAGGGTTAGGGTCCAAAGCGTAAAAGGAGAAATTAGTCAAAACAAGAGGTCTGGAGGGAAGAAGAATACAAGGTTTGCAGATATTTTTCAAAAGAGGATATATTATTTGACTATAGAACTTTTCTTTACAAAGCATTTTGGAGGACATACTAGTTCTTCAAAATACACTTGGGGCCGTGGCCAATTTGGCTCAGTGGTTAGAGAGTTGGCCCACAGATCAATGAGTCACGGGTTCAATTCCAGTCAAGGGCACATACCTCAGTTGCGATTCGTCCCCGGCCCTGGTTGGGGTCGTTCAGGAGGCAGCCACTCAATGTGTCCCTTTCACGTCAATGTTTCTCTCTCTCTCTCTCTCTCTCTCTCTCTCTCTCTCTCTCTCTCTCTCCCTCCCTCCCTCTCTGTCCCTCCCACTCTATCTGAACAAAAATGGAAAAATATCCTCGGGTGAGGATAAAAACAAAAACAAAAAAATACACTTGGGGAAATATTGCCTTAAATCACAACTATCTTCTGAACATTCTAAGTCATCAATTACTATTCACTTGTTACATGGGAAGTCATAACATATTCAAAATTAATTGCTTTTTTTCTTTTAGAATAAATTAAAAGTAATTTTAGGTAGTAAAATATTCTCTCTACTTAAGATTAGTCTATAAGAGCAAAGAAATTGTATATTAATATAGATTTAAACCGTACTCATTTTCGCTTGATCTTGCCACTAATAACATCCAGATTTTAGTATAAGGGTGTTATTCTCTTGATAAAATTGATCATTTTGTTATTGTGTTGAGGGGGGAAAAATCTGCCTTGAAAATCAAGGATATCCTAAGGTTTTTGTATTGAATTGGCTCATTAAATTCTGCACCACTAAATATGTACACCTATGTAGTTATCTTAAGCTTTGTATTTCATAAATGGTATCTGTTATCTCCTTTAATCTGGCAACCACAAAAAAACTTCCTGGAGAGAAACAGTTTATATGTTTAGGTAATATTCTACTTGTCTTTTTAAAAATTTTTTTCTTCCACTTTAAACCTTTGTTAAAGGTGATACTTGTGCACGTGGTCATAGTACTGGAAAGTAATGTTGGGAAAAGTTTTGTTAAAGAAATGAGAAAAAAATTTCTTCTGCTGAAAAAGAAATGGGTCAATGAGACCGCAAGATCTAACGTTTAATTTTGTGTGCTCAAACTGAAGGCATACGTGAAGACTCCTGCCTCCCTAATCACAAAGTTACCTCCTAAGAAGACTGTTGAGTTTATTTTTTTAAATATATTTTTATTGATTTTTTTAGAGAGAGAGGAAGAAAGAGAGAGAGAGAGAAACATCTGTATGAGAGAGATACACCAATCTGCTGCCTCCTGCACCCCCCTACTGGGGATTGAGCCGGCAACCTGGGCATGTGCCCTGACTGGGGATCAAACTGGGACCTCTCAGTCCATTGGATGACACTCAGTCCACTGAGCCACACCAGCCAGGCTCAGTTTCTTTAATAAATCATATTCTAATCACTTTATGATTTTAATATATTTTTGAGATATATTGCTGTGGTACAAAGATACCAAATTTATTCAGTCTG
The DNA here is from genome assembly GCA_030848825.1 of Tadarida brasiliensis. NCBI lineage: Eukaryota > Metazoa > Chordata > Mammalia > Chiroptera > Molossidae > Tadarida > Tadarida brasiliensis. The sequence continues at coordinate 167,557,287 of CM061257.1, read as the reverse complement.
TTTGCAGTTACTCCAACTGCATTGATCAGAATGTTCTAGTCATTTTATTCCTCAAATATTTTTTGAGGGCCTCGTTTTAAGGCCCTGTGCCAAGTGAATCAAAAGGACAAAGGTGAAAGAAAGAAGCAGTCTGTACCCTCAAGAATTTTATAATCTCTTAGGAGAAATAAGAAAAATATAAATGTCTGTGATAGAAGACAGACTGTGATCAATATGCTTATTATACCACTAAACTGCACAGGAACTACAAGTAACATTTTTTAGATTTCTTAGATTTTTCTGTAGTTCAGTCTGGTCTTTCTATGCAGATGCTCAGAAATACTAACATTTATGGTAATTCCAGTTAATATATTCATAACGTTTCCAACACATCTTTTGTTCTTCTTAGTTTAGCTAACATTTATTAAGAATTTCACATGTGCCAGGAACTTTTCTGAGTACCTTATATATATCATCTCATTTAATCCTCACAACAGTTTTATAAGGTGTTATTTTCATTTTGCAGATGTAGAAACTAAGGATTAGAGAAGTCAACCTTGCCAACTTTACATATATCTACTCTATTAACAGAAAAGCAGCTTCAGAAGTAAAAGGAAAGCCATCACTGGTATTTGTTCATTGGTTTTAATTAGATATCGACATGATCTTGAAATAGAAAATATTTACAGTCTACCAAACAGTTCAAGCTTATGTTATCACCATAGTTTCGTGCCTTTGTATATGCAGCTTCTTTAGTATGGCTAATTTATTCTTGCTCTTCAGGGCTCAGCTTGGGAATCCTCTCTAGGAAGTCTTCCTAACCCCTGGCCCCCTCTGTGTGCTCTCTGAGCAGCCTGCTCTCATCTCTGTCATAGCACCACCAGTCACACAATTGTACTTGATAGCAAGGACTGTTCTTCATTTTAGAAATCTCATTGTCCAGAAGTGTCTGGCAGGTGGTAGGTATACAAAAAATATTGAGTGAATGTTTGACTTGAAGTGTATTTTTAGACTTGTGGAATGTTTGGTGACTCTCTTCAGTCTGTGTTTTTGTGCTAAAAGCTGCCATCCATTGCTGTGATCATGGTCCTTATGATAGACAGCGTACCTTTTTAATTTTCAGTCTTTCTAGTGAATAAGGAGTGCTTTTCATATCCTTGAAGGCTGAGGTCATCAGATGGGAAAGGAGGGAGGGAACGCTGTTAGTGAATATCCTGAGTGCGGCAGAGGACATTGGTGTTATTCTTCCTTCCCTGTCCAGTGAGAAAGGGGCTAGGCTTTAGAGGTTGGGGGAATATAGTGGCACTAACATGAAACCTGAGTCTACCAGTAGCAGCTCACTGTTTACTGGTTGGGACATCTGATTTAAGTACTAGCCAGGTCTACACTGTCCAGACCCATGGCTATTTTACACAACCTTCTATTTCACCAACCAGCATCAGGTTTAAACTTGTAACCCAAGGTAATATCTCATTCCTGAGTGTTCACCCCTAACCTGAAACCAATCTCTTACATTCCATCCTAAGTCTACAGACTAGCAACACTGTCATATATCAGAAAGCAGAACTGCGCATCACCCTACCACCACCACCACTGTTTATTGACTGAATGAAATTAGGTAAGACAGTGAGCTTCTCTGGGCCTCAGTCATCTCCTTTCTAAAGTGAGAGTTCTAAGTTTTTATGTTCCTGAGACCATGGAATTAATTGGATTGTTTCTCAAGGTTCATTCCATTTCTATTTTAAGTTGCATAATATGTATGAATTAGTTATCAGTGCTCCAGTGCTCACTGAGAAGTTTAAATAGAAGTTTTCCCCTCCAGCCCTGGCCAGTTTGGCTCAGCAGTTAGAGCGTCAGCCCGCAGACCAAAGAGTCTCAGGTTCAATTCCAATCAAGGGCACGTACCTCAGTTGCAGTTCAGTCCCCAGCCCCATTCAGGGTGGTGCAGGAGGCAACCAATCGATGGGTCTCTCTCACATTAATGTTTCTCTGTCTCTCTCTCTCCCTCTCCCCCATCCCACTCTATCTGAAGATAAATGGGAAAATGTCCTTCGGTGAAGATTAAAAAATAAAAGAAGTTTTCTCCTCTGTAGAGATTGTATCTTTGCCATGTTTGTCCCATTTAGCAGTGTTAAAACCCTAACACATGAACTTATTGCATTCAGTATGTTGATTATTAACTCCTAAAATTTCATGATATTAGAATTATTAATATCACATGGAGGCCTCTCTTTTTGAATTTCTCGTCTCAAGGTGGTGGTGTTTCATTTAGTTTTTCTTTAGGGGTCAGAGCCTAATGTGCTAAACAATGTAAACTGTCAGGCCATTTACCTGCGGACAGCAGAGCCTTTACGGCATGTGCATACATTCGTATCAATACATGAGATAAATGCTGAAATGTTTTTGCCTAGGCCCTTTAACTCTTTACTTTCAAAAGAAGGTTCTTGAATATACAATAAAAGACCATATTATTCTGTTTTATTAAAAGCCTTACTTCCTGAAGGCAAAAAAAAAAAACATAAAAATTAACTTTAGTAGTCAGAAAAAAAGTATCTTCTTCAGTATTACTACAAATATATTAATAGCTCATTGTCTTGTTCTCCACCAACAAAGACACTGCAAACTATACAATATTTTAACAGTGAAGATATCTGTGACAGGCCTCCCCCCCAGCCCATTCATATTTCCCCCCCTTTTTTCAACATTTTATTATGAAAAATTTTTTAAATACAACAAAGTTTAAAGAATTTTACAGTGAACATTCGTACACCCATGTCCTTGTTCTGCCACTAACATTTTACTATATAGTACTTGCTTCATCGGGTATCTATTTATTTATTTATTTATTTATTCATTCATTCATTCATTCATTCATTTTTATGCATTTCAAAGTAGATTGCAGATGTCTATATCTATACCTATTCTGTTTTGATCAGTGTTTATATTACTGCTAAAACTGACTGAAGTCAAGTGTGCAGGCATGGCCACTTCTTCTAACTGACTCATGAAGGACTTAACCCATATCACTAGCCTTGAAAGTACAGTGCCATCAGCCTGTACGAAGTGGTTTTCACAGAGCAGACCGGTGATAGTCTAGATCAGCTCTGTACAGTAGAACTATAATGATATTATAAATCTTTTAGTAGCCACATGTAAAAAAGAAACAGGTGAAATAACTTTATATTTTATCCTTTTAAAAATATCCAAAATGTTGTCATTTCAACATATAATTAATATTTTTTAAATTATTAATGAAATATTTTACATTCTATATAAATAGTAACTTTCAACAGTATAGCTCAGTCCTAATTAGTTATATTTCAATGCTCAATAGTAACATGTAGCTAATGGGTACCATTGGGCAGTGCAGTTGTAGGCCTTCAAACTTAAGGAGTACATTTCTCCTCGTAAGTTTTCAATGTTTGAGTATACTGACTTAGTCAAATTTCCTAATGAATGCAAAAGAAGTAGTAGTATTCACAGCAAACCCTAATTATACCCTTTCATGTTGAGGTCATTTTATTCTTGGTAACCCTTGTCAGAAACTTTAGAGTTTTTTCCCTTTTAATTCTTTCTCTTGATTTCTTGGCATCTATAGGACTTGAAGTTGAATTACATTCCCTAGAGCAATATTGAGTGTATTTTATTACTTTTCTGCCATCTTCCGTCAAGTTTCACGTTCCACCAGTTTATCTTCTCCCACTTTTGCTAGAGTACTCTCTCTAAAACAGATAAGATCTTTACATCTAATTATAAAAATAAAGACAGTCTAGTGTTAAAATATTAACCAACACAGAATTATAAAATTGTTCTGTATCCTGATTGTGGTGTTGATTAAACCTCCGAACTGCATATATACATATACACAACACACACACACACACGGGAAAAAAGTTGATTAGGTGTTATGAATTGAAGTTTTTGCTTTATTGACTAAAAGAAAACCTTTAGCTGAATATCTAGAAAACATGTTCCTATTTATAAAGTGCAGATCGAGTCTCCATTGATTATTTGTCAAAACACATGTATATTCTTCCTTTTTCCACTAACAAATGTTTATTTAATTTTTGATCATGAAGATGCTTCATCTCATTCTCTGATTTCATTTGGTATATTTCATCCAGAAAATGGATGGGGAAAAGTCAAAAGTCATATAAAATATATCTGATTTCAGATACATCTGGGTGGTTTTTATTTTTAACTTTTATCTTGTAGCTATGAGTCTTGACTATCCCAGGGAGAAGACAGACTAAAAAGTCAGCAGTAGTGGCAAGAATAGCTAGTATTCTAACAGTGGCAGAATTTTGCAGGAAGAGTCTCATGTTGATAAATATTAATTATCTTGAAGATCAACATATGAGTAGCTAGGAATATCTGAAATGTTGCCTGATTTAGTATTGGATTAAGAAGTTAATTTGGATATCTGAAATACTAAGATATGCCTGCTGAGCTTTAAAACACACACACACACAAAAACAACACACAAAAGTTCACCTCCTCCAGTTTTCTCCAGTAAAGCAAGTCACATGCCCACATCACGTTGCATCATAATAACAATGATATATTTAGGATTGGCTTGGATGCCACAGTGGAACTGATGACCATTTTTCAGTGGGTGTATAATACTCTAAAGATTAGTTTTAAGGTTGTCCTTAGACACTCATTGTATTGTCTTCACACTTTGCAGTCACCTTGTTCATTTATTTGTTTTGTTTACCAGCAGTTACCTACCTCTCAAGAATATAAATGCCATGACAGCAGGGATCTTCCCTCTTTTAGTCACTGCTATCTTCCCAGCACCTAAAACCAAGGCTGGCAGATAATGGCTGCTCAGTAAATACTTGTCAAAATAATGATTTTTTTAATTATTTAAAGATTTATCAATAAATAAATATCAGTCAAGAATGACTATTGTATCCCCAGTCCATCTGCTCAGTATACTATAAAGGCCCTTAATTCCAGTGATAATAAAAGCCGTATATTATTCTTTACTCCTCTGTTGTTATAATGTCCATTTTTTTCTTCTTGTCAGTCATTCTTCAAATAAGAGGAAAACAGGGAATGTTCTTTCAAAGATACTGAGCTCTAGAAATAGGAGAATGACAAAAACTAAAATGGCAGCCCCTATATTATTTCATATTTTTGAAAAAGAGTTATGGACTATATTTTAAAAATAACTAGCCATTATATACCTGCCAAAGTAATGAAATTGTAGGGCTTTCCTCCAGAATAATATCCCAGCACATTAGGTCAATCATGGTAACAGATTTTTTCAGAAGCCCCAAATTAATATTGAGTCAACTCTCATTTTAAGATTTTGTTTTCTAGAATTAAACAGAATGATTATACTTTCTCATCTCCCATTGCTTCATTTTAGAAGAAGGATGTATCATTAATAGACAAATGCAGAGGTTGTGAGGTTTTATAAATTCTCGTTCGGATTTGTAACAAGCAACAGGCAAGAATGGACATGTCTTTCTAAAATAATACTTTCAAATGGCTGGGTGCCTAGAGTGCCTTTTTGAGTATAGGCCTTCATAGTTACTAAAGATTGGGAGAATAGTATTTCTTAATTCTTAAAATAGTTATTGAATAAAGAATGGGAAGATCAGAAAAAATAAACTCTGGTTACGATCTGATATGGGGGCCCACTCCCAGCTCTACTGCTACCTCTCTTTAGGATCTCGGGTGGTCTCTTCTTTTTGCACCCAAATTTCTTTATGTATACAATGAGACCAGGCTTCATACTCTTTAAAGACTCTTTCAACTCTAAAAATATAGTGAGTCCATCGGGGTCCTGTGAAAAACAATGCATTTCTTCCAAAAGAGGGTGCTGTGGTATTTCTGAGAGGATTAGCATTTTTTTTTAAAGGAACTGAACAGAGGTGAAATCTCAGCTTATTTTGTATTTTTAGACTCCCAACCTTTGAGAAATAGTGTCTGATTCTTTGAATTTGTTTAGATGAGGTGACATAAACCAATTATTGTTGTTACTTTTAAAAGCTTTTAAAAATGTGTTTATTTTAGAAAATCTGGCAAATCAAGTGTCAAAGAAAAAAACAATTTCATGACTCAGTATTAACAATATTTTGTTTGTATGCATTCTTTATAAAGTAAGTGTATTGTTCTTTGTTATATTTATGGCAAATATTTTCCCGGTTTGACTTTTAATGTTGTTTATGATCTTTGGTGTATAGAGGTTTTGAGTTTTTAAGTGGCCAAATCCATTGTTTTTCTTTGCTTTTTTTATTTAGAAAATGTTGCCGCCTCCTAAATTCATTCTCCTCAGTCCAGAAAGCCAGGTTAGGTAATTTTAATTTAAAGATAGATTACTATATTTTTAAAAACTCATTTATTTAAAAAAATATATAACAGAACTGTTGCATTAGTCACAAAACAAATTTTTAAATATTTTATAACACATCACAAATATTCTTAGTCTATCTTAATTCCTTGATTTTTTGTTTTTGTTTTTTAAATTTTTTCACAAACCTCACCAAAATACCTTGCTATACTTTTTAGATTTACTTAGTGTTAAAAGACCTTTCTATTCACTTGCATGTCACTGGGTATTCAGTAGAACTATGTGACTTCAGGTTCCTTACATTGAGCCTCCTGTAGGAAAAGTAGTCTCGATTCCAGTTTTAATTTTGAGAAAGACTTTCATTTGCCTTTCCTTTCTATGCTCTGTTCTTCTTTTCATGTGTTAGAAACTATAGCTGTTTTCTTTTTAATGTTTCTCATTTTAATTAGTCGGTTTGGAGCTACAGTTTTTTCTTTTACTTGGCTGAATCCTTTACCCCTTCCATTTTCTGTTTTCTGACTCACTCTCTGAAGTATATAACATTCCTGGTCCTACCTTAACTAGGTAGACCAGGTAGAATAGCCCAGGCGTTCTTAACCTTGGCACTATGGACATTTTAGGCTAGATAGTTTCTTGTTGTGGATTATATTGTTCATTGCAAAATGTCTACCATCTAAGTGGCTTCTACTCACTTAGATGCCAGTAGCACTCCCTTCCCCAACTTCTCCAGTTGTGAAAACCAAAATTATCTCTAGACATTGTAGGATGTAATGGGAGAAAAATCATCCTTCTTTTAAAAGCCTTGGAATTGGCAAACAAACCAGCTATTCTAGTTCCAAGATGTAAATTTCTTTCTCAATCCTGCCTTTGCCTTCTCTACTCCTCAACTTAGAACTAAATAAAAAAAAATTTCTGCCCACTAGATCTATAGCTTGATGCTATTTGAGAAGCATCCCCCATATTATTCATAGCATACATTTTGGCATTATGTGCTCTGCCCCTGAGCCATCATTTATTGAGTGACCTTATATCTCTCTGATTACTTCATCTCTAAAAGGAGAATACATACCTACCCATTGGATTTTGGTGAGAATGAAGTAAAAGAATACATTTTAAATTTTGACCACATCGTAAATGCTCAATTAATAGTTGGTTATATCATTATCATCACCACTCTACTGCTCATCGCCTCTATTGAGCTGACTCAGATGAGCACATCTAAAGTTATTACCCAATTCCACCACTCTACTCTTATTTCAAGTTAAAAGTAGTCTCTCCCTCCTTGGAATTCCTATAATATTTTGTCTCTGCTTTTTTTTTGTAGCACTTGCCACTCTACCTTATGTTATAGTTATTTATGTACATGTCTTTTTTTTCCTACTTGTCACTCTACTCCTTACATTTCTCATGTTTTTTACATTTGTAGTTCAACACATTCTCACATAGTACACTTCTATTAAATATTTTGAACTGAATAAATTTAGAAACTGGTGAACCAGCTCAGGGTAGCCTATTAACACTAATAGAATAATAAATTGGAAGATAGTATGGTTAAGAGCTCAGGAGCAAAAGTATGTGTGTTTGGATCTACCACTTATTATCTGTGTGCAGCCCACCTCCATCACACACAAGGCTTGTTTAAGAAATGGTTTTGTGCCCTTGCTGGTTTGGCTCAGCAGTTGGAGCATTGGCCCACAGACCAAAGAGTTGTGGGTTTGATTCTAGTCAAGGGCACGTACCTCGGTTGCAGTTCAGTCCCCAACCATGGTCGGGGTTGTGCAGGAGGCAGCCAGTCGATGTGTCTCTCTCACGTCGATGTTTCTTTCGCTCTCCCTCTCTCTCCTCTCTCTCTCTCTCTCCCCCTACCACTCTATCTGAAGATAAATGGAAAAGTATCCTTGGGTGAGGATTAAAAATACAAAAAAAAACAAACAAACGGTTTTGTGATCAACAAATAAATTTTTAATGGAAGAAGAAAAATATTTCTTTTTATTCAAAGTATTTTGTCTTATAAAAATAATTTAGTGATATAAAAAACACTATTCAATATGTATTCCTTTATTTTAGTTATGCTATCTTCCTTTTTTTAATTAACAACCCAAAAAAAGATGTGAAATTGGAAAATCATTCTTTTTGGTCATTTTCTTTAAAAACTTATGAAGTGCTCAGATTTTTAAGCCCATTTTGTAAATTAATGTCAAATTAAGGGTAGAGTGAGATCAGCCTATGGAGACATTTTTTTCTACAAAGAAACATACAGCATTTTTTAAAGCTAGTGGCTGCCCAGCTGGTGGCTGAGTGTCAACCCATGCACCAAGAGGTCACCAGTTCGGTTCCCAGTCAAGGCACATGCCCAGGTTGTGGGCCAGATCCCTAGTGGGGGGCTTGCAGGAGGCGGCCAGTCGATGTTCTCTCTCATCAATGTTTCTGTCTCTCTCTCCCTCTCCCTTCCTCTCTCTCTAATATCAATAAAGAAAAAAATATATATATATAGCTTCTTTTAAAAAAATAAATAAAGCTAGTGGCCTACATGTGACAGTGTTTAGACACTGAAGACTTCGAGGTCTATTGTTCAATCCTCAGTCTCACTCCACTTTCTGCCAGGTTCACTTAGCAATACCCTGACAAGAAATTGCAGAGTTTATGGTCGTGGCACATTCTTCATTTCACATGTTTACTATTCTGTTTATGAACAGCTCTAAAGGTTAAAAAGTATTCCTTATATTGAGCCAAAACCTGTCCTGGGATAATATTTGGTGGTGGATTCTAGGTTTTTCGTGCAAAGCTGTAGGCGATAAGAAAAACTGGTCCCATGATTCTCAGGACAAGGGAGAATAACACATGTACTGCTTCTCTGCTGTTCTGATACAATATTCTCAGAGGTATGAGATCCTCTGCAGCATATGTACTACCATCACCAGCCTCCAAAAAAAAAAAAAAATCCATAGTTAATGCCTTTGTGAGCCAGATGTGATTGATATGTAATGAATCCCCTCCAGAAGAGTTGGGAGTGGACAAAAGATTGAGAAACAGCAATCTCAGCCTTCTTCCTGATGACAGCCAATCAAATAGATGAGGACAGCTATTTATATTTTCTTGAGGCTGTTCTTTTCCAAATCAACATTTTTAATTTCAGTTATTCCCCTATGACATGGCTTCCATGCCATCCATTCAGCAAATATTTATTTATTTTTAATATATTTTCTTTATTAATTTTAGAGAGAGGAAGGGAGAGAGAGAGAGATAGAAACATCGATGAGAGCATCAATTGGCCACCTCCTGCATGCCCCCCACTGGGGATTTGGCCCACAACCTGGGCATGTGCCCTGACTGGAAATCAAACCGGTGACTTCTTGTTGCACGGGTCGACACTCAACCACTGAGCCACACCTGCAGGGCAGCAAATATTTATTGAGGGCCTAATATGTACCAGGTACTCTGTTAGGTATTAGAGTGATGCAAGGATGAATATCCTAGAATCCGTGTCACCTAAGATTGTAGTCTGGGAGAGGATATAAACAAATAAATTGCAAAACACTGTGATCAGTATTTTGATAAGCTTAAGTATAGGATGCTGAGTGAGCACAAAGAGGAACACTTAAACCAGCAGTGACGAAGTGATATCTAAACTGAGACCTAAAGATCAAGAAGAGAGGAGAGAGGCAGGACAGGTTTGTGTTCCAGGAAGAAGGGGCATCCACACTTCCTGTTGTACAGCCATGCCTTCCATATGGGAATGAAATATGCCTCCAGATGATCCCTCTTGTCGCTCGCTGGCAACTACAGGCAGGTCTGGAGCTGGGGTGAGGAGATCAAGGCACTCATCTCATCTGCAACATTTAAGAGGATGCCAAAAAACTCAATAATTAAGATAACTATTTTAATGCAATATTTGTTTAAAATCACAATGCAAGAAATATATGATGAAACATTAAAAGATGTTTTGAAGAAAGACATGAACAGTATTATTGATTTTCCCTTTTGCCTCAGGTACCAATATGGCTTGGCATGACACTATTGAGCTTCTCTTTCTTTAAATTTTGATATTTTGTTCATCCTGGATTTTTTGCATTAATTTTTATTTTTAAAAATATTGCATTAATACTGTTTATCTTAAAAGTGAGTTTCTTTGGTGCCTTAGTCACCTGACCCTGTAACTGAGACATACACAAGATCCATGTTCAGCCAGATGGGCTCTCCCTCTTTGGGCTTTGACTCTGGAGTGTATAAAGACACAGATGTAATTAGAGATATTTCACAGCAACAACAGTAGAGGTCAGTATCCCACCCTACTGTGGCTGTGTGTGTGTGTGTGTGTGTGCACGTGCCACTCCTGTGGTATGACCTTTCATGTTAGCTCTCTGGCCTCTTTTGGTCTTGCTCCTTTTCTGAGCCGGTGTTCCAGTATTCAAGATCGATATTTCCTTCCTTTTTGAAAATCACAATCGTGTTTGTTTACCTCCAGACTTCCATTCTCCCTTCTTTAGATATAACCAGTAATGGCTGCATGATTGTATATGTAATTTTATGGGTATCTTTGAATGAAATTCATCCAGGCCTAGAAAAAACTTATTTGAAGTAATTATTTTTTTTAGTCCCTTCCCTTGTCTTGCACTTCTTTTCTCGTTCAGTCTTTTGTCTGACATTTCCAACTTGAATATAATTTTGAACTTCTAGTTGTCATTTCTTAATATTATACTAACTGCTCCAAACATTTAAAAAGGCCATTTTGTTGTCCAAAATTCAATAGTAACTAGTCACTGTATCTGAATATGTGAACAGCGGAGATTAACAAATGCCAGACTTAAAGTCTCTCTAAAGGCAGGCGCCCGAGGCATCCATGGAAGAAATGAACAGTGTTCACCAAGAAACAGCTGGAAGATTTAGAGACATTATTCAATAAGAATCCATGCCCAAACTCCATTCTTTGGAAGAAGTGGCCTCAAAAATTGACATATGTTCAACAGTACTACAGATTTGATTCAAGAACCTCAGAGCAAAACAAAAAACAAACAAAAATTCAAACATATTCAGGAGGAAAGCACCAAGAAGCTCAACAATCATGATTACCTGAGGGAGAAGTCAAGAAAAATATGAGCATACTACCAAGATCCACAGATGGGGCCAGCTCTGTCTCCTGGATTCCTACAGCTTATCTGGCACTCCCAGTCCAAGTTAGCACGTCCTGATTTTAAGGTCCTCTCAGACCATTCTGTTGGCCACAAAATAGACTATTTTGGATACTGCCAAGACCATAACATATACTGCCTATTCCCCATTTTGGACTCCCAGGTTCTTTTCCCAGGCTAAAGTTCTAATTCTTTGATCTCTTCACTCCCAGGTAGAACTTAACCAGCAATTCTGACCTGCAAGAGAGATGGGGGAGGAAAAGGTCATGTGGGTAGGAAAAAAATATTTACCTCATTCTGGGCATTAACTTCCTGATAGTATTATAGTATGTTTGTGCTACTCTTTGCATTCATCCTTTAATGAATGCATCTCTACCTGTTTTTTGTGGGGTTTTTTTGTTTCCCTTTTTTCCTCATTAGTCAATAATATTATCATTTTATTTTTAAAGCCTAACCTTTCATATTTCTTAGGTTGCACTTCCTGTTAGAGTTTATGACTTTGAATTACCCCCATCCTATCTCTGAACACTTTGAAATTTACTTTCTTAGAGTCTAGGGTCCTCCCATGTGAAAGGGTTACTTTTTTGCTATTACAAAGTCCAAGTTAGCAAGCACTATCGCTTCTTTTAAAGTTCTTGTCACTCCTGCATCACCTACAGTTTCTTTGTCAGTCATTATAGTCCTGAATAGCAATTCTCTTTGTTGTTTCCTCTACTTTCTGAGAAATGAGGTTGTCAATATGGTATCAATTTATCAGGTGCTCTACTTTTACCAGAATGAAACCTCTCCCCAGTGCTGGGAGAGGTGACGTTTCCCGTTACTGCTGTATATTGTTTCTATATCTGTTTTGTAATCTGTGTTAGAAAAGCATCACTGTGCATTGACCACAACAGTATTTTTTTAACTTATCTTTATTGTTGAATGTATTACAGATGTTCCTCATTTTTCCCCCATTGCCCCCCTCCTCCCCATTCCTGCCACCCTCCTGCTTTTCCCCACACTGTTGTCTGTGTCCATTAGTTATGCATATATACATATAAGTTCTTTGGTTTATTTCTTCCCACCCCCCAACCCCTTTCCCTTTGAGATTTATCAGTCTAACAATCAATTTGTACTTCTTAATCCCTTCACCTTTTTCACCCATCCCCTCAGCCCCCACCCATCTGGTACCCAACAAAAGTTCTCTATCTATGAGAATGTTTCTCTTCTGCTTGTTCATTTTGTTTGTAGATTCAGTTGTTGACAGATATGTATTTATTGCCATTTTGTTTGTTCATATTTTTTTATCTTTTTCTTCAAAGAGACCCTTCAACATTTCATATAATAATGGTTTGGTGGTGATGAACTCCTTTAGCTTTTCCTTGTCTGGGAAACTCTTTGTATGGCCATCGATTCTAAATGACAGCTTTGCAGGATAGAGTAATCTTGGTTGTAGGTTCTTGCTTTTCATCACTCTGAATATTTCTTGCCACTCTCTTCTGGCCTGCAAAGTTTCTTTTGAGAAATCAGCTGACAGTCTTATGGGAACTCCCTTGTAGGTTACTAACTGCTTTTCTCTTGCTGCTTTTAAGATTCTCTCTTTGTCTTGAACCTTTTGCATTTTAATGATGATGTGTCTTGGTGTGGGCCTCTTGGGGTTCATTTTGTTTGGGACTCTCTGTGCTTCCTGGACTTGTATGTCTGTTTCCTTCACCAAGTTAGGGAAGTTTACTGTCATTATTGTTTCAAATAGGTTTTCGATTTCTTGTTCTCTCTCTTCTCCTTCTGGCACCCCCAAGATACGAATGTTGGTACGCTTGAAGTTGTCCCAGAGGCTCCTTACACTATCCTCATTTCTTTGGGTTCTTTTTTCTTTTTGCTGTTCTGATTGGGTGTTTTGTGCTTCCTTATATTTCAAATCAATGGTTTGCTTCTTGGATTTACCTACTCTACTATTGAATCTGTGTAAACTATTCTTTATTTCAGTTAGTGCCTCCTTCATTTCTGACTGGTCCTTTTTTATGCTCTTGAGGCCCTCTCTAAGTTCACTGAGGTTCTCACTAAGTCCATTGAGCATCCTTATAAGCAGTGTTTTGAACTCAGCATCTGTTAGGTTGCTTAACTCCATTTCACTTAGTTCTTTTCCTGGAGTTTTGTTCTGTTCTTTCATTTGGGACCTGTTTCTTTGTCTCCTCATTTTGGCTGCCTCCCTGTGTTTGTTTCTATGTATTACTTAGCGAGAGGTACGGGGCTAGCTGAGACCAGATGCTGCTTGTTTGAAAGAATTTAGGAAAACCTGAAGCAGGATCCAGGACAGGCCAATCCTATGGTCAAGCAACTGGCAACAGCTTGGGTGGGCCTGGAAGTTGCGTAGGGCGGGGCCTCAGGGAATCACTAGAGCGGGGCCAACAGTGTGAGCCAGGTTGCTGGAGTCCCAGATTTGGCGGGGTCTGCCGGCCCAGGGAGGGGCTCACCAAAGGAACAGAAGCCTCTGATAGCACGTTCGTCCAGGAGAAAGCTGCCTCTCCAGCCCTCGTTCCAATGCCAAACAGCTCAGTTCTTCCCCATATGACTCTGGTGCCTTTCCGGCTCTTTCCTGCACGCTGGAGCCTGAAGGGTGGGAGTCCCGAGTAAGTCCGTGCGCGGGCCCTTTAAGAGGAGCTGCTGGGGGCTCCAGCCGCCTCAGCCTCAGTTCCGCTGGTTTTTCCAGCCAGAAGTTATGGGGACTTCTCTTCCTGGCACTGGAACCCTGAGCTGGGCTCCTGGTGTGGGACGGGGACCCCCTCAATCCTCAAGGAGGACCTTCCCAGCCGAGGTGTCCTCCTAATTTTTATCCACCACACACGGGTGTGGGACCAGCCCGTCGCGCCTCCGCCCCTCCTACCAGTCTCGATGCAGCTTCTTCTTTAATTTCGTAGTTGTTGGACTTCCATTCAGCTTGATTTCAGGCGGTTTTGAATGATGGTTGTTCTGTAGTTTAGTTGTAACTTTGATCCACAACAGTATTATTAAAATAGAGTATACCTTTCCAGTGTCATGAGTCTCAGTGACACTTGCCTTCTTGGGTTAACTTTTCAAGTTTACTTTTCTTATTATTCATTGTTATTATGAATGAGGCCATTAGCTTGATTTTTCTTTGACAAATTATTGGAAGGCTCTACTATATTATTCTTTAGGTATCACAGCAGCACCTCTAAGTGAGAGCTCTTCTTGATTTTACATAATCTTATTGAGACTTCAAACCACCCTCTCATCAGCTATAATGCTTACTATCATATATCTAATAAGGGAAGTGATAGAGATCCTCTTTTCCCCTCTCATTTCTGTAGGGGCATGGCAGATTCAGTGGAAATGAACACTTAAGGACCCTGAGCAAGAGGCACACTGTTTTCCCAGATAACCATCTTTTAACTAGCGTCGTAGAGGCATAATTAGAAATCATAGTTGGGGGAGGAGAGACAAAATTAAGTCCACCTAGTGTCATAATAGATACATATGAAGACCTTATCAATCATGGGGGCCAAACTTTTTCTTATGTCAGGTGAACATCTGAACTATTGAGGACAGGTTTTTATTTAGCAAACATTCATATAGCACTTACTATGGGATATATGTCCAAGTAAATTATTAAACATTAATTATTTCATCCTTATAACAAATCCTCCTATCATGTAGGAACTAGTATTAGTTCCCATTTTACAGATAAGGAAACTGAGGCTTAAAGAGGTTAAATAACATTCCTAAGGTCACAGCTAGTAAGTGAGAGAGCTGGAATTTGAATTTAAGAAATCTGGCTTGAGTCTATACCCTGAACACTACATAATGTAGCCTCTCCAACTGATTTTCTTCCTGAAGTTCCAATGCAGAAAAACATTACAGCCTATACCAGAAAATACCTAACAAGCATGAAATATTAGTTGGAAAAAAAAACTGAGTACTTTGTCAGATGTGTAGCATGTTGACCTTCGTCGTTTCAACTTTCCCAAAAGCTTCCTAATTACAATAATGTACCCTCCCTGTTATTTATTGTCTGCTTGGTTCTCTCACCTATTTCCCAACTTTCAAATTAATGGTTTGTATCTAACTCTTGTTTGTGTATCTTTTATCACAAGTTCCTTTTCATTGGTATGTTGTGTGATTGTGAGGAGTTTATTGATTGTATCCAGGGTTACACTAATATCCTTTCATCTATTTCTCTTCTAGTGTAATTATAATTCTTGCCTGCTAATTATTTCTACCTATCCATGTTGACATTTAATCTTCTCTTCCATGTAGATTTTGCTAGTATCAGAAATTTTTTTCCATGTCTCTGCATAGACATAGATTTTCTGTACTCCTCTTCTAAATATATTAATCTTTTATTTTTAATCCTTACCTGAGGACATGCTTATTGATTATAGAGAGAGGTGAAGGGAAAGAGAGAGAGAGAGAGAGAGAGAGAGAGAAACATCAATCAGTTGCCTTCCCGTATACACCCGATCTGGGGATCGAACCCGTGACCTAGGTATGTGCCCTGACTGGTAATTGAACCTGCATCCTTTTGGTGCACGGGACAACACTCCAACCAACTGAGCCACACTGGTCAGGGCTAAATGTATTAATCTTAATTGTTTTAATAGAAATTGTGTTGTAGTTAATTTCATATAGTGTACTATACTACCTATGTAATCTTCATAGGGACGCCAAATAAATTTTTGGAGGGCTTGAATACTTGAATACTTTGGTAGAGCATTTTTATACTGTAGTGAAAGGAGCTCCAAGAAACTAAATCAGTAAACATAAAGCTAAGGATTCTGTTTAATGGCTGCTTTTCTTCTCAACATTTGCTATGTTTTAAAATTTGTTTATGCTTTCCTTTTTGGTGTTGTGACATCCATCTCCCTGGCAACAGTACAACCTGTCTAGCCTGTAAATTAAAGTAATGATTAGCAAAGAGCTTAAGAAGTTTAGCTCTTTGCAAGTCATATGCCTCTAAGCTAGTCAGAATTCTAATAGGCTATATGTAACATTAAGCTGTCACTGGACTGCTAGTGACTTAATGACACTAATTATTACGCTCATAAAAACCATGACCTTACTTCACTGTCATAAATTCTAGCTTTCCTTGTACAAGAAATATTTAACAAAGACCCATTTGTTGTTGACCTTTGTGCCATGATGTTCCTCAAAAGAACTATTTGTTTGGTTTACTGGAAGCTATGCAAAATTTCAAATGTAAGCATACATTATTCACTAAATCTTGATTTCCTATCCTGTGTCAGGCACTGTGCTGGGTACTATGGCAGATGCAAAGATTAATAAAATGCAGTTGTTTTTTTGTTTGTCAAGTTTATAATCCTATAAATATTCACATTTTTGATATGTGGGATATTTATAAGGGCCCTAAGAAATATTTAAGAAAAGAGCTTTAAAAAAATTCATAGGCTAAAAATTCATAGGCTAAGTAATCAAAGACTACTTTATGAAGACATCTGCATGTAATTTAGGTATTGACAGTTAGGTTAGGTTTTGATAACTAGAGTTGGGGGTGGGTGGGAAGAAGAGGGGCTGGTTCCATATCCAGAC
Source organism: Tadarida brasiliensis (assembly GCA_030848825.1). Taxonomy (NCBI): domain Eukaryota; kingdom Metazoa; phylum Chordata; class Mammalia; order Chiroptera; family Molossidae; genus Tadarida; species Tadarida brasiliensis. Next base: position 167,540,331 of record CM061257.1, on the reverse strand, counting down.
AACACTGTCCAAATAGCACCATCTAGCAAAGGAGTACTGTAATACCTTGGAGTTACGGGTGATAGGTGGGGGAAAAGTAATGACTGTTGCCTAATTTTTTTTCCTATTATCAAACCTGTGGCAACCTTAATGTAATGAGATTTTAGAAGAAAGATATTTAAGAGACTTTCAGTCAAAATGGCTATGAAGGGACAAAGAACCCAATTAAAAAATGGGCAGAGGAACTAAATAGACACCTCTCCAAACAGGACATACAAATGGCTAAGAGACATATGAAGAAATGCTCAACATCACTAATCATCAGACAGGTGCAAATTAAAACAACAATGAGGTATCACCTCACACCTGTCAGAATGGCTGCCATCAACAAATCATCAAACAACAAGTGTTGGCGAGGGTGTGGAGAAAAGGGGACTCTAGTACACTGCTGGTGGGAATGCAGACTGGTACAGCCACTGTGGAAAACACTATGGTGTTACCTCAAAAAATTAAAAATGGAATTGCCATTTGACCCAGTGATCCCACTTCTAGGAATATACCCTAAGAAGCCTGAAACACCAATCAGAAAGAATACATGTACTCCCATGTTCATAGCAGCACTATTTACAATAGCTAAGACCTGGAAACAGCCCAAGTGCCCATCAGTGGATGAATGGATAAAAAAGCTGTGGTACATATACACAATGGAGTACTATGCAGCTGTAAGAAAGAAAGATCTCTTATCCTTTGAGATGACATGGAGGGACCTCAAGAGTATTATCCTAAGCGAAACAAGCCAAGCGGAGAAAGACAAATATCACATGATCTCACTCATTTGTGGAATATAATAAACATAACAGTCTGGGGAACAGGGTAGACCCAGAGATGTGAAAGTAGGGTACAGACTGACAACCCTCAGAAGAGGGGTGGGGGGAGGGAAGATACAAACCACAGAACTTATACGCATGTATGCATAACTGATGGACATGGACAACAAAGCTGGGGAATGGGTGGAGGGTCGGGGAGGAGGGTGTCAATGGGGAAAAAAGGAGAAACATCTGTAACAAAAATAAATTAAAAAAAAAAAAAAGATGGCTATGAAGGTAAACGAGGTACTCGCCTCCTCTCACAACCACATCAAAAATTACAACTAAACTACAGAACAACTATCATTCAGAACTGCCTGAAATCTGACTGAATGGAAGTCCTACAACTAGTGAATGAAAGAAGAAGCCACATCAAGACTGGTAGGAGGGGCAGAGATGCGGAACTGGCTGGTCCCATATCCACATATGGTGGATAAAAATCGGGAGGGAATATCTCAGTTGCAGAGGTCCCTCCTGAGGAGCAAGTGGTCCCAGCCCCACACCGGGCCCCTCAGCCCAGTGTTCCAGTGCCAGGAAGAGAAGTCCCCGTAATTCTGGCTCTAAAAGCCAGTGGGGATTGAAGCTGAGGGATACTGAGGCTTTTGGAGTCCCAGGCAGTTCCTCTTAAAGGACCCACTCATGGACTTACTCAGGCTCACTTCCTCTGAGCTCCAATGCTAGAACAGCGACTTGAAAAGCACCAGAGACATACGGGAGGAACTGAATTTTCTGGCATCAGGGCAAGAGCTGGGAGGGCTACTTTCACCCAGACAGAAGTGCTCACAGAAGCCATTGTTTCTTTGATGATCATTCCCCCTATAGAGTCATATCTGAGACTTCATCAGCCTGGCTCACACTGTTTGCCCCAGGCTGGTGATTCCCTGAGGCCCCACCCCACCCAACTTTGAGGTCCACCCAAGCTGTTTCTAGTTGCTTTTCCATATGAATGGCCTGTCTTGGCTCATGCTTCAGATTTTTCTAAAATCTCTTAAACAGGCAACATCTGGCCTCAGCAACCCCAATACTTCTCACTAAGTGGAGCCAGGCCCAGGACTAGCAGCAGCTGGTCTTGGGTCATAGCTTGGCCTTGCCTGGGCACCTCCAAGCCCAGCACAAGTAGCAGCCATCTGCAGATGACTTTATAGCTCATGCCAGGTGGCCCTGGTAAGAATATAGGCAGCAGCTGACCTTGACCTGCACCTCCTGGGAGGCCTCAAAGCCAGCACACCCAGTGAACAGCTTCAGACCACATCAAAGCACCACCACTCAACCACCTCTACAAACGACACACTCAAGGGGCAGACTCACTGGGCACCAGAGCCCCGCTGAAGTAAGTCCTGCTCTGTGGGTGGGCCCCGGCATAGCTGATCCTCCACAGCAGTCAGAGGTCAGTGATCAGTGGTCATGGCCAGTCCTTGGCAGCTGACTGGCTTGGGGTAAATCGCTCCCATTGATGTACCAACAGCAATCAAAGCTCAACTATGACAGGAGAATGTACACAGTCCACACAGGGGGTGCACCTCAAGTGCAAAGCTTAGGTGATCGGGGAGGCTGTGCTACTAAACCCTACAGAACACCTAGTACATTAAGCCACTCTACAAAGCCTGGAGAGGTAGCAGCTCTACCTAATACATAGAAGCAAACACAGAGAGAGTGCCAAAATGAGGAGACAAAGAAACGTCCCAAATGAAAGAACAGAACAAAACTCCAGAAAAAGAACTAAACAAAATGGAGACAAGCAATCTACTAGATGCAGAGTTTAAAACACTAGTTATAAGGATGCTCAATGAACTTAGGGGAAGAGTAATTGAACTTAATGAGAACTTCAACAAAGAGATTAGAAACATAAAAATGGAACTAGAAACTATAGAAAAGAACCAATCAGAAATGAATAATACATTAACTGAAATGAAGAATACATTACAGGGAATCAACAATGGAGTAGATGAACAGAAGATCAAATCAGAGATTTGAAAGATAAGGAAGCAGAAAACACCCAAACAGAAAAATAAAGAGCAAAAAATAAAGAATCCAAAAAAATGAGGATAATATAAGGAGCCTCTGGGACAACTTCAAGCATACCAACATTCACATCATGGGGGTGCCAGAGGGAGAAGAGAGAGAGCAAGAAACTGAAAGCCTATGTAAAAAAAAATGATGACAAACTCCCTAACCCGGTGAAGGAAACAGACATACAAGTCCAGGAAGTACAGAGAGTCCCAAACAAGATGAACCCAAAGAGGCCCACACCAAGACACATCATAATCAAAATGCAAAAGGTTCCAGACAAAGAGAGAATCTTAAAAGCAGCCAGAGAAAAGCAGTTAGTTACGTACAAGGTTGCACCCATAAGACTGTCAGATGATTTCTCAACACAAACTTTTCAAGCTAGAAGAGAATGGCAAGAAATACTTAAAGTGATGAAAAGCAAGGACCTACAACCAAGATTATACAGCAAAGCTATCATTAAGAACTGAAGGACAGATAAAGAGTTTCCCAGACAAGAAAAAGCTAAAGGCGTTCATCACTACCGAACTAGTATTATATGAAATGTTAAAGGGCTTCTTTAAGAAGAAGAAACAAAGATTAAATATAAGAACAATAAAATGGCAATAAATACATATCCATCAACAACTGAACTGAAAAACAAGCAAGCAGAACAGAAACAGACTAGACAGAGAACGTTTTGACAGTTGCCAGATAGGAGGGGAGTGGAGGGCATGGGTGAAAAGGTGAAGAAATTAAAAAGTACAAAAATTGGTTGCTACAGAATAGTCATGGGGATGTAAAGTACAGCATAGGAAATATATTCAGAATCTAATAACTGTGTGGTGTCAGATGGGTACAAGATTTATTGGGATGATCATTTAATAAGTGATGAAATGTCTAATCACTTGGGTGTAAACCTGAAACTAATATAATAATGTATTTCAAGTGTAAATGAAAAATGTAAAGTGGTTTTAAAAAATAATATTTAAAAAGGACCCAGGAAAAAAAGGATGATATTTAATACCCAGTTAAGAATAGTTGGTTAAACAATCTAGAAATATTCTCATCATCCTCTTACTATGATTGGTTATCTCCAAAATCAAATTTCTTTTTTTAATTATAAAAAATAGTTTTAGCCCTGGCCAATTTGGCTTAGTGGTTAGAGTGTTGACCTGAGGACCAAGGGGTTGTGGGTTAGATTCCAGTCAAAGGCACATACCTGGTTGTGGTTCAGTCCTCGGCCCTGGTTGGGGTCATGTGGGAGGCAACTAATCGATGTGTCTCTCTCACGTCGATGTTTCTGACTTTCTGTCTCTCTCTCCCTCCCATTCTACCTGAAGACAAATGGGGGAAAAAAAGTATCGTTGGGTGAGGATTTTAAAAACAAATTGTTTTAGCCTGGCCAGTTTTGCTCAGTGGTTAGCACGTCGGCCCACAGACCAGAGGGTATCGGGCTCAATTACTGGTCAAGTGCATGTACCTGGGTTGCAGTAAATAAGTAGATATCAATAATCACCTTAAATTTAAATGGATTGAGTGCTCCGATAAAAACACACAGAGTAGCTGATTGGATAAGAAAGCATGACTCACATATATGTTGTTTACAAGAGACACACCTCACAACAAAAGACTCACATAGGTTAAAAGTCAAGGTATGGAAAAAAAAATCTACCAAGCAAACAGAAAGGGAAAAAAAGCTGGGGTAGCAATACTCATATCTGATAAAATAGATTTCAAAATGAAGGCCATAGCTAGAGACAAAGAAGGCCACTACATAATATTGAAAGGATATATCCAACAGGAAGATATAATCTTGGTAAACATATATGCACCCAATATAGGAGCACCAAAATATATATATATATATATATATATATATATATATATATATATATATATATATATATATTTTTTTTTTTTTACTTATCTTTATTGTTGAATGTATTACAGATGTTTCTCATTTTTCCCCCATTGCCCCTTCCTCCCCATTCCTGCCCCCCTCCTGCCTTTCCCCACACTGTTGTCTGTGTCCATTGGTTATGCATATATATATAAGTTCTTTGGTCTATCTCCTCCCACCCCCCAACCCCCCTTCCCTTTGAGGTTTGTCAGTCTAACAACCAATTTGCACTTCTTAATCCCTTCACCTTTTTCACCCATCCCCCTAGCCCCCACCCATCTGGTACCCAACAAAAGTTCTCTGTATCTATGAGAATGTTTCTGTTCTGCTGTTCATTTTGTTTGTAGATTCAATTGTTGATAGATATGTATTTATTGCCATTTTGTTTGTTCATATTTTTTTATCTTTTTCTTCAAGAAGACCCTTCAACATTTCATATAATAATGGTTTGGTGGTGATGAACTCCTTTAGCTTTTCCTTGTCTGGGAAACTCTTTATATGGCCATCAATTCTAAATGACAGCTTTGCAGGATAGAGTAATCTTGGTTGTAGGTTCTTGCTTTTCATCACTCTGAATATTTCTTGCCACTCCCTTCTGGCCTGCAAAGTTTCTTTTGAGAAATCAGCTGACAGTCTTATGGGAACCCTGTTGTAGGTAACTAACTGCTTTTCTCTTGCTGCTTTTAAGATTCTCTCTTTGTCTTGAACCTTTTGCATTTTGATGATGATGTGTCTTGGTGTGGGCCTCTTGGGGTTCATTTTGTTTGGGACTCTCTGTGCTTCCTGGACTTGTATGTCTGTTTCCTTCACCAAGTTAGGGAAGTTTACTGTCATTATTGTTTCAAATAGGTTTTCGATTTCTTGTTCTCTCTCTTCTCCTTCTGGCACCCCCAAGATACGAATGTTGGTACGCTTGAAGTTGTCCCAGAGGCTCCTTACACTATCCTCATTTCTTTGGGTTCTTTTTTCTTTTTGCTGTTCTGATTGGGTGTTTTTTGCTTCCTTATATTTCAAATCAATGGTTTGCTTCTTGGATTTACCTACTCTACTATTGAATCTGTGTAAACTATTCTTTATTTCAGTTAGTGCCTCCTTCATTTCTGACTGGTCCTTTTTTATTCTTTTGATGCCCTCTCTAAGTTCACTGAGGTTCTCACTAAGTCCATTGAGCATCCTTATAAGCAGTATTTTGAACTCAGCATCTGTTAGGTTGCTTAACTCCATTTCACTTAGTTCTTTTCCTGGAGTTTTGTTCTGTTCTTTCATTTGGGACCTGTTTCTTTGTCTCCTCATTTTGGCTGCCTCCCTGTGTTTGTTTCTACGTATTACTTAGAGAGAGGTATAGGGCTAGCTGAGACCAGATGCTACTTGTTTGAAAGAATTTAGGAAAAGCTGAAGCAGGATCCAAGACAGGCCAATCCTATGGTAAAGCAACTGGCAACAGCTTGGGTGGGCCTGGAAGTTGGGTGGGGCGGGGCCTCAGGCAATCACCAGGGCGGGGCCAACAGTGTGATCCAGGTAGCTGGAGTCCCAGATATGGCGGCGTCTGCCGGCCAAGGGAAGGGCTCACCAAAGGAACAAAAGCCTCTGGTAGCACGTCTGTCCAGGAGAAAGCTGCCTCTCCAGCCCTCGCTCCGATGCCAAACAGCTCAGTTCTTCCCCATATGACTCTGGTGCCTTTCAGGCTCCTTCCGACACGCTGGAGCCTGGTGGATGTGAGTCCGAGTAATTCTGTGCGCGGGCCCTTTAAGAGGAGCTGCCGGGGGCTCCAGCCGCCTCAGCCTCAGTTCCCGCTGGTTTTTCCAGCCAGAAGTGATGGGGACTTCTCTTCCTGGCACTGGAACCCTGAGCTGGGCGCCTGGTGTGGGACGGGGACCCCTCAGTCCTCAGGGAGGACCTTTCTAGCCGAGGTAGCCTCCTAATTTTTATCCGCCACACGTGGGTGTGGGACCAGCCCGTCCGCCTCCGCCCTCCTACCAGTCTCGATGCGGCTTCTTCTTTAATTTCGTAGTTGTAGGACTTCCATTCAGCTTGATTTCAGGTGGTTTTGAATGATGGTTGTTCTTTAGTTTAGTTGTAACTTTGATGTGGTTGTGGGAGGACACGATACCGCGTCTACCTATGCCGCCATCTTGACCGGAAGTCACCAAAATATATTTAAAATCTTCTGGAGTTGCCCTGGCCAGTTTTGCTGAGTGGTTAGAGCATCGGCCTGCGGTCCAGAGAGACCCGGGTTCAGTTCCCGCTAAGGGCATGTACCTCGGTTGCAGTTTGTCCCCGGCCCTGGTTGGGTCATGCGGGAGGCAGCCACTTGATGTGTCCCTTTCACGTCGATGTTTCTCTCTCTCTCTCTCTCTCTCTCTCTCCCCCTCCCACTCTATCTGAACAAAAAATGGAAAAATGTCCTCGGGTGAGGATAAAAAAAATAAAAAATCTTCTGGAGGACTTCAAAGGAGAAATTGACAGCAATACAATCATAGCAGGGGACTTCAACACCCTGCTGACATCACTGGATAGATCATCTAGACAAAAAATTAACAAGGAAACAGAGACTCTAAATGAAGGACTGGATCAAATGCATTTAATAAATGTCTACAGAGAATTACACCCAAAAACTGCAGAATTCACATTCTTCTCAGGTGCACATGGGACATTCTCAAAGATAGACCACATGTTAGGACACAAGCTAAGTCTCTACAAGTTCAAGAAGATTGAAATCATATCAAGTATCTTCTCAGATCACAATGGCATGAAACTAGAAATCAATTGCAACAAGAACATGCAAAGACATTTGAAAAGATGGAGGCTAAATAGCATGTTATTGAACAATGAATGGGTTACCATGGAGATCAAGGAAGAAATTAAAAACTTCCTGGAAACCAGTGAAAATGAACACACAACAACACAAAATCTATGGGATGCAGCAAAAGTAGTTCTGAGAGGGAAGTTCATAGCACTACTGGCCCACCTCAAGAAACAAGAAAAATTTTTAATTGACTATCTAACCTCACAACTTAAAGAACTAGAAAGCAAACAAAAAGAAAACCCCAGAGCAAGTAGAAGGAAGGAAATAGTAAAGATCAGAGCAGAAATAAACAACATGGAGACCAAAAAAGAACAATTCAAAGGACCAATGAAACGAAGAGCTGGTTTTTCAAAAAGATAAACAAGATAGATGGACCCTTAGCTAGACTCACCAAGAAACAGAGAGAACCCAAATACACAAAACCAGAAATGAAAGAGGAGAAGTAATAACTCACACCACAGAAATACAAAGGATTGTTAACAAATACTATGAACAATTATACGGCAACAAATTGGACAACCTAAGAGAAATGGACAAATTTCTAGAAACACATAGTCTCCCAAAACTGAACTGGGAAGAGATAGAAAGCTTGAACAGACCAATAACAACTAAGGAAATTGAAGATGTAATCAAGACTCTCCCAGCAAACAAAAGCCCAGGCCCAGACGGCTTCATGTGGGAGTTTTACCGAACATTCAAAGAAGAGCTAACACCCGTTCTCTTCAAACTATTCCAAAAAATTCAAGAAGAAGGAAGACTTCCAAACTCGTTTTATGATGCCAGCATAATTCTAATTCCAAAACCAGAAAAAGACACTACAAAGAAAGAAAACTACAGGCCAATATCCCTGATGAACATGGATGCCAAAATCCTTAACAAAATACTAGCAAATCAGATCCAGCAGTACATCAGAAAAATTATTCACCATGACCAAGTGGGATTCATCCCAGGGATGCAAGGCTGATACAATATTTGCAAATCAATAAATGTGATACACCACATATACAAAATGAAAGATAAAAACCATATGATCATATCAATAGACACTGAAAAAGCATTCAACAAAATCCAGCACCCATTTCTGATAAAAATGCTCAGCAATTTGGGAATAGAGGGATCATATCTCGACATAATAAAGGCCATATATGAAAGACCTACAGCCAACATCATACTCAATGGGCAAAAACTAAAAGCATTTCCCTTAAGAACAGGAACAAGACCAGGATGCCCACTTTCACCACTCTTATTTAACAAAGTACTGGAAGTCTTAGCCACAGCAATCAGACATGAAGAAAAAATAAAAGGGATCCAAATTGGAAAGGAGGAAGTGAAACTGTCATTATTCGCAGATGACATATTATACATAGAAAACCCTAAAGACTCCATCAAAAATCTACTAGACTTAATAAATGAATTTGGCAAAGTAGCAGGATACAAAATTAATGTCAAGAAATCAATGGCATTCTTATACACTAATGATGAACTCACAGAAAGAGAAATTGAAAAAACAATCCCATTTACCATCATGGCAAAAAAATTAAGATACCTAGGAATAAACTTAACCAAAGAAGTAAAGGACCTTTTTGCAGAAAACTACAGGACATTGAAAAAAGAAATAGAGGAAGATATAAAAAAGTGGAAGCACATACCTTGTTCATGGATTGGAAGAATTAACATCATTAAAATGTCCATACTACTCAAAGCAATCTATAGATTCAATGCAACCCCCATCAAAATACCAACAACATATTTCACAAAACTAGAACAAGTACTTCAAAAGTTCATATGACACTAAAAAAGACCCCAAATAGCTACAGCAATCTTGAAAAAGAAGAACAAAGTAGGCGGGATCACAATACCAGATATCAGGTTATACTACAAAGCTACTGTAATCAAAACAGCCGGGTACATCTCAAGAACAGGCATATAGATCAGTGGAATAGAACAGAGAACCCAGAAATTGACCCAAAACATTATGCTCAATTAATATTCGACAAAGGTGGCAAGAGCATACAATGGAGTAAAGACAGCCTCTTTAATAAATGGTGTTGGGAAAAATTGGACAGCTACATGCAAAAAAATGAAACTAGACCATCAACTTACACCATACACAAGAATAAACTCAAAATGGATAAAAGACTTAAATGTGACTCGTGAATCCATAGAAACCCTAGAAGAAAATGTAGGCAACAAAATTTCGGACATCATACGCAGCAGAATTTTCACTGATATATCACCTAAGGCAACAGAAACAAAGGAAAAAAATGAACACATGGGACTACATCAAACTCAAAAGCTTCTGCACAGCAAAAGAAACAACCATCAAAATGGAAAGGCAGCCCACTGTATGGGAGAGCATAATTGCCAATGATACATCAGATAAGGGACTAATTTCCAAAATATATAGAGTACTCATACAACTCAACAAAAGGAAGACAAAGAACCCAATTAAAAAATGGGCAGAGAACCTAAATAGACACCTCTGCAAACAGGACATACAAATGGCCAAGAGACATATGAAGAAATGTTCAACATCACTAATCATCAGAGAGATGCAAATTAAAACAACAATGAGGTATCACCTCACACCTGTCCATCAGTAGACAAATGGATAAAAAAGCTGTGGTACATATACACAATGGAGTGCTATGCAGGTTTAAGAAAGAAAGATCTCTTATCCTTTGAGACGACGTGGAGGGACCTGGAAAGTATTATCGTAAGCGAAACAAGCCAAGCAGAGAAAGACAAATATCACATGATCTCACTTATTTGTGGAATATAATGAACATAACAGTCTGAGGAACAGGGTAGACCCAGAGATGTGGAAGTAGGGTACAGACTGACAATCCTCAGAAGAGGGGGTGGGGGAGAAAGAGATGAACCACAGAACTTATATGCATGTACACATAACCAATGGACATGGCCAAGAAAGCTGGGGATGGGTCGGGGAGGGATGGGGAGGAGGGTGTCAATGAGGGGAAAAGGAGAAACATCTGTAACAAAAATAAATTAATAAAAAATTTAAAAAAATAAAAATACTCTCCCCACACAGACATAAACACTGTAATTCCCTTAACTTGCTCCGCCCTCCAGTAAAACCTGACATCATGTGCAGACACATGAGAGAGGGTAGGGACCAGGATGGGTGCATCTCCCATTCCTAGCAGACCTCTCTGGAGTGACTACACAGAGCCTCCCCTTGCTAGCATGTTCTGGAGGAAGGTGACCCTCAAAGGAGAAAGGGAGGTGGGTATGAGTGCTTCCCTGTTCTCACACCCACCAGCCTGACTGCCTCCTACTTATCCTTCCGGTCTCAGCCTCTGTACCACCTTCTCTGGGAAGCATCCCTGACCACCTCCCCCAATCCTACCCCAGGCAAGGTTAGATGCGCCTCCTTTGTGCTAACCCGGTACCCTTGTCTTCCCTCCACAGGCACACTCATCACATTTATTTTCAGTTAATTTTCCAGCTTCCACTTTACACTGAGGGGAAAGAAAAAAAAAAATCAATGGAAAAATATCCTCAGGTGAGGGTTAACAACAACAACAACAAATAGTTTTAATGGATTCTACTTACTTACCTTAAAACTTATGATAAAACAACGTATTTGTATAATGTCCCCTTGGGAGCATGAAAATTATCTGTGGCTTGGGATACCTTTATTCAGGCTTTTCCTGCTTGCACCTAGAAATCTGAGTCAGCCTGTTGGCTTTTGATGTTCTTCTCTTTCATCCTATCTACCCCTAGACTAACCCCACTGGTCAGTAAAGAGAAATCCCACCAAAAATAAGAGATTCTTGTTACTTCTTACAGGGACTTTCTTTACTTTTGCTTGGAGAGTCTCAATTTGTATCTTACAGCAAAATGAAATAAATGGGAATTTGGGCATATTAAAAACATTTCTTAAATTTCTAGTTCAAAATTATGAATTCCTTTTTTTCTTTATTGTTTATAGTTATGTACCTGTAATTTAACCTCTTAAAGTCATAAGCTCTAGCTTTACAATATTAAATTTTAAAAGGTAATAACCAGCCCATTGAGTATTATTACCTTTCTTTATTTGTGATAAATGTGTTTATTTAAAAGGGCATGGAGATGTTAGCCTATAGTATGCCAGACTTTTCATTTCTGTTATTTCCCCCATTAAAAAAATATATATACACCATGGTTCCTACATGTACTGTAGATGGCAGTACTTATATGGAAAATATAAGTTCATATAAGAGATTTGAGAATGATTAGCAGATGGGAGTCTTAAATGAGTAAGGTTCAGTTGAAATCTTCCTTTGCTAATTTTTCTCATGCACTGGATTTTTTTTAAAACAATCATAAACTTTCTTTTTCATTCATGTTTCCGTTCAATTCTCTGTCACCATCACCTGACCTCCCTTCCTACCCCACTTTTGTTTCAGAAATCACGTTATACAATCATTTTCTCTTTAGATGGCAGTGATTGGAAACTAGGTGATTACACACATGATAGAATCCTGTGTAAAGTTGTGTGTAAGTACTTTTTCTCAAGCAGGCTGAGTGCCAGATGGCATTGCTGTAAATTCTGATAGGGACGGGGAAAGCCCTGTCATATGTTTCAAAAACACCTTCATTACTAATCTACACTTCTAGGGTTGATCACGTCTATTTTTGTATGGAAGGGAGTAGCTCATTTAGGAAGACAAAAAGCTCTCTCATTCTTCCTAAACGTTGGAAGCTTTGCTGTGGGATTAATTCATAAGTATTTATTGAGAACTAATTATATGTTAGGCACTGTGCTGGGTAGGCATCCTGCATTATGTACATGAAAGGACATGTTACCCTCAGACACCCCTTCCCAAGTATAATGTGGTAATTCCTATAATAGAGGCATGTAGAAGATACAGCAAGACATAAAACAGGAATAGATTGCTGTAGCAGATCTTACAGTCAATCACAACATACTTTACTTCCAGGTCTTCTGGCTCAAATTTCTTCATAATACAGCACTTGAGAAAGCTTCTATTGTTCAGTGAAAAAAAGACCTGCAAGAAGAAGCCTATTTCCTGTCCATGGCTTAGTGGGAGAAGTGCCTAAGAGTCTACCTAGAAGTGGTATACATTATACCACCAATTGTGTAAAGAAGGGGAAAGAAAACACACACATGCTTATTTGTTCTTGTCTTTCTAGAAGGCTACCCAAGAAATGGATAATATTGTTTGCCTCTGGGAAGAGGAACTATGTGGCTGGGAAACATGGTGGGAGAGAGACTTTTCATTGAATATTCTTTGCTTTCTTTTGGAGTTTGAATCGTGAATTTATTACACGTACAAAAATAAGATTAAGTAAAACTTCTTTGGCATATCACATTACCACATCTGAGGAAAATATATACCAGTTGTCTTTTATTTGGTAGGTTGTGTAACCTACTAAATTAAACATATATTGGATAGGATATTGCTAAGGATCACTGAAGTATCTATAACAATTTTGTTTTGGTTACAGGGAACTTCCCGTTCTTTATTTCTCACATCTCTAACTAGCATCTCCTCATAAACATAAAGTGTCTGTGAGTGGGAGTGGTTCCTCCCATAGAAGCCAACTGTAGATTTTTTTATACAGCAAAGATCTATGTGTGTTTGGTTTTTGTCTGGTGTTGTTGTATTAATGGAAATTACAGATGGGGTATGCCAAATAACCCTGGCAAAAAACAGACTGAACAGAAAAAATATGGTTCAGTAAGTCCCTTCGCATTGCTCAGAATTTAGAGCAACTTGGCAGATTTCCTTAGCAAGATAAATTGTTTGTGATATACCACTAGAGAAATCATAATAGGACATGTAGAAGTTCAACTCTCTTGAAATAAATTTTTGTAGCTGAAATAAAAAAAATACTATGAATGTAAAAAGAAATTCCATGGAGTCAGCCATAGCCCATGTCCTTAGAAATTCTGTTTGTGTTTATAAATCACATAAAGATGATGTTGAGAGTTGTAAAGAAACAACTTTAGGTCTAGTTGAAACCTGATAATAGAACAGAATGAAAACCAATACACACAAGGAATAGTATGTTGTCTATTTTATATACATGCATATTTACCAAAGCACAAAATGGTCAGTGGACATTAACTGCATAGTTAATCTTTATGAACTCTGTTTCTATTAGTTGGAAAATTAAAAACAGCTAACATTATAGTAGCATGTAACAGTTTACAGATCACTTCCGCAGTATTTATTTCACTTGTTCATGTGTTCAAGAATTTATTTTGGGAGACGAGGTTCACGTTATAATGGAAATCATATCTTCCGATTTCTACTTCCCTGAATGATTATTTAACCATGTAGATGTTTTTGATAGGAAAAAAGCAATTGAGTGAACTTTTCTTGACACACTTAGCATGTTAACTAAGAAGATAATCTCCATCTGTGCTAATATGGTCTTTCTACCACCTTTTGTTATATAACTTGAGCTCGACCTTTAATAAGTCCATGCCAGAGCACAGAAGCCTGGAAGTCCATATTGGTTTTATCATCCCTTCTTTCTCCTCCTTCCTAGGAGGTAGGAATTCCATTCTAAGGTTTTGGATTTTTTTTTTTAACTTATCTTTATTGTTGAATGTATTACAGATGTTCCTCATTTTTCCCCCATTGCCCCCCTCCTCCCCATTCCCTCCCCCCTCCTGCCTTTCTCCACACTGTTGTCTGTGTCCATTGGTTATGCATATATACATATAAGTTCTTTGGTTTATTTCTTCCCACCCCCCACCCCCCCTTCCCTTTGAGGTTTGTCAGTCTAACAACCAATTTGTACTTCTTAATCCCTTCACCTTTTTCACCCATTCCCCCAACCCTCCTCCCATCTGGTAACCAACAAAAGTTCTCTGTATCTTTGAGAATGTTTCTGTTCTGCTTGTTCATTTTGTTTGTATATTCAACAGTTGATAGATATGTACTTATTGCCATTTTGTTGTTCATATTTTTTTATCTTTTTCTTCAAGTTCAAGAAGACCGTTCAACATTTCATATAATAATGGTTTGGTGGTGATGAACTCCTTTAGCTTTTCCTTGTCTGGGAAACTCTTTGTATGGCCATCGATTCTAAATGACGGGATAGAGTAATCTTGGTTGTAGGTTCTTGCTTTTCATCACTTCAAATATTTCTTGCCACTCCCTTCTGGCCTTTGAAGTTTCTTTTGAGAAATCAGCTGACAGTCTTATGGGAGCTCCCTGGTAGGTAACTAACTGCTTTTCTCTTGCTGCTTTTAAGACTCTCTCTTTGTCTTGAACCTTTGGCATTTCGATGATGATGTGTCTTGGTGTGGACCTCTTTGGGTTCAACTTGTTTGGGACTCTCTGTGCTTCCTGGACTTGTATGTCTGTTTCCTTCACCAAGTTAGGGAAGTTTGCTGTCATTATTGTTTCAAATAGGTTTTCAATTTCTTGTTTTATCTCTTCTCCTTCTGGCAGCCCCATGATGCGAATGTTGGTACGCTTGAAGTTGTCCCAGAGACTCCTTACACTATTCTCATTTATTTGGATTCTTTTTTCTTTTTGCTGTTCTGATTGGGTGTTTTTTGCTTCCTTATATTCCAAATCGATGGTTTGCTTCTTGGCTTCACCTACTTTACTATTGAATCTCTGTAAATTATTCTGTATTTCAGTTAGTGCCTCCTTCATTTCTGACTGGTCCTTTTTTATGCTCTTGAGGCCCTCACTAAGTTCATTGAAGTTCTCACTAAGTTCATTGAGCATCCTTATAAGCGGTGTTTTGAACTCTGCATCTGTTAGATTGCGTATCTCCATTTCATTTAGTTCTTTTCCTGGAGTTTTGTTCTGTTCTTTTATTTAGAACATGTTTCTTTGTCTCCTCATTTTATCTGCCTCCCTGTGTTTGTTTCTATGTATTAGGTAGAGTTGCTATGTCTCCTGGGCTTCCTAGGGTGGCCTATTGTAGTAGGTGTCCTGTAGGGTCCAGTGGCACAGCCTCCCTGGTCTCCCAGCTGGGCCCTCGAGGTGCACCCCTCGTGTGGACTTTACACCCTTCTGTTATAATTGTCTTGATTGCTGTTGGCACATCAGTGAGAGGGTTTTACTCAGGCTGATCAGCTGCAAGGACTGGCTGTGCCCACTAACCACCGACCTCTGACTACCTTGAATGATCAACTGTGCAGTGGCCCACCACATAGAGCAATACTTACTTCAGCAAGGCTCTGGTACCCACTGAGTCCATTCCTTGAGTGTGTCACTTGTGGAGGTGGTTGGGTAGTGGTGCTTTGCAGTATTCTGAAGCTGTCCACTGGATGTGCTGGCTCAGGGGCCAGGTCAGCCACTGCTTGTGTTCTACCCAGGGCCACCAGGCATAAACTACAAAGTGGTCTGCAGATGGCTGCTGCTTGTGCTGGGCTTGGAGGTGTCCAGGCAAAGCCAAGTTGTGAACCAAGGCTGGCAGCTTCTAGTGCCAGGCCTGGGGCCACTTAACAAGAGGTATGGGGCTTGCTGAGACCAGATGCTGCTTGTTTGAGAGAATTTAGGAAAATTTGAAGCAGGATCCAAGACAGGCCATTCCTATGGTAAAGCAACTGGTAACAGCTTGAGTGGGCCTGAAAGTTGGGTAGGGCAGGGCCTCAGGGAATCACCAGGGCGGGGCAAACAGTGTGAGCCAGGTTGCTGGAGTCCCAGATATGGCTGCCCTCTGCCGGTCTCTTGGGGGAAGGGCTCACCAAAGGAACAAAGGCCTCCGCCAGCATGTCTGTCCAGGAGAAGGCTGCCTCTCCCGCCCTCACCCCAATGCCAAACAACTCAATTCTTCCTCGTATGTCTCTGGTGCCTTTCAAGCTACCTCCCCCACGCTGGAGCTCAGAGGGAGCAAGTCTGAGTAAGTCTGTGAGCGGGCCCTTTAATAGGAGCTGCCTGGGGCTCCAGCAGCCTCAGCCTCCCTCAGCCTCAGTTCCTGCTGGTTTTTACAGCCAGAAGTGATGGGGACTTCTCTTCCTGGCACTGGAACCCTGAGCTGGCGGCCTGGTGTGGGAAGGGTACCCCTCACTCCTCAGGGAGGACCTTCCCAGCCGAGGTATCCTCCTGATTTTTATCTGTCACACGTGGGTGTGGGACCAGCCTGTCACACCTCTGCCCCTCCTACCAGTCTCGATGTGGCTGCTGCTTTAATTTCGTAGTTGTAGGACTTCCATTCAGTTTGATTTCAGGTGGTTTAAATGATGGTTGTTCTGTAGTTTAGTTGTCATTTTGATGTGGTTGTGGGAGGACACGATACTACATTTACCTACGCCGCCATCTTGACCAGAAGTCTCAGCAAATATTTATTTAGGATCTTAAGCATTAAGCACTATTCTTTGTGCCAGGGATACAGCAGTGAACAAAACAGAGAAAATGCCCTGCCCTCATGGAGCTCACATTGTTTTTACTACATACCTACCTACCATGTGTGCTGCTGCAGTGCACAACTCTACTGGGTGCCTCTCAGGTTGTAGTCTGTGTGAATATTGCCCCTAGAATTGTGCAGTGCACAGCCAGCTCAGCTCTTCATAGGGCTCCAGTCTACTATGCTTAATTTGGATTTTTGTCAAAATTAATTTCTTATCAAGTCAGTTAGTTGTCACGTTCAGACAATTTCCAGGGTGTAACCCCTTTAAGGAAAATGTGTGGTCCTCTCCTATGGGATGGAAGATGATTTTGTGGAGAAACCAACCTTTGTCTTCTCCTAGACTACCTGTGCTAAGCCACTCTAAAATTCACTTATTGCTTCTTTCTTTACCTCTAGTAGTAATTGTAGAATCTTTTTCTTTGCCTTTGAGGAGTTCTGTAATTTTTTTTCTTTTATCTTTTTTTCTTTGTATAGCAAAACATGTAGTGTTTTTCCTAGTTTCTTTTCCTTTACAGTGACCACATGATTTTTTTCCCCTGAGCTATACAGTGATTTCCACCTTGATTTGTGGTCAGTAAATATGTAGTTTGTAAGAAGTCTGTGCCCTGTATTTTGAAGACAAAATTGCATTTCATTTATTTATTAGGAAGAGAGATTTGGAAAAAGAATAGCATTGAATTCCATTATACCGTTATCTTGCCTTGTGACTCCACTGAGTTCTAAGTTCTTTAAAGCTCGGGTTTTCCTTATGATCAAAATATGGAGCTATCTGGAAAATCTCTTTGAATTTATCTAAGAATGGTATCATGTCAAGACTCATTATTAGAATGAAGTGTGTGTTTAAAGAGAACAATTCTTTGTGCATGTAGGGTTGGAAAAACTGAGAAGTATGTTTACTTGCACATCATTAAAGTTAAAATCAGATGGAAAGGTTTAGAGATTGTGCAATTAGGGAATGTTTTCTGTGCACAAATTCCATAGCTGTGTGTTTCACATTCATTAACAATTAGGCTCAAGAATACTTGGATTCAAATCTGTTTTGGAAACTCATTTTCCCAAATATTTTGTTTCCTACATCTTTACTGACATGATCAACAACATCAGGTATCAACTCCACCAACAGCTTTTCTCCGAGGTGGCCTTGTTTGTCCTTTGAGCTTTTCCATATCCAGCCCCTTAAAACTTTATCTCTGTTGCAGATCTCCTCTTTTGTAGACCAATGAGGGAGCTTTTATTTCAAATAATTTGGGGGCATATGCTAATTATATGTAAGGTACAAGGGCTTCCACTACCCTAGCCTTGCTTCCCTCTTGGCATTTGACTTGCTTCGCCCTTTTTAGACTTCAAACGTGGTTAAAAACCCTTTCCCCTTTCAATTCTCGTTCCCTATTTTTAATATTTCATAAGTAAGTGCTATAACCCTGGGTAACTTAACACACATTTTTACTGCTTCATTGGAATGGCACTCTTCAACATTACCAGTGTCTTCTGTACTTTCTGTGGACCAAGTGGAAGGTGCCTATGCTAGACCCTTTAATTTGCAGTGTCTCATTTAATGCTCACAATGGTTACATAATTAGTGGTATTCCCTTCTTAAGGATGAGGAAACAGGCTCAGAAAGGGTTAAGTAACTTGTCTCATAGCTAGTAAATGTCAAAGCCACAGGATTAACATATCATTCCAAAATCCGTGTTCTTCCTTCTGTAAAACACTATTCTATCTTTATATTTCAACCTTTCGATCTATTTATCCCCTTTCTTGAAATACCTCTCTAGGCTTTTTGTGACACGCTTTTCGGGACCTCCATTGCTTTAATCACTAACTCATAAACAGCTAGCTTACTCCAGTCTTTCTCCTCCTCATCTAAGCTTCTCAAATAGCTGGGATATAATTTCTTTCTTGCTACCCATTTACTCACTAACTCCTAAACCTACTGAAGGTCTGGCTTAGCCCCCATCACTTGCATTGACACTGCTCTTTCTAAGGCCATCAGTAATTTCTTTCTTCTTTATTTTTCTTTATTGATTTTAGCGAGAGAGGAAGAGAGAGAGAGAGAGAGAAACATTGATGAGAGAGAACATCAATTGGTCGCCTCCTGCATGCCCCCCACTGGGGATTTGGCCCACAACCTGGGCACGTTCCCTGACCAGGAATCAAACTGGCGACCTCTTGATGCATGGGTCAAGGCTCAACCACTGAGCCACACCAGCTAGACTATCAGTAATTTCTTAATTTCCAATTCTAATGGACTTATTTTTGTCCTTGTCTTAGTCCGTTGGGTTACTATAACAAAAATACCATTGCCTGGGTGGCTTGTAGACAACAAACATTTACTCTCACAGTTCCGATGGCTGGGAAGTCTTAAGATTATGGCACCACAGACTCTGAATCTGATGAGGGCCTGATTCTTCATTCATAAGAGGCTGTCTTTTCACTGTAACCTCAGGTGGTAGAATGGGTGAGAAAACTCTCTTGGGCCTCTTTTATAAGGGCACTATGTAATCCTATTCCTGGGGGAAAAGAGACTCTGTGACCTTATCCTTTCCCAGGGGCCCTACCTCCAGATACCATCAAATACCATAGGTTTCGACATATGAATGGGGGGGCGGGGCAGGGTCCTAAACATTCAGACCCTTTCTCTGCATTTAATAATTTATTATTTTTTTCTTCTTGAAACTATGTCTTTGATTTCTGTGAGTCTATATTTTTATCTTTCTCATTATACTCTCTGACCATTCCTTGTCATCTCTGACTTATTTTTGAGCTCCCCTTCCTCCTCTTGCCCCTTAAATGCTGGTTTTTCCTGAAGCTCTGTCTCAGGCCCCACTTTAGTTGATCTCATCCACTTTATATGCTGTCAGGTTCCAAATCTACATCTCTACCCTTGACACATACTTCAGGCTATGTCCAAAACTGAACTCAGTATTTCTCTCCCAGACCTCTATTCTACAGCTAGTACCACCATTTTTCCAGTCATCCAGCCTAGAAACATGGGAGTGATCTGTAACTCCTTTGCCATAACCCCCACATCCAGTTATTCACCAAGTCTTGCCAGTTTTGCCTCCTAATTATTTCTCAATCAGTTGTCTTCTCTCCCCCTATTCCATAGTCTTCTCATCAGACCCTTATTATCATCTGCTTAACTACAAGGTGGGGTAAAAGTAGGTTTCCAGTTGTGAGTATTCTTATATTATTTTTTATTAATTATTGTATTATTTTCCATATGAACAACTGTAAGCCTACTTTTGCCCCACTCTATACATACCATACCCTCCTAACTGGTTTCTCATCTCCAGTTTTGTTTCTTTTAAATCTATCCTATTCCACAGGCAAAAATAAAAATAACCACATAACTCTTCAACTTAAATAGATTTACAGTTCATGTTTTGACCAGGGAGATATCTGAATAAAATTACTTTGCCAACTATTTTGGTGAGTTTTTTGTTAATTAGTTTCCCTTTCTAATGCAGTCTTTTTATCTTCTTGAACTTTAAAATTAGATATATCTGCTCATTATTGGAGCAAACTAAACTCTACAATGCATGTAACCATTTTATTTTTATTAACACATCTTATTTTTCTATCTGTTTTAAGTGAAGGGACAGAAACTAAAACATATTGTACACTCTATTAAAGTTGGACACTATGCCTAAGCAACCCTATGAAGTAAGCAATTAAATTCTTTTTTACAAATGAGAGAACTGAGGTGCAATTAGGTCACTTTTCAGTGATCGTTGAAATGAGAAACAGATCCAGAATTCAAATAGCAATCTGACTCCAAAGTCTGTGGTCTCCCCTCTGTGCCACACTATTGTGCCCTGTAGTATACAATTGTAATTCCCAAACCCACATATCTAGTCCTCCTCTCACCAGGTAGTTCTCTGGATTTGTTCACACCTGCAGGTTAAGACAGCCTGCCAATTCAAAAATTAAGGTGAATAGGAAAATGACGTGAAGAAAACAATGTTGTAGGAAAAATAACCTGACAGGAGATAAAACCTGGTTGGAAAACCGGTTAGCAGACCTAATGGCATCTTGAACTAAAGTGATGACAGTGGAACTAAGACAGAAGAAATGAATGTGTTTAAGACAAGGAGTTAAAGGATCTTAGAAGATATATGTCAACTCTGTTTTTATGAAGACATCTTGATTTTCTGAATCTTTATCTTTTAGGGTATAGCAAAACTGTATATAAATGTATATATTTTTGTACTTTTGTAGCCTAACAATAACAATGTATAGTCTTTTACAGCTTACTGAGCCCTTTCATAGATATTGCCTGATTTTATCCTTATATATCCCTATGGAATAAGTAGTAGTTTTATTTTTGTCATTTTACATATGAGGAAACTGGCTTAGAAGTTAAGTGACTTGCTCAGAGGTAACAGCTCTCTAGTAATACACTAAATCCACATCCTGTGCCTTTTTTCAGAGATGTTCTGCTTCCTTGAAAACAAACAGTATTTTTTCAAAGCAAAGGATCACATTGGAGCCCCTTTTCTTCTCAGCATTTGAATGCCAGCTTGGCAGCATATCATGTGTTGGTTAGATCAGGCACTAAGTGAATGAAGAACAAGAACAGACTATATAATTTATGCTATGGACTGAATTGTGCACCACCACCACCCCCAAATTCGTATGTTGAAGCCCTAACCCCAATGTGATGGTATTTAGAAATGTTTGTCCCCAAGTGCAATATATTCTAAAATATATTCTAGAATTAGATGCCTTGTCTATGTCTTACAAACAGGATTCTTGTTTCCTTTGATGGGTGACAGATACATGACACATTATTTCTTCTGCATTTCATGCATTGCTTATTAGAAGTATGTAAATAAAGCCATACCAGAGTCATGCTAACAATTCAGTGGCATGTCACGTTGAAACAAGTTCCCCACTCACATGAATTGTCCTGCCTTGTCCAACTACAGAAAAGCAAGAGTCTTCTACACTGACCTCTATAAGAAAAATATTAGAAGAGTTTCAAACTGAGTGCTTGATAGGATTGTTGTGCAGACTGGCCTGGAGTTAGTGGTTTATAAATCAGTTCACTACCACCATAGTTACTACTCAAACAATTTCCTTGCATTCTGCACACACACATTCTAATTTTAGCATCCTTTAAAAATGTTGTGGCTACTGCTTCCTGGGTAGTGGTCAACTTTTAAACCATTCTTTTCTTTGTTTTCTAACTTACCCAGGTGAGTTTTCTCTGTTTACCTGTTTCTATTTTGGAAAATCATTCCTTGAAAACAGGTTATTTTCTTTACTTGTTTATTCCCATTCTTAGATACCTGTGTGTGTGTGTGTGTGTGTGTGTGTGTGTGTGTGTGTGTGTGTGTGCGCGCGCGCAATCACAGACATTTCCTAGGCAACCAATGTGTTTTGAGACAGCAAATAATCTGAGGGTCAGCTGTGGTACTACCTGTCTTTTAGGGGTATCATTTTTTTGTGGTGTATTACATATACATATATTAGAGGAGAAACCAAAATGTAGTTCCAGTAAATGTCCTTGAGATAGCTTATAGTCAGACTGGATCCCCTTGCTTTTTTACTCGTTAACATATCAGAAGGTTTTAGTAATTTAGGGACCATTAGATTATTTAGAAATTAATGTCTTCGCCATATGGTATGGACATAATTTTGATGAAATCTTAAAATCCCACTTCTTCTAGGCTAGGTGTATATTTATAAAATAGGAGAAAGTGCCTTGGAAAGTGTTTTTTACTTTAGATTTTGAAAATTAGGAACATTTTAAAAAATCTCTTATTTTCTTCAAAAATATTGAAAATATGGCTGCACTATTTATGCAAGAAATTGTTAAT
This sequence comes from Tadarida brasiliensis, assembly GCA_030848825.1. Classification (NCBI taxonomy): domain Eukaryota; kingdom Metazoa; phylum Chordata; class Mammalia; order Chiroptera; family Molossidae; genus Tadarida; species Tadarida brasiliensis. The sequence goes on along the minus strand of CM061257.1, from coordinate 167,517,615 downwards.
TTGGAGACCTCAAATACTTGATTTTTAAATTTTTTAGTTGTTTTGTTTGTTTGTTTTTTGACCCATGTTAATTTTATATTGAATGAAAATAAAGGCAAACTTTGACCTCCAATGCCCCATCCTTCCTTTTTGTTAAATCCTGACTCAGAGGAATCCTTAGTAAAGGGTTGACATCAAAGAGATCTGGATCAAAATTCTGGCTGTTACTTACTAGCTAGGTCACCTTGGGCAAATAACTTCATGCTTGGGCATTTCAAAGTTAACACTTGAAAAACAAATTTTCTATCTCCTCCTTGCTCAGACCTGTTCTTTCTGTATCCTCTATTTATTTGCTAGTACCACTCTCCATCCAGTTATCCAAACCAGCAGTTCCAGATATTTCTACCTCCTTATTCTCCACATTCACTAAGTTAACAAAGCCTGACAGTATTGCTTTCTAAATCAGTCCCTCTAATCCTGCACTGTCTAATATGGTAGCCACTAGCCAGTGGGGCTGTTGAGCACCTGTTATGTAGCTAACCAAATGGAGATGTGCTGTGTGAAATACACACCAAATTTTAAAGACTTAGTATAAAAAAAGGGATAGAAACTATCCCAAGAATAATTTTATATTAATTTCATGTTGAAATAATATTTTTATTATAGTGGGTTAAGTAAAACATGTTATTAATATTTATTTTATGTGTTTCTTTTTATTTTTTAGTAATAGATTACCAAACGTATAATTACATTCGTGGTTTGTGTTGTTTCTCTTGGACAGCACTGCTCTAGTCTGTCTTATCCTCTCTATCTTTCTGTCTTATTCAGGCTCTTCATCTCTAACTGTGCTGGTCTAGTAATTGACTCCCCTACATTCCGAACCTCAGAGAGAAAGTTCTTTCTGAAATGAGTATCTGAAAAGTGTTACCACCTTGGTACTACAGCCCTATAGAAGCTTCTCATCATTTAAGCCCGAGGTCCTGTATGCAGTGCACAGTCTGGATTATTTGACACCTATGTATCTCTTAGCCTGTCTCTTGCCTTCTCAGCTCCTCCTTCTTCCCACTATACACTCCACCTTGCACTATACACTCCACTGAACCTCAAATATCTGTTTTCTCCTAAACTTATCATGCTGTTTCACTCATCTATGCCTTTGTACTTGCTGATTCTTTTTTTTCCAATTTTTTTTTCTTTATTGATTTTAAAGAGAGAGGAAGGGAGAGGAAGAGAGAGATAGAAACATCAATGAGAGAGAACATCGACTGGCCACCCCCTACATCCCCCCCACTGGGGATTTGGCCCACAACCTGGGCATGTGCCCTGACCAGGAATTGAATCAGGGACTTCTTGGTGCATGGGTCAATGCTCAACCACTGAGCCACACCAGCCGGGCTGTACTTGCTGATTCTTTCATCTAGAATGCTCTCCCCTTCATCCTTCCCCATCTGACAGGGGAATTCTATTTTAGCTTTCAAAACTTTCCATAGGCTCCTCTTCTCTCCCTCCCTTATAGAGGTCCTACCAACACCTTGTATTTACTTCTCCTGGGCTCTAAACTCCTTGAAGGCAGAGACTATGTTCTGTTCTTCCTTATATCTAGCTCTGCTTAGGGCAGTGCCTGGATTAGAGCAGATACAGTCATTTGGTAAGTACTTGTATTAGTTGTATTGTATTAGAATCATATATACCACAGTAATTTGTTTATATGTCTGTCTTTCCACTATGGAATAAATTCTTTGAAGAAAAGAAGTGAGTCTTGCCCTGGCCAGTTTGGCTCAGCGGTTAGAGCATCGGCCTGCGGTCCAGAGAGACCCGGGTTCGGTTCCCGCTAAGGGCATGTGCTTCGGTTGCAGTTTGTCCCCGGCCCTGGTTGGTCGTGCGGGTGGCAGCCACTCGATGTGTCCCTTTCACGTCGATGTTTCTCTCTCTCTCTCTCTCTCTCTTCCTCTCTCTCCCTCCCACTCTATCTGAACAAAAAATGAAAAAATGTCCTCGGGTGAGGATTAAAAAAAAAAAAAAAAAAAGAAGTGAGTCTTATTGATATAAAGATGTATATATCCCAGCACTTCAAATAGTGCTTATCATAGCATGGATACCAAAGTAAATATTTGTTAAATTTAATTGAATAAATTCAGTCAGAATCTGCTCTGTGTGGATCTGCTGACTTTCAGATTGATCTTAAGGCTCATTCTTTCAGTGGGTTAAGGACTTGGAAAATCTCTAGCAAACCTTTTGTTGTCTTTGGTTGGGGATTTCTTTGTGTGCTGTTGTTGCTGAGGGTTTCCCAGTTTTATTGAGATATAATTGACATATAATACTGTGTAAGTTTGAGGTGTACAGCATAATGCTTTGATGTATGTCATTTTGTGAAATGATTAACACTAAGTTTAATTAACACATCCATCACCTCAAATAGTTACAATTTTTTCTTATGATGAGAATTTTTAAGACTCACCGTCTTAGCAACTTTTGAACAAACAATACAATATTATTGAACTATAGTCACCATAATGAACATTATGTCCCCAGAACCTGTTTATCTTATTGCTACAAGTTTGTACCTTTTCTCCACCTTCACCCATTTCCCCCACCCTGTTGTTTCTGTTTTAACCTTTAGATGTTTTTCTTCCTTTACAAAGGTAGCAGTAAACATGTTTACCAGGGAAGAAAAGTCTAATAATATCAAATGATAGAAATTGAAAATTCTCTGTCCTGTTCCTCAGAGGAAACCACTGACAACAGTTTAGTGTATATCTTTCAAGACTATTTTCACACATGTATACATAATTATTTTGTACAAAAATTACCATTATTAAACATATTGTTCTAAAATTTACATTTTCCTTAATATATATATTTTCGAATGTAAAGTTTTGGAAGTGTCTTGAATAGTCAGATTAAAGCCATGTTCCATATTGTGACTTTGTTCCTGGGCTGAATAGAGAGCTATGCTCAGCTGATTTATTTTACAATCTGATAGTCCTCACACTGCTTCAGAGGAGAAACAGCCCTTATCCCCAGAAGTTGGAAGGTATGACCCTGCTGCAAATGCAGAACATCTTTGGAGTCTTATTTATTCCACTTATTCATGCATTCATTGGTTTATTCTTTTTTTTAGTCCTCACCCAAGGATATTTTTCCATTGCTTTTTAGATACTCTGGAAGAGAGAGAACATGAGAGAGAGAGAGAGAGAAACATCAATGCGAGAGAGACACATAGTCTGGCTGCCTCCCACACAACCCCCACCAGGGCCAGGGATCAAACCTGCAACCCAGGTACGTGCCCTTGACCAGGAATCGCCACAGACCAATGCTCTAACTGCTAAGCCAAACGGGCCAGGGCTGGAGTCTTATTTGTTTTATATTAAAAGTTAGTGCAGCCCTGGCGAGGTGACTCAGTTGATTGGAGCATCATGCCCCACACACACATCAAAAAGTTTGTGTGTTCGATCCCTGGTCGGGGTGCATACGGAAGGCAACCAGTCAATCTTTCTCTCTCTCTAACCTTCCCCCCCCCACCCTGCTTCCTCTCTTTCTAAAATCAATAAAGCACATATCCTCGGTGAGGATTTAAAAAAAAAAAAAGCGTAGATCTTGCATTTGAAGATATCACAGCATCTTTGTGTTTGTTTTCAAAATGAAAACAAGGAGAGTCTTCCCCAAAAGTAAAACCTGAAGTGAAAATTGTCACTCCAAGAGGATGTGCTTTGTTATTTCTATAGCTTCCAAGTACCCTCAATATAATTGCCAAGTACTCTTGTGTATACCCCAGTGTGAGAAATACAGTATTAGGCTTTCAAACAAAAGTACCCAGGGATTTCCCACAACTCACTTAGGAAGGATGGAGCAGTAGATGCCACTGGAAAAATCACAGTAAAATAAGGAGCAGGATTAAGAAGGGAAACTTTTGAAAAGAAAGGAGTTAGGATCTTGACTTGTATAGTATAAGAGGATTACTGATTAAGAGTGTGGATTTAAGGTTAGAATTACCTCTGTTTCAAACCTAGCTCTACTATATACTGGTCTGTGACCTTGAGCTAGTTCCTAAATCTTACTGAGCCTCAGTTACCTTATATGTAAAAGGACATTAGGAACAGGTTGGTAATAATGGTACTAAATTCATAGGGTGTCTATGAAGATGAAATGTGATGATGTTTATAAAAACATTTAAAATGCTTCTAACGAACATAATAGTCTGAGGAACAGGGTAGACCCAGAGACGTGGAAGTAGGGTACAGACTGAAAATCCTCAGAAAAGGGGGTGGGGGTGGGAGGGAAGAGATAAACCACAGGACTTACATGCATGTATACATAACCGATGGACATGGACAACAAAGCTGGGGACGGGGCGGGGGGGGGGATGGGGAGGAGGGTGTCAATGGGGAAAAAAGGAGAAACATCTGTAACAAAAATAAATTAATAAAGAAAAGAAAAGGGAAAAAAGTGCTTCTAACACATCGTAATTGCTCAGTAAATCATAGCTAAGGGGAGAAAGTAGAAGATTCTTTTTGTGGTTTACTTGAATTTTTAATCTATATGCTTGAAAAAAAAAATGAGGCTCTAAACAGCTCTTCTACTGTGAACCAACTCAGTTTGCCTTGATTAAAAAGAATAGTGAATACATTGTCTCATTTTATATCTAATTCTTCCTCTCATACCTCTCCCTCAAATCACATCCCCATTATTGCTTCCTGTCATTTCCAGTTTCTATGCCCCCATTTCTGCTAAGAAAAGCAGAAGTGAGGGAAATGTGAAGGCTTGGGGATTTCTAAAAACTGTTCCTAAGTCCTCATTGTTACATTATAGTAAACTATAGTTATGTGAGTATAATATTTGCCAGATCTTTTCTCTGGGAAACACAAAGGAATTTCCCCAGTAGAGTCTTTCTTACATTTTAACTTTTTATAGGACAAGAATTGTTGTATTGAGCATAGATAATATGAGAGTTACACAGTTTTGAGAGTTGTTTACATTTAAGAAATCCTCTGGTGGCTTTTGTTTTTTCACTCTACATTTTGCATATGGGGAAACTTGAAACTTGGGCTCTTAACTTGCCTCAAAGGAACAAGGTACATTGCTGAGCCTGAAGTATCAGGGTTAAACGTACAGCTTGCTATTTTTATATCTCAAAAATGGTATAATATTAGTAATTTTGTATGATTTGTAGTACAAAGCCCCTGTGTGTGTATAAAATGCATCACATATAAAGACTTTAAATGTAAATGTATAATGTAAAGAGTAATAATAAAATTAACACCCCTGTACCTACCAGTCGTGTTAAGACACTCCCGATGTACCTTATCTAACTTCTAACCTTAATTCCCCCCACCCTCAGCCAGGTAACATCACCCTGACTATAGTGTAAATAATTTTTTTTGCTTTTCATTGTTTAGGTTTGAAAACTGAGTAAGCAAGCTCAATCCTAGCTGTATGAGGAAGGGCAGCTATTAGATTACAGCTCCCTCACAAAGGTGAAGAGTCTTTGGTTCATGATCTGGCGTTGGCTTCTCTGAGAGCTTATAAGAGCTTCTTGTGAAGTCAGGTTTCAAGTTCATGAGTGAATCTTAGGACACAGAGGGTTTGCCGTAGTGAGGGCATCTGTCAGAACTATATTTTGGACCAAGTGTACGACATTTGACAGAAATATGGTCAAACAGAATAGGCTTCTGTTTACTGTCTGTAAACTCACCATGGATTTCCTCCAGCTTTGAGGAGTAGATTAAATAAAAAAATTTCTTGCATTTTCAGTAAAATGCAAGTGTTCACTGATCCTAGCAGCAGGGCATGGAGGGGAGTATAGTAACTCCAGCCTATGGTTAAGACAAGCCAAGTACAAGCTCACACAGGCATTCTATCCTATGCTCAGGTTAAAATGATAGTGTGATGGCAGTGGGGATGATGGTGACTGTCCCCAGTGTGTCTGTCTTTGCAGTCGCTCTCCAATCTGCACTAATTGCCCTCTGTATCTGTTACACAGCCATCATCCTGGGATCTCTCTTCACCATCCTCCTGTAATTCCCATTGCCTATCTCCTGTGTTGGATCTCTTGTTTCCTGTCTTTCTCTTTCTTGAATTAGTCTCATTAGTGGAAAACATTCTCCAGAAGCTACTTAAGGAAAGGTGCATGGGAAGTAAAATTTTTGAGAGTTTCCCTGTCTGAAAATGTCTTTATATTATTCTTATACATGATACAGTGGCTGAAAAATAGACCTCTGGGTTAGAGATAGTATTCTTGCAAATTTTTAAAGTTTTTTTGTTTTGTTTTTGCATTCATCCTCAGATAGAGAGGGAGGGAGAGAGAAAGGAAGAGAGAGAGAGAAACATTGATGTGAGAGAGACACATCGAGTGGTTGCCACCCACATGACCCCAACCGGGGCCGGGGACGCAACTGAGATACTTGCCCTTAGTGGGAACCGAACCTGGAACTCTCTGGTCTGCGGGCCGATGCTCTAACCGCTGAGCCAAACCGGCCAGGACAATTCTTGCAAATTTTTTAAGACAGTGCTTCATATTCCCAGTGTTATCCTTAAAGTCTCAGGACATTCTGACTCCTAATTTTTTCTGTATTATCTGCCCCCCGCCCCCAGAAGTTTTTGGAATCATCTGTTTCCAGGTGGTGTTTTTTTTTTTTAATTTTACAATAGTGTGGGTTGGTATGGTCTATTTGCCATCCATTGAGTTGGATATGAAATGAACTATTTCATTCTAGAAACTCATATCTTTCTGTTTGGGGAAATGTTCTTCTCTGCTTTCCTTGTTCTCTCTGTTTTATTCAGATGTCATATCTCCCAGGCTGGTCCTCTAAATTTCTTATTTTTTTATCTCTTTGCTCCTTTCCTGGGAATCTGCCTCAGTGTTCTCTTCCTAAGACAGGCTAGTAAGCCAGGACAAGCGGAATAGGGAAACTGAGACAGATAGTTAAACAGCAATTTATAGCCATCAAAAAAATATTGATGCCAAGCAGTTTGCAACCATCTAGTAAATCTTATCTTCTCTAAACCAAGGATACTTAAGAGTAAATGATTTGCACTTCTCCTCCCCAACCAGGGGGAAATAGCTTAAACCACCCTACTCAGGGAGACAGATAGCAGAAATTCAGTTAGTGCCATTTGTCAACCACACCCAAGGACAGATGAAGTTAAGAAAATAAATCTCACCCCCAGAAGAGGGGGTGGGGGGGGAGAGAAGAGATAAACCACAGAACTTATACGCATGTATGCATAACTGATGGACATGGACAACAAAGCTGGGGAAGGGGTAGAGGGATGGGGAAGAGGGTGTCAATGGGGAAAAAAGGAGAAATATCTGTAACAAAAATAAATTAATAAAAAAATAAATAAATAAATAAAAATCACCTTAGGTCAATAACTCTAAGAAAGAAAAAAAAAAAGAAAGTAAATCTCATTTTGGCACATCAGCATAAAGCTGATGAATATTCTATTGAAATCCTTCCATAAGACCTCCCCTAAACACCAGACCTTTAAAACCCCTCAAAATAAAGGTCCCAGCACATGCTTTCCCTCCAGGAGGACGCCTGTGCCTCCCTTCTTCCTCCACAGGCATGGGTGTCCTAAACTCTAAGGGACCCCACAAGGCTTGCAACCAGGGCAGCAATGGGCAGTGGCAGTTCATCCCAGGCAAACCCCCTGAATCTGTCTTCGAGGCCCCCTTTTCTGTGACTTCTTAGTGAACCAAAGCAGACTAGCCTAGGCTCATTTCCCCAGCCTTTTCTTGTTTCACTGTCCCCAGCTTTAATAAAGGTCTTCTAAAATTCACCTGGACTCGTGTTGTAAAACTTTTCCTGCACGAGGTCAAGAACCCACACACTACCAGCCCGGCCCTAGGCAGACCCGCTCAGGGCCAAGTCCCCTTTCCAGTAACATTCCTACCCTTCTATTGATTCTTTTTATTCATGGTTGCAATCATGTTTTAATTTCCAAGCTCTTCTATTCATGAATGCATTATATTGTCTCATAGGATTTTAATCAGAGGTTTTTGTGGTTTTTTTGCCTTCTCCTTTTACAGTCTTTATTTTTTCAGTTTTTTGTTTTTTCTTATTTGTTTTAGACTCTCCACAGCTGTCTGGTAATTCTTTGCTGTCTGCTTCTGACCAAACATGATCTAAAGAGGTGATTGGAAGCTCTGCATGTATAGGTGGGGCTTGTTGACTGTTGTCTTCCTGGTTGGATGATCTGGATGGGCCATTGTTGGGGAATTCCCAATATTCAGAATCTTTAGGATTTTTTTCTCTTTTGCTGGTCAGATTCCCCAAAGGAAAGTCTCCAGTCTCTTGGCTGCAGGGTAAAGGCCTTGCTGCCAGTGTTCTGAGAGCCAAGTACGGAGGAGTCTGGGTTTCTGTGCATTCTGCATTCAATATGCATACATTCACATACTCCCTGTTTTCAGTATATACTCACACTATCAAATGTGTTTGGTACTTCAGTCTAGAGACCCTCTGATTTACCACATCCAAGTAATGAACCTTCAGGCTTCTCCTTAGCACCCTAACAAAAACAATATGGATGGGGGTAGAGGCCACAAATATAGGAATCAAATGCTTCTCCAACAGCCTTCAGTAACTTCAACTGAATCCTGTCAGTCCTCCTAATTTAAGCCACACACCTCCAATTCAGCCTCACACCTTTGTTTCTAGTTCTGGAGTCTTTTGAGAAATTGGGTTGGTTCTTTGCTTACCCCTCTCCAAATCTGACTCTTGGATCTGCAAAGTCAATTACCAACTTGTCCATCTGCCTTACAGCTTCCAAATTTTATTGCTATTGTCTCCTGTCTTGTTCTCCACATTTTTGTGGGTTTGTCATTTTAGAAAGACTCTATATTATAGTTTTAGTGGGATTTCAAGTGGGATTAGATACATGTGTTCTTTTTGCCTTTTTAATCTGAAAGCTTATGTTCTACTCTTAACAAGTGTTACTAGAAAGATTAACATAAAAATCGCCCAAGTCTGTAATAATGCCAAAAGAATCTCTTTTTCTTTGCGGGGTGGGGAGTGAAAATACAGTGGGGCTTAGAAGGTCTAGATAAACTAATCAAGGCTCTCCTGTCTAATAATAGCCCATATTTATTGAGTACTTTTCCATGTGCTTTGTATCCATGTGCATTTAAATTAATCCTCATAATAGCCTAATTTGTATCTCCATTTACCAGTGATGAAACAGAGGCCCAAAGAGGAAATGTAACTTCCCAAGGTCACACAGCTCTGACATAGTGGAACCAGAATTTGAACCCACACAGCCTGATGCCAAAGCGTGTGCTCTTAATTACTATTACTATACTATTAAATAATAGATATACACTGGAAGAGTTTCTTTTATGTCTCAATTCAGTTTTTTTTACTGTATAAGCCCTTCCATTGCAGAGCTATATAAATGGCTTGGGACATTAACTGGAGATGTTCAAGTTATCTTATATATACCTATGTCATATATATATATATTTTTTTTTTTTTTATCCTCACCTGAGGACATTTTTTCATTTTTTGTTCAGATAGAGTGGGAGGGAGAGAGAGGAAGAGAGAAAGAGAGAGAAACATCGACGTGAAAGGGACACATCGAGTGGCTGCCACCTGCACGACCAACCAGGGCCGGGGACAAACTGCAACCAAGGTACATGCCCTTAGCAGGAACCGAACCCGGGTCTCTCTGTACCACAGGCTGACGCTCTAACCACTGAGCAAAACCGGCCAGGGCGTCTTTTATATATATTTTAACTGGCAAGATTATTCCAGAAAACAAAATGAACAGCCATAGTGTACAATTGTGTGTGGCTCTGTAGCAAGACAAAAGATATGTGGATCAGTGGGGCCATGGAGAGGCTACACAAATTCTCAAGCTTCCAGAGCCCTGTTCATGATATTCTTTCTCCTCTAGTAATTAGATGATGTCTTATGAGTCCGAAAGTGTTTATATACTTTCTCAGTGTGAACAAGTTATTCCTTGTACACGGACTGGATCTAGAACCCCGGGAGAAATTTTTTTATAGGCTTTTGAAAGTAGAAATTAAACTGCATCCAAGTTAATTTAATCTTCCTAAAATTCATTTTGAGTCTTCAGAATATTATTCTTTCCTACCTTTCAGTGATAAAGGAAACATAGATATCTCATAGAGAAACTAAAAAGACCGAAGAATGCATGTAAATGTTTAGAGAAAAGTCGCACTATGAGTCAGGAGCCAAATCTTCAGTCTTCTAGACAGCTCTGACTCTCAGCTAGCTGGGGAAATCCATCCAGGCCAACAATTTAATCGTTTTCTAAAAGACTGGATAATTGTGTGGGTGCTGGTGGCATAGAAGACATGGTACGCAGGAAACACATCCCACACTTGACAGGATGTTCCCAAGACAGGAAGGACATTTCTCTTCCTTAGTAGAATTGTTTCATTGACTAAGGACAACATGAGATCATTGAAATCTCCCTAAAATACCAAAGACTGACGAAAGCAGGATATATAGGACATGGTGAGTCTAATATAAATCAGTGGGATCATTTATGACGTCATAATAAAGTAATAGTATTTTGTATATATACTTTCTTCAAAGAGATTCAAATAACTTTATAGAGTCAATTGTCAGAGTTTTAAATTTTCTTGTGCTCAAAGCACATGATCCCAGAGATGGGAGCAGGACTCCAGCTCAGTCTCAGCCTCTCCTCTCTGGAACTACACCACCAGGCTTATGAAGAAGCTTCCTCTACTTGAATACCATCCAGTGAAAACCTCTCTCTCCCTCCTCACCCAAGCTTCTGCTACTTCTCTAAAACACTTCCTTTTCTCATCTTCTTCCAATTCTCTCATTTTTATCAAGTGCTTATCTGTGTCTTACATGTTATTTGGTGTTTTAACAGTTCTAGCAATGAAGTGTCACTAATCTTCCTTTAAATAAACAGTGATTATCTATCTATCTATCTATGTATCTATCTATCTAGCTAGCTATGTCTTTGTTTTCAAGCAGCAACAACTATCAAAGGTAGAACTGAGGCTGAAGCAGCACCAGTGAGTAGCAAATGAAAACACGATGAGAAGCCTCAAGCCACAACTTTAGTGAGTATCCCACACTGTCTTCCTTGGTGGCATTTTTAAAAGTACACAAAAAAGTGTTGAATATAGCAGTCACTTAAGAACTATCTTTGGGACAGGGATTCTCTTTGCAAAACTTAGCTTAAGAGAAAAATGGGAGGAATAAAGACAAAGAAGGGAATGGAACTGGATATTAGCTAACCTGCAGACAGTAGAAACATAGAAACAAATAGAAAACTCCATTGTTCTAGTGTAAGTTATGACCTACCTTGTGTTCTCTGCTGTAAACTTTGTGAAGAACAGTGCATCAATTATAAACATTGTGTGTGTGGTCTTCTGAGTCCGAGAACACTGCCTCCATAGACCTCATCAGTCATTGTCTATGTCCTGAAGTGGTTTCATGTTCTCTTAGCTGTGGGAAGTAATTTTCAAAATTAATTAATGTACATGAAGGAAAAGGATAAAAAGAATCTTTGTTTACTTTTCTTGCTTTCTCTTGTCTGCCTTTGACTTAACCCTTTATATCCTGAAATTCAGCCAGACTCAAATAGGAAACCCCCCACCCTCCATCCTAGTTCAAGGTCCAAGTTACTATGAGGCTGTCTTCAGTGAAGCAATAGCATAAAAAGTCTATTAAAAAAACTAGTATTAGAAATTGGTACTTTTTGATGTTGGAACAGTATGCAGGCTATTTGTGCTGATTTTAAGAATTTCTCTTTTTTTTTTATGAAATTTTAAGTCTCTCCACTTATAAATAACTAAATATATTTTCTTTGACATCAACATTTTGTTTGAAATTAACCTGTTTGCTTTCACAGCTCAGTGCTGAACTACAGCTATGTGTATGTGTAAAGGGAGGCAGATCAAAGATCACTTCACCTTCTTGGTATGGGCATTTGCATGGTTTTATCTGAGAAAAGTGAGGTCGCCAAAAGCTTAGACCCATCAAGTGTGTGATGCCTTGCTCCTCAAACACCCCACCCAATCACAGTTTGCACCTATATCAGCTGCTGACCATTTTCCGAGAGAACAGTTTCTACTTTAATCAAGCTCTCCTTCTACATCAGATCCTTGAAAGAATATGGTCCACAGCGAGTGCAGGAATCTGCACTTGCGGTTAGTTGTTCCTGAAGAACTATTTACACTCATTCGTTTCATACATCAAATAACAGCATCAGAAGCTACCCGGGAATGACAGTGGGTACATTATCCACGCGTATTTGGCTCTAAGTAGCTGAATAGAGTTGGGGGTGGGGGGCACCGCTCCTAAAAGGCTAAGATAAGTACAGCTTCTCCTCACCATTCCCCAACCTCCACATTAAAAGTTGGGGATTGGCTAGAAGGTGGAGGGGTAGTTGATTAGAAGGAACTGTGCTGGAGTACTTCAGCATTAACTTTTGGCCTCCTGGGACTACCTTATCAAATAGGCCCCTAATTTCCTAAAGTCATTAAAAGGAGGAGACTGCCAGAGAGAGCCTGCCCTGAAGGCAGGTGGTTTGAGGTCCTTTCTCCAAAGATCTTTTCATATAGAAATGGTATGTGAGCGTTGATATTTTACATTTTTGTTGATGATAACTTATGGATAAATAATAACACTGTTAAGGATGGTGGGAGGGTACTTCATTCACATTTTATAAATAAAGACATCTCAGCAAATAAATAAAATGGGAATTTGGAATTCCTGACTCAGGCTGGAACCCAAAACCACAGATCCTATACTGATAGAAATATAAATTTGGAGTGGTGTGTCTAATAGTAAATAGATAAGAAGAATGATATTAGTTACAAAACTGATGTTTCAGTTATGGTTCCACCTGACAGTGACTTTGACCAGATGTTAACAAGGAACAAGGGGCAATCATTATCCATACTGGCCGTGTCACTCTGCAGCCAGGGTGAACTGAGTGCTGTAAATCTCATTTTGCCCACTGCTGCTGTCTGTAGGCACTCCTGGCCCCCACCCTTGCCTTGGCTCTTACTCCATCTGCATCTGCAGTTGGCTCCTACTCCCCATCTCATACCAGCTATATTTGACCTGCCCCACTGCCCTGCAGTCTCCTGCTCCACCCTCCTCCACCATCCTGCCAATGACTCAGCTCCTGTTGCACACAGAAAATAGAAGCTATCAAAAGAAACGACCTCATATGTCAACCTATACACCACACCCCCACATGCACCAACCACAAAATCAAACCAACTTGTCTGTGCTCAAATCCATCTCAGTGCAAGAGGTGTTCTTTCCACCAATTCTCTAGATTCTCCCTCTGCCTGCTTTCTCAGAACCTTGTTCCAACAATTGTTTCTTCTGTGCCTGTATCTTTAGCCTCTACCTTGCTACTGGCTTTTTCTGATCAAAATATTAAAGATTCTCAAGTCTCTTCCATCTTTTAAAAAACAAAACTGAAAACCTCCTCTCTTCACAGTGAAGCTTCTGGGAGGTGGAAGGTTTTGAAGAGGCCACAAAACTCTGAAATGAAAAGCATAATTGATTTGTTATTTTCAGTAAGCCAGATAGAGCCATGCCTGTGAGACAGTCTCTCTGGACAAACAAACTGCAACATTGTACATACAGAGTTTAGGGAACCAACTAAAATCTCAGTCCTGCCCCACTCCCCGTCCCCCTATGGCATCATCAAAATGACTCCCCTGGGTTGCAGGCCACATTTTGGTGTCTCTGTAGGACTGATATACTTAACCTCTCTTCCTTCTTGAAATGCTTCTTATAGTCTTTCTGAGACACCACTGCCTCCTCATTTTTATTCTATTCTTCTGGCCATTCCTCAGCTTCCACTAATGGCTTTTTAAAAAACTACTCTATATACAGACAGTGTATCATAGAATTATATACAATGGCTTTTAAAAAATCACTCTGTATACAATATATCATAGAATTGTACACTTGAAACCTATATAATTGTATTAACCAATGTCACCCCAATAAATTTAATTGAAAAGAAAACAAGTGACTCTATCTTTTAAATAATAGTATTCCTCAGGTTTCATCCTCAGCTTTCTTCCCTTCTAAGTCTGTATCCTATCCTACTATACTTCATCTACTTGCTAATGGTTCCTGCCATCGCATGTTCCCTGATGACTCCAAATCTTTATCTGCAGCCCAAAACCCTCTCTTAAATAGTTGAGTCACATACTGGCTGCCCACTGGACAACTCCCACCTGGGGACATCACCAGCTCTCCTCTCAGAGACCCTGTCTTGCTATCCAGCTGTTCAAATCTCTCTTGGTTTATCCCTTTCCTCATTTCCCACATCCAATCGATGACTAAATCTGGTCAGTTCTGCTTTACTCATAGGCTCTCTTCTCTCCATATTTACTGCTGCTGTCTCAGTTCTCATTATCTCTTACCTGAATTACTGCAGAAGCCTCTACTTGATCTCCCTATTGCAAAACACAATTTTGATCTCCAAATTGATAGTCATGGCATACTCCTGTTTTAAATTTGGTTTTCCCCCATTGCTTCCAGGCAGTAAAAGACTCATCACAGCCTACAAGGATGCCTGTGATCTGACCCCCTACATTCATTTTCCAGCCTTATTTCTGGCACTGCTCATGCATGTCATCCTTGTACATCTCTGCTTGAGCCACATTTGACAGCTTGCAGTTCCTTGTATTCAGCATACTAATAAAAGACCCCACCTTCAACATGCTGCTCCTTGTCCTTGGAAACTCCCATTCCTTGTCTGGATAATTCATCTGAAAACTCAGCTCACCTATCTCTTCCTCTGTGGAGACTTCCCTGACCACCCTCCCCAGCCTTAGTCTGATTTAAGTGCTCATCCTTTGTGCTCCCTCTTAGCGCTTATTATTTTACAGTCATTTGCTAACTCCTGGAGGTTAGGGATAAATGTGTGTCTTTACATCTGTATCACCAGTACTCCCTGCCTAGTGACTGACAGAGAAGGTTCTCATTAATTTTTTATTCTTTTTTTTTTTTAATCCTCACCCAAGGATATGTTTTTCATTGATTCTAGAGAGAGAGGAAGGGAGAGGGAGAGAGAGAAAAGAAACATCAGTGTGAGAGAGAAACACCAATTGGTTGTCTTCCATATACGCGCCCCGACCAGGATCAAACCCAAGACCTAGGTATTTGCCCTGACTGGGAATCGAACCCACAACCCTTCAGTGCTCGGGAAGATGCTCTAACCAGCTGAGCCACACTAGCCAGAGCAATTCTCATTAATTTTTTATGAATGAACTGACCTTTTTACTTTATCAGGGCCATAATTTTAAATGCTCACAGACACACACACATATATACACACCAACAAAAAAAACCTCATAAAATCTCTAGATCCAGCTACCACTCTATAGGAAACAGAAAGGACTGGAGAATATTTTACCTGATACCAAAGAGTTACTGTTGGCAAAATATAAATGTATGAAATTCCTTAAGACAAACAGCCACATTTCTTTAGTTGCAATCAAGAAATTGCAATGTATGGAGATTTTTAGATCCTGATTTTAAAATTTAAAATTAAAAAATTATGACTTAGAAATATAAACACTGTATATCTGATATTAAGGAATTATTAATTTTTTATGTGATAATGGTATTATACTTTTTTTAGAGTCTTTATGTTTAGAAATACATTCTGACATATTCACAGATGAAATGATATGATGTCCGGGATTTGTTTCCAACAAATCTGAGAGACAGAAGTGAAAGGTGATACAGATAAATTGGATTGCCCATGAGCTGATTGATAGTTACTGAAGCTGAGTGATGGGCACATTATGCTATTCTGCCTGCTTTTGTTTATATTTTAAAACTTCTACAATAAAATATTTTATTGTGTTGAAATACACGTAACAAAATTTATCACTTTAACTGTTTTTAAATGTACAGTTCAGTGGCATTAAGTAATTCACATTGTTGTGCCACCATCACCACTGTCCATCTCCAGAACTTTTTCATCTTCCCAAGCTGAAACTGTACCCATTAAACAATAGCCACCCATTTCCCCCTCCCCGGCACCTGGCCCCCACCATTCTATTTTCTGTCTCTTATGAATTTACCTGTTCTAGGTACCTCATATAAATAGAATCATACAATATTTGTCCTTTTGTGTCTGGCTTATTTCACTTAATGTAATTAATGTCTTCAAGGTTCATCCATGTTGTAGCATGCATCAGAATTTTATTCCTTTTTAAGGTTGAATAATAGATATCATTGTAAGTATTTATACTACATTTTCTTTGTTTATTCATTTGTTGATGGACATCTGGGTTGTTTCCAAAACCTTCTTTCCTGAAGGTACCCTATAATGTATATATGAGATATATTTATTATAGCTACTGTATCTTGCTGAAGAACTGGCATAGAATTTTTAATGTCTATAGGCATCAGATCCCAAAGGCTTTAGAGTTTTTGAACATCTACAGTGCAAACAACCCAGGAAATGCCAAGGACTGCAGAGGGGGAGGCAAAAGTTAAGAATAGGAAAAGGAAGTTACACTTGCTGTTTAGGATTACTCAGAAAAGCTCTTGCTTTCATTGGCCTCTCCCACCTTCCAGGCAGCTTTTCTACTTCCTGAGCATCCCTACACAGTTATTTCTACACATGTAGCCCTGCCAAGAGTATTTGTACCCTAAGCTCAGGAACTGCCTTTCATCATTTTTTTGTCAAAAGTAAGTGTGATTCTTATGAATAAAAAAAACTTTTTAATATGTTCCTACAGGAGATAAACCAAATTAGAATGGAAGCCAAACCAGAAAATGTTTGAACCAAATATTAAGCTAAAAATTGTTCTTACTCTTCTGATTTTTGGAGAATTATCCTTTAGACATCTTAAGGAACAATGGGGGAGGAGGGAATGACAGGGGATAGGAGCTCAGAGAAGGGAGTGAGATCTGATCCCAGGTTAACCTTGATGTACTGGGCACCCAGAATTCTGGAACCAATTTGGATTTTTAGTTCTTCTATAGAATGAACTGTACTGTTTATTTGCTTTATGATGTAGCCCAGATTTCAGACATCTTAGGCAAGTTCAGAATTGTCCCCACCATCTCTGAGTTCTCCAGGTTGAGAACAGCCCAGAGGGATCTCAGCTTCTCTGATCAGGACTAACCTGAACTCAAGAAAACTTGCACATCCCTCTCATTTAAACCTAATCCATGTATATAGTTTCAAGGGGAGGATTTTGCCTTTTGGTGAGATATTAAACATCCTGTACACACACACAGGGTGTTTGTCACAGACCCCTTAATCCTTGCTATGAAGGCCCAGTTTGTTTTTGTTTTTGAGGTTTGGGGAAGGTTTTTTTGGCTTTTTATTTACTTTTTATTTTGAGATATTTGTAGATTCATATGCAGGTGTAATAAATAATATAGAGCCCTGGCCGGTTTGGCTCAGTGGTTAGAGCGTCGGCCTGCGGACCAAAGAAATAATATAGAATAATCTCATGTATCTTTTACCTAGTTTCTCCCAATAGTAACATCTTGCTAAATTAATATTATAATATCACAACCAAGATATTGATATTGATACAGTCAAGATAGAGAGCATTTTCATCACCACAAGGATCCCTCATGTTGCCCTTTTGTAGCGACAGAGAGAAAAACATCAGTGTGTCAACATCAACTGGTTACCTCCCACACGACCCTGACCAGGGCCAGGGATTGAACCTGCAACCCAGGTACATGCCCTTGATCAGAAATCAAACCCGGGACCCTTTGGTCCGTGGGCTGATCCTCTAACCACTGAGCTAAACCGACCAGGACTAGTGTTTTGTTTTTTAATCATAGTGATTTTTAGTGTATCTCTTTGTATAGCATTTTAAAATATCTTTTTATTGATTTTTTTTTTTTTAGAGAGAGAAGGGAGAAAGAGATAGAAACATCAATTGACTGCCTCCTGCACGCCCCCCACCGGGGATCGAGCCCACAACGGGGGCATGTGCCCTGACTGGGAATCAAACTGGGACTTCTCAGTCCATGAGGTGATGGACGCTCAATCCACTGAGCCACAGCGGCCCAGCTGTATAGCGCTTTTTTTGTTTTGTTTTTAATCCTCACCCGAGGGTATTTTTCTGTTTATCTTCAGATAGAGTGGGAGGGAGGGAGGGAAAGAGGGAGAGAGAGAGAGAAACATCAACATGAAAAAGATACATCGACTGCTTGCCTCCCACATGACCCTGACCAGGGCTGGGGACAAACCGCAACCGAGGTACGTGCCCTTGAGTGGAGTCGAACCCATGACTAGGCCAACACTCCAACCACTGAGCCAAACTGGCCAGAGCTGTATAGCATTTTTAATGGTTGTTCTAGATATTACATTTTTTTATACACACACATACACATGCATACATCACAGTATGCTGGTGTTATTTTAAATCTTGCTACACTCCTCTTTCCTAGTTGGTTGGCTAGAGAAAACATACCTTTTTTTTTCTCTCATTGGCGTTTCCAGGTTACTGGCTTCCTCAGCTTTAAGTCTAAGATATATGAGACAAAAGAAAATCCAAGGAACTCACCAACATTCCTCATGTATCAAGGTCCCTAACCAATCTTCCTTTTCCTCGCTACCTTTCAAAGTCTTATGTTTGTTTTATCTATAATGTCTGAGGTTCTCAGTTGTACTTAGTGGGAGAAATAGGGAAAAGTACACCTACTTTGTCTTCCTAGAAGTGGAAATTTCTCCCAGTTTTATTTTTGATCTAACATGTAATTAAGGTGAATTTTCTTTTTCTCTACTATTCTGAGTAGTATGACTCTGACCCAGGCCACTAAATCCAGCCTTGGAATTTACCCCAGAGGAAGTGGGTTTATAATAAGCTAGACTGTTGCAGAGTTGTAGTCCAGTGCCTTTAATCTGTTCACTCATCCTTCTTTCCTGTGCCTTTCCTTTATTCTCCTTTCTTTGCCTCATTTTCAAAGAGTTCAACCGCAAGATGGTGCCCCAGAATAGTTCAAGCTAAGCCTTTACTCCTCTTCCTGGAGCCTCTGTCTTTTACTGAGTATTAGTAAACTCAAGGCCATTTATCTAAACCTGTGTATAAATGTAAAGACACAATTGTGTTTTTCTTTAAGTCACGTCTTCCCAGTTACATGGATACTTAAACAGTCAGTATCAAAAACTGTTTTTGTTTGATTTGTTTTTATCTTTACAGTAACTTTGTGGGAATTCATATGGAAAATTTTTTAAGTAATTGTCGTTCCTCTTAATGAAGCCAGTTGCCATTTTATATCTGGAGTCATTGAAAAGAAACCGTAATCTCAGCATAGCTTTAAGAAAGGAATGTTATAAGCACATTCTGGAGGACATGTACTCTCAATGTCCTGAGGTATTTGAATTCATGAACTACTCTTTCTTAGTGTAGATGTTTGTCATTGATTACTAGCCTAACTTTTAAAATAATAGCTTTTAAGGTTATATAAAATGTATAGAATAAAAAGACTAGTAAATACATTATTATTCCATTCACATGAAAGTACAAAGTAGTTCAATCTATGAAGACAGAAAGTAGATGTATGGTTGCTTGGGCTAGGGAGGTGGGGGTGCAGAATGACAGCTAAAAGGTATAAGATTTCCTTTTGAGGTGATGAAAATGTTCTAAAATTGGCTGTCGTGGTGACCACACTTATCTGTGAATATACTGAGTCATTGAACTATATACTTTAAATGGGTGAATTTTATTATGTATGAATTATATCTCAGTAAAGCTATTTTAAAATAGAAATTGAAGACACTTTATGTGTTCATGTTTTCTCTCCCCAACCCATACCCCCTAAAACCTAGAATTCTAGTGAATTAACTTTGAATTAATACTTATTACCTATAATTGATTGTTACTTGCCTGTAGCTAGTTTCCTTGTCATACCTCTTAGTTTATATTATAAAGAATGTACAGCATTGCCCGTCCAGTGTGCTCAGTGGGTCGAGCGTCATTCCATGGACTGAGAGGTCCCAGTTCGATTCCCAGTCAGGGCACATGCCCAGGTTGCAGGCTCAATCCCCCCAGTAGGGGGCATGCAGGAGGCAGCCAATCAATGTTTCTCTCTCACATTGATGTTTCTATCTCTCTCTCTTTTCCTCTTTCTAAAAAAATCAATAAAACATTAAAAAAAAAACAATGTACAGTTTTATTTTCTGAGTATATTTAATGTCCTAATTTAAATATAGCAATATATACACTTGATGTATGTATATGTACATGTTAACAATCTTTGGGTAGTGAGGTACGAGTGGTTTCGTTTATCTTTCTTCTAGTCTTTATTTTTCAAGTGTTCAAAAATGAGCTACTTTTATGCTGGATAAAAATAGATATGTGCTGCCCTGGCCAGTTTGGCATAGTGGTTAGAGCATGGGCCTGCAGACCAAGGGGTCTCGAGTTTGATTCCAGTTGGGGGTGCATACCTGGGTTGCGGGTTGGATCCCCGGCCCTGGTTGGGGTCGTTCGAGAGGCAGCCAATCGATGTGTCTCTTTCTCATTGATGTTTCTCTCTCTCTCTCCCCCTCGCTCCCTCCCTCCCTTCCACTCTTTCTAAAGATCAGTGAAAAAATATCCTCTGGTGAATATTTTTTTTAAAGTATTAAAAGAAAAAAATTTTTAAAAAATAGATGTGTGCATATTCTTCAGCTAATCAGAAAATGTTTATTAAACATCCAGTATATGTGGAGTCAGCATATATATTTTCCTAGGCTTGGTTGTTGGGTAAGAAAATTATAAGGTACTCTCTCTCACTAAAGACAGAGGCCATGTCTTTTAAAATTGTGTAGGCTGTGATACCTACCATGTGCCTTATACATAGAGAGGCCAAGGAAATAACTGTTGAATGAACACAGAAGTCATTATTCCTAGCTTTGAAGAAAAGAATTATACTTTACTGGTTGTAAAGCTTTGGGTTTAGAGTCTTCACGCTGGTCTTAGTATACTTGTCTGCTTGAGTATTAACTCATATTCAGTGACAAGTTGTGTCTATTCTGTTTAATTCTAGAATTAATAATTAGACATAGTAAAACCAACTACTGTTTCCTAAAATAATAAGAATAGTAGGGTGGTAGATGGTGGCGTAGGTAAACGCGGTATCGCGTCCTCCCACAACCACATCAAAGTTACAACTAAACTACAGAACAGCCATCATTCAAAACCGCCTGAAATCAAGCTGAACGGAAGTCCTACAACTACGAAATTAAAGAAGAAGCCGCATCGAGACTGGTAGGAGGGGTGGAGGCGCGACGGGCTGGTCCCACACCCACGTGTGGCGGATAAAAATTAGGAGGACACCTCGGCTGGGAAGGTCCTCCCTGAGGACTCAGGGGTCCCAGTCCCACACCAAGAGCCCAGCTCAGGGTTCCAGTGCCAGGAAGAGAATCCCCATAACTTCTGGCTGGAAAAACCAGCGGGAACTGAGGCTGAGGTGGCTGGAGGCCCCGGCAGCTCCTCTTAAAGGGCCCGCGCACGGACTTACTCGGACTCCCACCCTCCAGGCTCCAGCGTGGGGGAGGGAGCCTGAAAGGCACCAGAGTCATATGGGGAAGAACTGAGCTGTTTGGCATTGGAGTGAGGGCTGGAGAGGCAGCTTTCTCCTGGACAGACGTGCTATCAGAGGCTTTTATTCCTTTGGTGAGCCCTTCCCTGGGCCGGCAGACACCTCCATATCTGGGACTCCAGCAACCTGGCTCACACTGTTGGCTCCACCCTGGTGATTCCCTGAGGCCCCGCCCCACCCAACTTCCAGGCCCACCCAAGCTGTTGCCAATTGCTTTACCACAGGATTGGCCTGTCTTGGATCCTGCTTCAGCTTTTCCTAAAGTCTTTCAAACAAGCAGCATCTGGTCTCAACTAGCCCTATACCTCTCGTTAAGTAATACATAGAAACAAACACAGGGAGGCAGCCAAAATGAGGAGACAAAGAAACAGGTCCCAAATGAAAGAACAGAACAAAACTCCAGGAAAAGAACTAAGTGAAATGGAGTTAAGCAACCTAACAGATGCTGAGTTCAAAATACTGCTTATAAGGATGCTCAATGGACTTAGTGAGAACCTCAGTGAACTTAGAGAGGGCCTCAAGAGCATAAAAAAGGACCAGTCAGAAATGAAGGAGGCACTAACTGAAATAAAGAATAGTTTACACAGATTCAATAGTAGAGTAGGTAAAGCCAAGAAGCAAACCATCGATTTGGAATATAAGGAAGCAAAAAACACCCAATCAGAACAGCAAATAGAAAAAAGAATCCAAAGAAATGAGGATAGTGTAAGGAGCCTCTGGGACAACTTCAAGCGTGCCAACATTCGCATCTTGGGGGTGCCAGAAGGAGAAGAGAGAGAACAAGAAATCGAAAACCTATTTGAAACAATAATGGCAGAAAACTTCCCTAACTTGGTGAAGGAAACAGACATACAAGTCCAGGAAGCACAGAGAGTCCCAAACAAGATGAACCCCAAAAGGCCTACACCAAGACACATCATCATCAAAATGCAAAAGGTTCAAGACAAAGAGAGAATCTTAAAAGCAGCAAGAGAAAAGCAGTTAGTTACCTACAAGGGAGTTCCCATCAGACTGTCAGCTGATTTCTCAAAAGAAACTTTGCAGGCCAGAAGGGAATGGCAAGAAATATTCAGAGTGATGAAAAGCAAGAACCTACAACCAAGATTACTCTATCCTGCAAAGCTGTCATTCAGAATCGATGGCCATATAAAGAGTTTCCCAGACAAGGAAAAGCTAAAAGAGTTCATCACCACCAAACCATTATTATATGAAATGTTGAAGGGTCTTCTTGAAGAAAAAGATAAAAAAATATGAACAAACAAAATGGCAATAAATATGTATCTATCAACAATTGAATCTACAAACAAAATGAACAAACAGAACAGAAACATTCTCATAGATACAGAGAACTTTTGTTGGGTACCAGATGGGTGGGGGCTGGGGGGATGGGTGAAAAAGGTGAAGGGATTAAGAAGTACAAATTGGTTGTTAGACTGACAAACCTCAAAGGGAAGGGGGGTTGGGGGGTGGGAAGAAATAAACCAAAGAACTTATATGTATATATGCATAACCAATGGACACAGACAACAGTGTGGGGAAAGGCAGGAGGGGGGCGGGAATGGGGAGGAGGGGGGCAATGGGGGAAAAATGAGGAACATCTGTAATACATTCAACAATAAAGATAAGTTAAAAAAAAAAAAAAAAGAATAGTAGGGTGGACCAAAACACACACACACACACACACACACACACACACACACACACACACAAAACAAAACAATATAAATCCAAAGCATTAAATATTTTAAAATTCAGCCCTTGCTAATTCACTATTTGATTGTTAGAGAGTCTACAAGTATATTAGACATAACAGGTGCTAAAGCAATATTTTACAACTGACCAAATAAATGAATGCATTTTTATTGATTAAAGAAATTTAAATAATATCCTGAAAATTTGCATGGGAAGGAATTATGAGTAAAGGGAAGCTAGACTAAAATCAGTGCCTTTCCCAACCAAGACTGAAGAAAATTAAGGATTTCTTCAATGACTTTGAACTTGTGATTTTCAAAGGCACAGCAGTTCTTATAAATTAAAGAATTTTTATATTTCTAATACACTATTATATAACATAAGTTATAATTTTTTCAGTAGCTTTTATTTCATTTTATAGAATAGCTTAGTTTAATAGGTTGTACATGAAAGTAATATATAGACTTTTCCTTATGAAGGATTGACTATTGTCAAACTCACCAAAGTACTAGATTTACTAAAAATCCAATTCTAGACTTTTAAGAAGAGTTCATGTGCACACAAGACATGTGGGAAGTGGAGAGAATAGAGGTAAATTCATTGACTGGAAAATAGGTTAAAAGATAGAAACTGACAGATCTTTGGGAGAAAAGGGGAATTCCAATGAAAGGTAGCAGTCTTAGCAGAATCATGACATAGAAAAGTTGGCTGGAAAAAGTCAAGCTACTTAAAAATTTTTAAAATAAGAAGAACCCTTTAATCTAATGAACACTTATGCAGAATACTAACATATAAATACGCAAAAGTTGAGCTATTTTGGTTTATACAGGGTTGAGAGTGTATAAGAACCAAACCGCATCCCTTGGCCTCCCTATCTCTATCCCAGTGGGCTCTAGGGAACACATTTTTAAAACAAATCTAGTTTATGCTTATTAAAACAAAAACAAAAAACCCTGGATCTAATGGAGCCTGCTCATTAGGCAGGTGTTAGACATTAATTTGTAAAAAGGAAGCATTTTCATCAGACTTACAAAGATGGAAATTTTCTTTTTGTTGTTGTTGTTGTTAATCCTCACCCAAGGATATTTTCCGCTGATTTTTATTTTTTTTAAGAGTAGAAGAGAGGGAGAAAGAGAGAGAGAGAGAAACATTGATGTGTCCACATCATTTGGTTGCCTCCCACATGACCCTACCAGGGCTGGGAATTGAATCCACAACCCAGGTACGTGGCCTTGGCTGGGAATCAAACCCACGACCCTTGGGTCCTTGGACTGATGCTCTAACTGCTGAGCCAAACTGGTCAGGGCAAGATGGAAGTTATTTTAAGGAATGTTTTCTTACCCCTTACCAGAAAAGTGTTTCACCATTGAGATTACCAGGTGAAAGAACCACTCCACTTACTTGAGATTCTTTTTCCCTTGACCCTCTCGGGGGATGGCTTTGTGGTTTTGTGTTGTTGTTGTTGTTGTTTTTAACTTATCTTTATTGTTGAATGTATTACAAATGTCCCCTCCTTTTTTCCCCCGCTTGACCCTTTCCTCACCACTCCCACCCCCTTCCTGCCTTCCCCACACTATTGTCTGTGTCTGTTGGTTATGCATATATGCATATATTCCCACCCCAACTCCCCCCTTCCCTTTGAGGTTCATCAGTGTAACAACCAATTTGTACTTCTTAATCCCTTCATCTTTTTCACCCAACCCCCCCATCTGGCAACCAACAAAAAGTTCTCTGTATCTATGAGTCTATCTCTATTCTGCTTGCTCATTTTGTTTGTAGATTTCATTGTTGATAGATAAGTATTTATTGCCATTTTGTTGTTGATATTTTTTTATCTTCTTCATCAAGAATACCCATCAACATTTCATATAATACTGGTTTGGTGGTGATGAGTACTTTAGCTTTTTCTTGTCTGGGAAACTCTTTATATGGCCATTGACTCTAAATGATAGCTTTGTAGGATAGAGTAGTCTTGCTTGTAGGTTTTTGCTTTTCATCACTTCAAATATTTCTTGCCACTCCCTTCTGGCCTTTGAAGTTTCTTTTGAGAAATCTGCTGACAGCCTTATAGGAGCTCCATTGTAGGTAACTAACTGCTTTTCTCTTGCTGCTTTTAAGACTCTCTCTTTATCTTTAACCTTTGGCATTTTGAAGATGATGTGTCTTGGTGTGGACCTCTTTGGGTTCATCTTGTTTGCAACTCTCTGTGCTTCCTGGACTTGTATGTCTGTTTCCTTCACCAAGTTAGGAAGTTTGCTGTCATTTTTACAAATAGGTTTTCAATTTCTTGCCCTCTGTCTTCTCCTTCTGGCATCCCCATGATGCGAATGTTGGTATGCTTGAAGTAGTCCCAGAGGCTCCTTACACTATCCTCATTTTTTTTTTTATTCTTTTTTCTTTTTGCTGTTCTGATTGGGTGTTTTTTGCTTCCTTATATTCCAAATCGATGGTTTGCTTCTTGGCTTCACCTACTCTACTATTGGTTCCCTGTAAATTATTCTTTATTTCAGTTAGGGCATCCTTCATTGCTGACTGGTCCTTTATTATGCTCTTGAGGTCCTCACTAAGTTCCTTTAGGTCCTCACTAAGTTCACTGAGCATCCTTATAAGCAGTGTTTTGAACTCTGCATCTGTTAGATTGCTTATCTCTATTTTGTTCAGTTCTTTCCCTGGAGTTTTGTTCTATTCTTTCATTTGGGACATGTTTCTTTGTCTCCTCATTTTAACCACCTCCCTGTGTTTGTTTCTATGTATTAGGTAGTATTTCTATGTCTCCTAGGCTTCCTAGGGTGGCCTGTTGTAGTAGTGTCCTGTAGGGTCCAGTGGCACAGCCTCCCTGGTCACTCAGCTGGGCCCTCAAGGTACACCCCTTGTGTGGACTTTATACCCTTCTTTTGTTATTGAATCTTGATTGCTGTTGGCACATCAGTGGAAGGGTTTTACTCAGGCTGATAAGCTGCAAGAGCTGGCTATGCCCACTAACTACCAACCTCTGACTACATTGGATGATCAGCTGTGCCAGGGCCTACCACGCACAGCAAGACTTACTTCAACAGGGCTCTGGTACCCACTGAGTCCATTCCTTGAGTGTGTCACTTGTGGAGGTGGTTGGGTAGTGGTGCTTCGACGTGGTCTGAAGCTGTCCACTGAGTATGCTGGCTCTGGGGCCAGATCAGCCACTGCCTGTGTTCTACCCAGGGCTACCAGGCATAAGCTACAAAGTGGTCTGCAGATGGCTGCTGCTTGTGCTGGGCTTGGAGGTATCCAGACAAAGCCAAGCTGTGAACCACGGTTGGCTGCTTCTAGTGCCAGGCCTGGGGCCACTTAGCGAGAGGTATGGGGCTTGCTGAGACCAGATACTGCTTGTTTGAGAGAATTTAGGAAAATCTGAAGCAGGAGCTGAAACAGGCCAATCCTATGGTAAAGCCACTGGAAACAGCTTGGGTGGGCCCAAAGGTGGGGTGAGGAAGGGCCTCAGGGAATCACCAGGGCAGGGCAAACAGTGTGAGCCAGGTTAATGGAGTCCCAGATATGGCGGCCATCTGCTGGCCTCATGGGGGAAGGGCTCACCAAAGGAACAGAGGCCTCCGCCAGCATGTTTGTCTGGGAGAAAGCTGCCTCTCCAGCCCTCGCCCTGATGCCAAGCAACTCAGTTCTTCCCCTTATGTCTCTGGCGCCTTTCAAGTTGCCTCCCCTTTGCGTTGGAGTTCAGAGGGAGTGGGTCCAAGTAAGTCCGTTCACAGGCCCTTTAAGAGGAGTTGCCTGGGGCTCCAGAAGCCTCAGCCTCTGTTCCCGCTGGATTTTACAGCCAGAAGTTATGGAAACTTTTCTTCCTGGCACTGGAACCCTGAGCTGGGCGCCTGGTGTGGGACAGGGACTTCTCACTCCTCAGGGAGGACCTTCCCAGCCGAGGTGTCCTCCTGGTTTTTATCCGCCACATGTGGAAGTGGGACCAGCCCATCCGTGCCTCCGCCCCTCCTACCAGTCTCGATGTGGCTTCTTCTTTAATTTGTAGTTGTAGGACTTCCATTCAGCTCAATTTCAGGCGGTTCTGAAGGATGTTTGTTCTGTTGTTTAGTTGTAATTTTGATGTGGTTGTGGGAGGAGGCGAGTACCACGTTTACCTACATGGCCAACTTGACCAAAGTTCTGGCTTTGTGTTTTTTTAGCTCTTGGATGTGGTCTCTCAGCTAGCCAAGCAGAATCTGCGAGTTCTGGTCCTGGGCCGGAAGCACATGCTAATGCCGAGTGCCCGGTGGAGAAAGGATGAGATGGAGAAGGTGCAAAAGCAAGCCAGCTGTTTCTTTGCTGACAACATGTAAGTACTGAAGGTAATAATTGAATTACACTATGCTCCTGTCATCTGCTTGTTACTTACCTATTTTTGCCATTTTTTAAAGTGCATATGTATGTATACTCAGCCTCATTCAAAAATAAAATAAAAAAGATTTGACACAGCTTACAAAAATAGTTCCTACAGCAGAATAAATTTAAATAGATTCAATTAAGAAATCAGGATAAAGGAGGAATGGGAGGAAGATAAAGTCAGAAGTGAGCTTATCAGAATGCACACCATAAGGTCCTCAATAGATCATTTAACAAATAGTTTACAACTCTGAGCACTTTCTGTGTTCTTGGAGAAACAGTAGTGAACAAGACCAACAAGTCTCTGACATCTTATGACTTACAATAAACAGGTAAACAAGTTATATAATCCCAGGCAGTGATCAATGCTCTGAAGACAATAAAGCAGAATAAGTAGATAGAAAGGAATTAGGTAGGGATAGGTCAGCAGTTAGTAGATGGGATGGTCAGGAAAGGCCTCTGGGAGGGGGCAAGTCTAAAGGAAAGCGGTGAGTCATTTGAAAAAGGGGAGGGGTGGTGGGAAGAGCATACCAGGTAGAGGGAACATCCAGTGTTTGAAAAGCAGGAGTGAGCCCTGGCCAGTTTGGCTCAGCGGTTAGAGCTTCGGCCCGCGGACCAGAGAGTCCCGGGTTTGGTTCCTGCTAAGGGCACATACCTCGGTTGCAGTTTGTCCCCGGCCCCAGTTGGGGTCATGTGGGTGGCAGCCAGTTGATGTGTCTTTCTCACATCGATGTTTCTCTCTCTCTCTCTTCCTCCTTTTCTCCCTCCTGCTTTATCTGAAAATAAATGCAAAAAATATCCTCGAGTGAGAATAAAAAACAAACAAACTAAAAAAAAAAAAAGCAGGAGTGAGCTTGGCATGTTTGAGGAAGGCATGCAGGCCAGTATAGATGGGCTGTAGCAGCAAGAGGGAAAGTAGTAGGTTCTGAGGCCAGAGAGAAGGCAGGGACCACATTACAGAGGTCCTGGTAGACAAGCAAGGGGCCTGGATTTTATTCTAAATATCAAAGGAATGTACTGTAGGCTACAGCTTCCCAGGAAGCCAAAGGAATATGGAAAACGTGGTCAACAACAGCACCCATAAAGTGAGAAGAATGCAGCTAATCAGGAGGAGCACAGATCCTCAGTGGCACAAGTGAACTTGAATATGCCTTTCGTCATTCATACTATATGCTGACCAGGTTTATTTCCAAATTTGCACGGATGATGTGTGTGCCTCAACCCCAAGTCTAGGTTTTATTAGGTTGAATGTGATAACTTCAAGATATGTCAGTATTCTTCAAACCATTTATTCTTTTTTTTAAAGATTTTTTAATATTGATTTTTAGAAAGAGGAAGGGAGAGAGAGAGAGAGACATTGAAATGAGAGCAAAACATCAATCAGCTGCCTCCTGCAAGGGAGAGGGGGAGAGAGAGAGAGAAACATTGATGTGAAAGCAAAACATGGATCGGCTGCCTCCTGCACGCCCCCAACCATGAATGGAGCCTGCAACCCGGGCTCATGCCCCAACCCGGAATCCAGTCAGCTGCCTCCCTGTGCACGGGATTTGCCCCACCAACTGAGCCACACTGGCCAGGGCTCAAACCATTTATTCTTGAAAAGGTAAAATGGCTTCCAGTACATGAAGGAGACTAACCCCTCATTCAGATCCCAAACGAAACCTTTATCCTTTAACTAAGTTCTTTTTTTTATTTATTTATGGGAGGGAATGCTTCCATCTCTCTGAGTAGAAGACAATAATAATGCTCTTTGTGTAATCACGTTAGGCAACATTGGGTAGACATCATGAGTACAAGCTTGTGAATTATTCTACCCAGGTTCAGATCATGGCCCTGCTATTACCTATCTGGCAAGGTGTTTCCCTTCTCTGTGTCTTCTTCATGTGTAACCCCCATTGAGATGTGAGTATTAAGTGAGATAATACTTGT
Organism: Tadarida brasiliensis; assembly: GCA_030848825.1. Taxonomy (NCBI): domain Eukaryota; kingdom Metazoa; phylum Chordata; class Mammalia; order Chiroptera; family Molossidae; genus Tadarida; species Tadarida brasiliensis. The sequence continues at coordinate 167,488,105 of CM061257.1, read as the reverse complement.
AAATAATACATGTAAAATTCTTGGCACAGCACCAAATACATGTTAGTTGCTGTCATCACCATTATTATTTTTCTTCAGTGGAAGAATTAGATAAACGCGAAGTGTTATAACCAAGAAGCCTGTTGGAAATTGGTCTTGTGCTTGATTTGGGGCCTATATTTATTGTACCCACTGAAGTTCCAAATCCAGTTCTAAAGATTGATTCGGTGGCCTTCTATGGTTTTGGATTTGAATGTTAAATTTTTAACGTTAATTCTGTTTTCCATTAATGTGCCAAAGAAGCCTTTTCATATGTACACGAGAGAGAATGTTATAGTGAATCTCACATAACTGTCACCCAGCTCCAAAAATTACCATCATCTGCTAATCTTGTCACATATAACCCCCACACGTTCTCTTTCCCTTTCTCTTCTTCCTGGAGATTTTTAAGGCATATTTCAGTCATTTTATCATTTTACTTGAAATACTTGAGTATATGGTAAACATTAAGTGGCCCTACTTTGGGTCATTTGGATCCAGGCATAAGTTATAGCACATGTTGCAATTCGACTCTCCTGAGCCAAGGTAGGTATTGCTGTTTTTATAGTACCCGTGCTAAAGTGGTAAGTGCTGATGCTGAGGGTCTTTTGGAGGCTCTGAGTCACTGGCTCTTCTCAAAGCAGGAGAGGCCTTTGGAGGCTGATCTGGGTGACTACCAAGAAGCTGCTTGAGACACCAGTTTCAGCTCTGAGGGCAGCCTGTTATTTTTGGTGGCTCCCAAGAAAGTGTCATCCTGCCCTATCAGTATGATGAATATTTCTTGAATTTGAATGAGGAAGGTAGAGGTGGGGACCTCTGTGGTAGATGAGGCAAATAGGGAAAATGCTCTGGGAACAAAGAGAGCTAACTTTTGAATGTGAAGAGAGAATTGCTGTTATAATTCTTCATTTTAGTGAGAGAGCCCAGTTGAGCAGTTAAGAGTCCCAAGCAGCATTCCCATCCCCTTACTTACCATCTGTGTTCTAGATAGTGTTACCTACCAGTTAAGGTGGTTCCTAAGTACCACTGAGGTCGTGTCAGTTAAAAATGCAGAGTGCCTCTAAGGAAAGTAAAATAAGTAAAAAACATGATGAAGAATGCTATCCTCTGCTGCCTCGGGTGTGTTTGATTGTGTCCTTTCTCCTGCCTGACTCAGCTCGGAGGATGATCCGTTCCTTCTGTATGCCACACTGCACTCAGGGAATCACTGCAAGTTTATCACAAAAGATCTGCTGCGGGACCATAAGGCCTGTCTACCTGATGCCAAGACCCAACGCCTGTTCTTTAAGTGGCAGCAGGGACATCAGCTGGCCATTATTAACAGGTGTCCAGGATCAAAAATAACTTTTCAGGTATGTCATCTGTTCTTTGCATAATGTCGACAGAGTTGAGTACATAGTAAGAATGTGGCATAATCAAAGAATGTTGCAACTTCTTGAGGTCCTAAGTGCTTTATTTTTCTGTTTTAGTTTAGTATTTGGATTTAGCCAGTTCCTGAAAACAGGATGTCAGCTAGAGCAAAAGTTTTTATAGGCCAACCCCACATTAACCTACATATTGAAAACACCTGAAACGTCATTGATTATGGCTCCAATTATGTTATTAATTACAAATATTCATACATCGTTTTTACTTTCCTACTTATTTGTAATATCTCAAAATTGTTTATCCCTATGGTTCATCATACTTTTATTTTTGCTAAGTAACTCCATTTTCCTGTTTAATTCACTTCTACAGCTTGGTCTCAATTGAATTCTCCTTTGATTTTAGTTTAGATACCTATAAATACAAAGATGTCTCTTGTGTGATACCAAAGGGAGAAAATCCAAAGGCGAGTTATTACAGAAAAATACACCAGCCCTGGCCTGTTTGGCTCAGTGGTAGAGCGTCGGCTCGCGGACCAATGAATCGAGGGTTCAAGTCCGGCCAGAGGCACTTACCTCGGTTGCAGTTTGTCCCCGGCCCTGGTCAGGATCATGTGGGAGGCAACCAGTCGATGTGTCTTTCTCACATCGATGTTTCTCTCTTTCTCCCTTTCTCTCCCTCCAACTCTATCTGAAGATAAATAGAAAAATATCCTCGAATGAGGATTAAAAAAGAAAGAAAGAAAAATACATTGGCCAATGGTAAATATGGTCTAATGGTTAAAAAATATGCAAAATGACAAATTTATAGAAAATATAGTATCAAATGATAGCACAGAAATGCAATCAGCATAATCAAGACTGTGGGAAACAATATAGGATAGCTGACCTGGTTCCTCAATAACAAAAGATTGCAAAAATAGCCCTGGCCGGTTTGGCTCAGAGGTTAGAGCATCGGCCCGCGGGCCAGAGAGTCCCAGATTCGGTTTCCCGCTAAGGGCACGTACCTTGGTTGCAGTTTGCCCCCAGCCCCACTTGGGGTCATGTGAGTAGCAACCAGTCGATGTGTCTCTCTCACATTGATGTTTCTCTCTCTCTCTTCCTCCCTCTCTCCCTCCTGCTCTATCTAAAGACAAATGTAAAAAAAATGCCCTAGGGTGAGGATAAAAAAACACTGCAGCCCTGGCCAGTTTGGCTCAGCAGTTAGAGCATCAGGTTAGAGCGTCAGCCCACAGACCGGAGAGCCCCGGGTTCGGTTCCTGCTAAGGGCACATACCTCGGTTGCAGTTTGTCCTCAGCCCCAGTTGGGGTTGTGTGGGTGGCAACCACTCGATGTGTCTCTCTCTCACATCGATGTTTCTCTCTCTCTCTTCCTCCCACTCTATCTGAAAAGAAAAAAGAAAAAAAAAAGACTGCAAAAATAATAGAGATGGAAAGGGAAGCTCTAGATTAAAAGAGAATTGAGAGATAATTCAACCAGTCACAATGTAATAACCTTATTACAATCCCTATTCAAACAAACTGTAAAATATATATACACATATAATAATTGGAAATGTGATTAGAAATTTGGTGATGTTAAGGAATTACTAATTCTTAAATGTAATAATGGTATTAATCTTATATTTACAAAATAAATCCTTATTTTTTATTTTTTTTAATCCTCACCTGAGAATATTTTTCCATTGATTTTCAGATAGAGTGGGAGGGAGAGAGAGAAACATTGATGTGAGAGAGACACATCAGTAGGTTGCCTCCAGTACAATTCCCAGGGGTCAAACCACAACTGAAGTATAATGCCCTTGACTAGAATCAAACCTGCAACTCTTGGTTCTCAAGCCTACACTCTAACCACTGAGCTAAACTGGCCAGGGCAAGTCCTTATCTTTTAGAGATAACATACTGAATTACAGAAGAAATTATATATCTGAGGTTTGCTTCAAAATAACTTTGGGTTGGGGAGGGTGGAGGCAGAGGAAAGGAAGTAGATGCATGAAATAAAAGTAGTCTTGAGTTGATAATGGTTGAAGCTGGTGATGGGTATATGGGAGTTCATTATACTATTTCTCTATTTTTGTATATTTGAATTTTTCTCTGTTAGATACAAAACTGATAAAAGCAATAAAGAGAATACTGTATGGTGTGTGTGTGTGTGTGTGTGTGTGTGTGTGTGTGTGTGTGTAGAGGGTCCCTAAACTTAAAAATGAAGCCCTCCAGAAAGGAACTCCTAATACTACTGCTCTTTGAAAATCCATTGTTAAGGAAGACAGAGAATATGTCTCTGAAGCAAACTGAGAAGTTATCAGAAAAGAAAGAGAAATGGCCAAGTATCCCTTCACTGTTGTTCTCATTGTTTGGTTCCCTTTTTGATTCAACAGCATATTCTCAACTATGACACAGTGGTACAAACAACTGGAGATTCGTGGCACATACCATATGATGAAGACCTAGTGGAAAGATGTTCCTATGAAGTGCCAACCAGATGGCTTTGCCTTCACCAAAAGACATAAAGACTCTTACCCTCGTGCTAAATTTGCATTTGGGTACCCTCCTGGTTGGCATCAGAGTTCTAAAGTTGATGCTTGTTTAGACCATTGCTTCTGTCTTGTTTGATCAGTTTGTCCTGTTTGGTCCAGTTGGTTTGTATTTCAACAAATTGATGTTTTAATTAAATGCATTATAATATCTTTTCATACTCAGTTACCTTTTTCCCCGTAACATTTGGGGGGTGGGGGCTGCTTAACCAGAGTTAGGGAACTCAGTGCAGAGTGAAGCCTACATTTCTCTTATTGGGCCATCTATTTCACTTACTTGGGAGACAAGCACTATTCCTGACCTCACCCTCCACCAATGGCAGAACCAAACCAGTTGGCCCTGAGCCCTAGGTCATTTCTAAACCCCTTCTCCCATTTCTGATATCATCTCATCCTCCACATGTTATCTCTTACCCATACTGAATCAATTATGGTCCTCTGTGATAAACTGGCCAAGATACTAAAAGCTTATTAGCAACTCTTATTTATCACCCAATAATTTGGGTTGGAGAAAAGGGGGACAATTCCTTCTTTTAGACTATGATCTTTCTTCTTCATTCTATAATGCCTTTTCCAAATTAGTGCAACATTTTGTGAACACTATTAATTCCATCACTTGGTATGAGGGCTTTCTAAAATATACAGCTTTTTATTTAAGTTTGACTTAGTTTAGCTAAGTGATTAAATTTTAATAGTTGCCTCTCTGTTTTACCCCTTTGCTAGCCAGCTGATACCTCACTAGACCTTGATTTTAGCTGAAAATATTTATGTCTGCAGCACTTTATGATAGTTCTTTCCTTATTCCTACATACCGTATGATTTAATATTTAAGAACAGGCAAAAACCAATCTGTGGTGATAAAAATTAGAATAGTAGTTGCCTGAGGAAAGGAGCACAAAAGAACTTTCTAAGGGTGACGGGTAGTTCTGAGTGATACTAGCATATATATATATATATATGTCAAAGTTCATCACTCAAAACACTTAAAATTGATGCATTTACAACAGTGTGCCTCAGAAAAATATGTTAGCATAAGAAAATAATTACATGAAAAAATGACCTTGTTGCCTAACTGGTGTGGCTCAGTGGGTTGAGCGTCGGCCCATGGACTGAGAGGTCCAGGTTTGATTCCTGATCAGGATACATGCCCAGGTTGGGGGCTCAATTCCCAGTAGGGGGGCATGCAGGAGGCAGCTGATCCATGTTTCTTTCTTACATCGATGTTTATCTCTCCCTCCCTCTCTCTCTAAAAAAAAAAAAAAAAAAATCAATAAAAAACAGCCCTGGCTGGTTTAGCTCAGCAGTTAGAGTATTGGCCCACAGACCAGAGAGACCCGGGTTCGGTTCCCACTAAGGGCATGTACCTTGGTTGCAGTTTGTCCCCGGCCCCGGTTGGGGGCATGTGGATGGCAACCACTCGATGTGTCTCTCTCACATCGATGTTTCTCTCTCTCTCTCTTCCCCCCTCTCTGAGGATAAATGCAAAAAAAAAAAAAAAAATCCTCAGGTGAGGATTTAAAAACAAAACCACATATTTTTAAAAAATGACCTTGTTTACATAAAACAATATACCTGGATATAAGTAGGATGTGTATTATGGACAGAGAGACAATCCAGGAAAAACAGAGGAGGGAATGTTTCATCTCCTTAACCATTTTCTGGATTCAACACTGCTGCACACCTAGACTAAAGTGCTTTCCACAAAAGTATTTGATAAATTGAGAGCATTGAAAGATCCTGAGAATCAGAAAGCTCTCATAAATCCAATCTGTTTATTTTCTAAATTTCATAAACTACACACTTGAAAAACTATGCTTTCAATGAGCTAAACTTTTTCTTAAGGAACTATCCTAATTTTAAGAAAAATTTTAAAATGTTGTTACATAAGCTTGTCTAAAAGCCTAATACAAATTTCTCACAAGGAACACACTGAGATGGGGAAGAATACAAAGAGAAGATAGAACTTTAGAGCAGGAGTGAGCCTCAAAGAACATAAAGGCCAACAGTAAGTAGCATTTTATAGAGGAAGAACAGACCCAGAAAGATGGAAAGGCTTCCCTGGATCCCTCAGCTATTAGTGGAGCCATTTCAACCATAACTTACCTCTTCCGATTCCCAGCCAACTATTCTTTCTTCTTCTGTACACTGATTTGGGCTACAAGAGTTCATAAAAACTCAGACAGACTGAGTGGTAGAGCATCCATTATTTGCATTTAGAAACTTTGTTAGCCACATAAGAGTAAGGGAGAATGAGAGAAAGGGAACAGGAAGTACCTCTTTAAGGCCCCCATTTCCAGAATGGCTGTCAGTGTAGAAAATTGTGGTAGGGAAATTACATTATTTTTTAACTATTTAATCGCATTCAAAAACAAAACCCTAATTCTGCTTGACGTAAATTAAGGTGCATCTGTTCTTTGTCCAGGTGCGTGGGAACCATTCTAGGACCACTCAAAGTAAATCTAACACAGGACCCTGGGGAGTGCAGGGATTCTCTGAACAAAGGCAGCTGGTAACAAACACCTCAGCTGCCTTTTTGTATTCTGGTCACCTGAGTGAAACAAGCTACCTGTCACGCAAGGTCCAAGATACAATGGAAAGAAGAAATTCTTTAAAAAGCTGTCACAGAGATTAAAAGGATCTTTTTATTTATTTATTTTTCTTTATTAATTTTAGAGAGAGAGGAAGGGAGAGGGAGAGAGAGAGAGAAACATCGATGAGCAAGAACATCGATTGGCCACCTCCTGCATGCCCCACACTGGGGATCGGACCCACAACCTGGGCGTGTGCCCTGACTAGAAATTGAACCCATGACCTCTTGGTGCATGGGTCGATGCTCAGCCACTGAGCCACACCTGCCAGGCTGAAAGTGTCTTTAAAGTCAGCCATAAACAACAAAGGTTTTGAAAGAACACTGACTCTGCCACTGAAAAATATTTATAAGAAGCTTTGTGCTTCCCTCTGGCATGCTTCTGAATTTATGCTGTCCTTTCCTCCTGCTGTTCTCAGACCCAAAAGAGAGAAAATCTCACAGGAGAAGCCTAAGTTCATTCTCTCGGAGGGTCCACTGGGACAACCTCAACTCATGTGCCTTGTTCTTCACTTGAAATTAACTTCTCTCTTCAAGTTCACACTTAAATATAGTTAGTGCTTCCATGGTCCTCTAGCAGATTTCTAAATTTTTTAAAAAACTGTCCTAAGGTACTATGAAATGTATCATACGTATTCACATTAGATTTATTTTTCCTTGATGTTTTCATTCTAAAGCAGGTGTGGAAAGGAAGGGTGTGTTGTGTAGGCACCTGAATTCTGTTCCATCATGGTGAGTCTTATCTTCATTTGCTAAAAATCAAAATTATCAGGGTAATTGAGGACAAAGCAAAATACAATCCAGATCTGGTGTTTTGCCCATCCTTCAGCAATTTGGAATTCACAGAGTGAAAATCTAAGGGAGCCCTTGGTGGAATGACTGGGAGTATAGGAATATAGGCCACTGTGATGAAATGGTGGTATTTAGATTTGGGTATTCTTTCCAGGATGGGACTTAAGCAGATAAAGTTCTCAGTAAAAGGGACCAGGCAGCTGCTGGAGCCTCCTGTGGCCCACAGGGTGAGAGTGGGGTTGCCAGATAAAATATAGTACTCCTAGTTAAATTTGAATTTCAGATAAATAACCATGTTTTTAGTATAAGTATGTCCCCAAGTATTACAGGGATATATACTAAAAATATTCATTGTCTATCTGAAATTCACATTTAACTGGGCATCCTGTTTTTTGTTTTTGTTGTTTGTGGTGTTTTTTGTTGTTGTTGTTGTTGTTGTTGTTTGCTAAATCTGGCAACCCTAGGTAGTAATCATATTGGAGGTAAGGGGTAGTGGGAAATGGAGCATCAGTATAGCCCAGCAGCCCTACAGGAGGTAGGAGAGGAACAAGGATTAGAGAAGAAGGGGGGGAGGAAGAAAGGAGAGAAGACCAGCTTTTGCCTGCTTTGTCCCAGTCAATGATAAGCAGTCTGCTTGAGTCTATATATATAAATGAAGGGAGTTCCACTAAGAGATAAAAGATCTACTTAGAGGAAACCATAGAAAACAGTGGGATGAAAGAAAATACGAGACAGGGATACCAAAGAGGAAATGTAGTAAATCTTGAGAAATGTTCTTTAATTTTCTCTTATCATGTCTATTTTATGTTGTTTCGAGATTTCCTTGAAGTCCTCTCTCCTCAAGTTTGTTCTTTGTTGACAATATTTGATTTGACAGGTGCTTCGAGAGATAACATACATAACTGCCTTTTAACCAGGAATCAAAATAAACAGGAAGACAATTATCTAGTCACTGATGGCAGCTAAAAATAGTTTTGCTACCAGAGTACTGTCAGAAGTACACTGTTATCAAGTGGATTGCGTTGTTAAGATAACCATGATAATTTGTTGTAAATAGCAGTGTCATATGAAGGTTTTTTGGTAGCTTCTGACAACAAATGTGCTGTAGAGAGTTCCTTCAACCACATTAAAATGACTACCCCAGTCATCTCTTTGGTGTTAGTTAAAATCCAGCCCAAGAAGCAAATAGTTGAGAAATCACTGGTAGGGGTCTTTAATTTCTAATATGGTAGAGACATAAGTTCATTCTAAAGAAACTAGGTGAGATTGCTCTATCATTCTCAGCTGGACTAGAGCATTACCAGATATGAAGTGTAGTTCACATCTACATATTTAAAGTCCATTATTAAAGCAGGTTTCTTGTGCTTTCTCTGACTGCATCAGAACAGAGGTTGTCAGTGTCCTGATCAGTGCCAGTAGAATTCCCTGACAATCTACTGTTCCTGTGGCTCTCTGGGGCAGAGTGGCACCCTAGGAGAACAGAATGGGCCTCCACCTCCATGAAACAGGCTCCTTTGGAAGTGGTTATAGCAGGTCTTCTGAAAAGTAAGTCCCCTGTTCACACCTGTTGCTTAAGATATACTGTATTACTAATTCTTTAAAAATGAATCATTCTTACATTTCCTTCCTCTTTTCAGTGACCTTGTCCCAGAATCCAGCGCCGCATTTCCTTTGTATCCTCTTTTCCAAAGCTGAGCAGTCTATTGCTATTAAATTTCTATGCATTTGTATGCCTGTTATATTATATGTGTATATACATATTTTTAAAGGATTATCTCTGGAAACTCTTTTGTGACATTTTTTTACCTGACAAAATGAAAACTTTCCCTTGTTCTTAATAGTCTTCTACCACTTGTTCCTTGTGTGCTCTCATCATAATAATTTAAATTCATAATGCTAGGCAGCCAGGTTAAGCTGGAGTGTTGCTGTGTACTGTAAAATATTACTCACATATTCACAAATGACTCCTCGAGGCTTCCTTGTGTTCAGAAGGAAATTTGTGTTCCAGAACGCTGTCACTCAGATAATAGCTATTGGCTCAAATTAAGGGTCGTGTCCTTTGGCACTTAGTCCTCCTCTGGCAGGAGTGGTCAAATCCTTGAAGGAAGGATCTTTTCCAAGTTAGGCCCTGTGAGTTGGAGAACTTCTAAAGAAAGAAACTCTGGTCACACCCAGTTTTTGAAGAGAAAGTCTCAAGAATTGCCATCTTACACCGATGAAGAACTTTTTATTTTTTAAAGCAAATCACGTGTGTCTTCTTGTTTGCTGACACACCAAGAGAAGTTTATGTGAAGAAATCTGTATTGAACAGTTTGTGCTTTATAAATGTCAGTAGATTTTTTTCATTCCACTCCCACTACCATTATCCACAGAGATTTCAACACCATCCACATTCTGGTCTCATTATTTCTTAACCTCTTAAACCGATTATTTTTGGCCTTTGTGAGATGGCCAACCTGGACCTTTTAAATTACTTAAAAGTGCTCCAGTTTCAGGAGTTCAAACTTTTAAGTTCTTCATTTTGACCACAGCCTCCTTACCTGCCCCACTCTTTTATCCCAGGCACCAGTTTCTTGGCCTGCTCTCAGGTGTATCCCTTCCTCACCTGCAGCCCTCTATTGTCCACCCCCATCTGGCTTCACTTGCCTTCTTCCCCACCTCACATCACTCTTAAAGCATTCATCTCGCCCTTGCCGGTGTGGCTCTGTTGGTTGGACATGGTCCATGCACTGAGGGGTTGCTGGTTGATTCCTGGTCGGGGCAGGTTTTGGGTTCGATCACCAGATGGGGGCTCGATCACCAGTAGGGGGTGTGCAAGAGGCAGCCGATGGATGTTCCACTCATCGCATGGATGTTTCTCTCTCCCTCCATCTTCCTCTCTCTAAAAGTCAATTTTAAAAATCTTTTTTTTTTTTTTTTTAAAGACAGCAGAGAAATTTAGTTTTATTTCTTATTACAACCTTTTGCCCCAAACAACATGGCTGCAGAGGTTGGACTTCTGTCCTTAAGCTGAAGCAGTTCAATAGCAATTTCCTCCCTTAAGCAAAATTGTGGAACCTAGCAATCTTAAAAATCTTTAAAAAAACAAAATAAAGCATTCATCCCAGGATGGCTTCAATAGCACTGCAGATCCTTTCAATCATTTTACCTCTGTGGTGTCCATCTTAGCAATTCTAAGTCTAATTTTGGGTGGCCCCAGACCATTCCACTTCTTTCACTCCTATACACTGTACTAATGCTAGAAAAGCCGTGAAGTTATACTCTTGGACCTTCACTCCCATGTGAAGGCCCTTTTTATTTGCCTTTTATTGAATTCCCATTAATTTCCTGAAGGAACTCTCCCAGCCTTTGTAATTTTAACTTGAAAAGTAGCTCATCTCCTGAAACCTCCATTTCCTTTTCTGTTAAATGGGGACGATGGCTGCAGTGGTACTTCTCCAACTTTAATGGACACCTAGGATGTTGTTTACAATTCTGATTCTGATTCAGATCTGGTGTGCCTGCTGACACCAGTGCTGCAGACCATATTTTGAATAGTATTTTGAGTAACCTCAAATAAACTGCAAGGTTATTTAAAAATAATAATACAAATACTACTATAATAATCATAATACACTCATGATTCTAATTCCTGAGCCATAACCTCATCATTCTCACTCTCAACAAATGACTTAACCAGCAACTAAAAGCCATGTGTGATAAGCCTCTTCAGCAATTTTTGCCCATTCCAATAACTTTCCTATCCTGACCCTTTTCTAGATTACTTTTCTACATCCTCCATACTATCACTTTTTGCTGACTTGGGACCTTGCTCTCTCAGTTAATCCCTTTCCACTGGCTCTCTTCCTATCTAACTACAAATATCCTTAGTCTTCTAGCCTGATGAAATTGTGCTTCTTTAGGGATAGTTTAGTAGCCAAACTTCTCAAAGGAAGAAGCCATCTCTATTTCTGGTTTCTTTCCAGTTCCACATTTGTCGCTGAACATTTCCACCTGGGTAGACTGTGGACCCCCAAGCTCAGCCACTTTGAAAACAACTCATCTTCACCTCAACAAAATGACCTCCTGCTTTACTTTATTTTTCCTGCTCCTTCTCCCCTGCTTGTGCACCTAATTGTGTTGACTTTACCTGCCAACCGTATGTTGTAGCCTAGTTATTCAACTCTTGACTACTTTTCCAAAGGAAATAATCCTTTTGGAATCATTCAGGATGTGCTCTTTTGTGGCTGGCTTCTTTCATTCAATTTTATGTGAGTTTCATTCGTATTGTTGCATGTAATTGTATTTCATTTGTTTTTATTGTTAGATAATGTTCTATAGTGTGAATATACCACAGTTTATCTGTTCTATTGTTGATGGGCATTTGGATAGCTTCCAGTTTTGGCTTATTACAAGGAGTGCTGCTATGAATAGTGTGTTACACTTAATATTAGGGGAGAGCTATTAAAAAATCTCTTGCAGATATTCTTTCCTTTCCATTCCCATTACGACTGCCTCAGTTCAGGCCTTCAGAAACTTTTTCACTTGCACTATTAGCAATAGCCTCCTGATTGATACCTCTATCATCGTAAATGCTGCACGGGTTTATCTTCCCAGAGCAGTGATTTTCAACTAGTGTGCCACAATAAATTTTTTTATAATTATTTTTTATTTATTTTAGAGAGAGGAAGGGAGAAGGAGAGAGAGAGAGAAACATCAGTGAGTGAGAACATTGATTGGCCGCCTCCTGCATGCCCCCCACTGGGGATTTGGTGCACAACCTGGGCATGTGCCCTGACCGGGAATAGAACCTGCAACCTCTTGGCACATGGGTCAACGCTCAACCACTGAGCTACACCGGCCGTTCACAGAATTTTTAAAACGTGTAATACCTGACTGTTTAGTCAGGGGTACTGACCTCTTTTCCCTTAGACTGTCAAATAAAAATATGACAACAGCCAACACAACAGCCATCTGGTGTGAATTAATCAAAATTATACCTGTTTCCTTTTTTTGTCATATCAGCAAAAAATATATTTTTTGGTGTGCCACATAATTAGTTTATGCGTGCCATGAGATGAAAAAGGTTGAAAATCACTGTACTAGAACATAATTCTAACCATGCTGCTGCTTTTACTGAAAACATGAAATGTCTCCCCACTGCCTTCCAACCAGAGCCTAAGTTCCTTTGCTTGACATTCAAGGCCTCCTCCCTGCATTTGTACCCTAATCCAAAACATTTTTGTGTCCTAGTCAAAGTGGGCCATTGCTACGCCCTAAACACAGGCTCTTTTAACCCCCTCTGCTTCTTTGTTCATGCCGCTCCCATTCCATGTTGTATTGTGATATCACCCACACCACTGATCCTAACAAGTAACACACAGTCTTTGTCTTCCCAAGCTGAACTCAGATATACTTCTTCCAGCAGGTGGCTTGCCTTCCATATGGACCAAGGTAATTTCCCATCTGCAATGTTTTGTTGGACCCTACCTTATGTATCATGAGCTGGCTCATGTTAGTGTTGCTTTCATTCATGTTTCATCTTCCCCACTAAACTCTGGTGGGGACCCCATCTGTGTGTCTCCCAGGGCAGCCAGCCCAGCTTCTTGCTCATAGGAGGGGTTCAGTAAATGTTTGTTCAATTGCTTTGGAGAAGTTGTTTGACAATGTCTTCCTGATTTTTACCTCTGATTCCCACTTCTCCTTTGTGAATTCCCCTCTTGCTCCTAGGGTTTTTTGCTTGTTTTTTTGTTTGTTTTTTAATCCTCATCAAGGGCATGCTTTCACTGATTTTCAGAGAGAGAGGAAGGGAGAGAGAGAAAGAAACATCAACTGGGGATGGAACCCACAACCTAAGTATGTGCCCTGACTGGGAATCAAACTCGAAACCTTTTGGTGTACAGGACAGTGCTCCAACCAAATGAGCCACCTGGCCAGGGTGCTCCTAGGTATTTTGTGTGTGCACTGGCTAGCTCAAGAACATAGTCTTTGGAGTCTGATGTTTTGACTAATCCTCAAGAAATAATTCATCAGTGTCCCCCTCTATAGTCATACCATTTAAACCCCTCCTATGTCCTTAATGCATTAAATGTTTATTTATTAGGCATCTACTATGTACATGGCATTATGATAAAATTTGCCTGTACCTATAAGACATCATTCCAGAGTTTATAATCTGGGAAATGTTTAATTTTTTATTTTTTTGATATTTTCATTTTTTTAATTACAGTTTACATTCATTATTATTTTGTATTAGTTTCAGATGTATAGCATAGTGATTGGACAATCAAATAGTTTACAAAGTGTTCCCATCGATATTTCCAGTAACCACCTGGCACAATACATAGTTATTACACTGTTATTGACTATATTCCCAATGCTGTACTTAATCTTGGAAATGTTTTAGATCTGTTGTCTGTAATTAATTTTTATTTTTTTATTTTTTTATTTTAGTGGGAGGGAAGGAAGGAGGGAGAGAGAGATTTGTTGTTCCACTTATTAATGCATTAATTGGTTGATTCCTGTATGTGCCCTGACTGGGGATCAAACCCTCAAACTTGGTGTATCGGGACGATGCTCTAACCAACTGAGCTACCTGGCCAGAGCCTGTGGTTGATTTTTTTTTTTTTTTTTTTTTGAAACTTACCTTTTTTTCACCACTATGAATGAAATGCAGTCGGTGAAGTTTGGAGGCCTTAGCTGAGGTCCATCAAGCCCTTTCACAGCAAGTAGAAAATAAAACTAGAGAACTCTCTTGCTTTCCCATCAATAACTGGGTCTCAAGAACTGGTTCCTAAATTAGTGACTGAAAATATTGGTGATAATGATCAGAAACCTCATTTGTTTGCTCTCTCTGCCATTATCCCAAGAGAATTTGGCTCATTCTGAGCATCAGAGATAACTTAATTTTGTGATAAGAAAATAGGAATTAGAGGAAGCCAATTAGGAAACCTCAAGGAAGAGGAAGTATCTCTAGGCTAAAGGGAAGGCTGTTGAGTCTTATTTCCTCTCTGTTCTTGACTCACTTTCTTGGTTCCTGGCCAACCTCTGCACCTCCCTTTCCCCACCTGATCAAGGGCTGGAGTGGCGTGGGTGTAAGGGTGAGGGTGATGAACAAAATGAATAAATTTAAATAACATTCATAAAGACCCAGTGAATTACTTGATTCTTACTGTTCCCATCCTCCTGTCCACAGTCATGGTAAGGCTGCATGTGTATGGCACAGGGTGTGTAACAATTGGCTGCTTTCCAAGTTAAGGAGACAGACTGAGTTTCACTTCTGAACAGCAGCAGAGTACAGTGCAGGTTGGTGCAATACCTGGTTTCCTTCTGTATTAGGAATACATCAAAGCAAAATAGCCAAGAATCCAGGCCTTACTAACCAGTACCCCCTCCTTTCACAGAGAGAAACTGAGTTCAAGTTTACTAGTAGGTGATTTATTTTCACTGTAGTGGTTAACATTTTTTTCCTCTATACCTTTAAGGCGGGTACAGCATGCTCATCTGTTTGGCCATGGACACCAGGTTAGTCTGTGGCAAGGCTCAAATTCAAATCCAGAGCTTCTGACACTCAGAGCAGAGCCTGACCATGTTCCAGATTCAGGCACCTGCCTTCCTCATCTTATTTTTCACTGGAACATTTGCTGGTCTCTCAAGCTATAGAGGTTTTCCTGTGTTATCATGCCTAAGGGGAAGTTGTATGTTAAAAACCACCAGCGGTTAAGCCCAGGCCAGCTGGGGTCTTCCATTACTTCTTCCAGTATTCCGTGGAGACTCACAAGAATTCTCAGTGTTTCTCCAAGCCCATGGCTTTCAGAAACAAAAGATCAGGCAGGCAGTCAAGCATTGGGTCTTCATTTAACAGGTAGTTTGGGAAAACAAAAGAAACATCAAAAGTTGTAAGAGGATAATACTGAAGTTGTTATAACTAAAAATCAATGGTAAACTGAAAGCTAAAGGTTTGGCTCTGTAGAAGAGGTCATTTTAGTTAAATGTCCTTTGGGTTGAGCTGATACAGGTTTATTCCCTTTCAAATCAAAAGACAGCATTATTATTATTAGGGATGACTGATATAATACGGCACAGAATTAAGGAAAGGATGAAGAAGGGAAATGACAGTTGACTGACTGCTATGTATGATAGATACCATACTGTACCCACAGTTGGTATTCAAGGGTGAGAGAACCACACCAGATGTTATGGACAAGGGAAAGGGGCTGGGAAGTGTTGTTTTATTGTAATCTGGTCAGGCAAGCGGTTTGAAGGGTTTTTGAGTAGAAGCCTAACCAAATGCCTCATGTGAGCACACCCCACCTCACATTTAGTGCCTCATTTGTGCCCTTTCCTTTGCTCATGAATTATAGAACTGGAGTACAGAGAAATCACCTTTTCTCCTTTCCAGAGACTCAGCCAGAATAACAACTCCTAGGCAGCCAACCACAGCTACTGGCATACAGGAAGAACTGCAGAACTGAGATTGGTGTGAGAAAGATACAAAGAAAGCCAGGTTCTTGCCCGTAGTCCTCTGAGGAAGCATTGATTGGTGAAAGTCTGGCCAGGGAGCTGGGCAGAGCTCTACCTCCCTCCACCTGTTAACCCAGAGCTGCTACATCTCTAGCTCTGACCTGGCCACACTTGACACTGGGGAATCCTAACTTTCCTAAGATACTCTATTACCAGTGTTTATGGCCAACATACAGGGCATTGTGTTTCAACACCTACTAATATCACATGGACACACAGTTACGTTTTATTTTTTTATTCCCTGGCTCTCTGAAACTGCCAACAGAGCTTCTTAAGCTAAGGACTAAATTTTTATCTTGCCTTTAAATGGCATATCATTCGGCATGTCTGCAGTCACTGGGAACCTACACTGCCACTCTTTACCTTTACCTTATGGGTAACCCCTACCTTCCACCTACCTCCACCCCCAGGGGGGAGAATGTGGGCCTTGCCAAACGGAGGCCCCAAGGAGATTTTCCAAGATTCACGAGATGTCAAGTCATCTCTGAAATTTTTCAAAAAACCAGAAAGTCATTTCAAAAAGTCTAACTTGGTGGCCCCACAGAGAGGAAGATCAAACTTTCCGCACCGACACAGCAAGTCTGCCCCCATAGGCTGGTGTTAAAGCTGCAGGCGTATTTGTACTCAGACTTTAGTGAAAGCTCCTCAACCCAGGGGAAGTCCACCTGGTTGTGTAGTTTAGCTGCTGCTTGGCACCCAATGGCACATATTCATGAAATCTGCTTCCAGGGGATTTCCCTTATTAATGGAATCGGCAAGGGGTTTTGTCTTTCTGAAAGATTTCCCAGAGGAATTCATTTGCCTATGTGGAAAAGTCTCAAATTCTAATATAAAATCTCTGACTTAATTTTAAGTTTTTGAGATCTGGATTTCTCATTTATTCACAAATCTCTTCAAAAAACAAAAAAGAGAAAACCCAAATAGTGTTTGGCATTGAAGATATATTGGGGAGCAAAACAGAATTCTAGTTTTCAGTTTGTTTTTATATTGAAAATGAGGTCGGCCCTGGCCGGTTTGGCTCAGCAGTTAGAGCATTGGCCAGCACTGGCCAAAGAGTTGCGGGTTCGATTCCGATCAAGGGCACATGCCTCGGTTGTGGTTCGGTACCTGGCCCTGGTTGGGGTTGTGCGGGAGGCAGCCAATCGATGTGTCTCTCTCACATTGATGTATCCTCGGGTGAGGATTAAAAGAAAAAGGAAAATGAGGTTGATTCCTTCCAGGAAGTATTCTTAAGAGTAGTAAAGTGTATATAGCATCCAAAATCCTATGTGTCTTTCAGAGCCCAGCTTAAATGCAACCTCAAGAAGGAATCAAGATTTGTTTAATGTATGAAATAATTCTTATGGCCTGCAGTGTGTGTGATTTACAGTATTCCCAAACTTCCCTGGATGGTGTGGTTCAGTTGGTTGAGCATCATCCCGTGCACCAAATGTTTATGGGTTCGATCCCCAGTTAGGGTGCGTGTGGGAGGCAACTGATCAATGTTTCTCTCTCTCTCTCTCTCTCTCTCTCTCTCTCTCTCTCCCTCTCCCTTCCTCTCTCTCTAAAAAACCAATAAAAATATATTTTAAAAATAAAATATCCCCAAACTTCATGGTAATGAATATCCAGAGGTGCTTTACAGTAACCATGTCTACATGAGAAGGAAAGAATTGCAGCTATGAAAACATTTCTCAGTTGTACCCTTTCTTTCTGTAGTTTTCAGTTCAGTTTAAGAGTCATTTATTGAACTTTAATTAGCCAGGCTCCATGCCAGGGGTGGTAGAGGATACAGAGATGAAAAGTACCCATCATCTGCCCTGGTGATCTTTGGTGAAGCCCAGGCATACAACTCTTTTTTTTTTTTTTTTTTTTTTTAGTTGATATTAGAGAGAGAGAGAGGGAGAGATAGAAACATCGATGAGAGAAAACATCATTTGGCTGCCTCCTGCATGCCCCCCACTGGGGATCAGGCCCACAACCTGGGCATGTGCCCTGACCGGGAATCGAACTGGTGACCTCTTAGTGCATGGGTCGACGCTCAACCACTGAGACACACCGGCTGAGCCATACAACTCTTTTTTTGTTTGTTTGTTTTGTTTTTTTGTTAATCCTCACCCAAGGATATTTTTCCACTGATTTTTTAGATGGAGTGGGAGGAAGGGAGAGAGAGAAAGAGAGAGAGAGGAACATTGATGTGAGAAAGATACACCGATTGGTTGCCTCCCACACACCCCCAACCAGGGCCTGGGATTGAATCTGCAACCCAGGTACATGCTCTTGACCGGGAATCAAACCCATCACCCTTCGGTCCTCAGGCTGACACTCTACCCACTGAGTCGAACTGGCCAGGGCAAGGCATACAATTCTTTAAGTTAAGCCAATATTTGACCATTTTGACCTACAAAAATGGCCATTTTGTTTGGTTCAGGCTAATAAAAGATTCAAATGATATGCACTGGGCATTTGGGGGAAAAGAGAACAATTGGTGGACTTGAGCTACTTAGAAGAGGAGATGGGAATGAATAGTACTTACATGAGTAATAGGGGTATGGGGGAAATGGAGAGTTTGAGTAGTGACGGGCAGTGCTCAGAGCAGTGCTGAGGAGGGTAGCCAGAGAATAGAAATAGGTACAGGTCAACTTGTAGAAAACTGAACACTAAGTTAAAGACAATTTTATTCAGTAGCCCAAAGAAATCTTCACAGAGAAGCAACCCAGTGAGATCTTGATCAAGAAAAATCATTTCAAGAATGTGGATCAGTAAGAGCCTCTACTGTGCCAGACCAGGCAATCTGTAAAAAGAGTCTAAATTTCCATAGTGGTGATAGGAATGAAAAGCACATAGTCATCCCAGAGGAATAATCAAATGATTTGGTAACTGACCAAACAGGAAGACAACAATAACAGCTGTTTAATGAGGATTTATTATGTGCTAGGTACTTTGTTTAGTACCTCACTTGCCTTCTCTCATTCAGTCCTCACAACAGCCCCCATAAAGTGGATCTTATCCAAATTTAACAGATAAGGGAATCTAGACTTAGGATGGTTGCTTGAGATCACATATGTAATAACTGTCAAAAAATGGGTCTTAAATTCAGGTTTAAATAGAAAAGGATGCATTCCTAACCCCTGTGCTGTAAGGGATCCATTTATTCAACTAATATATGCTAGGTATTTTTCAAGTTGCCTGAACTAGACTAGTGGAAAAAAAAAAAAAAAACCCACAGATTCTTGCCCTCATGGAGCTTAGATTGGTGGGGGAACATTAAACAGTGAACCCAGTTATGAATTATATAACAAAAAAGGAGAGCAGAAAAAGAAGGATCATGAGCCCTGGCTGGTGTGGCCCAGTTGGTTGAGGGTCCTCCCATGCACCAAGAGATCACCAGTTCTATTCTAGGTCAGGGCACATGCCCAGGTTGCAGGCTCGATCCCCTGTAGGGGGCATGTAGGAGGCAGCCGATTAATGTTTCTCTCTCCCTCTCTCTTCCTCTCTAAAATCAATGAAAACATGCTTTAAAAAAGAAGAAGAAGGATCATGATTATATGGAACAGAATAGGAAGTTTTGGAGAACTGTAGACTGCTGTAAGGCTTTGACTCTGAGGACTTGAAAAGTGTGCTATGAGAGGCAGGAATTTGCTTTGAAGGGAAAAGATGAGATAAGGAGTTCTGTTGTAAACATGTTAGGTTTTGAGGTACCATGTATCTCAGTGTGAAAAATATTCCATGGACAATTAGAGAAGACTCAGCATTTGAAAGGGTCCAGCTAAAGACCTAGGTTTGGGAGACATCAAAATAGAGAAGACTGTTGAGGCTGTGGGACTAATGAGATCACCCTCCAAGCAGCCTTACAGAGAATTCTTTTTATCTGTGACTATGCAGGCAAACTGTAGTAGGAATTACAGTACATGACACTCATCTAGAGTCTGAGGGGAAAAAATAACTCAAAAGGTCAGGAGGAGTTGGTCCTGCGCATAGGGACCTGAACCAAAGCAAGTGACAACTTTTATCAGTACACTTGGGAATTAAGCAGAGCTGGAAAGTACCCTCTGTGCCATAGAAGCTTTTTGCACTTACTATTTTTTTTCAATCATGTTTCAGTTTTGAATTTTTTTTTCAGGTTAATAAAATAGATGTTTATTAAAAAAAAAACACTCTTGAGAAACTAGAGCTTCCTCAAGAAACTGCTTTTAAGAGGTTCTTACAAATTTTTTCATTTAAATGGAAAGTGAGTTTAAGAGAAAATACATTAAAGAGGTAAGAAACCCTACTTCAGTATGTACTTAACGGCAGGCATTCAAGTGCCAGAAACCTTGGTATATCTGGCCTTCCTGGTGCACAAACTATGCGGGGAGGGGCACACAAGCCTAACATCATGTTTTGCATTTTATATTCATTAAATAGGAGTGTGCCTAGGGGTAAAGTCAAAATAGGCAGTTTTACAGTTTGAAAAACCACCCAGGAGCTACCTTGTCTGCTTGGAATTACTCTCGTTAGTCCATCCATCACTAGCCTGCTATGAGCCCCGTCCGTCCCTTCTGTCTTGTTCATTATCAATCAAGGCTACTTAACCTCATAATTCCTCCCTTCCATCTGTATCTCAACCTCAGCTGCACTTTTAAGACAGAACTGTCAGGGCTGCCGGCCAAAGGAACAACTTGCCTGGCCAGAAGAAAAATTTTCTCTTGCCAGTGGCTACCAGAACCCTTTCCCTTATGTACCAAAAATTAACGGCTGCAATCCATTTCTGCCCGCAGTAGGAAGGAAAGGGGATGCGTAAAGGAGAGGTCAAAAAGGACGCCAGCCATCTAGACGCAGGCTGGATATACAGGGGCCAAAACTAAGGAGAGAATTGTAAAATACACGACCCATTTAGGTCACACTGAATGGCAAACCACTACTCTCCGCCCCCAGAAAGTTTTTTCGTTCTTCTATAGTCAATTCTCCAGATGACAGCTCTAAACCGGCGCAACTAGAGTCCCAGCCCACCAGGCATCTTGAAGACGCTCAGCAGTGAGGCTCACGCAAGCGCACGCCGAAGCCCCTACGTCCGCTTTGCCTCACCCCACTAGGGGAGGGGCCTCGGAGCTGCGCACGCACTGACGCTGCAGACCTGAGTTGGGCGCGCAAGAGCGGATGAAGCGGGCCGCTGCACCGGAAGTAGTCGCTTGAACTTCCGGGGGGGTCTGTACGCCTGGTGTGGGATCTACGGGGCCCTGAGACCGTTCTTCAAGTGGGAGTACCAAAATGTCCCGTGGTTCCAGCGCTGGTTTTGACCGCCACATTACCATTTTTTCACCCGAGGGCCGGCTCTACCAAGTAGGTGAGTGAACCAGGCCTGCCTTTGGTCCACTCGAATTGCTCTGTCATGGTACGGCCTGGAGTTTAGTCCGGAGCTGAAGCATGGCCGGAGTTGGGACGGTAGAAGGGCCTAGTCTGGGTTGGCGTCCCGTGGTGGTCTCACCCCAGTCTGGAGGCAGGGATCAGGGGCCCGAAGGCTGAAAGCCTCTTGCTGTTAGGGCGAGCGGCCGCACCGCCTGGACACAATAACGATGTAGTTAAGGAAGGTAGAACCTAGAGTCTGACTCCGATTTCCTGACGCCTAGTCACTTGTTACATTTTGGCCTAGGTAGACTCAACGTTTGCACTTCTCTAAAGGGTAGATGGTTCCTTAACCTCCCAATTAAAACATCCCCTCTCCGTTTTCCTTTGTTTGCAGCATGCACTTCCTTGTCCTGTGGTGGTGGCATTCAGAGCCTTTTATATGCCAGACACTGCTGGTCCTAGGGGGTGCAGAGATGTCACACCCTCTTATATGGAAGCCCACTGCTTAAAGGGAGTGACAGATACATAAACAAACGGAGAAAAAGGAAAATGCCAAATTACAAGTACAGAGTTCAGGACTTTGGAAAACTGGTAGATAGAATGAGTGATTGTCAGTTCTAGAGGTGCTCGTGAAACTAAAACCCCCTTTTAACCCACATCTGTTTGACTGCTCCTGTAGTTCAAAAGCTGGTTCTGAATTGTAGATGAGGTATGGTGAACTAGCTGTTTACTGAAGAACAGCTTTAGTGGAAATAAACCCTAAGCTAGCTCCCAGTTATTCAGTATAACAGTATATTTTGTTGGATCGAAATGGTGTCAGGGTTTAGGTTATGATTATAATTTAGACCCTTAAACTGTTGTCATAGAGAATTTAATATCAAGAGAACCTGATTCACATCTGGCCCGTGATGGTTTTATTTTTTAGTGAGTTTAGCACCTCAGTGCCTTGGTGAGAACAATAATATCTGTGCTTAGAAATCATAAGGATGGAGTTGGCCTATAAATGAGGGTCTCTTCACCTGTACATTTTAGAAATAGAGTTAGGCCCTGGCCGGTTTTGCTCAGCGGTTAGAACGTTGGCCTGCGGTCCAGAGAGACCTGGGTTCGGTTCCCGCTAAGGGCATGTACCTCGGTTGCAGTTTGTCCCCCGCCCTGGTTGGGTCGTGCGGGAGGCAGCCACTCGATGTGTCCCTTTCACGTCGATGTTTCTCTCTCTCTCTCTTCTTCTCTCTCCCTCCCACTCTATCTGAACAAAAAATGAAGAAAAAAAAAATGTCCTCGGGTGAGGATAAAAAAAAAAAAGAAATAGAGTTAAAGCTAACTTGGAATGAAACCAGTCCGATATATGCCTACACACTGTATATAATGTAGCAAGAAACAACATCGTATTAGGTAATTTAGTAACCCTTTTAACTGATCCCCAATTGAAAAATATGATAAAGCCTGGCCGGTGTGTCTCAGTGGTTGAGCATCGACCCATGCACCAAGAAGTCACCGGTTGGATTCCCAGTCAGGGCACATGCCCGGGTTGTGGGCCTGATCCCCAGGGAGGGGCATGCAGGAAGCAGCCAATGGATGTTTTCTCTCATCAATGTTTCTATCTCTCTCTCCCTATCCCTACCTCTCTCTCTAAAGTCAATTAAGAGAAAAGAAACATATAACTTTTTACCAATAATATCTAGACAGAATGATTTTAAACTCTGCCTTGCTAAATAACACTTCCTTTGCTAATCAGGGTACTAATTAGACATTGCTAGGAAAAGGAAAGTGAAAGAATAGTTAGTATGAGCAAGCAGTATTGTGGTGAAGAGTTCAGGCCCTGGAGCCATAACATGGATTCAGATACCTGCTCTGCTCCATATTTGCCGACCAAATGATATAAGTCTAGCCTTAGTTTCTTTTTGCAAAGTTGAACTAATAATTCCTTCCTTTTGTGGTTGTTTTGAAGATTAAATAAGGTGATGTATATACAGTTGTTAGCATAGTATTAAGTGCTCAGTGAATATTATTAGATTCTTGTTTGATTTTTTGGCTTTTTTCTATTAGATTAGTTGCTCTGTAGACCTGGAATATTTCCCTTTTTGTAGTCCATCCATGCTTAGTTCTCTAGTGAAATATATGTACATTATCATATCATAAATGCTATTTCTTAATTTATAAACTTTAGAATCCACCTAAGCAAAGTATATAAAGATTATAGAGTGCAGCCCTGGCTGGTTTGGCTCAGCGGTTAGAACGTCGGCCTGCGGTACAGAGAGACCCGGGTTCGGTTCCCGCTAAGGGCATGTACCTTGGTTGCAGTTTGTCCCCGGCCCTGGTTGGTCGTGCGGGTGGCAGCCACTCGATGTGTCCCTTTCACGTCGATGTTTCTCTCTCTCTCTCTCTCCCTCCCACTCTATCTGGACAAAAAATGAAAAAATGTCCTCAGGTGAGGATTAAAAAAAAAAAAAGATTATAGAGTGCAAACTTTAATGTTGACAGTGGAAAAATAATGTAACAAAAAATGGGAGATGACAAGGGAAGGAAAGATCAATTGAAAAGTGAATATGCTCCTCATCTTCCATAGTTGGGACTCAAGAGATAAATGTAGTCTAAAGTTGGTAAATCAAAAAATAGAAGTATAAATTTAAAGTTAAAATGCTAACCATAATTATAAACAAACTTAACAGTGTGTGCTTGCAGGGAGTAGGGAGAAAGATTTTTTTACTGTCATTTGTACCCTTTGTAACTTGAAAATTTTCTGTTGACATATGTATTCAAATTGTGTGTGTGTATGTGAGGCAAAACTGTATAGCTATATACAGAAGTCTAATTTTAGGAATTCCCCAAGTTATCAGTGGGGCAATTAAGGCCCTGGTGGAGCAAATAAGCCTGGCTGCTTTCAAACCTCCCTCTTCTGCTTGCTGATCTTTTGCTGGATAGATTTGACAAGGAGAGGAGCAGTCACTTGAATTTGCCTGCCAGGTGGATATGAGCACTGCCTGCTTCTAAGAAAGGAACATGCTGCCCAGCAGGTGTGGCTCAGTGGTTGAGCATCGACCCATGCACCAAGAGGTCACTGATTCTGTTCCCAGTTAGGGCACATGCCCAGGTTGTGGGCCCGATTCCTAGTGTGGGGCATGTAGGAGACGGCCAATCGATGTTCTGTCTCATCCATGTTTCTATCTCTCTCTCCCTCTCCCTTCCTCTCTCTCTAAACTCAATAAAGAAAAAATAAATAAAAAAGAAAGGAACATGCTGATAAGGAACAGAAAAGAAATGGACTGGTGGAGGCAGACTGAAAAGGACAGTTTTCTAATCTAGAAAACTATATTGAAGCCAGGATTCCTGGGTTCAGTTCTTGCTACACACCAACTTTGAGAACTGTCTTCATATGTAAAATAGAGATAAAAATTCCACCTGCCTTATAGGGCTATAAGGATTTAATGAATTAATAGATGTAAAGTACTTAGAACAGTGTCTGTCACATAGTAAGTGCTCAATAAATGTTTCTGTGAAGGATACTGTCAGGAAGAAACAGGGTGGCTGGTAAAAATGGAATTGGAATTAGGAGTTTTACAAATAAATGGACTGAGAAGTACTTACTGTTTGTTTGCTTCTTTTGCTGTTTAAAAAATATTCTTATTTTAATGTTTTTCAACCCAGACTTCTCATGCCCTCCTTGAATCTGATTTGAAATTAAATGTCTGTGTATACACAAATATACATACCTATTATAACTACACAAAAGGTAATGAGGTCAAACACTGCTATGTTTTGAAACTTCATATTCCCCTTCCACGAGTGCCAAAGATTTCTAGTGACTCCATCTACTTGAATATCACCATTTGGAAGCACTATGAAATGAAACACACTTCCCATTTAGGTTATATGGTTAGAGAAAGACAGAATGAACAACTTCAAAAAATCCTAATAACAAAAAGTTTCTAGTCACACAGCATTGAAATTGAATATAGACACATCCTGCAGAGTACCTACCTGCCTTGCCCCCAAACATTTCTTGTTTTTTTAATAACCAAACTTCATAGAATGTATGGATCTCTCAATTTGTTTTTATTTTCCCAGCCCATGTTTGGGGGTGGGGGGTATTTATTTCCCAAAACTCAGTACAGCACTTTAAACAAAATTATGAGTGAGAAAATCTTGAGGCACATTCATATAATTGGCGGAACCTCAAAATCACTTGTAGATGCTGATAAGCATCCATAAAGGGAATGTGCATCTCCACTATTGCTAGCATCACACTAAGCAGGTCATACTTTGAGCCATTGTATGCTTGTCCTGAACACTTTGTCACAGTGCCTTTTATATTTAGCCCCTGTTTTTTCCTAGTATTACACAAATGAGTCCCAGAAAAGTTGGGAAAGTGTTGGGGAAATTTGTAGGAAAGAAAGCGAAGTAAGAGATTACTGTGGAAAAGAGGTCTCTGTATACAAAACAACTATTTATTAGCCATTTTGTTTGTGATCAAGGAAGCAGTTTACATTCTAATGTTACGGTTTGCTGTTAGGTTGAACAATATAAAACTGCTGATTTTGACTTTTTTTTTTTTACCTATAAAATGGCTGTTTCATGTGGTTCAACCAAATACATATAGGTACATATTTAAGAAATTGGGAACTCAACAGTTGAATATAATCCATTATAATTCCTCCCATTTAAAAAATGGGAAATGGGCTATCAGTTGGACATTCAAGAACAGATTACTGAGCCCTGGCCAGTTTGGCTCAGCGGTTAGAGCATCAGCCTGTGGTCTGGAGAGACCCGGGTTCCCTTCCCGCTAAGGGCGCATACCTCGGTGGCAGTTTGTCCCCGGCCCTGGTTGGGTCGTGCGGGAGGCAGCCACTCGATGTGTCCTTTTCACGTCGATGTTTCTCTCTCTCTCTCTCTCTCTCTTCCTCTCTCTCCTTCCCACTCTATCTGAACAGAAAATGGAAAAATGTCCTCGGGTGAGGATAGAAAAAAAAAAGAACAGATTACTGAGATTAGTGTAATTGTGTTTGCTAGTTTTGCAAGTTTCTGAAATTTTACCCAAAAAACCAAAATCTTTAGTAGTGATGGAAATAAAGTGTATAATTACTATTTCCAGCATTTGAATTCTGGCTTAAAAAAATAAACATACCTTTTAAATGCTACCCATAAACCATTCTGGGTTTTTTTTGTTTTTGTTTTTTTTAATCCTTACCCGAGGAAATTTTTCCATTTATCTTCAGATAGAGTGGGAGGGAGAAAGAGTAGAGAGAAACATCAATGTGAGAGGGACACATCAACTTTTTTTTTAATATATATTTTTTTTCTTTATTGATTTTAGAGAGAGAGAAGAAGGGAGAAGGAGAGAGAGATAGAAATATCAATGAGAGAGAACATCAGTTGGCCACCTCCTACATGCCCCACACTGGGGATTGGGCCCACACCTGGGCATGTGCCCTGACTGGGAATTGAACCAGCAACCTCTTGGTGCATGGGGTGACGCTCAACTACTGAGCCACACAGACCGGGCCATTGTGTTTTTTCTTAATTGACCTTCCTGCTCACCTCTGCTATATACTATGATATTACTTTCTACCCTACCATAATTTCTTTAGAAGATACTCTTTAATTATTAAGTTGTCTATAGATCCTTTACCTGGCAGTTTCCATTTTTCTTGAAATTATTACAAAATATATATTTTATGGTACTGTTATAATGGAGATTCATTTATACAAAATTTTATTGAAAATTACAACATAGTGAGTACTACAATAACAGTACAAAGAAGGGATACCAAGGGAAGTGACACTGCCAGGGAGAGCCAGGAAAGGTTCCTCAGAGAAGATGAATTGATCTAGGTGGAGATTAGATAAGGAACTTTGGGGGACCGGTGCATAGGTCAGTGTGACTGGAGTGTAGACAGTGACAACTGGAAAAGTAGATTGTAACAAAATTTTAAAGAGATTTGGGTACTGTGTTAGGGTTTGGGTTTTTGGACATAGCAAAAGTCTTTAACAATGACAGGATTATTAAATCAGAATGCAGGAGGACTGAGGGTAGAATTAGTATTAGAGTAGAAAGGGGCTAATGGCAGGAAGACCAATTAGAAGAAGCTAGTTCACTAATCCATATAAACCCTAATGAGTGAACTAAGGTATTGAGAGGGAAAGTGTGAAGAGGAGACTGAGTAGATGTGAGTGGACATTTGAGAGAGAAAAGGTGAAGAATCAAGGATGGTACCCAGTTTGTAGCTTGAAAAACTGAGTGGTTAGTTAATACCATTATTTGAGATAAGGACTATAAGAAAAGTAGCAGATTTATAGAGAGAGTTGTTTATTTTCATACATGCCTGTGGGTGAAATAGGCATTTGCAAAGTATGGGTTCAGAGGTAATGATGACAGAGCAGTGATAAGATAAAATCATCCAGGGATAGGGAGAAATGGCAGAATCTGGCTGAAGAGATGGAAGCAGTGAAAGAGACTGAGAAGGGAAGTTCAGAGAAGTAGGAGATGAACAGTAGGAATGATATTCTTTTTTTTTTTTTTTTTCTTTTCTTTTTTATCCTCACCCGAGGACATTTTTACATTTATCTTCAGATAGAGCAGGAGGGAGAGAGAGAGAGAGAAACATCGACGTGAGAGAGACACATCAAGCAGTCGCCACCCACATGACCCCAACCGAGGCCAGGGACAAACTGCAGCCGAGGTATGTGCCCTCAGCGGGAACCGAACCCAGGACTCTCTGGTCCGTGGGCCGAGGCTCTAACCGCTGAGCAAAACCAGCCAGGGCATCTTTTTTTTTTTTTTAAGAGATAGAAACATCGATCGGCTGCCTCCTACATGCCCCTCACTGGGGATTTAGCCCACAATCTGGACATGTGCCCTGACCGGGAACCAAACCGGTGACCTCTTGGTGCATGGGTCAGTGCTCAACCACTGAGCTACACCGGCCGGGCTGTACCACATCTTCTTTATCCAATCATCTATCAAAGGATACTTTGATTGTTTCCATGTCTCGGCCACCATGAATAGTGCTGCAGTGAACCTATATAGGAGTACATATACCTTTGCAAGTACATGTTTTCAAGTTTTTCGGGTAGATACCCAGAAAAAGGATTGCTGGCTCATATGGTGACTCTATTCTTAATTTTTTGAAGAACCACCATATTGTTTTTCATAGTGGCTATACAGTTTATATTCCACCAGCAGTGAATGAGAGTTCCTTTTTCTCCACAAGCTCCCCAACACTTGTTATTACTTGTCTTGTTGATAATAGCCATTCTATCAGGTGTGAGGTGGTATCCCATTGTAGTTTTGGTTTGCTTTTCCCTAACAGCTGGTGGCATTTAGCCTCTTCATATGTCTATTGGCCATTTGTATGTCTTGGGAAAAGTGTTCAGGTCTCCCATTTTTTAACTGGTTGTTTGTTTGTTTTTTGGTTTTTTTTCAGTGTTGAGTTGTATGAGTTTTCTATATGTTTTGAATATTAACCCCTTGTTGGAGCTGTTGTTTACCATATCTCCCATTTGGTTGGTTGCCTTTTTGTTTTGTTGGCAGTTTCTTTTGCTGTGCAGAAGCTTTTTAGATTGATTAGTCCCATTCATTTATTTGTGCTTTTACTTCCCTTGCCTTTGGGTCAAATGCATAAAATCTTCTCTAAGACCATAAAATCTCTGAGGGTTCAGGTAGCTCAGTCGCTCTGGCGGCGGGTAACCAGGAACAGGATGTTTTGAATTGACAAGTGTTGGACAACAGGAGTCAGTCCCCATGGAGATTACCTTTGATAACAAATTTCTGGGGAATAGCTGAGTTTTTGTTTTTGTTTTTCAAAACTGCTTCAGCAAGATGTGGAAAAAGAAAGAGGCAACGGAAACTCATCTGATTCCAGATGTGATGATAGAAGTGGGCCCCCAGGAAATCTCCCCGGAAGAATGGGTCAAATTAATCATCTGTGTGGTCCCAATCCTTGTCCAATGGCTGGTGGATGAGGAAGGTAAATGTCTGCTTTAAGAAGCAGACAACTGGATGTGCACCTTCATAACAGAAGGAAACCATCAAGCAATGGAAGGATATTTTTGTTGGATATAGAATTCAGAACTGGTGGTTTTTCTTTCCACACTTTAATGATGTTCCACTATCTTCAGTGAAGTCTGTGGAATTCAAATCATTGTTCTCTTATGTATAAGCTGTTCTTTTCCTCTGTTTTCAAATGTTTCCCTAATTTTGCTTTTCAGGAATTTGAATATAGTGAGCCTACGTGTGGTGTTCTTTGTATTTATCCACTTAGAGTTTGCTGGATCTTCAATCTGAAATTATTTTATGTCTTTTGCCATATTTGAAACATTTTTAGCCATTATTTTTTCAGATTTTTTTTTTCTCCACATAGGGCTACAGTTATACATATGTTATACCTTTTGATGTTGATCCACAGACTTATTGTCTTTTTTAATCTTACTGATTAATTTTCATATCCATTCACTTTTTATTATCTTCATTCTGCAGTTAAGTACCTATTTGGTTAATTTTCTTATTCCAATTATTTGTCTCAGTTCTACAGTTTCTATTTGGTTCTTTCGTACTTCCTTTACTGAGATTTTTCTATCTCATTTCATTTTGAGAATATTTTCTGTTATGTCATTGAGCAGAGTTTTAATAACTTTGCCTGCTAATACAACATCTGGGTTATCTCAGGATCGGTCTCTTGCAAATGGATCACATTTTCCTGGTTTTGGTTTTTTGGTTTCTTTTTTGGTATGCTGACTAATTCCGGATTGTCCTGGACATTTGTGAATGATAGGTTGTAAAGACTGGATTCTGTTATAGTCCTCCAAAAGAGTATTGATGTTCTTAGACGCAGTTCAGTTCATCTGAGTGGCAGCTCAAAATCTCACTTTTCATCCTTAGCTAGGCTGCCTGGAGTCTGTCTTGTACATGTGTGTTTAATGAATCAGCTAGAGATTTGGGCACCATTTTATATAGAGAAGTTGGGACTCTCCCTCTCTGGCCCTCTTCTTTCTCTCCCTCATTTTCCAGCATCACTGATTACCCCACAACTGCTCTCTAGTTCTCTAGGCCAAAAGGACTGAGTTTTCTATGGGTGTTTAGCCCTGACTGGGACCTGGATTCAGGCTATAGGCCATGAAAATTGGAAACATCCCATGCCATTCCTTTCTTCCAAACGTGGACTCCCCCTCTAGAATCTGCCTACTTTGGGCCACTTTCTTGTATCTTCAAGTAGTTACTGTTTTGTCTAGAATTTGTAGTTTTTTTTATCTGTGTAAGGATGATGTGGTAGAATAGAAGCTTTATTGGCCATATGAGAAGCAGCACTGAAAAGCATTTTGCAATATATTTTAGAAGTTATTTGTAATATGGTATTTTAAAAGTTGTTTGCAGTGTAATGGATTGGTAAACATGGTAAAATTAACCAGTTAAATCTAAGCTAGATTTGAGGATTTCCTTTAAGATGATTTTTTTTAGTCTTTTTGCTCTGTTCTTTTGTTTTCTCTTCAATATATGACCATTTAGAAATATTTGATAAAGGATTTTTACTTTTAGCTTCTATTAAAGAAAATTCTTTGGTGTTATAGGTAGTATCTTCCTTGGCTGGTCCTCATTACCAATGGCTTTTTGAACAGATGAGGCCAAACCTCAGACCCAGTGCCCAGAGTAATACTTCACATAATTTTAAAAGCATCTATTATGTGTGAAAATGTCGATACTGATTGGAGTTATGAGTAATTTTTTTCTTTTATATTATCTTCTTTCTTTTCATGTTTCCTACAGTGAGCATATATTCATTTCTGTTGCTGTTTTCCTAATTACAAAATGCATGTTTATATTAAATTTAAATATTATGGAAATATGTAACATAGGAAGAGGGATAGTCTCATTTACAATTCTACTCTGGAAAGGCAGACATTATCAGCTAAACTACATGGTGTCAAAGTAGTTTGTGCTACTACTTTGATCCAGCTGTTTTAACCTGAGTAATAGTTTGACAGCAACTATAAGTATACAAGCTGAAGTTTGTTATAGACAAACTAAAGAGTCCTATAAAAATATGATCCAGAAAAATTCAGCTTGGTAAGGAAAAAAACAATATAAAATAATCTAAGAGCAATTAAAACTATGTGTGGTTAAATTAGTTATTGGCCAAAAATTAACAGAAATAATAAATCTTGAGAAAATTTAGAACTAAATTTGACCCAGATAAACCAGACTTAGTAGAAATATGGCCACAAAACCAACTTTTAAAATGATAAAACATAATTGATAAAGATTTGATATAATAAATTAACTAAATCTTTATTTGAAGTTTGGCCCTTGAGCCTGATAAAAATGATTTCAGTAAAATTAAAATGGAGTTGGTTTAACTATGATTTATTATTATCATTATTTTGACATTTCAGTCTTAGCATTCCATATTAGCTCTTATAGGTCTATCTCACTCTTTTTTTTTTTTTTTTTTAAATCTGTTTTTATTGATTTTTTAGAGAGGAAGGGAGAGAGTGATATATTGATTGGCTGCCTTCTGCACGCCCCCTATTGGGGGCCAAGCACACAACCCAGGCACGTTCCCTGACCCGGAATAGACTGGGACCTCTCAGTCCATGGGACTGATGCTCAATCCCTGTCTCACTCTTTCTAATGACTGCTTATTGTCCCATTGCATGAATCTATGATAATTTATTCTGCCTTTTTAAACAAAACTATTCTGTTTTCCAGAATATGCTTTTAAGGCTATTAATCAGGGTGGCCTTACATCAGTAGCTGTCAGAGGGAAAGACTGTGCAGTAATTGTCACACAGAAGAAAGTACCTGTAAGTAATACTGCCCACATAGTCGATTATTACAAAATATGTCAGAATTTTTTACGAGTTTACACAAAGGGATATTATTATCTATATATGTTAACATTATTCTTGCTTTGACTCTGCTTTCCTATGTTTATTGAGCAACTATTCACAATTTAATGAGTAGACACAATTAACATGTTAAACTTTGTGATATAATGATAAGCACAGTGGGGTTTCTAGGTCCTTTGTCTTCAGGGACCTTGGAATACGTTTTGATGAGCTATAGTTCTTGCCCATGGAAACATACCATCTAAAAAAGGAAAATAGAGTCTCCCTTCCCTTTTTTAAAAATTGGTGTTAACTGTAAAGTGAACAAGACATTTATTATATAGTGTATTGTTATAATTCTACAGTATTTTTATCACTATACAGAGACCTATGATTTTTTTTTTTAATTATCTTGATTTATTTTGTTCATTAGGACAAATTATTGGATTCCAGCACAGTGACTCACTTATTCAAGATAACTGAAAATATTGGCTGTGTGATGACAGGAATGACAGGTAATTGGCTCAGTGTCTACTTAGATTTATTTTCTTCAAATTATTTTTGAGTTTTATACTGATTTTAAAATGCTCCCTTTAGTGCCTTATTTTTTCAGGTGATATGAGTAGATTTGCAGTTTTCTAAAGCTAGTATCAATATCTCCAGAGTATTGTGAGCTTTTTTGAAATCATGAGTATAATAGAATTAGATAGCTATATTACTATTAGGGAAACTGGGCTGAGGCCCCTCTCATAGTTGATTTATTTCAGATGTAGTTAATAGTGTAAGGAGATGTAACTCATTATATCTCAAACCTGGTAATAATGACACTGGTTAAAAGTAGATGAGAATTATAAAAAATTACTTTGGGTTGCTATTTTCGGAAACCAAGGGAAATTCAAGCTTACCAAAAAAGATCAAGAGAAACATTATTCTCTCTTCTTAAAACTTGTCCTTAGAGAGTTATTAGTTATAGAGACTGTTTTGACAGCTGATGAAGGGCTCAGAATAAAAGGGCAGTACTGTGTATAGAACTTCATCTTAAAAATTTTTTTTTTGTCATGTACTTGTTGCTGAGTCATTCACTATTCATTGGTGGGAGAAAAAGCCATAGTGGACTACTTCTGCTTTCCTTAAGTCATATGGAGATATATATGGAAAATTGTCTGACTTGGAGGTTCATTCTTTCCTTCTAAAGAAATAAACCTTTTTTATGCTCTTAGCTGACAGCAGATCCCAGGTACAGAGGGCACGTTATGAGGCAGCTAATTGGAAATACAAGTATGGCTATGAGATTCCTGTGGACATGCTGTGTAAAAGAATTGCTGATATTTCTCAGGTCTACACACAGAATGCTGAAATGAGGCCTCTTGGTTGTTGTAAGTATTCTAAGAAGTCTCCCAAACAATAGATGAATTTAGAATTTTTTTTAGAGAACATGCATAAAGAAAGTTATTTCAGTAACACCTGGGTTCTGAACATGTGGTTTGGAAATTATATAAAGTGAGAAAATCTTTATAATAAGTCAGCAATGAAGGGTAGGTTTCACAACAGTATTTACAGTGTTATCTTTAAGCTTTAGATGCTATTAGACTTTTTATCAAAATATTTCTATTTAGGGTATGTGATTTGAACATTCCAAGTTGCTGTTATGTTAGGCTGTTGTAGTAGGGGTTCTACAGTAATTCTAGATTACTAGTTCAAAGGAAATGCCTAAATTAGGCATATTAACAATGTAGTTGTTTTTTGACCACCCTGAAGAATCAGGCTCACACACATACACCTGTGATTCATATTTTTAGAATAATTTTTTTTTTTTTTTTTTTAAACAAGGAAAGCCATGGCCAGTTTGGCTCAGCAGCGTCAGCCTGCGGTCCAGAGAGACCCGGGTTCGGTTCCCGCTAGGGGCACATACCTCAGTTGCAATTTGTCCCCGGCCCTGGTTGGTCGTGCGAGAGGCAGCCACTCGATGTGTCCCTTTCACATCGATGTTTCTCTCTCTCTCTCTCTCTCTCTCTCTCTCTCTCTCTCTCTCTCTCTCTCTCTTCCTCTTCCTCTCTCTCCCTCCCACTCTATCTGAACAAAAAATGGAAAAATGTCCTCGGGTGAGGATAAAAAAAAAACAAGGAAAATTTTATTGGTAGAGGGATGTGATTTACTGATTTTAGACTTGACATAATAAATTATCCTGAAAAATGCAACACGTTTGTTTTTGACATAGTCTTCATTTCTTTGTGAAATTAAAGCAATGTAATGACTTCTTTTTAGCATCTAATGCTATTTTTTGTCCTCTCAAAAATTCTTGATTTCTTCAGTGATACTCTTTTTCCCTCCATCTCACTTTCCTTAGCACATCCTCTTCTGCTGGTCTCTTAGTGATGTAGCTCACTAGGTTTCTCTCCCTAGTCCTTCTCTCCTTCTTGTTCTGTCTGTCTGGTCTCACCCACTGCCACATTAGCTTTATCCCAGTCCCTTCCTCCATTGTCCAGCAGATACTTCAAATTGAAATCATTGCTGTTTCATCCGCTACTTTTCTTTTCTATCCCCACCCCACCTTCCCTTGTCATCTGATTAGTCATCAAGCTTTTCCTCTCCATTTCCTCTGTCACTTTTTCATCATCTCTTGCCTTTGCCACTAAATTTACCTGTCTCTTCTCTCCCTTCTCACTCTTTCATAGTCTGTCTTTCATATTGCTACATGAGTTATCATTCTAAAATCAAATTTTGGTTGTTGCTTCCTTAGAAAAACGGGTTACTATTGGCTAGAGTGTAAATTGCAAACTCCTTAGTATGACATGCAAGACTCCTTACAGTTTACTCCCAGATTGGGTCTTTCTTGTGCTGCTTCCCTTCCTCATCTGAAGACCCGGTAATACACAGATCATTTGTCATTCCCTGGGTGTGCCCTGACCTTTCATGTCTTGTTCCTTTTGCCTTGTTTGCCCTTCATGTCCTTATCACCTATTAAACCCTGTTCATCTTGCAAGACCCTGGGGTAGAGAATTGTTTTCTTGCTTCCCCCAGGCAGTAAGTGGCTATCTCTTTCGTGTTACCCTTGTACTTTATATATACCAAGTATAAAATGTAAAGAAAATTACAGGGTGACATAATATTGGAATAAAGCAAATGTCTGAACATAGTGTTTGTCAATAAAATAAGATTGAAAATTCCTCATTAGAAGACTCTATAAAACATCTATAAATGTAAATAAAGTAGTCAGTTCATACCGAATTTTAGAAGATGACACTTTTAAAAGAGTTAAGAAAGCAGGAGTTAAGCCATTCTTTAAATACTTTGTTACCTGCTCTGCTGAGTAGAAAGAAGTTCGGTGGTGGTGGCTATTTTAATTATGTCGTATGTCATTCTAATAACATTAAATTTGTAGTAAATTTATGTACAGAATTTAGAATTACCAACAGTAACAAAGATGAGTAGTGTAGAGGTGAACATTAGCCCCGAGGTGTATTTCACTTTGCTCCAGCATTCCCAGCGTGTGTTTGTTACATATACTTTTAGTTAATCAGAAGTTCTTAAATTTAAAAAAGAGAGAAAGTATTTCTTGTCAAGTTAATTTTTTTTTTTGGGGGGGGGGGTACGTGCCCCTAGCAGGAACCAAACCCAGGACTCTCTGGTCCGTAGGCCCACGCTCCAACCGCTGAGCCAAACCGGCCAGGGCTCTTGTCAAGTAAATTTAAGAACTACTGAGCTAAAAGTAGGTCAAGCTACAGCAAAACACTTTAGAACACTCATAAGCTATTGTATATTGTTTTCTCTAAAAGAATTATATGAAAAGTATATTTTCCAAATTTATTTGACCAAGTAACATCTTGAGGAATTAGGGTTCAAAGGAACATGCTTTGAGTAATAGCAAGGATTCAAGAAGTTGTTTGTGAATTACATTTGTGATAATTTGAACTTCCTAAAAACCTGTGATAAAACCTTTTGCAAAATGGAAATTTTGGTTACCTAATTTATATGTGGTGATAAACTGTATTTTGTTTATCAGTTTTATTAAAGCAAAATACATATTCTAAAATAGATGGCCAGAGTAATGATTAACAACAGCTATATGACAACACAAGAAATTTTGTTGTATAAAGGTATAAGATATTTACTGAGTGTCTTTCTTTCTTGTTAGGTATGATTTTAATTGGTATAGATGAAGAACAAGGCCCTCAGGTATACAAGTGTGATCCTGCAGGTTACTACTGTGGGTTTAAAGCCACTGCAGCAGGCGTTAAACAAACCGAGTCAACCAGCTTTCTTGAAAAAAAAGTGAAGAAGAAATTTGATTGGACATTTGAACAAACAGTGGAAGTAAGTTAGCTGAAAGAAGCTGAGTTTTTTTATGCTATATAGAATAGTGGAGATCATTGCATACTTGATGGGCTATAAACTATTCCTGGGTTATATCACAAGATCCAGGTTTGTCAGCATAATAGTAAAATTAACATTGCTGTCATTCAGCTGGCATGGGAACAATGAGGACTGCTTTTATTCATGTGATTCCCTATCTCATTTCATAATGTATTTGAAATTGCTTTCAACAAAACACATATAAAGTAGAAAAATATAAAAGTAGTAATCAAGCCCTGGCCAATTTGGCTCAGTGGTTAGAGCCTCGGCCTGCGGTCCAGAGGGACCCAGGTTCAGTTCTCGCTAAGGGCGCGTACCGTGTTTGCAATTTGTCTCCGGCCCTGGTTGGGTTGTGCGGGAGGCAGCCACTCGATGTGTCCCTTTCACATCGATGTTTCTCTCTCTCCTTCTCTCTCCCTCCCACTCTTATCTGAACAAAAAATGGAAAAATGTCCTCAGGTGAGGATATAAAATAATGAATGGATGAATGAATGGATGAATGAATGAATGAATGGATGAATGGATGAATGAATGGATGAATGAATGAATGGATGAATGGATGAATGGATGGATGGATGGATGGATGGATGGATGGATGGATGGATGGATGGATGGATGAATGAATGAATGGAAGGAAGGAAGGAAGGAAGGAAGGAAGGAAGGAAGGAAGGAAGGAAGGAAGGAAGGAAGGAAGGAAGGAAGGAAGGAAGGAAAGAAAGAAGGAAAGAAAGAAGGAAAGAAAGAAGGAAAGAAAGAAGGAAAGAAAGGAAGGAAAGGAAGGAAAGGAAGGAAGGAAGGAAAGGAAGGAAAGGAAGGAAGAAAAGAAAGAAAGAAAGAAAGAGAGAGAGAGAGAGAGAGAGAGAGAGAGAGAGAATAAATGAAATAATGAATGAATCAAGTAATCAAGACTAGACCTAAAGGCCTGCATGGTTAAGACTCAAATTAGGCTTAAGCTTCTTGGTAGCAAAAGTGAACACATTGAGTCCGTAATGTTGCTCTTATGGTGTGCTAAAGAAAAAATAAATAGACACACACCAAATTATCAGGAGAAGCAGACATCTTCCTAGTAGAAGAATATGCTCATAAATGACTTGGCAGAGAAATTATATCTGGAATGCAAAAAGAGAGCTAGCTTTATGCAGGGTTCTTCATCATAATAAATAATGATTGGGAACTTTAAATTGATAGGACAGGCTAAAATTCTAATACAAATACTTAGTAACATTAGACTAAAGAAGCCTCTTATTTATTGCCAAGAAGTTAAAAACAAAAATTTTAGTAGATATTAGAATTAGGGTTTGGATACAGCCATTTCTAAAGACTTAACAACATGATTTTGACAAATAACAAAGGAAAAACTACCATGTAATACTTGTACGTTTGGTTGGCAGTATTATTTATACTAACAGGTGATATACAGCTCGTTTTCATCTGGGAGGTACTATGCCCTGTTTAAATGTTTATTAAAGGTGTTTTTTTTTTATTGCAATTCATAATTACATAAGTTATCACATCAGATACAGAGTCACTTAAAACATTCTTAAATTGTTATTACTGTAAATTCCTTGAAAGAAGTCTGTATCATTCATTTTTATCCTCTACTCATCTTACCCCAAGTGCTAAGCATAGTGCCTGGCATGTAGTGGTCATCAACCAAATAGACAGTTTTGTGTAAATCTTTCTATTTTGTTTGATGGACCCCTTTGATTTATGGATGGACTGGTATAAACAAGTTTCTTATCATTGTCAGGTGGCATGTGAAAATTAAGCAATATGTTAGTGGCTATCGAACTATATCACTGGAGCATGGAGCAAAAATGAATAACTTGTGGTTAATCCATGGTTTGAATAAGGTTGGAATGAGAAAATCTTGGAATCTCTGAAAAATACTATATTTTAATGTTGATATTTCTTTCAGACTGCAATTACCTGCCTGTCTACTGTTCTATCAATTGATTTCAAACCTTCAGAAATAGAAGTTGGAGTAGTTACAGTTGAAAATCCTAAATTCAGGTGAGTTATATCCTCAGCCAGGTACTTGAAGAAGTTTGCCAAGTGATAAATTCCAGCCTAGAAAGGTGGATATGTGAGGGTCCATTTGTACTATAATTTGGGGAAAGAAAACATTTTCTTGAACTACAATTACAGTTTTTTCCTTCAGCACCTGAGAGATCTGTTTTAAAACTTACTGGATGTCTCTTTAAGACATAACTGCTTTTCTTCTCATTTCAGAGTGATTTTATATCTAATGCCAAAGGTGACATGAAGTAATCTCCTTTATAAAGTCAGGGGTTCCTTGGCTGGTTTGGCTCAGCAGTTTGAGCGTCAGCCTGCGGACCAGAGAGTCCCAGGTTCAGTTCCCACTAAGGGCACATACCTCGGTTGCAGTTTGTCCCCGGCCCCGGTTAGGGTCCTGTGGGTGGCAACCAGTCGATGTGTCTCTCACATCGATGTTTCTCTCTCTCTCTTCCTCCCTCTCTATCTGAAGATAAATGCAAATAAATAAATAAAGTGAGGGGTAAAGTAAGCATAAGTGTTTTTCTTTTTTTAGTTTAAGGTCAATAGACATTCAGCTGTCAAAGTAGTTTTCAAGTTTTTTAGGTAGAGCCTCGATTATCTAGTGGTTATATACATGAAATACTAATATACATCAGACCCTATCTGGAGATCTTTGGAAGTCCCAAATTTTGAATATAGTGCATTGAATTGCAGATGCTGGGTGTCTGTCTGCTCTTACTAAGTGAACTAAGTGACTAACTCCCACAAATCAACCTTACAGCTTCCATGAGTCAAATCTGTACTGGCTGCTTAACACATATAAGTTCATTTAATCCTCCCAGCAACCCTGTGAGGTTGTACTTACCATCAACTTGGTTGCCGTTTTGAATAGTGAAAAAATACTTCAAGTAAGTCTGCAGATGCGAGGAACTGCTGGAAGGGAAGGCATGTTAGCATTTATATGTATCTACTCTTAGGTCATAATTATAAGGACACATGGTTATGGTTAGAGGTACACAAGGCCTTGAAGATTTTTTTTCCTAATTTGTTCTTTTTGTTGCCTACAGGTAAGTGATACAAACATGAAAGATTTAAGAAAAATTTATAGAATAAAAAAAACAATAAATCTATTCTCTAACTTCTTTTCTGTAGGAAAAGGCCTTTTTTGTTTGTTTGTTTTTTAAGGTAAAATACAATTCTTTTTTTTTAAGCGGTAAAATTCCATCAAGAGCAATTTATAGAGCTTTCTAAAGGACCTGCAATTAGTTCTTGTTTTCCTTTCTATTCTGAGACCCTCCTATAACCTTTAAATTTCTCATTTCCATCAATTAGTTAAATAGATAAGAAACCAAAGATCCTATATCTTCAAAAAGCCCTTGTATCATTTATAAATTCTGTGATAGTAAGTTTACTTAAATAATAACTAGACTGTATAACATAAACATCAATAACTATATAAGCTACTTACATTGCCCCAATTTGCACTAAATAATGTCACGGACAAATTTTACTTTTTAGAGATCAGCAGTAATAGGTTGCATTAAAGGTTGCCAAGCAGTTGATTTCTTTGGGGCAAATATCATTTAGAAAGTACCATATGTGTCCAGCAGGTGTGGCTCAGTGGTTGAGCATCGACCCATGCACCAAGAAGTCGCTGGTTCAATTCCTGGTCAGGACACATGCCCAGGTTGTGGGCCCAGTCCCCAGTGGGGGGCATGCAGGAGGCAGCCAATCGATGTTCTCTCTCTTCGATGTTTCCATCTCTCTCTCCCTCTCACTTCCTCTCTCTCTAAAATCAATAAAGGGGGGAAAAATTAAAAGAAAGCACCATATGTTCAGCATGGAGTGCCTTCTTTTCTCTCAGCTGATACAAACTTGAATTATAGTAGGTATAAAGGCATTTTGACATAAGAGCTAAAATAGAATGTTTTATGTGTAGTTTAGCTTTATATTTAAATATTTTCTATCATAGCTGCAACTAAAAGGGCTTTGTTTTCAAAATTCCTAATTCTAGATCTGATGTCATTTTTGTATATAGATGGAGTTGATATGACATCTGGGAATTCCTTCAATATAATCTAAAGGGATGAGTGGTGGGTGTATAAATTTTTTTTTAAGATTAGCTATAAATTGATCATTGTTGAAGTTGGGCATTAGGTACACGTGAGTTCATTACTATCCTACTTTTGTATGTGTTTGGAATTTTGCATAATAAAAGTTTTCAAAAAGTAAATAGTTTGGGGTTTTTTTTCCCTTTCCTTTCTAGGATTCTTACAGAAGCAGAGATCGACACTCACCTTGTTGCTCTAGCAGAGAGAGACTAAACATTATAGTTAGTTTACCAAATCCATGACGCCACTTGCCTGTGTATTTGGTGACAGCAGACCAACATTATGGAGACCCCTGGATTGAAAAAGAAACCTCTCCCACTCCTGCCACTGAACTGGTTAAGACTCTATATAAATAAATACAGTGCTTTTGGAAAATAATTGCATCCTGTCTTTTTTACCTCCAGTTTTAGGTATTAAGCCTTTTGTACATGCAGACTGTTAAATGTTCACCATCTTCATATTGTGACTTTATTTATTTTGTTGACAGAGTTCTAAGTTTCTGTGGCTTAAGAAATTAACTGCCAGAAATTTATACTATAGCGATATGGCATAATTAAGAAATAGCAAACTAACCCTCTGGTTTTAAAACTTTCTCTGTCTGTAAGTTGGCATGTGAGGCAAGGCCTTTATTTTACAATTCCTCATTCATTCAAATGGGATATTCTGAACCTGGACCCCAGGTTCCATTGGAAGTTTTAATTGTGGTAAAGAGGTTAGCATTGATATTCAGTAGTTTTGAGATACACATTTAATCTATACTCAATAAGAACCAGTATGTTTTGTTTATTAATCCTTACCCAAGGATGTTTTTCCATTGACTTTTAAATAGAGTGGGAGGGTGGGGAGGGAGAGAGAGAGAAACATCAGTGTGAGAGAGACATGTTGATTGGCTGCCTCCCATATGACCTTGCAACCCAGGTACGTGCCCTTGACTGGGAAACCCATGCTCCTTCAGTCCATGGGCCAATGCTTTAACTGCTGAGCCAAACCAGCCAGGGCAAGAACCAGTATTTTTAAGAGCAGAAATTGTAATTACCTTTGGGGAACAGTGGGGCTAGAAAAATTGTAGAATATGTGTATTTTCTATGCTGCTTTAAGATTAATTATTTAAAGCTGACTTTAAGGAATTGGTCTGCAGTAAAGTAGAGATATCACCATAAACAATTTAAGGAAAAAAGCGCAAACTGTATATTCAGAATAATCTTTATTTATGTACAGAATTAAGTTTTTAAAATTCCCAGAGTGATTCCCTAGTGACCTAATTATTATAGATGATACAAAAATCTTGGAATGTCTAAGGCCAATACATTTCATGTCCTCATTTGCACTGGATGAGACTGGTGCTGTTGGTGTTTCCTCACACAGGTGAGTGTGCTGGTTGGTCTAAATACCAGTCCCTGGAGTCATTTACCCCTTTCTCTAGCCACCAGGCCCACAAAAGGGGAGGCTATGTGAACTTGTGACCACTAGAAGCAGGAAACTTCACAAACCACATCCTCTTCAGAGCTGAGTCATGAGTTGTAAAGTATCCTAAAAGGGAAGCAGGGTTCTTCCAGTATAGGGGCTACTGCTCTGGGATTACCCATCCAAATCTACTAAGCTCTATAAAGAGGATGCCATCATTTTGAAAGGGGTCTGTGTAGGAGGGCTACTTCCCTGAACAGACTCTAAAATTCTATACCCTTAGAACCTTGAGTGACTGTTGCAGGATAGTGAGAAGCTAAGAAAATTCCTTAGCAAGTGGAATAAAAAAAAAGGCAAGAAAATTAAACAAGGCTTGCCCAGCCGGTGTAACTCTGGTTGAGCATCGACCCATGCACCAAGAGGTCGCCGGTTTGATTCCCCATCAGAGCACATGCCCAGGTTGTAGTCCAAATCCCCAGGGGGGCATGCAGGAGGTGACCATTCAATGTTCTCTCTCATTGATGTTTCTCTCTCCCTCTCCCTTCTGCTCTCTAAAATCAATAAAGAAAAAAAAAATTTTTTTTTAAGAAAATTAAGGCCACACAGTTTGGGCAGCTTGCAGCCAGTTTGCAGCAAAACCTTATCTTGAGAACAAATGGCTAATACCTCTCCTCACTTAACAAAGAATGCAGGAAAGGAGAGGCTGTTTTAATGTCTCTTCTCCCTAACCAGAGAATACATGGTGTAAATCACCCTGAAACTGCTAAGGCAGGAAGGGGGAGAGTTTTATCTCAAACACTTAAAGAAGTCAGTTGTTTCAGAGGAGGAGGAGCTTTAATTCACTCCTTAAACAAGCCAGCAGTCTCGGGGCTTGTCAAGATAAAATCAACAGACACTGGCCATTGTGGCTCAGTGGTTGAGCATCATCCCATGCACCAAAAGGTCGCCCGTTTGATTCCCAGTTAGGGCACATGCCCAGGTTGCTGGCTCAACCCCCAGTAGGGGGTGTGCAGGAGGCAGCTGATCAATGTTTCTCTCTCATCTATGTTTCTATCTCTTCTCTCCCACTCTGAAATCAATACAAGCATTTTTTTTTAAATAAATAAAATCACCAAATGCTTCTCATAAATTCTGGACAAGCCATGAAGTAAAAAGGAGACCTTGAGATCTAGTGTGTACCAAGATACCTGGCAGAGGCATTTTAAAACCTGTAGACACAAAAGTATAAAAAGCCAAACCTCTACCAGGCAGTGCTCCTCAGATTAGCTGAGGGAGCCATCTGTGCTTCATGAACCGGACATATTTTGATAAGATTTGCTTGCCTTGCCCTGGCTGGTTTGGCTCAGTGGTTGGAGCGTCG
The DNA here is from genome assembly GCA_030848825.1 of Tadarida brasiliensis. Lineage (NCBI taxonomy): Eukaryota > Metazoa > Chordata > Mammalia > Chiroptera > Molossidae > Tadarida > Tadarida brasiliensis. The sequence continues at coordinate 167,444,957 of CM061257.1, read as the reverse complement.
GCCCACGGACCAGAGAGTCCCAGGTTCGGTTCCCGCTAAGGGTGCGTGCCTCGGTTGCAGTTTGTCCCTGATCCCCAGGTCATGTGGCTGCAGCCACTCGAGGTCTCTCTCTCACATCAATGTTTCTCTATCTCTCTTCCTCCCCCTCTCCCTCCTGCTCTATCTGAAGATAAATGCAAAAATGTACTTGGGTGAGAAGAAAAAAAAAAAAAAAAGATTTGCTTGCCTTGCTTCTTTGATAAATGTACTTGCTTTATTTCTTTAATAAACTTGCTTTATTACAACGCAACTGTCCAGGGTCACTTGTTTGAATTATTTCTCACAAGACTGACAAGAACCAAGTTGGGGACAGCCCTCTCCCTTCAACTCGTGGCTGTCCGATAACACTTTTTCTGGTGTTTCTGGTGCCCATAACAACTTTTACCTTTCTGGAATCATGGATTAGAGACTAACAAATAACTTGGTCTTTCTATAAGAAAATACCTTCTAGTGATAACAAATGAAATTGTTAAATTATTTATTTTATATTTAAAAGAACTGGAAGAAAGAGAAGATCAATTTAAATATGTGAACATTAAATCTGTTTTTTGGGTTTTTTAAAACAATCTGGGATAGATAACAAGGGCTTCTGCATAAGTCTTATACAAATGCTAAGAAAAATATCTTAAAACTTTAAATATCTTTACCCAGAAGGCATTCTGATAAACTCCTAGTAAGAAATATACATTTGAATAGTGACATTCAGAGGGATATGTCTAGACATACATGATTGTGAAGTTATTTGGACATCTGGCTTCCCTTCTCGGTTCCCATTTTTATGAAGAAACAGTTTTGAACCACAAACCAAGTACTCAGCTTCCTCACTAGCCCCCAAATCCAAGATTCAGATTTTTGCCACAACCAAATTACTCCATTAAAGATCTTCAGGATCTCCCTTAAGGTCAGAAATGCTAAGATTAAATATATTCTGACCGATTGCTGTGTTTCCAAAATAAAAGTCTAAATAGCGAACATTGTAATGGTGAATTAGTGGTAGGCACTTGCATTGAAATCAGGAATGATCCCAGGATGACTATTAACCTCCATTTATTTTACATTCCAGAAAATTCAGGTGATAAATAAATCGAGAGGTATCAGAACACCAACAGAAAAATGTACTTACAAATAGGTAATGACAATTTTCTAGTCAATAGACTTTTAAAAAATGATTAATCTCAATTTTAAAATGCAAATTACAAGGTAACATATTTCCATTAAATTAAACTTTTACAAGTATAATACATAATGTACTTGGTACATTGCAAGAACTCAATAAATATTTGTTGTATGAAGGAATGATGAAGTATGTAAGAAATTATGTACTCATTCAGCTGGTGGAAGGATAAGCAATCACTTTCTGGAGGCCAACTTGGGAATATGAATCAACAAAAAATATGTAAGAATTTTTCCTAGGGATGTAATTAGAGATGCAGAATTATGTCACAGTAATTTTTGTGTACAGCAATAAATTACATTGCATCCAATTTTGTGGAATATTGTACAGTCATCAAAATATCTGTTTTGAAGAATATTTAATGAGAACATTCACAATGTAATATTGTGGAAGAAACAGGATACAAAATATACAGTGTGATCCCTGCAGCAGACAGTTTTGATACACATTTCATTCCCTCTGCCTGGAGACTTCTGGTTTGCCAGCAGTATCCCACCTCAAGTGTTCCATGCATTTATCTGCTTCCCTAAAGTCAGGAAAGTGCTCAGTGTGTGCAAGACTGACATAACCAGCATGGTGTACATGCCAACTGAAGCTGGTAGATAAATGTCCCAGCCTCTTGGGGTATTTCTGGGATGGGCCGTGGAGAACTCTGAAACTGCAAATTTTAGTGCGTGTCTTAATTTCCTGGGAAAGACTCATACATAACTCATCAGATATTCAAAAAACTCTGTTACTCAAGAAAGGAGAACCATAGGCAGAAAGGAAACAGTAGAAGAAACAACAGAATGGGAACAGTGGTTATTTCTGGTGGAAATTATTTTGGTTGTTTAAGGTGGAAGTATGAGCACATTTTACTTGTTCTTTTTAATAAGGAATCTGCATGAAGAAGTTAAAGATGAATGAGTTCACTGATGTGTTAGCTAATTACTGAAAATATTTTGCTGCCATTAAAAATGTTTTAAAAGAACTAAAAATGACATTTTAAAATGCTTATGACATAATTCATAAAAATAATAAGATTGTTTACAAAGTCTATGAATTCAACAATGTAAACAATGCTTGGAGAAAATAACTCTTCAACTATTAAGTGTTTATAGGAAGGTTGTGGGATACAGGTTAATATTCAAAAACCAATTGCTTTTCTATATACCAGCAATGAACAATTGGAATTTAAAATTAAAAACACAACACCACTTACATTAGCACCAAAATGTGTACTAGATCTATCTGAGGAAAACTATAAAACTTGGATGGAAGAAACCAAAGATTTAAATAAACAGTCCATGTTTATGGATAGGAAGAGTCAATATTGTCAAGATGTCAGTTCTCCATAACTTAATCTATAAACTTGGCACAATCCCAATGAAAATTCCAGCAACTTATTTTTCAGCTATTGACAAACTGTTTCTAATGTTTATATGGAATGGCAAAAGACCCAGAGTAGCCAACACACTACTGAAGAACAAAGTTAGAGGATTGATACTACCTAACTTTAAGACATACTACAAAACTACAATAGTCAATACAGTATGGTATTAATGAAAGAATAGATAAATCGATTAATAGAACAGAATAGAGGTTGTAGAAGTAAACCCACGCATATATAATCAACTGATTTTTGAAAACAGGAGCAACAGCAATTCATTGGAGAAAGAATAGTCTTTTTGAAATGGTTCTGTAACAACTAGACCCCCACATGCAGAAACAAATCACCTATCACAAACAGTAACTCAAGAGATCATAATGTAAAATACCAAACTATAAAACTTCTAAACAATAAGAGAAAATCTAGGTGACCTTGGCCTTGGCAGTAAGATTTTAGATACAGCACCAAAAGCACAATCCATGAAAGAAAAAAACTGATAAACTAGAATTAAATGGAAAACCTGCTCTTGAAGACACAAGAGAATGAAAAGACAAGCTACACACTAGGAGAAAATATTTGCAAACATATATGATAAAGGACTGGTACCCAAAACAGATAAAGAATTCTTAAAACTCAACAATAAAAAAAAAAAATTAAAACATTTGCAAAGATCTTAAACTCTCACCAAAGAAGATATACAGATGGAAAATAAGCAAATGAAAAGATGTCCAACATCATATATCATCAGGAACTGCCAATTAAAACAGCAATTAGGTACCATTACACATCTATTAGAATGACACACAAGCCCTGGCCGGTTTGGCTCAGCGGTTGGAGCGTCGGCCTGCGGTCCAGAGAGACCCGGGTTCGGTTCCCGCTAGGGGCATGTACCTCGGTTGCAGTTTGTCCCCGGCCCTGGTTGGTCGTGCGGGTGGCAGCCACTCGATGTGTCCCTTTCACGTCGATGTTTCTCTCTCTTTCTCTCTTCCTCTCTCTCCCTCCCACTCTATCTGAACAAAAAATGAAAAAATGTCCTCGGGTGAGGATAAAAAAAAAAAAGAAGAATGACACACAAAAACCGACAGTACCAAACACTGGTGAGGATGAAGAGCAGCAGGAACTGTGACAATGCAACATGCTACAACCACTTCGATAGACAGTGTGGCCATTTCTTACAAAGGTAAGTGCAGCCTTATGGTAAGATCCAGTGTATGCCCACACAAGACACTTCACACAGTGTTTATAGCAGCTTTGGTCATAATTGCCAACAACTGGAAGCAAGCAAGGTGTACTTCAACAAGTGAATGGAAAACAAACTGAAACATCCTGACAATGGAATATTACCACTACCAAAAAAACCCCCAAAACTATCAGGTCACCAAAAGACACGGAAGAACCATAAATATATACTGTAAGTGAAAGAAGCTAGTGTGGAAAGGCTACATGTACTTTGATTCCAATTATAAGACCTTCTGGGAAAAGTCAAAACTATAGAGACAGTAAAACTGATAAGTGGGTGGTGAGGGGAGTAATGGCTAGTGAAGCACTGGGCAGTGAAACTATTGTTTGATACTGTACTGGTGGATACATGACACCATGCATTTGTCAAAACCCATAGAAATGTACAACACAAATGTCCCTTAATATAAACTACTGATTTTACTTCCTAATAATGTATCAATATAGTTCACTAAAGTCCATTTTTTTAAAATGCATGAGGAAATTCTCAAGAGATAATCCCAAATGTTCACACTGGTTATGAATAATATTTCTCATTTCTTTTTTTTTAAGACTTATCTTTATTGTTGACTGTATTACAGATGTCCTTCCTTTTATCCCCCCTTGACTCCCTTCTCCCCCCTCCCACCCCCTCCTGCCTTCCCCACACTATTGTCTGTGTCTATTGGCTATGCATATATGCACATAAGTTGTTTGGTTTCTCTCTACCCGCGCCATCTCCCCCCTTCCCTTTGAGGTTCATCAGTCTAACAACCAATTTGTACTTCTTAATCCCTTCATCTTTTTCACCCAACTCCCTTCCCATCTGGCAACCAACAAAAAGTTCTCTGTATCTATCAGTCTGTTTCTGTTCTGCTTGCTCATTTTGTTTGTAGATTCAATTGTTGATAGATATGTATTTATTGCCATTTTATTGTTGATATTTTTTTATCTTCTTCATCAAGAAGACCCATCAACATTTCATATAATAATGGTTTGGCGGTGATGAAGTACTTTAGCTTTTTCTTGTCTGGGAAACTCTTTATATGGCCATCGATTCTAAACGATAGCTTTGCAGGCTAGAGTAATCTTGGTTGTAGGTCCTTGCTTTTTCATCACTTCAAATATTTCTTGCCACTCCCTTCTGGCCTGCAAAGTTTCTTTTGAGAAATCTGCTGACAGTCTTATGGGAACTCCCTTGTAGGTAACTAACTGCTTTTCTCTTGCTGCTTTTAAGATTCTCTCTTTGTCTTTAACCTTTGGCATTTTGATGATGATGTGTCTTGGTGTGGACCTCTTTGGTTCATCTTGTTTGCAACTCTCTGTGCTTCCTGGACTTGTATGTCTGTTTCGTTTCCCTCACCAAGTTAGGGAAGTTTTCTGTCATTATTTTTTCAAATGGGTTTTCAATTTTTTGTTCTCTCTCATCTCATTTTGGCACTCCCATGATGCAAATGTTGGTATGCTTGAAGTAGTCCCAAAGGCTCCTTACACTATCCTCATTTATTTGGATTCTTTTTTCTTTTTGCTGTTCTGATTGGGTGTTTTTTGCTTCCTTATATTCCAATTAGATGGTTTGCTTCTTGGCTTCACCTACTCTGCTATTGATTCCCTGTAAATTATTCTTTATTTCAGTTAGTGCATCCTTCATTTCTGACTGGTCCTTTATTATGCTCTTGAGGTCCTCACTAAGTTCCTTGACATTCTCACTAAGTTCCTTGAAATTCTCACTAAGTTCATTGAGCGTCCTTATAAGCAGTGTTTTGAACTCTGCATCTGTTAGATTGCTTATCTCCATTTCGTTTAGTTCTTTTCCTGGAGTTGTTTTCTGTTCTTTCATTTGGGACATGTTTATTTGTCTTCTCAATTTGGCTGCCTACCTGTGTTTATTTCTATGTATTAAGTAGAGTTGCTATGTCTACTAGGCCTATTGTAGTAGGTGTCCTGTAGGGTCCAGTGGCACAGCCTCCCTGGTCACCCAGCTTGGCCCTCAAGGTGCACCCCTCATGTGGACTTTACACCCTTCTGTTGTAATTGAATCTTGATTGCTAGTGCCATGTCAATGGGAGGGTTTTAGTCAGGCTGATCAGCTGCAAAGACTGGCTGTGCCCACTAACCACCAACCTCTGACTACCTTGGATGATCAGCTGTGCAGGGGCCCACCACACAGAGCAAGACTTACTTCAGCAGGGCTCAGGTTCCCACTGAGTCCATTCCTTGAGTGTGTTGCTTATGGAGGTGGTTGGGTGGTGGTTCTTTGATGTGGTCTGAAGCTGTCCACTGGGTGTGCTGGTTCTGGAGCAAGGTCAGCCACTGCCTGTGTTCTACCAGGGGCCACCAGGCATAAGTTTTCTCATTTCTTATTATGTATTTCCCAAATGTTGTTTAATGCATCAGGTATTGACTTACAGAATCAGACCAAAATTAAGCCATGAATTCTAAAAACTTATACTGGAAAATACAGACTTTTAAAAATCTGATTAAAGTTTCAGTCTTTTTATGAACAAATAGGCCCATATTTTCCCAATAAAATACCAACGTGAAGGTTTGGACAGTCTGCCCTTTTTTTTTTTTTTTTTTTTTAATCCTCACCAAAGGCTAATTTTTCTATTGATTTTTTTAGACAGAGTGAAGGGAGGGAGGGAGGGAGAGGGGGAGAGAAAGAGAGAGAGAGAGAGACAGACAGACATAAACACCAATGTGTAACCAGGTACATGCCTTTGACCGGGAATCAAACCCATGACCTTTTGTTGCATGGGGCAACACTCTAACCACTGAGCCACACCGGCCAGGGCTGAAGGTTTGGTATTCTTACCCAGTCCCCACACCCCTCTGTAGCATTACCTGAAGAGGAGCTTTGCTCAGCTGGTCACCTATTGGCCAAGGCCCCTTGTTCAAACCCTGTGTGGGACCCTTTTTTCTTTATTTCGGGGCCACAGACAAGCCCTAACTTAGGTAGCCCAAGTGCCTTCACTATTCCTGGGTCAAAGCCATCATCCGGCTACACACAGCGCAAGTCCACCCAAAAGGGAAAAACAGCCTACTAAGTTCCCTGGCGCTCAATCTCGCCCTGTTCACCTGTGATCCATCTGACTGACTTCAAGTTTGAGCGGCCTCACCTCCAGCCCTAGGACCCTGCCTCCCTTTAGCTTTAACGAAAGCACACCATCAGGTGCTGGTGCTTGCTTCTGACTCAAAAATAACTCCCTGGGTAACCAAAAGCACCATTTGCCTCCTGGCCCCTTTACGCAACAAGGAAATCACTGAGCTCAGTGTGGTTTGAAATTCTCTGCAATACCACTTTCTGTGCCCACATCCCACGAAGACTTTTAAATGGAAATGTGCTAAATTAGCCGTTCTTAGCTAGGGTTTCACATCAGAAACACCAGGGAACTTTTTTGAAGTATACAAGCCTGGCCCCCAGCCTTGATCTATCAGATCAGAGGCTCCCAGGAGGCTGCTCTGGGCATGTGCATTTTGAGGGCACGCCTCAGTCAGGTCTGGTGTTGGCTGCTGGTTAGGAAACAGTGTAAGAGGTAACTAACTGCAGATGACATGATCACAGTGAAGTGCATCTGGGGCTCATCCCACCTCTACTCCTCTCTTGGTCAGTGGGAGGCGGACCGTTGTGCTGAGGAGTCAAGCAGATTTTCAGGAAGTGACCCCTGTGCATTAAGTTCATGTCATCTATCTATGCCTTTGCTGACCTCATCCTTGACTTCTAAAGCCAGTCAAGAGGACAAAAAATGCAAATGTCTAACAATAATTAACCCCTCTCAGCAGCCCAACTTGTAGCAACTTCATCCTGGGGTTCCCCTTGCAAGAGCTCAAGGCAGACCCACCAGGGTTTTCTGCAGACGCCTCTCAGTGAAGGTCCTCTCCCAGACCCAGAGGGATAGGAAAGGAATCCAGGGAACTATACATTAGGAGAAGGGAACGTGCCATTGTCCCAGAAGGCAAGTGATGTTGCAGAAACTTTGCTGAAGCGATGTATGTCCCTTTTGAGCAGTTACCACAAGAAGACAGTCTGCATTAGAGGCATCCTTCACACAGAAAGCAACATCTGACCTTACTGCAAGCGGTGCAGCTAACCACGAAGTTAACCCTGTCAAGGAGGTTTTACCAAGAGCTGCAGTGATTGAGCCTCCACTGGGGACTGGAATGAAGATGAGAAAAAGCAGAAGAACAGGAAAGACCTGGTTTCCCTGGGCAGAATAGGGATGATTTGGGGAGAGCCCCAGCTAACAGCCTCAGAGTGCCTGGCCCAGCTGGGGTTTTCCAGGGAGAGAAGCCGAGAGCAGCAACTTGGTTATCAGCTGGATCTAGCTGTCTAGTTGATAACTACCATCAGAGCCATGTCTGCCTGCATCAGTAAACTGGGGCCACACTTGGGCAGCCGCCAGGGGCCCGGCGAGTCCATGTTTCGGGGAGCTTATAAGTTCTCACCAGGAGGGAAGGACAAAAACAAGCTTCTGCGAAGACGGCCATGCTGGCATTTCTTAAGTGATGGTGGACGCAACCGGGGACAAAATCACCTTCTCCAAAAAAGTAGCTCATTGATCCCAACAGAATGGCTGCAGAGATGCACCGTTGCGGGGTGACCTAGAATAGGCCTCTAGCTTCTCTGTGCCTCTGTGTCCAGCAGCCACCTGAGAAAATGTGCTTCAAGAGGGCCCCAGGGAGTGCTGTGCAGGGGGCCGTGCTGTTGTCACCGTAGGAAAAGTTCTCTTAGTTCTTTTGATTGATCAGCAAATATCTTTGAGCCCCTCCCACAAGTGGGACCCTGCTTTTGGGTGTGGCGACACAGTGATGAACAGGGCAACATGGACTGGTTCTCAAGGGAGTGAGGATTTGGGTCCTTGCATCTCTGGCAGATTATCTCCTCCAAGTGCGCTGTCACTGAGGTGTCTGTGACATCGTCACATCCTGTCTGTGTCCAACAGGGTGCGTTGCCCCTTCGTAGATGCAGACTGGGCATGAAGGCATCTTGTGCAAAAGCAGCCTCCAGGCCTCCTTCCTGATGGGCTCCATCAGAGGCACCCAGGGGCCAGCAGCGACCTGCCCGTGACTGGTGAGAAGATGCCTCTGACAGCTCCAACCTGTAATGTGCATGGTACACTCCTGTGCTGCCACAAACTATGTGGAGGGCCCTTCTTGGTTTTGTTTTTTTTTCTTCTTCTTCTTCTTTTCTCTGTGTTCTTAAAAAATAAAACATCGTTGTAAAACAGGGTATGATGCAGTTTCTTCTAAAGCAGGAGGGCTGCAGGTGCTCACAGCTGATTTCTGAAAAACCCCAGTCCCAGGGCTCCCTATTTCAAAGTGGGGGGGAGCTGATGGCCTTTCCATGGAGGGGAATAAATGGTCACATGCACCCCTGTCCAGGTTCCTGGGCACCAGACAACACAGCAAAACTAGGCATAGGGAGGACCCTGCTGAAAAGGCTGTGGCCCACGGCTCCGGATGACACACACCCGGCACCAAGGTCCCAGCCCTGCATTTGCTCCAGTTCACACTGGGCCTCCTGGTGACCCGGGGGGCACACCCACTGACTGGGGAGGTGGGGAAAGGGGCACTTGCCCCAGGCTTCCATCTGCTAGATTCCAGTTCTAAGGACTTTGACCCTCCCGGGAAGAGCCTCAGTGTGGTCTCAATCCATGGCTGAGTTCTTTACAGCCTCCGTTTTCTCTTGTGTGAAATGATATAATCATAAGGTCCATCTCAAAGGGATGCTGTGAGAATTCAACCACATAATGCGTTTAACTGTGGAAAGAGCAGTGTCTACTCTCCGTCAACAGTGTGCTGTAGCTTTCCAGAATGGCTCTTCAATGCTTTCCAGTTTCTAAAGCATTTTGACCTTGCCAGACATGATTTCCCGAGAATCTTTTTTTTTTTATCCTCACTCAAGGACATTTTTGCATTTATCTTCAGATAGAACAGGAGGGAGAGAGGGAGGAAGAGAGAGAGAGAAACATCGATGTGAGAGAGACACATTGAGTGGTTGCCACCCACATGACCCCAACTGGGGCCGGCAACAAACTGCAACCGAGGTACATGCCCTTAGCAGGAACTGAACCCAGGACTCTCTGGTCCGCGGGCTGACGCTCTAACCGCTGAGCCAAACCGGCCAGAGCTCCCGAGAATATTTTTACCCAAGTAGTGGGGTCAGCAAGGCAGAAGCCAGCCTGCAGTTAAAAAGCCCCCTCCCACACCCGGCCAGTGTGCTCAGTAGTTTGATTCCCGGTCAAGGCACATGTCCAGGTTGTGGGTCCGATCCCCAGTGGGGGACATGCAGGAGGCGGCCAATCGATGTTCTCTCTCATCCATGTTTCTATCTCTCTCTCCCTCTCCCTTCCTCTCTAGAAGTCAATAAAGAAAAAAAAAATTTTTTTAACCCAACCCCCGCCCTGGCAGGGCCGAGCTGCTGTGGCCGTGTGTGACCAGCACAGGGAGCTGGCAGTCCAGCCAGGAGCTAACTTCCCACTTTCAGGGTAAAAAGCGTCCTTCCTAGGCCCTCTGTCACTGGTCACTCACTTGCTCACCACACGCATAGGCCTCAGCTTTTCCCCATGCGGGTCCCTGGCCTTCAGGGCAATTCCTGTCCTGGCTGGAGCCTTCTCTTTCTGGAGGGGCACACAAGACGGCAGGAAGCAAGCTGCTTCCAACCCTCCCGTGAACCAAAACAGTCTCCTGGAGCTCCGAGGGGAACCTGGGCTCAGCTCGGCTCCCGCTCCCCTTCCTCCCAGGGCCTGCAGAGTCCTCAAGAGCTCTGTTGGTCCTGGTTCGGCTGGACCCCCACACAGAACTGTGAGGCCTCTGGCCTGCCTTCAGTGGGCTCACCCCTGTGCCCTGAGGATGGGGTGGAGCAGGTGGAGGGAGGCCAGAGGGCCCGTGCCTCTCCCAGGGAGTGTGTGAGTCAAGGCCAGCAGGGAGGGAGGGGCAGAGGTGGGGAGCCCTAGGAGGCAGGAGAGAGGGGAGAGATTGGAAACTCCTGCACTGCCAGGCTCCTCTGTGTGGCTCTGGGCCGAGCCAGGGGTCCCTGTGGTGAGCCACCCCACCAAATGTCCTGGGCTCTGCCACCTTCCCTTCACATCCTTGTTGAAAGAATGGCCTCTTGAAGTCGAATTGCACGGGAGGAATTTTGCAACCTCCCAACCAGGTCAGTAATAAAGTAGCTTGCTTATCAGGTGATTGGGGCCAGGAAGATTGCAGGCCTTGAGATGGGGAAATCCTATCTTGCATGACTTCCTTCCTCCCTCTGGCTGGACCCCACAGGGGTGGGGAGGCCTTCCTGGGCCTGGCACCCAGGCTGCTGGGCTCCCAGCCAAGTGTCCAGAGGACACTCCTGACACCTGGATCCTTCTCACCTTCCTGGGCACGGGGAACATGAGGCTTCTGTTCTGCAGACACACTGAATGGAAGATACTTACATTTCCAGGGCCTCGAAACAACCTGCTCTAGCCTGGCTTTCTGGGAGAAACTGAGGGAAAACATTGGTCAGGAGCATTTCTATCCTGCTTTGTACTGCTCCAAGCATGCTGGCCTGCTGGGGGCACTCTTACCAACCATGAATGTGCCAGCACACAGCAGGGGCCCCATGGATTCTTCCTCAAGGTCCCAGGCCCAGCAAAATACTGTATTCAACAGTATTGGTGGAACCTTAGAATGTCTGCGTCTGAGCTTTAATAGTGATTTGAGTTCGAAATCCTCATATGCTGGGGAACGCTGCTTAATTTGTTTAAACCAACGTGCCCCACCCCCCTTTCTTTTTTCCAGATTCTCAGCCTATTTTGGAGCGTTGTTGGGCCTTCTTTAAATACAGAAAGCAGGTCTGTCTGCTCTCATTTTCTAATGGCCTCCCCATCTCCATCCAACACACCCACTAAGCCCATAGTCAGGCCAGTTCCCAAATCATAAAAACAAAGAGAAAGGTCAAAGGCCAGGTTACCAGTCCCCTCCCCTGGAAGTTGTTCAGCTGCTGTGGCCTCCCCAGTGTCTGCCCCAGGAGCCCACAGGTGGGTCCCTCCCCAGCGCAGCCGGGGGCCGGAGTGCAGCGCAGTACCGTGCGGCCTCAGGTGCAGAGCGCTGTGGGAATTTTCCATCTTGCTCTACAGCCTGGCTGGCTCCTCCTTAGATCATCATCCTGCCAACGACACAGGCCTGGGTTGGGCAAGTTCTCCGGCAGGACATCACGGGTGGTGGAGGCAATGCCTGGGCCTGCTGGGGTCCTGGCTTCCTTTTCTGCAGCTCGCAAGGGTGGAGGAGGGGTTCAGGACTCCAGATAGCCCTCAGGCCAGAGCCTCAGGCCAAGGCCACTGCCCACCTTCTGCCTCTGCCCAGGCCTGTTTCCTCCTGGCCTCCTGATCTCCTGTTTCCTTGTCTTTCCCTTTGGGCGGCTCCCAGCTCTTCCAAAAAACCCCTCCAGGAAATTTGTTTGTTGCCATCAAATAATGCAAATGAGCTTCTGGTGCGCCCAGGCAGCAGCAGTCTTTGTCTCCTGGGGACGTGGAGAGGGAGGGCCAGGCAGTCCTGTGACCCTCAGTGCCCTCTCTCCAGCCACTCACCTTAGAGGACAAAAACACCTTTACGCTCCACAGACCTGGGTAGTGACAAATGCAGGGACACAAAGGAGAGTAGCGAATAAATCCTGGCTGTGTGGCTGTTTAGGGGAAGAGCCCGGTGTGTGCCCCTCTGCCACAGCGGCCTGAGACCCTGGGACAAGGGACCTGTGACCCACCTCCATCCCAGGGGCCTAGGGCAGGAGGCAGGGGTGAAGGTGAGACCCCGCAGGTGGGCCCAAGGACTGCCATTTCCAGAGGAGGATGGGCGGGGGCTGCATAAACAGTGACCAGGCAGAACGATTGATCCCCCCCCAACCTCTCAGCTGTGTTCCCTGCCGCTCTTCTTACCCCCCTCCTCACCCCTGCCTGAGGTCCCTGAGTTAAGGGTCTGATGAGACTGTTACGCACCCCCAGCTCTCCTCATCTCTTGCTGTTGCCGCCTCCATGGCGGGCCGTGATTGCTCAGCAGAGGAATGGAATCCCAGAGGCTCTCGCTCCTCATGAAGAGAGGTGGCAGGGACACCCATGGCGTCCACTCTGTACCAGGCCCTCAGATTGGTGCTTCAAAGAGACACTGCCTCCGTTGACTCTGTCCATAGCAATCCTGTGAGGTAAGTGTTTTCGTGCCAACTGACAGGTGGAATTAGGAGGCTCACAGAGGCTAGTGACTTGTCCAAGGTCACACAGGTACTAGGTGGTGATTCGAAGCGAGGTCTGTTTGCAGTTCGGTGGCCATGGAGTCTTTCCGGGTGAAAGGGCTGCTGTGAACCCGAACTGCAGTCCTCACCTTGTGAGGTCTGGCACAGCTCATCCACAGGCTCGCTCGACTTCAGACTCCGAGTCTCATGGCATCTTTGCACCCTTAAAAGGCAGCCCGGAGACTCTGGAGGCCCCTCAAAGACACACGTATTTGAATCCAGCACAGCTTTCTGGATTGGCCTGGGACTGACTGGTGGGAACCAGCAGGGGAAGGCTTCCCGTTTCCACATGGAGCCCTCCAAGTAGGGTGAAGACCAAATGAGGGGTCAGACCTCATAAAAAGCAGGTCAAAGTTAACTGTGCCTCATGATTTCAAAGCAGAATTTGCCTCGTGTTGGATGGTATTATTCAGCTAAGTTAATTCACCTGGCCAGCTATGTGGACCTCACCAGCCAGAAGCTGGGAAGGGGTTTGGGGTTCTGGGGCTAAACCTGTCTCCCACTCGGGCAGGGCAGCTCTTGTGGGGTGCAAGGCCACAGGCCAGAGCTAGGATTGGGGCTGGAAAGGGGAGGGAATTATCAGGGCAAAATCTCTTCCTCCTGTTAGATAGGACAAGAGTCCCAGGGTCTGAGCCATTCTTACTAAATGCAATTCTTGCTGTCAAAACATAGCTCGGTGTTTTTCAGACCAGCTGTAAACAGAATGAGCTTGACAGGAGCCCCGCCCATCAAGTGTAACCAACTGTAATCAATGTGTAATTGACCAAATAAACAATGGCTCAGCCTCCCTTCCAGGAGGCAGAGCTTTGGATAGGATCCTCTGTCTCCTTTACTTGCTACAAGTAAATGAAACTACCTTGCAACAACCACCTCGCCTCTCGTTTTTCGAGTAGAGCACCCTAGAGGCGAACCCCTTGAATTCGGTAATGCTCCCACAAAGGATATTGAAATACTGGTGCAGCTTGGTAAGTCCTAACACAGGCTTCATGCTGCTCAACGAGGGCCTTGGGGCAACCCCACAGATGGGCACCCCCACACCATTCCTGGGCTGTAGCTTGGCATCAAGGAGACATGAAGCTACAGGTGAGTATGACTCTTGATTGAGGCCTGAATGCTTGTGCAATGAGGCCCATCTGCCCACAGAGAAGCACCACGAACCTCTGCTCGGCTGGCCTCCGACCCTGGAGAAGGGTAGCTGGTTGAGGGCAATATCCTTGACCTCCCTGAGGTCCCCTTGGGCCTCTGCACACCCCCTCCCCCCGACCTTCCTCACCAATCAGGACGCTCACCCTTGCAGGTGTGCCTGTAGCCTAGCAGCTGTGGGAGCAGGCAGAGAAGTTATGCTTTAATGCCTCCAGGTTCTTAGCAGCTGCGAACTCCTTCTGTGACCTGGTGGTTTCAAGCCTTTCTTCTGGAATGTTCATTTTTGTCCACTGACAACATCACCCTCGGGTGTGAGTGCTGAGAAGCCAAGGACTTCCATGTAGGCAAAATGCATTTCGGCCTTGGATTCCCAGGCCTGAGGCTGCCACAGATCCTCACATTTGATTTGTTAAGGCTGTTTTTCTGGTGGAAAACCCATTACTGAGAATATGAGGGAGGGGGGCCCTCAAGACTCTAGTGTAGCCTTTGTTTGTCTGTTGGAGCACAGGTGCAGCAGGTGGGGATGCCAGTGAGAGGAAGACCCCCCTTCTGAGACCTTAAGGCAGAGTCGGGGATGCTGATATGGACCAAAGGAAAAGTCCTGGGGTCTCCAGAGCTGCCATACCCCACTGTGAGCCACCCATTCCCAGCTCCCTGGTGGCTGCTGTTCTACCCAGGCCAAATTCACAGCTCTGGCCCCACTGGCTGCCTGTGTCAGAATCACCTGGGTGCTTGCACGTCCCTGGGTCCCACCCTACACATTCTGATCCCAGAGAGGAAGAAGGAGGAGTCTCCATGTTAACAGGCTCCTCTGCCCCCAGGTGACTCGTGTACCCTCAGGTTTGAGAACCATTGCCTTGCATGCTCAGATCAGACGCAGACTGGAGGCAGCTCTATACAAAGAGCCTGTTTCCGATTCCCCAGCCAGCTCCCCACTCCCGAATCTCTGTGTCAGTGACCAGTCGGCAAGAGCAGCGTTTCTCAATATCCTGGTGGTCTTTGCAGAGGAATTCGTGGCCAGGCCTGAGGAGAAGCAGACTGTCCTCCCAGGAGCTCACTCCAGAGCCCTCCCTCCTCATAACTCTGCCTGGACCCTGCCCTGTGGGGCTCTGGCCAGGCTGACAGCATGGGAAAATCCCTGGAAGCCTGGGCGCCGCAGTGGAGGCAGAGTGGGAGGGGCCATGGAGGGCTGGGAAAGAGTCCTCCCCTGGGGTGCTGTCTGACCCGTGGCAGAGGCCTTAGGCTTCTCTCCTCAGGATGCCCGATGCGCCCCGTTCCCACCCCTCTGACCCCTCCTCTGCACCTCTGTGCTGGGCAGACCTGGCCAGCCTGCAAATCTGGATTCAGATAGAGTGGGAGGGAGAGAGAGGAAGAGAGAGAGAGAAACATCGACGTGAAAGTGACACATCGAGTGGCTGCCACCCGCACGACCAACCAGGGCTGGGGACAAACTGCAGGGCTGGGGACAAACTGCAACCGAAGTACATGCCCTTAGCGGGAACCGAACCCGGGTCTCTCTGGACCGCAGGCCGACGCTCTAACCGCTGAGCCAAACCGGCCAGGGCTGGATTTATCCTTTCAAACGGGTCTCAATGGATCTCGGCTCCCTCACCCTCTCTGTGAATCCTTCCTGCCACTCTGACAGAGAACTGATCTCTCCGTCCTGTGGAGCCTCAGAGGTGGCAGGTAGCTCACATCCGTGGTCACGTCCCTCACATCTGAGAGCATGAGAAGCCTCCCTCTGTGAGCGACTGCCGCTCGGCGTGCAGGGAGTCGGCTCTGCTTCACTTGGTTCTGTGGTCTGGACGGAGTCCAAGGGCTGTTTTTCCACTGACAATGGTTTGGGTGGGTTTTCTATTCTCTTACTTCAGAAGTGAAGCAAGACCAGCTCCGTCATACCTTCAGCACTCCGAGCAGGCCCATTGCTCGGCTCTGGCGTGCTGCCTGCCTGCGCTGATCGCCGTGTGCAGTGCTGCTTTGTTTCTGTGGGTTTTGCTCGGTCTGCCCACTGGAGTGTGAGGGGGCGCTTGCTGTTCTCCTGCGTGTTCAGAGGCCCAGGAGGTGCGTGAGAAATGCTCATCGACTGAGTGACTAGGGCTTTGAGATTGGTTTTTGTAAATCTAAACATTCTTGTGAATTATGTGAGGGTAGGTATGAAATTACATCACTGGTCCTGCCCCAGTGTACTCATTTGGCAGGCAATTCACCCTCACCGTCTATATTTTTCAGATCAAGTGCAGATACCTTACCGTCGCCTGACCTCAGCTCCACAGGCTCATGCCGCATTCGGGTTCTGTGCGACTCAAGCCACTCGGGATGAAATCTGATCGGTTTGGAGGTGACCCTGCTGCAGTGGCAGAAATTAGTACACAGTCAGGGAAGGACGAGGAAGCAAACAGTCTGGGAGGAGGAAAGGGGTCTGGGCTTTCTCAGCCTGGGGCCTCCAGCTGCTACTCTGCCAACCTGCTGGTCACCTCTTGGGCTGAGAGCCTGAAACACTGACGTGCCAGGTCAGATGTGCAGTCCTGAAGGTGCCATCCCGTCCTCTGGGGAAGACCAGCCCAGGCCAGCTGCTGCTCATTTCTCAATAGCAATGCCCTCTGACTCCAGCCTGCTAGGCACTGGTCATCGGCCTGCACAGGGCCTTTGTGTGGTTTGGAAAAAGGTGACCCATCGTCCAGATAGACACAGCCCAACACAAGCTGGGTTAGCCCCCACTCACACCTCAGCCCACACCTGCACAGCTGTACACAGCAGCTCTGACCTCAGGAAAGTCCCTAAGATTTGTAGGAAAAGGAAAGGCATACACAGTACATTCTCCACCAGGCCCCTTCTCTCTGGGTCTTCCCCAAGCATTCCATCCCATTCTGGCCCTGCCACATCCCAGCTGGATGACCCTTGGGCCACACTCCCCCCTCAGTAGGACTCTGGACTTGGACCCTGAACCCTGAATGCAAGGGGCAGAACCTGCCCCACATCCAAAGATTCTAAGTCGAGTTCCCAGTTGGAGCCAGCGATTGGCACGGCTGCCCAACCTGGCTCCCCTTCAAGGCCTGGCTCCCTCCTGCCAGCACCTCCCTGCCCTCTGTCCCCACACCTCCCCGCAGTGTTTACTCAAAGAAGGAGGCAAGCTGGGAAACTCCCCAGCCGCCTGCCGCCAGCTGAGGATAATTAGGCCTGCCGCCACTCCCATAGAGGCGACACCTTGCTTGCCAAGCCCCTGCCTTCTATGGCTTATTGGCAGCGCCTCAGGGCAGTCGAGCCTCCCAGCCTGCCTCCACTCAGGGCAAAGCAAGAGCCGAGAACAGAAGAGGGGAACGGAAGACGGGAGGCCAGAGCTCCGGCTGGGTCCTGGAGCCCAGTGGAAGCCCTGGGGTGGCTGTCTCCCTGAAGTCACCTTCTCATCCCTTGCCTCAGCCATTTCAGGGCCCCTGCAGGGGGTGGAGAGGGGAGATGCACCTCAGGGCATCTCCAGCCAGCAGCTGCCCTTGCTGGCCAGGGGGGGATTTACACAACAGAAGCCTCCTGGGCTGTGGGCGGTTTGCCACAGAGGCCTTAGCTGACCCCAGTGATATCTCAAGTGGTTTTGCTTTTGAGGAAGCTACTGCCCAGGATTTCCAGGGCCTCCCCTGGCCCATACCTGTCTCAAGGCCTCCACTGACCACCTTCCATTCCCCACTCCCCAGCTCCAGCCCACAGGCTGCTGCTGGTCCTGGGCTCCCAAGGCTGAGGAGAGTGACTCCAGGCTCTGCTGAAACTCTGGAAGGTGGACAGAACCTCCAGCAACAGCCGGCCACTCCCTGGCAATGACCCATGATTGCCAAAGGCCCCAGATGTACAACATCCACTCACATGTCCCTAAGGACCCTACCCTACTTAGAGAAACAGTGGCCGTTGCTTGTCACTTCAGGGACTGTGCAGAAGAGAAGGAGCAACCCTTCTCTATCTTGATACCAACTGGGTTCTTCTTCACATAGCCGGAGCACCAACCCACCCAGCTGAACTTTTTCTTTTTCTTTTTCTTTTTTTTGAGGGAATAATAAGCTGGGGCCACCCTTTCTGGGGCTTACTACTTTTTAAAAAATATTTAATTTCATTATTTTATTCCCATCACTCCGTCCCCTCCACTTTGACAATCATCAGCTTGTTCTCTATATTTGTGGGTCTGTTTTTATTTGTTTTGTTTATTCGTTTTTGTTTTTTTTTAAGATTCCAAATTTGAGTGAAATCATACAGTATTTGTCTTTCTCTGACTTACTTCACTTAGCATAATGCCTTCTAGGTCCATCCATGCTGTCACAAATGGTAAGATTTCATTCTTTTTTATTCCTGAATAATATTCCATTGTAGTCTGGCCAGTGCGGCTCAGTGGTTGAGCGTCGGCCCATGCACCAAGAGGTCGCAGGTTCGATTCCCGGTCAGGACACAACCAGGTTGTGGGCCTGATCCCCAGTGGGGGGCATGCAGGAGGCGGCCAATCGATGTTCTCTCTCATCGACGTTTCTATCTCCCTCTCCCTCTCCCTCTCCCTCTCCCTCTCCCTCTCCCTTCCTCTCTTCCTCTAACATCAATAAATAAAATAAAATAAAATAAAATAAAATAAAATAAAATAAAATAAAATAAAATAAAATAAAAGTTAATGGAATCTAACAAGCTTGAGACAATTTGTTATCTTGCAGGCTCAGTGTTGACTTGCCTGGCAATAGCATCAGGAATTTACAGAATCTGGAAAGAGCAGTGAAACAACTAAATTACGCTCCTGCTGCTGCTGCTTCTACGGACTCCTTAGAACACTGCACCAGCATAGATTTACCCTGAACATGGAAAGTTGCAGCGAAACTTAATACAACAAGATTATTCAAAGTACATATGGACTAAAAAATGTTTTAAAATGAGATATATTTGTTTTTGTTTCCTATGTCTTTATTATATGTCGAAAAGCTGCCATTCAAAACCTGATTAATTTGAGATAGAAGGGCCTTTTGTCTTTATCCTTTTCATGCATAGTTTATAGAAACTGAGTGAGAGTTTTCTTGAACACCTGTGTAAATCATTTGGATTTCATTGGTTTCTGCTGCCTATATACTTTGTTATTGTATTCAACTTTCTTGATAACTATTGCACAATTACCTTTTCAAATAAAATATTATAACAAAGTTGTTTGGATTTTAAAAGTGACTTACCAGCCCAGGCCGGTGTGGCTCAGTTGTTTGAGCGTCATCCTGTGCACCAGAAGGTCACCAGTTCCATTCCTGGTCGGGGCACATACCCAGGTTGTGGGTTCGGTGTGTATGGGAGGCAGCCAATCCATGTTTCTCTCTCTTCCTCTGTCTCTAAAATAAATAAAAACATATTTAAAAATAAATAAATAAATGTGACTTACCTTATAGCTGGAGATTGTTTGATTTTTTTTGGTAATGAACAATAAAAACAATACATTTTAAATTTTAAAATGTGAAAAAAAGAAGATGTGGTACATATATACAATGGAATATTTTTTTTCCTTTATTGATTTTAGAGAGGAAGTGAAAGGAAGAGAGAGATAGAAACATCAATGAGAGAGAACATTGATTGGCCGCCTCCTGCATGCCCCCCACTGGGGATCGGGCCCACCACCTGGGCATGTGCCCTGACCAGGAATCGAACTGGTGACCTCTTGGTGCATGGGTCGACGCCCCCAGCACTGAGCCACACCAGCCAGGCCCATTAACATTTTTAAAGAAGCAATTTCAGTGTCAATTTTATTACTGGTCTCTGAAGTAATACTTTTGGTCTTGGTGTCCCTTTTGGTAAATTTTGTGGTTGCTTCCCTAAGTTTCTCATCCTGATCTGTAAACACGTCTGTTACTTGGCTCCTTTATTAAGGTTGATATCCAGTTTATTATCTGCTCTGGGTTCACTGGGTTCATTTATCAGCTGTTGCTTAGCTTGTTCTACTTCAATTTTCATTTTCTTGTTCTCTGCTCTCAGATTTGCAAATTTCACTTTTCTCTGGGATGACCATGTCTTTCCTGATGGAGTCCAAATGAGCCATTACCTATGGTACTGTTATTTCTATGAGTCTTCAAGTCCTGAACCAATGCAAGGGTGTCAAAAGTTAATTTTCCTTTGTTCTAAAGGAGTTATGGCCGCTCGCCTCATATGACATCTTTCTTTGGTTGTGGTGGTGAAGGAGTCTCTCTGCAGGGCCAGAGAGAGATGCCCTGGGTGGGGATTGAAACCTGGTGGCCCCTGCTGCTTTCAGATCACAGGAGTGCCCCCGCCACACCCTTGGGCCCCACGTGTCCTCAGTTTTCCAGCTGGCAGGAGCGGCCACCTCTTCTTTACCCAGCCATCTATTGGTGGACATCTGGGTTGCTTCCACATCTTGGCTATTACTAGTAATGTTGCAATGAACATAGGGGTGTCATATCTTTTTGAATTAGCGTGTGTTTTTTCCCTTCAGATAAATGCCCCAAAGTGGAATTGATGGATCATATGGCAGCTCTGTTTTTAACTCTTTTGAGGAACCTCCATAATGTTTTCCACTGTGGCTGTGCTAATTCACAATCCCACACCCGTTGTTTGATGATTAATGATAATAGCCATTTTGACAGGTGTGAGGGGATATTTCATTGTGGTTTTAATTTGCATCTCCCTGATCAGGCTGAATTTTCAAACCCCCTGAGGTGGGAGGAGCTGCCATCATCCTTTTTCCTCTGGGGGCTCATAGACCCCCCACCCCCCACACACACACACCACCATGTAGCCTGCAAAGAAAGTCCCATTGTATGGCCAGAGTTTTGGACACCTGGCCCTGTGAGCACTGTAGACCTTTATTGGGACTGCTGTTTCTTGCAAAGGTTCATTTAGGAACTTTGGTGCTAGATACCTAAGTAGTTCTCATAGTTCAGAAATACATCTTTTATGTTCCCTGAATAAACCAAGCTACGTCTCACCTCAAGGCCTTTGTACTCTCTGTTCCCCCTGCCTGGATGACTGTCCCTAGTTTATTTCATGGCTGGAGTCTTCATCCCCCTCAAAGTGAGAACAGGCATGGATCCCTTCATTACTTGGGAGGTTCATTTGAAAATTTGAAAATGGCTATTTTGATTTCAGAGAGGGTCTTTGAGGCTGCTTCAGGCAAGGGACTTGACCCCTGCCCCTTCTCTTACTGTGAGGGGCAGCCTGGGGCTCATAGGCATCGTAAATTATCCATGTCATCCTGGAAGGGGCTGCTGACCCCTGATAAAGATCCCACCTGTCCCGTGCTGGCCTTGCGGACAAGCATCAGGAGCTTCTGGTCTGTGGCCCCTCGGCCTCTTCCTAGCATGCCTTTCTGTGTGCGTGAACGGGAGGGCAGCCCCTTCCTTTATGGGTTGTCTTCTCTCTCACGTCCAGTTCAATTTGAACTTTGACATTCAAGGCAGGAGTGAGGAGAGCGAGGAGAAATGATCTAGAATCTTCCTAGTGCTGCCTCAGCCTCTCACGATGCAGCATAGCAGGGTGGTCTCAGGTGATCAAGGTTTTCCACTGGGTATTCTGGAAATACACTAAGGAACAGATGCACTAACAGGTCTGCAGTCATGTTCCGACCAGGGTCTGCCTGCCTGGCAGAGTCCCAAGGACTGTAAGGAAGGACCCGGTGCCTCCCAGAAACCATTCCGGAGGGGACAGAACCTCACCTTGGAAATAGGGTCAGAATCAGAGGACATGGTTGAACTGTGGCCTTGGTGTCCTCCATTCCAGGCACTGGGTCAATGTCCAGCATCAGAGAATGAATCTCAACACCACCCTGGCCCTTGGGAGGCTGGAGGCATAACCACAATGCGGAGAGAAAGGCTTTTTCCCCACCCCTCCACTCAGGCCCCCCCAGATCCTGTCAGCTCTCTTTACCACCTCTCAGGCTTCCTTCCTGACCCTTGCCCCTCCCAAAGATGCTACACCTCCCGCCCCCAAATGGTGACCCTAACACCATCCCTTCTCTAACCTCTCCTCACCCCTTGGTGAGATCAACCTTCCTCAAAGCCCCAGTTACATCCTTCCCTGTGCTGCCACGGGGCAAACCCTGACTCTTCAGCTCCTGTCAGACCTTGCCCAGGCAGCCCACTGTCCTCCCGACCTCCTCACCAGCGCCTCCCTGCACTGGCCCACTTGTCCTTCAGATACACCATTTGTCTATTTTTTTGCTCATTCATCTATATTTATTTACCATGATCAGGGACTGACAGGGATGGGAATTCTTTCCTTCGGTGAAGGGACAGGGACAGGGAGCAAGGAGGCGACCCCTACACCCACTGACAGACGCTGACCGCAGGGTGGCCTTGTACTTTAAAACTTTTCAAGTATAGCCCGGCTGGTGTGGCTCAGTGACTGATCGTCAACCCATGCACCAAGAGGTCACCAGTTGGATGCCCGGTCAGGGCACATGCCCAGGTTGTGGGCCCGATCCCCAGTGGGGGGCATGCAGGAGGTGGCCAATCGATGTTCTCTCTCATCGATGTTTCTCTCTCTCTCTCCCTCTCCCTACCTCTCTCTCTAAAATCAATAAAGAAAAAAAATTTTTTAAAACATTTTTGTCAAGTATTTTTTTCACTAAGAAAATGATTTTATTGTATTTGTGGACTTATAAAATAATGTATTTTAAAACTTTTGAAAAATAAAATTGTTTTAAAAGATAACATGTCCATTAAAGCAAACAAAAAACTTATTTATCTTGACGACCCCAATATTTAACAAGAACAGAAGGGGAACGTGATTCTTGGTGTTCAGTCCTGACCGTGTCTCCTGTGCCTCAGTCCTTGTTAAGCCATGTCCGTCTGTACGTACCATGCTGCTGGCATCTTTCCGGAAAACGCATTGCCTTCAGTATGGACTTATTAGTTCTCATTTTTCATAAAATTCGCTGCAAGCCCCTTTAAAGTTGCATTTTAAAGTTAACAAATTTGACATTTTGACACTTTTAATGGACTCTTCTCTGTAGACCCTATTTTTTTTAAATCATTTACTAATTTTATATACTTATCATGAATTAATTTCCAAACAAAGATATGAAAAATCTTCTCACCTTATTTTCAATGACAGTTTTTTAAAGCCTTCCTACTTCCTTCACTCCATACTTCTCTCCCTCCTTTCAGTTCTTCCTTCCTTTTTTTTTTTTTTTTTTGTAGACCCTATTTTTAAATGAGAATTTACTCTGTGCACGCGCTGAGGTGCCTGGTAAGCTCCGAGAAATTCTGGAATAGGCTATTTTCAATTCTGACTTTTTTATATTTCAGTTTGTAAATCTTTCATGGGCTTTGGGTTTCAAAGGAACACTTAGCAGCGGTGTGTGCGGGGAGGTGTTGGGGTGAGAGTGCAGGTGGGGGGAAGCCTCTCATTGGCTGCGTGGCCTGGGCACAGGCTTCCCCTCTGAGCCACAGTCTGCCCTGCTCTGTACGGCCCTGTGCTTCCACTCGGTCGCCATGTGGTTGCCATGTGTGCTGAGGGCTTCAGGACGACGGACACAGCAGGCCCAGCTCAGTGCTGACACTGAGAGGTGTGCAAGCTGTCTCAGAGATCACCCCTTTGTCTCGCCAGGTCCTCTCCCTACCTTTTCCACCGTGCCCTGTGTCTGGAGGAGGCCCACCCATGTGGCCGATCCTGCAGGACCGGAGCCTTGCCCTCGGGCTGCCTTTCGGTGTTGGCCAATGGGGAGCCCAAGGGAGACTGAAGGGGAGGGAGGAGATGGAACTCTGTGTTAATTGCCCTGCTGTCCTCCCTGCAGGGTCACCGGCTGGCTGTGACCCTGGAAGGAAGGTCACAGCCTCTGCCCGGCAGTCTTCGGGAGTCTCTCCTGGATTCAGTCGGAGTAGGAGTGCCGTTGCTGTTGACCCCAGGCGGTGGCACCATGCCCTGTGTCTCCTTGCCCTTCACATCTTTGTTTTTGTTTTGTTTGTGTGTATGTTTTTTTAATCCTCACCCAAGGACATTTTTCTATTTATCTTCAGATGGAGGAGGAGGGAGGGAGAGAGAGAGAGGGAGAGAAAGAGAAACATCGATGTGAGAGAGAGACACACATTGACTGGCTGCCTCCCGCACAACCCCTACCAGGGCGGGGGACAAACCGCAACCGAGGTACATGCCCTTAGCTGGAATCGAACCTGGGACTCTTTGGTCCATGGGCCGATGCTCTAACCACTGAGCCAAACCGGCCAGGGCAGCCCTTCACATCTTTGTAAATGAGCCGCCACCACACTGCTTCTCAGCCGTCCGTCCAGCGAGGCTTTGTTTGTCCTTGGACCTTAGCAGTTGCTACTTCCTTTATCTTTAATTTTTCTTGCCTATTTTTTGAAAAGATTTCAAGGGGCACAAAAGGATGTACAGTGAAAAAT
Organism: Tadarida brasiliensis; assembly: GCA_030848825.1. Lineage (NCBI taxonomy): Eukaryota > Metazoa > Chordata > Mammalia > Chiroptera > Molossidae > Tadarida > Tadarida brasiliensis. The sequence continues at coordinate 167,420,406 of CM061257.1, read as the reverse complement.
CTCCCTCCCTCTCTTTTTCAAACACCCAGTTGTCCCCACGGGCAACTAATGAGGTGTTTTGTTTTGTTTTCTTATTGTGGTTAAATACATGTAATATAAAATTTAATCATTTAAAGCAGAGATTTTCAACTGTGTGCCTCAAGAATTTTTAAAACATGCAATACCTGACCATTTAGTCAAGGGCACTGACTTCTTTTCCCTCAGATTGTCAAATAAAAAAATGACAACAGCCTTGGCTGGTTTGGCTTAGTGGTTAGAGTGTCGGCCTGTGGACCAAAGTGTCGAGGGTTCGAGTCCAGTCAAGGGCATGTACCTCAGTTGCGGTTTGTCCCTGGCCTGGTCGGGGCCATACGGGAGGGAGGCAACCAATCGATGTGTCCCTCTCACATTGATGTTTCTCTCTCTCTCTCTCTCCCCCTCCCACTCTATTTGAAGATAAATGGAAAAATATCCTTGGGTGAGGATTAAAAAAAAAAAGACAACAGCCATTTGGTGTGAATGAAACAAAATTATACCTAATTTTTTTTTTTTTTTTTGTCAGATTAGCAAAAAATATATTTGTCCAAGTGCTGCAGAATTTTAGGAATTAGTTTATGTGTGCCATGAGTGAAAAGGCTGACAACTGCGGATCAAGTCATTTTCGAGGGTCCGGTTCAGCGGCGTTAAGCACACTGCTGTGCGACCCCCTCCACCTCCAGAGCCTTTCCCCCTTCCCCAGCGGAAACTGTCCCCATCAAACTCCAGCTCCCTGTGAGGTTTTTGTTCGTTTGTTATTGCTATTATTTTTGAAAATCCTTTCAGAGACATTTTATGCATATTCATATATACACATAAGTAAAACCACAAATGGCAGCTTATTTTTGACACTGTCTGCGTCTTGCTTTTTTTCACTTAATACATCTTGGATATCGTTTCACATCAATATAAAATGCAACTTCTCATCCTTCTGCTCGGCCTTCCCCCGTATGGGAATTCCTACGTATGGAGACAGGATTCCCACGTTGATGGAGACAGGGTGTTCTCCATGTTGTGTGATGGTTGCTTCCAACCTGTTTCCTCTCCAGGCTCGTGACCTCCCTACAAAGAAAACCAATCAGGCCATGACTTGAGGTCCTTCTCGCCCTCTGGGTTCAGACTTGCTGTCGCCTCCGAGGAGGCTGCCTGCTCCTGGCTCTGCAGTGACCCCAGCACATGTCTCCTTGGGGCCCCGTCTCCTGGGCCCAGTAGCCTGCGTTCCAGATGTAACAAACCACAGTGACACAAGGTAATCGGAGAGGGCTCCCTGGTGCCCACAGGTGGGGTTGTCTTCATAATACGAGCTCCTGGGGAGTGCCCACACTGCACCTGCGGGGCGGGGGCCCGGCTCGGTCTGCAGAGGTGAAGAGCTTGGCACTCGATCTCCAAACTTCATTCGGTCCCAGCTGAATGCGCCGTATCCACCGTGAAAGGCGAGGCCTCTGACAGCCTGTTTATCTTTCCATCCACACCCTGCACTGTGTTTCCTCCCTAACGCTGCCATCACCATCTCCACCTTCTAATTAAAGAAAATTGTGGCGACAACCCCTCATCTTCTCTGAAAAAATATGACTCGATGTATGCCAGACAGAGCAGGATCAATTACAGTGAGAAGTGCTTTTCACATCACCCTACTAAGAGAGAGAGCCCGTGGAGCCCTCGCCACCCCACGAGTGAGCGCTGCGTGGTTTTCCTTCCCCGTGTTCCTGATGAGGAAAGAGGCTCAGAGAAGTCGGTGCTGGTGGTGGGGCAGGACCCTCCTCTTGACACCAAATCTCCACCAGTGCATTTCCCTGGTGAGTTTGCCTGCTGCTGGATGGAGTTACTGAGAAAAAGAACTAGAGGCAGCAAGGCCCTAGGGGTAACTGGCACAGATGTGGGGTAACAGGCCCAGCAAAACAAGGTCAGCTTGCTGGCTGAGCTCACGGGGCGCTGGAGGGGCTGAAAGGCTGGGGACCAGCTGAAAATGTTCTTCTGCTGTCCTGAGAGCTGGCCCCCAGGAAAGAGAAAGACAGGTAGAGAGAGGGGATCCGGAGCAAGGACCCTCTTGGTGTGCGGGTGCCTGGATGATATTACAATTCCCACTTCCAGGAAATGTGGGACCTCACAGAAAGGACCTCAAGACCAAAAGGTTAGAGCTGGAGCTTTGATTCAGCTGCAGACAAAGTCAAGACCGAACCAGGGGTGTGGTAGGAATGGGATGAAAACACCACAGGCAATGAATTCAGCTGTGTTCATAGGAAGACTGGGACCTGGCACCTCCCTACAGCTGTCCTTCCTGGGACCCCGAGGTCTGAGGTCATTTCACACTGTCTAGCGCCCTGGCCTGAAGAAATACCAGCAGAACAGGGATGGAGGCTGGGGAGACAAACGTGGGTGGGGAGGCCTTGGCCACAGAGAGTGCTCTCGGGAGAAAACCTTTTCCCCTGGTGTCAGCCAAAGAAAGTCTTCAGGAGAAAGCAGAAGCCTAAGAGGCCATTTGGGGGACACCCCAAGGGCCCCCTCACTGATGCCCCACCCTTCCCAGCCCTCTTGGAGAGCACGAGGACAAGGACAGCCTGGCTAAAACCAGCAGGTGCCTCAACACCATACCTCCTGACTAAGTGCCCAGATGTGCAAAGCCCACAGGGCAGATGCCACAGAGGATAGCAAGATGGGCCAGCCCCCACCCACTAAGACCTTCCAGGGAAGGGGCACCAGCAAGCACACAAACCACAGCAGCCTCAGATGGTTTCAGACGAGGGTCTAAGAGAGAACAGGCCTGGAGCAGCAAGGGGTGTGGCTGAGAGTTTTTGGGAGAGGCTCTTGGAAGTACACAGGGTTTAACACCCATCTGCTTTCCCCTGATAAGTTTTGGCCTCTCTGCTTGGAAGGAAGCGTGCGCGCACACACACACACATTTCTGGCCTTCAGGGGTGTGATGACAGAAAGAGAAAAAGTATAGAAGAAAGTCTTCCTGACCTCTGTGTTCCAGAATTCCTCCCCCTCAGAGGACTGTAAGACACAGGCATAGATTTGAGGAGCTGCTCGATGCAGAATCCTGAGGCTTGCCCGTCTCTACAACTAGATAAAGTCCCTGGACTTGGGAAGGGGACAGAGTTGTGTGTGTGTGTTGAGGGGGAGGGTTGGAAGATGTATGTAGATTAGTGGGGCCCTGAGAAAGGGGCCCTTCCTGAGTTTCCTGGGGCCAGCCAAAGAAAGTGGCAACCGTCTAGGTTAGAAGCAGCTGTGTGGGGTGTTAGGCAGGTGGGCGTCTGCATCGCTGTGGGTGGCAGAAAGAGTCCTGTGTACCCAGGAGTGCAGGGGCATGGAGGGCCAAGCAGCTGCGGGGGGGGGGGGGGCCAGGGGGCTTGTGGACCAGAAGGAAGCAGACAGGGAATTCCAGTGGATGCCAGATGGACACTGGCCTGGAGGATCCAATGAGCTCCCACCTCCTCCCATGCACTGAGTAAGCCCACCTGGACTCAGGACCATCCCAGGAACTTTGGGGGTGTGGGTGAGGGGAACCAGCCAACCTTTGAGTTGACAAAATTAAGTGCCTGCCACCCCAAGGGAATGGAGACTGCAATGTAAAAATGAGGATAAAGCATAAAAATCAATTCTTGCACACCAAAATATGTGCATTGACATTCTAACCTGCTCTAAGACAGAAATCCTGTAATCTATAGTACATATATGTAAAGGAACCATACAAACTAAAGACAAAAAATAAAAAGGGGAAATTATTACACCATACATGACAAAAATACTAATTCTCTTCATATATAAAGAACTCTAATTAATCAATAATTAGACCGACAACCACTAGGGTAATTCATAGAGAATATAAATAGGCAGTTCACATAAAAAGAAATATAAATAACTCCTTAACATTTGAAACATATTCCTCAACTATAACTAGAGAAGTAAAAATTAAGATTACAGTGAGACACCATTTTTCACCAATCAGATGGGCAAAGATTTCTAGGTTGAACAAAGCCTTAGGCTGGTGAGAGAGAGGGCAGGGAACAGCCTCTCCTCATGACTTTGATGGGAGGGTGAGTTGGCAGTCTCTTTGGAGAGCAAGTTGCCAATATCTATCAAAATTAAAGTACACATTTCCTCTGACCCTGCAATTCCAGTTCTAGGAACTTACCTTACAGGTACATCGCCACATGTCCACAAGGATATTTGTTCAAGTAATATTGTTTGTAGGCGAAAATAAATACATAAGTAAACCAAATGTCTATTAATAGGGGACTGGATAGATATATCCATGCATACATACACATCAAGGAATACTTTGTGGCCATTCAAAATGAAATAGATCTGTGTATGCTGATATGGAAAGATCTCGGAGATGCATTTTTTTAAAACTATGTTTTTATTGATTTTTTTAGGGAGAGAGGAAGGGAGAGATAGAAACATTGATGTGAGCCCTGACCAGTTTGGCTCAGCGGTTAGAGAGTCAGCCCACGGACCAGAGAGTCCCGGGTTCGGTTCCCGCTAAGGGCACGTACCTCGGTTGCAGTTTGTCCCCGGCTCCGGTTGGGGTGCGTGGGTGGCAACCACTCGATGTGTCTCTCTCACGTCGATGTTTCTCTCTCTCTTCCTCCCTCTCTCCCTTCCGCTCTGTCTGAAGATAAATGCAAAAATGTCCTCCGGTGAGGATTAAAAAAAAAAAATCAATAATAAAAAAAAAACATATTAAAAAAAAAAATAGAAACATTGATGTGAGAAACATCCATGGGCTGCCTCCTGCATGCCCCCTACTGGGGATTGAGCCTGAAACCCAGGCATGTGCCCTGACAGGGAATTGAACCAGGACCTCTTAGTCCATGGGACGACGCTCAATCCACTGAGCCACACCGGCCAGACTTGGAGATGCATCGTAAATTAAAAAGAAGCAAGGTGCCAAACACTATGTATAGTTGTCTGTCATTTACATTTTTTAAAAAGAGCTCATGCAAATATGTGCGTGGTTATGCATGGACATTTCTAAAAAGGCACAGAGGTTAAACAAATCTATATCTATATACTCTCATGGGATAATTTTGCAGAGTTTGAATGGTTCAGCATTTGTGGATGCTTTATTTCTATAATAGCAAATGAGGTAGAGAGTGAGCAGGAGCAAAGAAGCCGTTGGAGGAAGACACAGTAAGCACTGTTGCTGGGGCCAGGGGGCCGCACATTTGTGCTGGGAACTAGTGCTTCCCACATGGACAACCTCAGACTACCAAGACAGGGGCTGAGTCACAGCCAACCTGGAAATGACAGAAGTCCACAACCTCCCAACAGCAGCCTCTGCTGACGTGTTCCAGAACAGTTTATCCTTGAGGAAGGAGCCCTGGAGGGGCTCCAGGTGGGGCTGGGAAGGACTGACAAGGAGGCATCTGCAGAGAGAGACAGAAAATTAGACCTCTGTCCTCGCCAGGCTGTTGTCACTCTGCCAAAAGAGTTCCTATTTCTCAGCAAAATCTACCTAATTTCAAAGGTGAAATCAGCAAAGAGGTTTTTTGTTTTTTCTTTTTAATCCTCACCCAAGGACAGGCTTAGAGAGACAGCAAGAGAGAGAAACATCGATTGGTTGCCCTCTGCACGTGTCTGACTGGGGATCGAACCCTCAACCCAGGTACGCGCCCTGACCAGGAATCAACTGGCAACCTTTCCGTGCCCAGGATGGCGCTCAACCAACTGAGTCACTCCAGCCGGGCAGCAGAGTTTTGTGGGTTTTTTTCCTTTATTGATTTTAGGGAGAAAGTAAGGGAGAGGGCAAGGGAGAGAGAGATAGAAACATTGATGAGAGAGAACATCGATTGGCCACCTCCTGCATGCCTCCCACTGGGGATTTGGCCCGCAACCTGGGCATGTGCCCTGACCGGGAATCGAACCGGCAACCTCTTGGTACATGGGTCGACGCTCAACCACTGAGCCACACTGGCCGGCAGCAAAGAGTTTTAAAGAGAAATTTCAGATTATTATGAGGAAGGATGCAGATAATTGCACATGATAAAAGAAGAAATCCAGAGCCTAATATCAGGCAAGCAATGAAGGGACTAGAAGCATAAATTCAAACAACATCAATTCAAATTCAAACAGGGGATCCCACTTCCACCCACCAGATTAGTAAAAGTGTTAAGATTGCTACTATTCGGTGCTGGTGAGGGTGTGGGAAACAGGTGCTCAGCATGGCTTGGGGGAGTATGGGATTATAACTCAAAGTATAAAATGAGTACATATTAATATGTGATTGAATAAATTAATAAATGAAGGGTAAACAAATCTGCGCAGAACAATTTAAAAACAAATGCAAACAAAGTGCAGAAATTGCTCAAGACAATGTCTTAGCTTTTTCAGAAAAAAATATAGCCTGGCCGGTGTGGCTCAGTGGTTGAGCGTCGACCCATGTACCAGGAGGTCGCTGGTTCGATTCCCGGTCAGAGCACATGCCCAAGTTGTGGGCCCGATCCCTGGTGGGGGGCGTGCAGGAGGGCGGCCAGTTGATGTTCTCACTCATCAATGTTTCTATTTCTCTCTCCCTCTCCCTTCCTCTCTCTAAAATCAATAAAGAAAAAATAAATATATATATATGTGTGTCACTTGTCTAAAAATATTTTGCTTAGAAAAGCTTCAAAAATCGAAGGGAAGTGCCATTTTGCAGCATTTAAATTTGCAAATGTATATATGTTTATACATATGTATATGTATATGTGCATTTGCAAATTTAAATGTAAAAAATATATGAATATATTATATATATATATACACATATGTACGCTGTGGCTCCTCAATCCTGGCAAAGTGGCAAGAAGGTTAATACTTGCATTCATCGCTGTGAGCAATGTATGTTCTTACATGCCTTTTGGACAGCACCTTGGCAATATCTGTCAAGAACTAGAAAAACATTCATACCCTTGAACATGGTAGTTTCTTTTCTGACAGTTAATAATAAGGAAACACAGATCCACAAGAAAAGACAGCAAAGAAAGCAAATGACATTTTTGCTGCTCTCTAATTTAAAAGAGCAAGATTGGAAACTAAATGTCCCATAGGAGGTTACAAAATGACAGTCACTGATGGAATATTATTTAATTACCAAAAAGTATGATATGAGGTCTATATAGGAGCGGGGAAAATGCTGATGAAGCCCTGGGCAGTTTTGCTCAGCGGTTAGAGCTTCAGCCCATGGAGCGAAGAGTTTCGGGTTCAACTCCCGGTCAAGGGCATGTACCTGGGTTGCAGGTTCAATCCCTGGCCCAGGTCGGGGTCGTGCAACCAACTGATGTCTCTCTCACATAAATGTTTTTCTCTCTCTCCCTCCCTCCCTTCCACTCTATTTAAAAATCAGTGGAAAAATATCCTCAGGTGAGGATTAACAACAACAAAAAAATGCTGATGAACATTTATGAGAAAGTATAAAGCAAAACATGTACTTTATTTAGGATAAATATAAACTATAAACTATACTTTAATTAGGACTTGATAGAAATAGGCACACATGGGCTGGAGGCCTAGGAAACTGAGCAGTTGGGCCCTTTGCCACACCATGACACCCAGCCTTTCCTCCCTCCTCCAGGCTCCTTCAGCAGCCTGCTGGAGTCATCACGCAGAGTACTCCCCGGCATGGACAGGGCGCTCCACATATATTTTGGAAGAAATGTTTTGTTAATGTTGCTATGATGTTCTGTAGTACACTTGAAAAAATTATCCTAAATATTTACCGGTGAACCTGGATTCAAACTTGAACAGTGTCTGCCAATGCCTCAGTCCCCACCAGGGCCTACCCCAAACCTCCCACGACTCACACAGCCTGTTCAAAGTTTCCGTTACTATCTCACTGCCACCTCCCGCTGCCTCTCTCCAACGGGTGCAAGAAAACCCCTGTGTGCTTTCGTATGAAGCAGAGGATTTTAAAAGGTCACGCAACACTCAGAAAACAGCTGCTTAAAACTCGAAAGGGTTTTCCAGGGAAATTCTTGGATCTCATCTGGAGAACCTAAGAATTGGGACACTCCTCACCTGGGCTAGTTTATGTTCAGTTCAGGGAAAGGGGCGGAGCTAAAGAACCTCCCCAGTTCCGTGGGAACCAGAAGTGGGGCCCGGCCGAGGGGCCGCACTGGCCAGCCGGGGACGGGGATCTGGAGCTGCTGTGATACAAGTGAGGCCACAGAGGTAGTTGTAAATGTCCTGGGAGCACGTGAACAAGAGAAAAAAATAGGTGATGTTAATTTTTATATATTTTGTTTAATCCAAAAATCTCCAAAATATTATTTCAACATAAAATTGATAAGAAGCATTCATTGTTATTTATTTTACACTCTTTTTTTTAGGCTAACTCTTTGAAATCAGCGTATTTTTTATACTTACAAAATATCTCAATCTGGATCAGCCATATTGTGAGCAGAAGCTACCATACATATCAAACAGCAAAGATCTAGAACTTTTGTGTTTTCTTTTTTTTTTTTTTTCGCTTCCCCTCCTCTCCTCTCTTCCTTCTTTCTTTCTTTGAAAAACAGATCATTCTTTGGAAACTGAGGCATATGTCTACCTGCCTACAACATTCACCCAGGCACTGAATCCTAGGAAACCGTATTTCCCAGAATTCCCTGCTATCCCGTGGCTCTTCCTTCTAGAGCAGGCTTCATGCGTGTAAGTAGACCCCTTCTGTGGGCTCTGGCAGCCCTCTGGTGAGGGTCCCCTGGAGACAGCCAGCCCCCACACACTTGTCCTCCCTGGTTGCACAGAACCAAGGTGAGCTGTCTCTCCTGACCGAGTGATGAGGGCAGGCGTATGCAAGCCCTGTATTCTTTTCTGGCAGAGTCTTCAGTATTTGGCAAGACTGCCCAAGTCTTTTTCATGACTGGAGTTGCACTTTGCATTGGAAGTTGGCTGGTGGCCAGAAGGCTCTTCTAGCTTGGAGAATCTCTGCATCCTGAGAGAAACTTTAGAGTCCCAAAGTAGGAGTCTCACAGAATTAATTACATAGATTCTCATGTGTCCCCTAGCAATCCTGGAAAACTGCTCAGAAATAAACTCCTGGAGAAGAGATCTTGAGAGGAGGACGGGGAGGCTGGGAAGGATAGAGAGCAGGAAGTTATCTTCTAGGCATCATTTTACCAGAAGTCATTCCTTCTTTATTTGCATTTCCTTTCACTATCAGAGTAAAACACACAGTCAGCGGCAGTTGCTATGGAGCCCCAAAGCACTCGCTGGGCGCATCCCTGGCTTCCCGCACGCACTGGGGCAGCGGGAGGCACTGGGAATTTCTCAAACATTCACAAGAATGTCGAGAGGGAGTTCTGAGTAATTTCAACTCCTTGAACTTCTTGTGGGAAAATGTAGTCCTAATTTCCTTTTAGAGACAGCAGTCTTTGAAAGTGTTTGCCTCCAGAGTCTTCATTATGGTCCAGATAACGGTAAAAATGCCCTTCTGTGGAAGTCTCCAGCAGATGGGAACTCCTGCCACGGGGATGCCGCGGCCCTAGGCGCAGAGCAGACGGCCTCTGCAGCTGCACTCCAGCGCCTGCTGGATTTCTGGTCCCCTCAGCTCTGGTGTTTTGGCCGTTGATGTGATCAGCCCGGTCTGTTTATGTGCTTCTTGTGACCCTTTCTCTTAGGGACCCAACCCTGGGTGGCTCCCCTGTCTCTGTTTTCTCCTGCCCCCGGCCCTCCCCAGGTGGAACCCCAGAAACCAGGGCCACGGAGCTGCTCATCCTCCAGCCCTCGCAGCTGAGCTCACATCTCCGTTGGAAACCTCTGTCCCGTGCCGCCTCCTCTCTGATTTCTAGTCCCCACCGACCTGGTTGACAATTAGATCAAGTAAGGAGAAGGCAAAGAAAGAGAAGGAAAGAGAAAAGAAAAGGACAGGGGGGAAAGCCAAGCCAAGATGCCTGGTCCCTCTCTCTGCAGTGAGGGTAGCGATGGTGGCAGCTGCTGTCCCGTTCACAGGCCCACCTGAAGGTGGGGATTTTGAGACATGGAGGAGATGCTGTGGGGCTGGTGGAGCCTGTGGTGTGGGGAGCTGTCTGCCCACTCTGTCTGGCAGCCTGACCAAGGCCCACAGTGGCTGCTCACTCCTCCCAGCAGGGCCAGTCTGCTGTAGCCTGGGCTCTTAGCACCTGCCACCAGGCCTTTGTTTGTTTTTAAGGAGCACAATAGTAAAACACTCTTTGACGGACTCGGCCAACACGAACTTTTTATAATTCAGGGCACACGGACCACTTTGCCCCCAGCCAGCCACCAGCTCACTCTGTGGAGGCCCAGGATCCCTCGTGGGAGACCACATGACCATCACCCCTCTTCACTAAGAAGCAACACAACAGGGGATACCCACATGGGAAGGTATGGGCTTTAGGCTTTTGTACCTGCTTCACTTGTTTTTTCTGTTGTTTGATCAGTCATTTAACAGACATTTATGGGAAACCTAGGGGCTAGGGGCCTAGAAATGAACACCTCCTTGTCCTGGCTCTGAGAGCCCCCACCTGGACAGCTGGAAAGGCCCATCTCCTGTCGATCTCCAGTCCTCCTCCCCCCCCCCCCCACCAGGAGGTGGAGAGCCTTCACTTTGAAAAGTGCCCACAGAGCAGTTTTGGCCTCTCTGAGTGAGCTTGGCAAGCACACAGCTGAGTCAGTCTTGGTGACACAGAGCACGTGGCTTTTAATTGCCCAGAAGTATGACTGGCAACCCAGCCTGTGCCTCCCCACCCCGAGGGGGTTCTGGGTGAGCCACTGTCAGCTCAGAACAAGGGATCCAAAGATTACCCCCCTTGTTTCTAAGAGCCAGTTGAGTTGTCCATACATGGTGGATTCCTTGAAGGCAGCTGAAGTAACCACTGATTTTTTTTTTTTTTTTAATTACCTAAGCTAAGTGCTTTCTTCTGAGAGGAGCAATTTCCCCTGTGGGTCTTCTGAGCTTGAGGAGAAGGTGGAGAATGTTCTTACTTGGGTGCTGAGTGGGGCGATTAGGCTCAGTTCAAACAGCTTGCTGGTGGCACCTTGATTCCTGACCCTGGAAACTCGTGGCTGACCTGCTTGGGAGCTGGTTGAGCATCTGCCTCAGTCACAGTTTCCTCTGGCCACACCCCAGAACCATTCTGGGTCTGCTGTGACCCACAGCGGGTGTCTGCATGACCCTCACTGGCGAGGCCCCACCTCTCCTCTGCAGAACAGAGCAGAGATGGGAGAAGGCAGTGGGCAGGCAGCGGGTGGCCTGTCAGTGACAGGCTGACGTCTGACTCATGGCTCCATCGCAGCCTTTGGTGGAGGACTGACCCACAGAGGAAATTACACAGTACTCTGTGGCCCATGGTAGAGGCAGGGGCTTTTCCAAGTGCATCAACTGGGAAGCAGACTTTACGCATGCCAGAATCTAAGGCATGGGGACCCCCACTAACTTCAGGTTAGTCCTGGTGACTGCTGGAATGGGGTGGCCTGTGAAAACCCCTTGCACGGTTCCCCACTGGCTGGCAGGGAGCCCACAGCCCCAACCCATTTGTGACAGAGTGGCCATACTGTCAGCCTTCCACACACAGTTCCCCGGGCAGCAGCTCCCAGCTATTACAGGCTGGCCTAGCTTGAGACACAACCCACGGGGCAGACCACTGAGGAAGATTCTTTACCACCCTCCCCTTGCCTTCAGATCTGACATCCCAGGGACATCCTGCAGGGAGCCAGAGGTGGAGGGAACTGGCTACCTATCTCCAAATGTGGGGGAGAAGAGTGACCAGAGGGTGAGAGGAAAGAAGGGATGGGCAGCACCCTAGTTCCTGCACCTGGATTTAGTCCTAGGAGCCACTTCTGGGAGAATTTTCAGCCCCATGAGAACTCTATGATGGGTCAGAATGTTTTCCTGGAACCCAGAGGGCAGGGCTCTTTTGTGGATTCTCCCGGCCCACCTGTGCACTGCCATCCCCTTCCACGACAGGGGCCAATGCTGGGAAGGCCCTGTGACATTTATGTGGAGGCCTGCAAGTGTGACCCGCCAAGGTTCTGCCTCTCCAGCAGGCACCAAAGGAATAGATCAAGTAGGTGGGTAACAAGAAAATACCACCCAAAGACTCTCCTTCCTCGTAACCCATGCTCCACGGTCATCCCAAATCTCCTGCCCCTCCTGCTGTGCCTGCTGTTCCCTCAGCCCGGAGGCCCATCCACGGCATCTCCCCAGGCTCCTGGTAGGGCTCCAGCTCTGTCCTGGGCTCAGGTCTGTCTCAACCACCAGACAGAAAGCTCCTAGAGGCCAAGGCCAGCTCTTGGGAGGGCCTGGTCCCCTGAACCTTGTACAGTGCCCAGCATATAATAGGTGCTTGGTATTTGCAGAAGTCTTGTGGGAAGGCCGAGTGTAGTTGTGTGTGTGTGTGTGCACAAATGTATAAGGGGAACAAATGTGCCAGGCCAGTGCTAAACCCTGTACTCAGGGTGTCATATTAAATCAGTGTAATTTGTGTGGCTGCTTCTGAGTAATTTCAGGGTGGCTTTTTTTTTTATCCTCACCCGAGGACATTTTTGCATGTATCTTCAGACAGAGCGAGAGGGAGAAGGGGGGAAGAGAGAGAGAGAGAGAAACATCGATGTGAGAGAGACACATCGACTGGTTGCCAACCACACGACCCCAACTGGGACTAGGGACAAACTGCAACTGAGGTACGTGCCCTTAGCGGGAACCAAACCCGGATTCTCTGGTCCGCGGGCCGACGCTCTAACCACTGAGCAAAACCGGCCAGGGCTCCAGGGTGGCTTTTTACACAGACATTCTTCACCTGGTGTTGGGGTGGGGAGAGCTCTATTTCTATTTTTATGTCCCCCATTGAAGAGTGCTCTATGCACAGTTCCCTTGTCTCCCCTGGAACTTTCCCCTACATTTGGCAGCAACTCGAAGCTTAGAAGCTTTTGGTTTGCAAAAGGAACTTGTTGCTTCATACCCAGTCACGTCAGCCCCTCCCAGTGCAGACCCCAGGACCTGAGTCACCTCTTCCAGAAGACTTCCTTCCCCCAGACCTCACCCTAGGCTAGATGGGGGCAGGACCCCTGCTTCTTCCTGGAACCTGGGACCCACCTGTTATGGGACATCTGCTCCCTTTGCCGCCTGTCACCAGCAGTTCAAGGATTCGCTTGGACTAATGGCCTTCCTGCAGCAGCCCAACAGTAGGGACAGACCACATAGCTAAGGAGAGCCTCTGGGGCCCCTGCACTCAAACTGCGGTTGGTTTATTTTAATCCTGTACAGCCCCAGCTGAGCATTAGAGCAGTTTGGGGTTGGAGACTCCACATTGTGATGTTACATCTAGGAACAGCTTATCCAGAAATGGACTCATTTAATCCTCACAAAACCCTAAAAGGCAATATGATTACTCCCATTTTACATATGAAAAGATGGAGGCACAGAGAGATTAAGAAACTTGTTTAGCCCAGCTGGTGTGGCTCAGTTGGTTGTGTCCCATGCACCAAGAGGTCGCTGGTTCCATTCCCCATCAGTGCACATGCTGGGCTTATGGGGTTTCAGGCTTGATCCCCAGCAGGGGGTGTGCAGGCGGCAGCCAATCAATGATTCTCTCTCTCTCCCTCTCCCTTCCTCTCTCTATAAAATCAATAAAAACATCTTTAAAAAGAAGAAAGAAACTTGTCCAAGGTTAAACAGCTAGGAAGTATCCAATAAATGTTACTTTTTCCAACTCTTTTTTAGACCATTCCTGTGGGCAGAAAATAAGATTGGTCCCTAAAGCTGTGACCTGAACATGAGGTCAGTGTGCTTAATCTGTTTCCTCGTTCTTCTGCTTACAAACAGAGGTGTACTTTTGCTTGGTAGGTACAAATGTGGGTGGTTTCTCGGTTTTGTAAAAGCATATACTATTTCATGTTGTTGGGATAAGAAGTATATTTATTTTTGTTTTTAAGTACTTTCCTTCAGCTGGCCCTCCCACAAGAGTGGCCAGGAGAAAGGACAATGACTAGCAGCTCAGTGGAGCTTGTGATTCGGGGGCTTTCCTGGACAGAGGGCCTGGCCTGCTCTGGCTGGCCCCTGCCGGTGACCCCAGGCAGGAGAGGCGCCCTGGGCCCAGTGCGGCCGGCCGGCGGCTGGGCTGCGGAGCCCGCGGAGACCTCACCAGAAAGAAGGCCACCCTCCATGAAAGGCCCGAGGCAAACCCAGCGTGAGGCCGGGCGTTTTGGGGTGACTATGTTAGACTCTTGAGACATCAGGATGCAGCTAATTTTATACGGCATCTCTTAATTGCGAAGTCAAAACAAAGCCACAAAACATTAGCTAGTAGGGCCGGACATTTGAGGCCTGGCTCCTCATGACAGCTCCCTTCTCCGGCCGCGCTCGGGGTCACAGCCGTGGCTGCGAGCCCTGAGCCTGCGCTAAACCCCCTTACCCGGCTCCTTCTCTTTCTAAACAATCCCTTTATTAAACTCTCTCCAATCACCCTCCGTGCGGTGACAGCTGGTCCTGCCTGCTGCCCCAGTGATGTGCACAACAGCTATCTCAGAATCTCTCCTTTTATCCATCCTCGCTCCCACCGTATCCAGTCAAAGGGGCCTCCACAAACGCCACCCTCCATTCTGAAGGGGCCCGAGCCAAGAAGATCCCAGCTCCGTGTATTTAAAAGAAATGATGGGTCTGGTGTCTGGAAGCAAGAATACGTTATGACACCTAAGGTGAGGTCTGGCAGCAAACTGACAACTGAACGTGCCGAGCACATTCTTTCCTCCTGATGCGGAGCCTCCAGGGGCAGGAGGGGTCGCGGTACGCCATCCACGGACCCGATGAAACCGCCCCTGTGCTTCGGACCCAGCGCGCCCAGGACCGGCCAGGAGCTCCAGGCGGCGAGCCAAGCCCTCCCTCCCTCACACGGCAGCTCCCCGCGCCCGCGTGGGCCGCCGATGCGCGGCGCTCTAAGGCACAGGGCAGGACGGGAGTCGGGCTCCAGAAGATGCTGTCCTTTTTGGCAACTGCTCCCTGGATGCTGGCTGCCTGGCGGCCTGTCGGCTCTCAGAGAAACAGGAAACGCTCACAGGCTGGTCCACCCTTGGCACTCCCGGTTGTTTCCAGGTCCAGAGAGCAATATGAAACGCATCCTGTTACCGTAACATGAGTCAGCTGAATCCTGTTGGGGCTTCTTCCCCAGGTGCATGGATGTGGCTGGGGGGTGAGGAGGGGTGACGAGGGGTGGGGGCAGGGACAAGAGAGAAAAGGATCCTAGACTTTGCAAGAGCAGGAGAGGTTGGGGAGCTTCTGACCAACTCCCCAATCACCCTGATTTCACAGCAAAGAAATGGGCCCGAGTTGCAGAACTGGGCTAGAACCCAGGATCAGCTCCCAGCAGCACCCTCCCATTGAAACCTGCTCTCCTCTGGCACGGAGCTGTTTTCTGAGCAGTTTTTCTAAACCCCTTGCCAAAGGCCTGGAGGCTCAAGTCAAAGAAGCTTAGTTGAAAACTGGTTGTTCAGAAGCTGAGGAGGGATGATCCTGGCATACTAAAGAAAGTGCCCCTCCTGCAGCCCTTCCTCACGACACCTTATGGAGTGGTTGTTCCCTTCTCTGAAATCCTGCTTCTCAGGATCTTCCAAGGTAGATTTTAAACGAACATTCATTCACTCATCTCTATCAATCCACATTTTCCATGTAATGTTGGTGCTGCTTCTTCCTACACAGTGCACAGATTCCTAAGCAATTTTCCCCTTCCCATTCATGCCCAACCTCAGAAGTGTGTGTTGAATTTGGACGGACAGTCCTTCTGGGACAGAAGCCACCGATTTCCAAGGACTGTGATCGCAGAAGGTCTGAGTCCTGATGCCTGGGCCCTCCCCGCTGGGACAAGGCCTTCCGAAACCCAGGCTAGGATGGAAGGGGTAAAGGTGGGGGTTGGTGCCAGATTAACAGGGACCCGTTGGGATTATTTTCTGAAGCAGGGCTGATGAAAAGACTTCCTATTCTCCCCCATTACTCTACAACTGCTATTAATGGTTGTATTAGTGAGAGTACCAGGGGTCAGATGTTTGAATTGTTTCTTTCAGCCTTATGGGCAGGAACTACCAAAACCCCCAATTTAAAGATGAGAAAACTAAGGCATAGAAAGGACGAGTGATGTGCTCAAGGTGTCACAGCCGGCAAGTGGTAAGGCCAGGAGCCTGTCATGACCACTGTACTCTATTGCTGCCTCCCTCCAGAGTGACTCCATGGTGGCCTCCTTGCCCTTGATGGGGCATTTAGGGGTCCCCTGAGCAGTCACAAAGGCTGCCCAGGCAAGCTAGGTTGCAAGATTAAGGAGCTTTTTCTTTGTTTTGTCACCACGAGGATTCCAATGGTTCCATGACCCGTGAACTGGAGAAATCCCTGCTCAGCCTACACCCTTGGGTGCACAGAGGGTCTCTGAGGTGGAAAGTAAGAGTAAATAGGACACTGTGAGGAAGGCATGCAGCCCGACCCTGGTCCCACTCCCTGGCACTGCCTGCTAGAGAGTAGGTCATATAACCCTCAACAGGGCCCTTGCTTATTCAAACAGACTGAAACAACAATGCTGGAAACCAAGCCAAGATGCAGGGTAGGAAGCCAGAAAAAATAGGAAAGGTGCCTTCCCTTATCAAGATCACGGAGACCTGGTTCACTGAGCGGCTGGAACAAAAAGTTCCAATTAAAACTCAAAGTAGCCACTGAAGGAGATAACTTGGGAAGATAGTCTACTGTGTAGCTAGTCCACTCCTTTCCCAGGACAGGATCCAGGCAATCTTTCCTGCATCTGTGGTGGAGCCCAGAGCCAACAGGAGGGGCCTGTTCACTTGGAACCTCCTGACCCTGAAGCTGTCCTAGCTGTCAGCACCAATGTCTTTCTATCTTTTGTGACATTTATTGGGCTATTCATTGTGCTAATTTCTTAATCAAGGAAAAATGAAATAAAAAAGTCTTGGGAAATTTAGGAAGTATATTGCAAGAAACCTCAGAAAGGTGACTCAGTACTTCTTCATTTCACAAAGAGAACCAGAAATTTTGCAAATACACATTGTTCCCTCTGAATAGGTGGATCAGGGGAGACTGGCACAAACTTTTTGCTGAAGACCCCGAGGTCAGTTCCAAGACTCTTGGTTGATTGGACTAGTGTTCTCACTTTTCATAAATGGTTGAGTACAGAATGGCTAAGTGACCTGGTGCAGAGGCTCACAGGCTGGTTCAGGCCTGGTAGCAGGGTGTTCCTCTGGAACACCAGGAAATGTCAGACTATTAATCCATGTCATGAACCCGAAGCAATAGTGCCAACAGAAAATTTGCCTGTGAATAGGACCTGAAATCACAATCAAAAGCAGGTGTCCAAAAAAGCATGATCCATAGATTTTTAGTTTTTCTGTTAACATCCATTTACTCTTATAAATGTATTTTGTAAAATGTATATGGATATTAACTATAATTAGTCAAGAAATTGGGAGGATGAAAAGAAAGTTTTATGTTTTTGGAGTAGTTTGTTTTGCAAAGTTACATAAGTTGTATATTTTTTTAAATTATTTTTTAAATCTTTGCTGTTGAAAGTATTACAGATGTTTCCCCCCTTTCCCCCCATTAAACCCCTCTTCTCTTTTCCAGATGTCATGCCGTCCTTACCGATGCTATAATTTTCCTAATTTTGCACATTCCTCACATATGGTGTATTTCAGTTAACAAGAGTTCAATCAACTTTAGAACGTCCCAGCTGTACATGTCACATCATGTCACCCACTTGCTGATGGCAGCCATGGCATGGTTTGGTCTGGACCTGACTGGAAGAGCTGAAGGAGATCAAGGCTTGTCAGTGAGTCCCAAAAAGGTCCCTGAGCCTGGGGACTGAGCTTAGCACTGCCACAGCCACAAGAGCTCAGGACTGGGGTGGGTGGGTGGATTTCTAAGACGATTACTTCTTGCATGCTTGCACACACGCACATACACAATCATCTTGTTTGATAGAGGAGTTTCTTCCTCACTGAGAGTCACTTTTCTATAAAGAGCTGTGTTTTCTCACTCCTGGGCAGCTTCTTAGCTGAGCTCCCTTACAGCTCACTGTGCATCCTAAGCTCTGCTCAGTATCACTGCTGCCCTTCATCCTGTGACTTCCCTGCTCAAGAACCTAGTGTGGTTCTCTGTTGCCTGTAGGTCAAGTCAGACATCCATAGCCTTCTGTAGCCTGGTCCCACTGCTGCCATATGACCGTAGGACTCCTGTGTTCTCCTTGAGGGGCTCCAGATGGACACTCACCTTGACACCTTCCCTGATGGAAAACCTTGTCTCCTCTTGTCTGTCCAAACCATGTCAAGAATTTGGGGCTGGGAGTTAGATCTCTGGATCTGGTTTAGTGCTCCCAGGAACTTGTCTTGGTTTGGGGCAGTCACTGATGTCCCTGGGGGCTACTGCTGTGATCTATAGAAGACCTGGGTTGGATCAGGGGGTCATTGGTGGTTCCTTACAGTTCCCAATTGAACAAATACTATGCAAAGCCCCCTCCCACTTTTGTGTACCTTTTTTCTTTGTGAGGCCCAGCCCTGGCAGAGAACATGGAGGGACCATCCAAAGGCCCCCCCCTTCCTCTGTCTCCTACCTTAGTCATTACAATCCCGTGAGCCAGATGGGCACAGTTGGGCTTGTACTGCTGAGCCTCAGAAAAAAGGAAACAGACATTGATCTCAGGTCCCCAAAGGCACAGAGCTCACTGTCGACTCTAGCCACATGGACTGTCCAGTGTTTACAGTCTAGGATGGGTGACGCTGTAGTCCACAGGACCTTCCCCTGTGAGCTGCTGCCCAGGCCACAACCCGATCCTGCCTCGTGCTGCTCCATACGGCTTTCTGTGTTATTGGCACCGAGGTCTTCTCCCTAAATCCGAGCTGTCAGCACAGATCTCTAGTGTGATGGGCACCCCTGGGCTGGCTCTTCAGCTCACAATGGCCCTCTTTCTGCTTATTGTCTTTGATCTGCCTAGATCCATCCAGGGATTCAGGGCAGGCTCTCAGGGCTTAGAAATAAACATGCCCCACTTCTCGGGTTATAATTAGACCGGTCTGAGTCCTCTCCCTGGGAGTGTATGAGTGAGTGAGTGAGTGAGTGTGTGTGTGTGTGTGTGTATGTGAGAGAGAGAGAGAGAGAGAGAGAGAGAGAGAGAGAACAAGGTTGATTGAGGGGTTAGCCTGTCTCCACTCCGTGCCTGGCACCTGTAAACTTGGCAGCCACAGCCAGGCTCCCCTGCCATGTGACAGGACACACAGAGAAAACAGGCAAAGCTCCTCCTTAGAGAGGAGCACGTGGAGGCCCAGGTGACTTCTGGTGGCCTTCAGCCTCACTGCTTTACTGTCCTCAGCTTCACTGAGCCTCAGAGCCACTGGATCCAGCTTCTGATCCTTGTGACTGAAGTCACGCCCACGGTCTCCTGGGTGGTACTTGTGTGTCTCCTGGCCTCTCTCCGTAGGCCTGGGTTTACAGGGCACTCTCAACTGTGGGTTAGTTGGTTTTTGAGAACAAATTAAAATTAGGGATAGCTGTATTTTTTTCCCAGTAATTAAAATCATAGAGAAATGCACAAAGAAAAGAGTAAAAGAAATCTCTCTGAATTATTGTGAATTAGTTTTTAGGTGTGATAATGACATTAAAGTTATGTATTTAAAATATAGTCCTATGTTTTAGGGATAAGTACTAAGATATTTAAGGATAAACTTATATGATATGGTGACTAGTGTTTATTTTGAAATAAGGTGAGGGGAAGGAGGTGGATGGGCATGTAAATGAAACAAAAATGCCATGAGCTAATAACTGAAGCTGGAGATGGGGGGTGGGGGTTCATTTTAATATTCTTTCTACATGGGTATATGTTTGAAATTCTCCTATAACAAGTAACCAAAAAAACCCCGCCCTTTAATCCAACCACCCAGAGATAACCACTATAAACATCATGGGATATTTGTCACTAAAGTTTGTCATCTGAATCCACTTATGTTTGGGGAATGCCCTAACTTGAAGCAAAAATGCCAGGCACTTACATTCCTAGCCTCCTTTATATGGGCACACAACCGAGGCTCCAGCAATCACACCCTTCTGCCCAGACCTTGAATCAGAGGCTAATGATGGGAAGGACTGTGTGGAATCCATGCTAGCCACAGTGGATCAGCCCAGGCTGCCATGATTAGCTCACCGGCTCTTTCTGCCTCTCCAGCCACGCTGGACATTCTCAGGGCTCCCCCAAATCCTTGCCACAAATCTCTTTTCTGCCTAAATTATCCAGAGTAAGTTTATTTTGCTTGTAACTAAGAATCCTGGTGGGTGGAACATTTTAGTGTAGTTTTTTGTTCATTGAGAAGATTATGCCATGCAAACCACTCTGTGAGGTGCTTTTATTCTTCCACTTCCTGGCATGTGGAAGATGTCTTCGTGGGGATACAGACCTCCCCGCTCCTTCATTCTCTCAAATATAGTGAATGCTGCTCTCTCCTTCCCTGTCTTTCCCCCGAGAGGGCTGGCAGAAGGAAAGGAAGGGTCTCCATGATAAAGTTCGCTTTCCCCAGTGTGAGGCATGGTGAGGGGACCTGAATGCCCTGAGGGTGTGTCTGACTAGCTGCCCCTTAACAGGGGGCTCCTGGCAAGGCCCCAGGAGATGGGTGTTCATCACACTCTATAAACGGATTGTGACCCGGCCAGTGTGGCTCAGGAGTTGAGCGCCGACCCACGCACCAAGAGGTCACTGGTTCGATTCCCAGTCAGGGCACATGCCCAGGTTGTGGGCCAAATCCCCAGTGGGGGCATGCAGGAGGCAGCTGATCAATGATCTCTCTCATCGATGTTTCTATCTCTCTTTCTCTCTCCCTCCCTCTCTCTCTCAAATCAATAAAGAAAAAAAATTAAAATAAACGGATTGTGCTTCCACTGAGACGTGGTCCCTGAGCAGCCCGTAGCCTGGCCTGCTGCTGACCACAGGAGCAGAGGTGACGCCTTCCACGGCTTCATGAGGCATTCAGAGGTCAGGAGCTCCAGTCTCCCACCTGGGCCTGATCCGGAACAACCTTCGGCTCGTTGATTGATTGTCTCTAGTTCAGCCCTGTGGCAGCTCCTGTGGGTCAGGTCTGCACTGAATGGGCTTCTCCGAACCCATCAGGTGCTCCCACCAGGGAACCAAGTTCTGTAGCCAAGATGGGCTGGCTGGGAGAGGGGGGATCCCCGGAGCAAGGAACAAGGTCAGGAAGGGCACTGGGGACAACAGGATTCCCCAGTTTGTCCTTAGATGATCTCGTCCCTCGGGTCCTGGGCAACCATGAATGGTAGAGGAAGAAGGAGAGCTGCTGGAGGGACTGCATGCCAAAGGGAGGTTGTCAGATGCCTCTTACGTTACTAAAATGAAAAATCCTAATAGCAGGTGCTGTCATCTACTGAGTCCTACTATGTGTGGGGCACTTTGCCAGTGCTTTACAGGTGCCATTAGTGACAGTTAAGCATCACAGCAACTCTGCAGGGCAGCAGCATGCTTTATAGATGAGAAACTAAGAAGCAGAGAGGTTAAGCGACTAACCCAGGGTCACACAGATGAGGGCCCAGAGTGGAACCCAGCTTGGTCTGAACCTCAAATGACTGGGCAATCACTCTACAGGCCGCTTCTGTCATAATAACCACCAACGGTGGTGCCTGCTGGTCCTTTGAAAAGTGCCCCCTAAAGCAGCCTTCCCCAGGCCCAGACCCAGGCCCAGGCCCACAGGTGTTTGCTCATTGTACCCATCTCTGCCCCAGAGTGTCAGCTGAAATCTGGTCTAACCCTTATCACAAATTACCTTGAACAAGGTTTCCCAGCAGGCTTAGAGGAGGCGGAGTTTTCTTCCTTCCTGATGGGTTCCTATTTTTTGCTTTCAAGACACCTCCCTGCTCCCCTCCTCCCCGCCGGACAGCCCCCTGACCAGAGGTGTCTGGTGTCCATCTGCTGGCCGGGGGCCTGTCACCCTTCGAAGCTCTGGGTGGTAAGTTTCCTATGCATTTACAGCCACTCTCTCAGTTATTTGCCAAACTCGCCTGTGAGGTGCTTTTCCAGCTTTTGCAATAAGGAAATTGTATAAAATAGAAGTAGCAAACAGCCTCTCAGTAAAATGGATTCACGCAGCAGCCAGAGCTACTTACGGTTAACAGCAGCAGCCGTGGAAAGGGGAGGTGTCGAGGAGTTTTGAACATCTTCAGTGAGGGAGGAGGCTCGTCTTGACCAGCCTGCTGAAAAAGAGCTTTGGAGGCAAAGGGGCTAGGTTTGAATCCAAGCACCACCACTTTTCTTGACTGCATCATCTCAGACAAATGGCTAAACCCCTCTGAACCTCAGTTTCCTCATCTGCAAAACAGGATAATAATGCCCACCCCTGTAGTGATTGCATATATAAAATGCCTGACAGCCCTGGCCAGTTTGGCTCAGTGGTTAGAGTGTTGGCCTGTGGACTGAAGGGTCTGGGGTTTGATTCCTGGTCAAGAGCACGTAGGCAACCAGTCAATGTGGGACACATCAATGTTTCTCTCTCTCCTCCTCCTCCTCCTCCTCCTCCCTCGCTTCCACTCTGTCTAAAAATCAATGGAAAAATATCCTTGGGTGACGATTAACCAAAATAAATAAATAAATAAATAAATAAATAAATAAATAAATAAATAAATAAATAAATAAATAATAAAATGCCTGGCATACAGACCCTGCGGAAGAAATGATACCTACTATTATTCTTCACCAGTAGCTGGATGACATGGGTACTTTGAAGTGTGAATTTGTTATGTGAACTAGCAACTTTTTACCAACAGGTTGCAGCTACGGCCTGTCAGGCTTGTCAATTACGAGTGAAAGTACAGAACAGGCAAAACTTGTTTTGATCCCCCCTCCCTTCCTCTGTGCTCCCTGTACACAGTCTCCTCTGCAAACTCCCTGTTAGCCCCTCCCCCCATGGGTTCATGTCCTGAATTTTTTATCTTTTTAATTTATCAAAATGTGCCTGTCCTGAGTCCTCATATTGCTCAGGACCTCACTGTAAACCTAATGACTAATCAGACTGAGGCCGAAACTACCCTTTCCTGCCCCACAGTTTGCTGTCTACGTTAGCATGACTTTGTTCTTCCATTGTTCATTACAGTAACTTTACTATTCCAAGACACTCTTGCCCAGGGAAATAACTTGATTGTTCATTACAGGAATTTCCCGAAAGATCCATCGGCTTTTTAATAGGAAACATCAATGGAGAGTTCACGCCTGAGCTCCTTCAGAACCCTCCCTTGAAATCCTCACTTCGCAGTATCCAACCCCAAATGGCTATCTCGCGAAATTTACCTAATCCCAGTAACGCTCCTGCATGGAAATACTCACTTTAAACCAAATGTGAAATTCTCATTGAGATCTGGCCTTGCCCCTCCTGGCGTGGGTGCTGTGGGGACCCTGGGTGCAAAGCCGTGTGCACAGAGCCCATTTCAGACCCGGGAAGTGCTGCCTGCACCCCAGACAGGCGCTGTGAGTGTCTAGCCTCAAAGAGGTGAAAGCACTCTACTTCTTTTGACTTGTAAATTATATGATATTTACATATCTATGGCTTAGTCCTCGTGTCCAAACCGGAGCTTTACTCTTTGTTTTGTGGAAGAGAACAACGGAATTAAGGGCTAATACACAAAAAAGTTTTGGGACTCCCTACTCCCCTTGGCCACACGTGGTGGGCCACTTGGCAAGGTCCTGCCAGGGAAATTGCCTCCCAACAACCGGGGCAGGAAGTCAGTTGAAGGAAATCTTTAAAAGCCAATTTAAGATTGAGTCGACACTAGAACATTTCATCTGAAAGAAGCTCATTAATTATTCCTTAAAAGTTCGCATTTGCGCCCTGGCCGATTTGGCTCAGCGGTTAGAGCCTAGGCCCGCGGACCAGAGAATCCCGGGTTTGGTTCCCGCTAAGGGCATGTACCTCAGTTGCAGTTTGTCCCCAGCCCCGGTTGGGGTCGTGTGGGTGGCAACCACTTGATGGGTCTCTCCCACATCGATGTTTCTCTCTCTCTCTTCCTCCCTCTCTCCCTCCCGCTCTATCTGAAGATAAATGCAAAAATGTCCTCGGTGAGGATAAAAAAATTAATTAATTATTTTTTTTAAAAAGTTTGCATTTGCTTACTTGTTTTGGGCTGCCCCAGAGATGAATATTAAAATATCGCAAAGTTGTAGAAAGTCTGACTGAAATGTTTCGTGTGATTTTGGGTAGTCTGACTGAAATCTTTCGTGTGATTTTGGGTAGACCTAGCCTCAATCAGAAGCAAACACAGACCACTCAACTGGAAACTCTTGGAGGGAGAGACATGCCTCACTTCCTTTCATTTAGCACCATATGAAACCTGACACTAAACGTTCAGAGGACATGAATTAGAATCTGGGTCCAGATCTGCCAGCGTCCCACACTATTGTTCAGTTTGCTGAGGTTTCCTAAGATCTTACGTTCTGCATTCTCTGCATTGTTACCTAGTTGCTGTGAGACACTCTTCTAGTAACACAACGCGTCAGAAATTCCAACTACCCTTAGTAATATTTATCCAATTTTGGTAGGCTCTCAGTAACGTGTAAGACACAGTCTGAACTGACAACCTGAAATCCTTTTAGTTCGTGGGAATTCCCATGCTTGCTTGGAAGCCGCTTTACACCAGGGGAATGTGGACCTGCGCCCACCCAGGCGAGGTGCTGCCGTTTACTGACGGTGCGACCTGGCGGAGTCTCTTAACTTGGCTATTCTCCAGCTTCCTTATAAAAAATAGGAAAGTAAAACAGTAGCTACCTCACAGGGTGGTTTGAGGATCACAGGAGTTAATATTTGAAAGCCACTTAGAATAGTGTCTGACACACAGCACTATATACTTATTTAATAAGTAAAAGGTAAGTGTATTCTATTATTTTATTCCATGATATATATTACCATAGATCAGTTAAATAACATTTTGAATAAAATACTGTACAAAATGAAAATTAGGCAATTTAAAAGTTCTTTTAAAACTTACCTTTAACCCGGTTGGTGTGGCTCAGTGGTTGAGTGTCGACCCATGCATCAAGAGGTCGCTGGTTCGATTCCCAGTCAGGACACATGCTCAGGTTGTGGGCCCGATCCCCAGTGGGGGGCATACAGGAGGCGGCCAATTGATGTTCTCGCTCATCAATGTTTTTCTCTCTCTCTCTCCCTCTCCTTTACTCTCTCTCTAAAATCAATAAAGAAAAAAAAATTAAAACTTACCTTTAACCCTGGTGGTTTGGCTCAGCAATTAGAGCAGCCCATGGACCAAAGAGTTTCGTGTCTGATTCCAGTCAAGGGCACTGGTTGTGGTTCGCCCCCGGCCCTGGTCAGGGTCATGCAGGATGCAACCAGTCAATGTGTCCCTCTCACTTTGATGTATCTCTCTCTCTCTCCCTCCCTCCCACTCTATCTGAAGATAAATAGAAAAATATCCTCGGGTGAGGATTTTTAAAAAATTACCTTTAAATGGCTGAATGTTTTCCACATAGCCTATACTCAATATATTTTTAATTTTAAAATTTTTTAAAAATCCTCAACCAAGGATATTTTTCTGTTTATCCTCAAATAAAGTGGATGGAGGGAGGGTGAGAGAGAGAGAGAGAGAGAGAGAGAGAGAGAGAGGGAGAGAGAGAGAAATATCGACGTGAGAGAGACATATCGACTGGTTGCCTCCCGCACTATCCTGACCAGGGCCAGGGACCTAACCTCAACCAAGGTACCTGACCTTGACCGGAATGAACCCGTGACTCTTTGGTCTGAAGGCCGACACTCTAACCGCTGAGCCAAACTGCCAGGGCTCAATATGTTTTTAAAATATGAAATGATGACAACATTTAAGAGGAAGTCATTCTTTACTTAAGGTTTTCTCTGATTCATTTTAGTCAATTGCTTGCTAAAGCTTCTCATATTCTGATGAGGACATAGTGGGCACTTGGTCGCAGAGAAGCAGCTCCCTTGCCCTCCTTCCAGGGGGAGGCCTGGTCCAGCCCTCTCACACGCCATAGCAGCCCCATACAAAGGCACAGATAAGCTCATTTAAAATCCAGTTTTTCACCTTAATTAGCAAATTACCCTTCAAAGATATTTCCTTCATGATCTGTGTTCCTTTCTTGGACCTCAGATGATTACGTCTTTGGGCTTGTATTGTGTCAGACGCCTCCCTTATTACATTTAGCTGGTTGGATGGTTGGTTTGTTGGACTTAACTTCTGTTTTTCCTTCTTATTGAATTTATTGGGGTGACACTGGTTAACAAAATTATACAAGTTTCTGGTGCACAATTCCACAACACATCATCTGTACACTGTATTGTCTGTTCCACACCCCAAGTCAAGTCACCCGTCATCGTTTACTCCCCCTATGCCCTCTTCCACCTCCCCCCAACTCCCAGCCTTACTTTTCAAAAGACTTGTGCTGCCTGATGCTGGGTCATTCTCAGGAGCAGCCGCAGGAGCGCTGGTCCCGTCTGCAGTGATACTGAGGGAGGTTTGCAGGGAGTGCTTGCCTTAACTGACTAAATGCAATAACATTTTATTCAAAATGTTATTCAAAATGCTCCTCTGCCTAGCCGGAAGCATCATCCTGTGCTCCGAAAGGTTGCCGGTTTGATTCCCATTCAGGGCCCATACCTGGGTTGTGGGTTCGATCCTCGGTTAGGGCATGTACAGAAGGCAACTGATAAATGTTTCTCTCTCACATCGATGTCTCTCTCTCTCTCTCTCTCTCTCTCTCTCTCTCTCTCTCTCTCTCTCTCCCCTTCCTCCCTCTAAGCATTTCCTCGGGTGAGGATTACAAAAAAACAAAACAAAAACGCTCTTCCAAGTGTGGTCCCGGGACGGTAACATAGGCCTTGTCTGGGAACTTGTTAGACATGCAAATGTCAGGCCAGCCCCAGACCAACTGAGTCAGAGCCTGTGTTTCAACAAACTCTCCAGGCCATTCAAGTGTACACTGAGTTCGAGAAGATCTGGACTAAGGGGAAATACATTATTTATCATTAATTCAAAGACTAGTGCTAATTGCTTTGGGGCTCAGCTCTGCAATCTAGGATCACACAGAGTTGCAAAACTGAATAGGTAGCCTGCTGTGGAGGGTTGATTTAATCCCAGCCTGAAAGTTAGTTTTGTTTTGAGCGCAGCTTTGTTTCCAGCCACTGGTCACTTGGGACACGGATTAATATAGTAGGCAGTTAGACAGGCATGAGCAGAGTAGGAACGATAGGCCAGGTACAGAAGGTCATGAAGGCAGAAAGCCCCGGACCCTAGCAAAACTGGGAGGGCAAGTATTGTAGGGTGGGTCCTTGCCCCAGGGTGATCTTACCTCCCCTAGCCTATCACTGGTCAAGAGGTTTAGACCCCGTGACCTTTCATATTGCTGGTCATGCAGTTCAGACCCTTCCCTGACCTTTCCTCCCCTGGCATGTCACTAGTCCTGTAGACCTCTTAGAGGAGAACTAGCCTCATGCTACTCCCAGACAAGCCCTTGCATGACCACTCTCTTAAGCATTAACCCTAGAGATAACATCTAGGACTCAGCTGTGTTTCAGTTCCAGGCCTACAAAAGCAGAGCAAGGCCAGACTGGGTGAACCTTGATCCGGACCTGCTGCCATGACTAATGACCCCATGTCATGGCACTGCCCAGTCAGTAGAGACCAGGACCTTGAAAGGACTGGATGTGGAAAGCTGATGAATATTCTATTGAGGTCCTCCCCTGAGACCTCCAGATAAAAACCCTTAAGACAAAGGATTCAGCATAGAGGTTTAAGATTCTCTCTCTCTCTCTCTTTCTTTCTCTCTCTCTCTCTCTCTCTCTCTCTCTCTCTCTCTCTCTCTCTCTCTCACACACACACACACACCACACATGGACCAGCTCCTTTTGGCCTTTCCTCCTCACCTTCTCCCCCACCCCCCACCCCCCACCCCCCCGCCCGGGTACATTTTCTTTGCCTTTCTTTCTCCTAAGCCCCAAGGACCCTTCTTTTGCCTCTGTAACTTGTTTCCTGAGTCCACACAGCCCAGCTGGCTCACTTCTGTGGCTCACTTCTTCTACCTCTGTTACTTTCTAAATAAACTTGAATGTATATTTGAGTCTTGGCTCTAAATTCTTTCTTAGCCAGAACTCAAGGACCAAGGTCTAATCTCTGGTGCTGTTTGCCCTTAACAGGATGAGAGAATGTATAGTACTGGCCTGGGGGGCAAATAGCTAACTAGGGTGTATCTCCTGATCTCCCCCATCCTGTCTTACATATGCTCACGTGTCTCCCTGTCCACCTAAGCAAGGCACTTTGTGAGGCAGAGGCCATGACTGGTTCCCCTTTGCAGTCTCTAGCCCTGCACAGAGCCTGGAGAATAATAGTGCTTTGTAATGCAAATAACGAATGGGACAGAATCTACTTCTCTAGGAGGGAAACACAGGATATCCAGTTTCAGTTTCTGTAATGATCTCTTAAAATAAGGAAACGGCCTGGGAATATTCTTGTCGAAAGGCCAGAGGTTGGAGAATGCTTGCTGGGCGTGTTTCTGACTGGAGTTCCACTCGGACCTTTTTTGTCACAAATGAAACTCAGCTATACCAAGGCGAGCTGACGAAAATTGGGAGGAAAGGGGGTGAAGGAAGAACCCATCTCACTGACTCAGTTCTAGTTGTCACCAATTAGTCACTTCCAATAACGATTGAACTTCAATGCAAATACCCCAGAGCATGCAGCAGCCGGCATTTCCAGGCCCTGAGAGATCTTCAAATTGCTGAGACTGGGGTTTATTCCCTCTTGAAAGAAAAACGCTCCCTTCTGGAAGTGACTTGGTTCATGTGACCTATAAAGGAAATGTATCCTGAGGATGAGGCAGGCAGAAGGAATCAAGGAACTGAATTCGAGGAAGTGGCTGACGTGACCTTTTATTTCCCCCTCATGTCACTTCCCTTTTTCCCAAGGCTCCCCTTCTGCCTACCTGTCCTAATAGGACATTTACCTTCTTGGAGAATATCACAGTTCAGTCTGCTGAACTATTTTCTTTGAAAACTTTTGTTCTTGTTTGCTTAGAAATCTGGGGACAACTTTCTACAGATTAGAATGTTTTATGTGTTTCTTTAGGAAACTCCAGAATCCAGCCACCCACCAATGGCATGAAGGAAAGAAGGTGTGTCTAAAAATTAAAAGAAAAGAAAGGAGTGGAGAATCAAGGAGAACTGAAGAGTAAGAAACGGGGGCTGACTTCAGTGCTCAACTGAGCCCAGCCGCCTTGAGATTTATTCAGATGATGAAATCACCCCCGAGAGTTGGGGTCCTGAAGGGCAGAAAAGCCGACGCCTAGAAAGGTGGGAGGCTGGGCCCAAATGAGTCAGAAGTCCCTTTCTGCCATGACCATGGAAGGAAACACCTCTACACAAAAGCTACTCACCAAGGAGGCCGAGGAAGAGGGGGCCACATTCTTAGTCCTGCTTCCAACTCTCTAGCACAGAACTGGAATGAGGGTGATGGGCAACTCAGCATGGATTCAACACCATTACACAGGGGGAAACAGGTCCTTTTGATTGAGAAGCACTAAGGTCATCATTTCAAAATTGGGAGCTAAGCTTCCAACCTTTGTTCTTTTGGATATGAGGTGGGTACCCTCCCCTCCCCTGACCCTTCTTTGCCACTTCTATTTATCAGCTAAACCTAATCGACATTCATGTGTTACATCATACAACCCCTGTCTTCAGGTGCTCTGGGATGAATAAGGAATTTCAGTGATGGGCTTGGAGAACTCTGAGAGAAGCTAGGACTGGTAGAGGAGACTACACAGTGCTCAGCTCCAGATGACTAAGGCTGCTTTGACCAGTCAGTAGTCTACAATAATACTCTTTATATATGAAAGACCCACTAAGTGTTGGCTAATTTTTGGTCTGAGAGGAAGGTGATCATCATATTGAGTTTGACATCATTTGTGGATCAGGAAAGGGATACTGTAATGGTAATGCTTTCTTAGCTGTAAGCCGAAGTACATGAATTGTATTTATACACCATTCTGCACTTTGTAGTGTGCCACAAACTTGCCTTCTCCTCTTTCTACCTGGGCAAGAGATGCATTGTAGGGATGAAAACATTGAGAGTCAGAGCATCTCAACCCAAATTTCACAAGTTATTGATTTCTTGTGTAATCTGCTTCTGCAGAATCATTCAGAATTAGTAGATTGATTAAGCTGATTGAATGTTTCAAGCCTTTATTATCACTTTTATACTACAGCTGGTAACAAAGTAAGTTTAGAGGTGGAATGCATTTAAAAGACATTAAGTACCTGAAAACAAGAGTTTATTAAATAAGTTAACCCCCTGCACCCCCTGCAAGGTGACCTTGGAGAGGACATTCTCTCTGGACTTGTTTCTTCCTGTGTGAGATACAATGTTACATTATAGCTTATATTTTACTTTAGCACTATGTGCCTGGCACTCTGCTGTGTTTTGTATGTGGATTGTCTGGTGTAATCTTTTTTATCCTCACCCGAGGACATTTTTACATTTATCTTTAGAGAGAGTGGGAGGGAGAGATGGGGAAGAGAGAGAGAGAAACATCAATGTGAGAGAGACACATCAAGTGGTTGCCACCCACACGACCCCAACCAGGGCCGGGGACCCAACTGCAACCAAGGTATGTGCTCTTAGCGGGAACTGAACCCAAATATAAATATCCCAAATATAAATGAACTTGGCGGGCTGACCCTCTAACCGCTGAGCCAAACCGGCCAGGGCTGTCTAGTGTAATCTCAACAGCCCAGTTTATAAATGAGGTAACAAAGGCTCAGAAGTGGGCACCTGCTGAAAAATGTTAGTGCAAATACCCCAGAGCATGCAGCAGCTGGCAGTGCCAGAGCCCATGTCCTTAGGAACTTCCAGTATTATAGGTGAGATCTTTTCCAGCTCTAGAAAATGTGAGTTCAGCATACTCCTCTTGGAAGTGGAAATAAGGGTCCTAGAGTAATTTAAACCAAGAGGATGACAGTAAATGACAATGGAGAGAACCTTTTAGTTGTAGGCCAAGCAGCTTGCCCCACCCCCTACGCCTGTTTCCTATCATCTTACAATCTTGCAACAGAGTCCCCTCCCACACAGTGGGCCCAGGGCTGCCGGCAAAGCTGGTGTCTAACTGTGAGAAGCTGCTCTCTGAAAGAGTTCCATGGCTGGCTGTGGTAAGTGCTCCCACACAACTCTCCACCTGAGGATCAAATGGCTCTCAGAATAGGAGTCCCACAGCAGCCCGAAGAAAACGATGATCAGGGTAACTCTGTTTGTAAACATCTGTTTAATAAATATACATCTTAGAAGTAGCAAAATAATTACCAACAAAATACACTATGTACATCATTTACAGCAGGGTAACGCAAACCTTCACAGGTAGCAGTCTAACCACACACTACTGAAAGGTTTAACAACACACCTCATTGTTACACGTCACAGGACATAACTGGGCTCAGTCACTGAATCCATGTTGATCCAATCAAAAAGCACAATAAATAAAATGTAGTCCTTTCATCAAATTTTGGATAACCACCTCAATAAACCCCGCAATGGTGAGGTTTAAAAGAGGTTTGCTTTGAAATCCAATGACTTTTCTTGTCCCCTTCCAAAGTTCATAACAATAGCAAAATGAGGGCTGATCCACCACGGTTAAATGTTTTGGGCCAGGCAGTGTGCAGTGTGATTATAAGTATACCCTTTAGATTTTTTTTTTCTTTTTTTTTTTTTAGAAAAATAAAACTCTCTTTTTGTACAAATATACAAGTCCATGTTCTTTTAGATACTTTTTGAAGCTCATAACGTCAGGCGCTGGCCTCCAAGCACACAGTCATCATAGGGCAGCTAAAAACAAGAGGGAAAAAGGCATGTTAAACTCCCAGAGCTTTGCGAGGGGTGCCGGGATAATGGTGAGGGCTGCTACTGGAAATAACTCAAGTATTTGTGGACTTCATTCTCTATATCCCAAATATAAATGAACTTTGCAGACTGAGGGAGTTTTGCTTTGATACTCCTCTCAAGACACACTCTTGGGATACTGGTTCTACACACTCAAGTTGGAGAACTTCATTATGTGAGACCTTTGGAAGAAGAATACAGCTCTAGGGGCCTGGGCGGGAGGAGGGAGAATGGCCACTCTCATTGTTTTTTGCAGAGCAAAATAGAGACTCACCTCATCCTCTGTGAATTCTGACTCTGTATCATAGCTCTCCTCATCCTCACTCTCTGGCAGCATCTGAAGGTTTTCCAGGGTCAGCTGGCCCAGTTGCTGCTGTATCCGGGTGCTTGGGCGGCCCCAGGTGAGCTGGTATGGAGAGTAGCCCTGGTAGGTGACTCTGTTGACGTCAGCCCCACACTTCAACAGGAGAGACACCAGCTCGGGATTCTGCAGGTCCACCGCAAGATGAAGGGCAGTTCGACCATTGCAGGGCTCCTGAAACCAAAAGGAATTTGAGATGTTTACAGTTGAGTTTGGAATTTCTGCTTGCAACAGAAGCACATGAAGTCTTAGTGAGGAGGGCCCTAAAGCCCGATGCACTCCATTTGGAGGCATGAAGCACTCACCTGAGCATTGACATCAGCACCCAAGGACACCAAAAGCTCCACGATGCCCAGGTAGCCATGGATAGAGGCTAAGTGCAGACACGTGTGGCCTAGAAGAACAAAAGGAAGAAAAGTATAACTACTTGTTTCAACCCCCCAAGCTCAAGCAGATTCTTTCACCTATTCTTTTAAGGGACAAATTCTTCTGAAGAATCTGGTTTCTGAATGAACTTTATAAAAGCATCAAATAGGCCTTTTGTATACATATTTTCTCAGCCTTTCACATGTTGAGACTTCAAGCTCTTGCCTGGAATCCTTAAATTGGCCCACCTCCCCCTTCTCCGTGTCACCTGCCCTCCGAGGGGCAGGCAGACGTACCATTGTAGTTGGTGGCCTGCAGGATGGAGTGGAGGTGCTGGGTCCCGCAGCTCTGAGTCAGGACTCCCACACTGGCCAGGCAGCCCTGCTCACAGGCAAGGTGTAGGGGGGTATTTCCTCGAAAGTCTCGGAGCTCAGGATCACAGCCAGCTTCCAGAAGTGCCTCAGCAATTTCTGGCTGGTTTGTGATCACAGCCAAGTGGAGTGGAGTCTACAAACAGAAGAGGGAGCAGAGGATAAGTTATGGACCAAACCCACGGTTCCCTTGAACCCCAGAGATTCCCTAAGTTGTGGGTGCTGCTACTCCCAGACAGGTGCAAGGGGCAAGGCAAATACCAGAGGCCCTCACTGGGCTTCATAAAGGTCTTATTAAATTAATGGGATTTTCTTTCTAGAATGTTGTTGGCTGACTCGAATGTAAAAGGTCAGGTCGAATAATGACTTGATTTTATAAAGGATTAGGAGCAACTGTGCTGCCCAGGGGTCAGAGAGGCACGGGGCTAGGCAAGAGGCGCACCTGCTGTAGGTTGTTCTGGAAGTTAAGGAAGGCCAGGTCTCCCTTCACTTGGCGGACCACTTCCATAGTCAGGGCCTTTTCTTCATGGATGATAGCCAAGTGCAGGAACCTGAGGGGAAGAGAGGGAAAAACCCCCAGGGTGAGTACAATGCGTGGGGCCCTGGGAGGCGCGGGCTGCGGGGGATTGCGCAAGGCCGGGGTTTCTGGAGGCCGAGGCCACGGTGTTTTCCGCGAGGTTATTATGAGCTGAGTGTTCCTGGCAGGCGCCCAGGGACTTTCCGGGCTCACCCCCCTCCCCGGAGGGCGCCGACCAGCCGCCCCGCCCTCCCGCCGGCCGGAACGCCCTGTACTTCCCCTCCCGGCCTCGCGGCGCCCGCCAGCGGGGCAGAAACTCCCGCCCCGCCCCCCCCCCCCCCGCAAGCGGGTACTTCGTGTCCCCGCCGCCGCCCCGCCCCCGGCCGAGAGGACCGGGACGGGGGTTGGGACCCGTGCACGGCTGCAAGGCCGAGCTGTGGAGCCGCGGCCCCGGGACGAACCCTGGTCCCCTGCCCCATGCAGCTTTGCACGGTCTCGGGGTCGGTGCATAAACCCCGGGTCCGCGGCCGCATCGCGGGCCCGCGCCCCGGCTGCAGGCCCCGCGCCCCCGCCCGGCCCGAGCACCCAGGCCTGCGACACTTACGAGTCTCCGTCCTCCGTGAGCTGCTGCTTCCAGGGCTCGGGGCTGCGCGGCGCCTCCTGCGGCTCCAGGCGGATCTCCTGCAGCTCCTTCACCATCTGCTCGTACTCCTCGTCCTTCATGGAGTCCAGGCCGCTGTCGTGGCGGTCGTCCAGCAGCCGCTCCTTCTTGAGCCCATCCCGGGGGCCCTCCATGGCCCAGTCCTGGCCGTGCTCGGCGGGGTGAAACATGGTGTACGCGTTCAGGCGCTGCTCCCCAGGTGCGCTCGGCTGCGGGCTGCGCTCGCTCCTCGCAGTGTCGCAGGCGGGCGGGACCGCGGGCACGACTGTTGTGGGCTCGGCAGCGCCGCCGCGGCGCCCTATAAACGCTGGCAGGGGATTTCTCCGGGGCGGGGTCAGGCGCGGGGAATTTCCAAGCCAGTCAGACCAGAAAAGAGAACTGGCCTCGTCTTCTGCTAGGGGAAAAGCAGTTTAAACCCTGAGCCGGGGTTCATCAGAGAAACTCCCTGCGATGAGCCACTGGGGTCATGCACAGGGAACTTTTTGATGAAAGCTGAGTGGCTGGAAAGTCCTTCCGACAAGGCCCCCTCCCCCGGTACTTCCCTGCAGCCTGAAATCTTGTCCCTCTGCAGCAAACCTTTCCCTGGGGTTTCCCACGAAGTATTGGAATTGGGGTCGTCGGCTGTTGGGATCCCAAAGACGCAGACTTGCTAGACAGCTCCTCGTTGGGGTTTGCCAACCTGCAGGTCCTTTCCGTTTTTTGACCTTTTGAAAACCCGAGTGGAAATGATGGCCCGGTGTGGGGATTCGTTTCCCCAAACTTCTCCGTGCAGGGAAGGATGCACTGGTGGTAGGAACCGTCTGCTTTGCTACCGATTCCAGGCTCTTTGCAGGGACTTGTAGCACTCCCCCAGCCCTTCCTCAGGTAGAAGTTGTGAAAGTTTGGGGGTTAAAAATCTAAATGCTTGGAGAACCCTCAAATCATTTCCTTAGGATTAACAACCCTGTTGACTGGGGGAGGGGCAAGCATTCAGCTCTTATGTGTAGGGGGAGGGGGGAATGCTGAAGGTAAACATAATGTTTTTTCAGTAGGGCAAGGTGTTAATTT
This sequence comes from Tadarida brasiliensis, assembly GCA_030848825.1. NCBI lineage: Eukaryota > Metazoa > Chordata > Mammalia > Chiroptera > Molossidae > Tadarida > Tadarida brasiliensis. Next base: position 167,385,219 of record CM061257.1, on the reverse strand, counting down.
TGTAGTAGAGGTTGTAGATACATTGCAATAACGAGATAATTATTGAGGTCGCGTTCTCTGATTTGCACTGTGCTGCTGCAGAGAATGGATCCTGAGCCTACTTCTGGGTGCCCAGCTGGGCGACTTTCCTGAGGCATTTGGAGAGGAGGCTGAAGAATGGGTTGAGTAGTACCTTACCCAAGACTGGGCCTTAAGGATGGCTAAGAAAGTAGCTGCTAGGCATACTGCAGGAAGCTAAAGGCAGCCTCCATCCTGTCCCTCCTGGCTCCTTGCTGTCCTGTCCTGGGGAGGGCTGCAGTTGGACATATCCATGCAATGTGGGACATATCCATGCAATCCAGGCTCACCATCCTGTGGTTTCACCTGCAAGAATAGAACTTAAGCCCCTCTCTGCACCCCCCACTTCCTAGCCAACAAGCCACAAATTGAATTGATTTACTTCTAGAATTGGTCCAGGCAAAAGAAAGCAACGTCAGTCAGAGTTCTTCAGAATTTGCCCCAGGAGACTTCTATAGTTTTGTAGAAATTTCTGGCATTTGTTGCAATTATCTTTAACTTGACTGGCCATGTACTAGCCAACCTTTCTCCTCTTCCAAGCTCCCCCTCCTCACCCCAATATCTGAATATAGTGAATCTGGGTCATTTGGGAGACAGGCGAAACATGAGGGAAAAAGAGTAAAATCGAGAAATAAAACCTCAGGGTAGTAATGATCACATGCTAAAATGAAAACTTCCCAGTGATAGACTCCATTGTCTCTGCAGGCATATGATATACAGATACACAAATTTTTGAGGCAAGATGGAACAGCAACTATAAGTAGATCTCAATTCCAGGCTCTACTTCTAAATATATATATATATATATATATATATATATATATATATATATATAATATGTAAATATAATCCTCACCCGAGGATACTTTCCCATTGATTTTTAGATAGAATGGAAGGGAGGGAGGGAGAGAGAGAGAGAAAAGAGAGAGAGAGAGAGAGAGAGAGACCTATGTGAGAGAGACATATTGATTGGTTGCCTCCCCCATGACCCTGACTGGGGCTGAGGATCGAATCTACAACCCAGGTTCGTGTCCTTGACCAGGAATCAAACCTGAGACCCTTCGGCCTGCAGGCTGATACTCTAAAATCTATATATCTATATCTATATATCTATATCTATATCTATATCTAGCTATATATTTTAGAAGGATTTCCACTGCTTTAATAACTTTTTTTTAATGTTTTTATTGATTTTTAGAGAGGGGGAAGGGAGAAGGAGAGATAGAAACATTGATCGACTGCCTCCTGCACACCTCTAACTGAGGATCAAGCCCACAACCGGGGCATGTGCCCTGATGGGGAATTGAGCCAGCGACCTCTTGGTACATAGGTCAGTGCTCAACCACTAAGCCACACTGGCCAGACTGCATATATATATTTTAAAATATGTTTAAATTGATTTTTAGAGAGAGAGGAAGGTAGAGAGAGAAAGAAAGAAACATTGATGGTATGCAGGGTTCAAACCCACAACCTGGGTATGTGCCATGACGAATCGAACCAGTGACCTTTAGGTGGATGGGACAATGCTTAACCAACTGAGCCACATTGGCCAGGGCTAATTAACTGCATAGTAATTGGAAAGATCAGTTAACTTTGCTGTGGTATACCTGCTTTTATAATAATAAGATTGGATTTAATGCTATTTAGGGTCTTTTTTTTTTAACCAGCTTAAAGATTGTATTAGTGGCCAAAAATACATGTATAATTCTGCTTAAGGGCGACCATGTCTCTTGGAAATTCACAGTATTAATTTTTGGAAGGACTCCCAATACTTTATGCAACACATTGTTCTCAGAACTAATTTTGTAAGATAGGTATTGTTCCAGTTTTCCTAAAAAGAAATAGAAATTCAGAGAAATTTACTAGGTACCCTGTAGCAGTTTATCTAATTTATATCCCAATATATTAATCATTTGGCCAAAACAGTTGTAGTCTTAACAGTTTTGAAAACACATTTTGAGCACTGGCCGGGTAGCTCAGTTGGTTAGAGCATCGTCCCAGTATGCCAGGGTTGTGGGTTTGAACTCCAGTCAGGATACATACAAGAAGCAACCAATGAATAAGTTAACATCATTAAGTGAAACAACAAATCGATGTCTCTGTCTCTTCCTTCCTCTGTCTCTCTAAATACCAATAAACAAACAAACAAAACACATTTGAAAATGAGATTGAATACACTATAATTTGGAAGATACTCAAAGTATTGTCTACTCCAATTGTTAGGTAAAATATATATATATATTTTTTTATCCTTACCCGAGGACATTTTTGCATTTATTTTCAGACAGAGCGGGAGGGAGAGAGGGAGGAATAGAGAGAGAGAGAAACATCCACGTGAGAGAGACACATAGAGTGGTCACCACCCACACAACCCCAACCGGGGCCGGGGACAAACTGCAACCGAGGTACGTGCCCTTAGCGGGAACCGAACCCAGGACTCTCTGGTCCATGGGCCGATGCTGTAACTGCTGAGCCAAACTGGCCAGGGCTTGTTAGGTAAAATAGAGGGTGGTAGATGTTCCTCTATCTGGGATAGTCATGTCTGTAAAAAAAAAGTACAGAAATGTCAAACTCTAAAGGCCCCACTAATAAAGGATACCACAGAAGATGGTTTTTTAGCTGCAGGTTTAAAATGATTATTAAAAAGAAGATCATGCATAAATGAAAAGTATCTCAGGATTAAGTGTCTTTGCACCTCCCTATGGCTTTCTATTCCCGATGGCCTTCAGGACCTGGCAGTCTTTATTCCTGATTGCTTAGTGTGACACCTAGTGGTAAGAGTCAGGCCCAGGCCTTCCCTGATTTGTCACAGCACTTTTGGGAGGTGCTGAGCCTTGATATGACCTGTCCCTATGCTGGGGATTCCCAAGGAGGTACCTTTTGTTTTTCTGTAACCTGGGAAACAGTTTTGAATAATGTGATCCAGCAGGTTTTCTCTCTATCATATATAGCTCTGTAGAGTTTAAATCAACAAAAATTACAACTTGGGCAATAAAGAACACACTGTACTTGGAAATCAGTAAACATGAGCAGAAGGGGCAGAAGAAGATGGCAAAACTGATGTTTGGTTTAGAAAGACCTTTATGGACTCTTGGGCAAGTAGAGTTTTCCCCACCTTATTGTCAAACATTTTCGTAAATCTCGACCATTTTAAAAATGTTAAAACTTAGATAACTCATTTTTAATGTCATTTGGCTTTTTTTCTTTTTAATGCAAAAGGCAAAAGAACGAGTAAGTTAACCTGGAAGCTGCTTTGTATTTTAGTGCAGAATGCAGCCATAGGGAATGACAGGATGGCCATTGATGCTCAAGGACATCTCTGTGGGCAGGAGCACCCCACCCCATGTGGGGAAAGGAGCATCAGCAGGACCCGGTGTGACTTCACGCACTCTTCCCGGGTGGGAAATGCACCATGTGAACCAAACTGCCTGAAGCGCCCAGTGGCCTGGCAGCGTGGAGATTTTTAAGTTCAGCCAACTGGTCCAACTTCTGGCTTTCCTTCACATCCTGGGCAGAGTGTTCTGTGTCAGTTGCCCTGGCCAATCAAACATTTATTTTAGCCCCAGCAAATGGAATCCAGCCAGGCTGTAAGAGAGAGGAGTCGTGACAGAGTCCTGAAGACCAGGAGAGGCAGGCCCACTGCTGATGGACAGCCCTGCTGTGAAATTCTGGATTTATATTCTGCTTCCAACCCCAGGCTCAGTCTTCCTTCCTCCTATTGTGGTTAGCCACCACCTCAGAACCTGGAGCTGCCAAGCTCTGGATTTCTCCATAGAAAATCAGCTGTCAGGACCTTCATTCATAGTGACCTGAAAATACGACTGTCAAAGCCTTTATGTATTTCTTTTGCTATACATTCTGCAATTTAATAAGGATCAAATCTTTAAAGGGTACCAAGCTCTAATACTGACCCACAGGGGCTGGGCAGTTTTCATGGATGAGTGAGGCCAGCCATGAGTGAGTCCCAAGGGCAGTGGTGGCATCTCTGACGGTGTAGACATGAGAGCATGTCTCTCACACTCAGCTCAGACTATTTTGGCCAAACAGCACTTTGAGTTCAGTGCTGATATTCCTTTGTTAAAGGAAAAAGATCAGAAAAACATTTTGATGTGAACAGTTTCAAATTTGAAAATATTGTGAAAACCAGACAAAATGCATTTCCACATCTTTTGGCTACATTGAGGCTGTGAGGTTTGCAACTTGTTTTTTCAGCCAAAGTATATGTTTTTATGGTGCTTTGGGGGTAGGCACCTGCCTTCGGCTCCTTCGGTGTCCTGGTGTCTCTGCTCCTCCGTGTAACCAGGGTGGAATGTGTCTGTCCAGGAAGTTTGGTCTGCCTCTGGCAGGCAGGGTTGGAATCAGAGATTCTAAGCCCTGAAAAATTTTCTATCACTGCCTGAAAGAACTGTTAAAATAAGTATGCCCGGCCAGTGTGGCTCAGTGGTTGAGCCTCGACCCATGCACCAAGAGGTCGCCGGTTCGATTCCTGGTCAGGGCACATGCCCAGGCTGTGGGCCTGATCCCCAGTAGGGGGCATGCAGGAGGCTGCCAATTGATGTTCTCACTCATCAATGTTTCTATTTCTCTCTCCCTTCCTTTCTCTCTAAAAAATCAATAAAGAAAAAAAAATAAGTATAACTACTTGGTAAAGTAAATATAACAAGTTCAACAAAGTTCTGGTTTTTTTTTCTCACAAACACTACTTGGGTTTTTTTGTTTATTTGTTTTGCTTTTTTAAAAACTCAAATTCTTTCAGACAAGTATAAAAGAATAAAATCTGTCTCAGGCTGGTATTTATAAAAACCCTCAAATTCTTTCAATAAACATGTCTTTGAGGTGTTCCTGCGCTGCTGGTGCCTCAGTCATGTGCCCAGGTTACCTGTTGGGTAACCTGCTGCCAGGGAAGGAGGAGGCCTGCACGTGTCAATCCCTGGCCAGCATTCCTGGCTCTTCCTTTTCACTGTTTGTTGGTGGTAACCAAGTAGTACCTGTAGTTGTGTAGGTAGATTAAGTTCTGTGGGAGGAGCAGTTGGATGAGAAAGGGGTGGAGGCATATTGCTTCCTCTTCATGTCAGTACATGTGCTCTTTTGTCTTGGGTTGTAAATTCATCCTGAGCTTAGTCAGGGTACCAGGAGACTTAGCACTAGGGAAGTGCTACACAAAAGCCTGGTACCCTGCTGGTTATGGTACATAAATGAGAGGCAGTCCCTGCTCTTGGGCACCATAACCAGCATCAGAAGCAATATCCACCACAAGAAACTATAGGGGGATGTGGACATTTTTTTTCTCTATGGTTGAAGGTCCAGGGAATGGTTTAGGACAAAGGTAAACAGAATCATAGCTGCTAGGATACAAAATTAATATCCAGAAATCAGTGGCACTTTTATACACCAATAATGAACTATCAGAAAGAGAAACTAAGGAAACAATCCCATTTACTATTGCAACAACAACAACAAAAAATATAAGGTACTTAGGAATAAACTTAATGAAGGAGGTAAAAGACCTGTACTCAGAAAACTATAGGACATTGAAGAAAGAGAGGAAGATACAAACAAGTGGAAGCATATACCATGTTCATGGATTGGAAGAATTAATGTCATTAAAATGTCCATATTACCCAAAGCAATCTATAGATTCAGCTCAATTCCTATTAAAATACCAATGGTATATTTTTAGATCTAGAACAAATATTCCAAAAATTTATATGGAACATAAAAAGACCCCAAATAGCCTCAGTAATCTTGAGAAAGAAGAACAAAGTTGGAGGGATCACAATACCAGATATCAAACTATACTACAAGGCCATTGTAATCACTCTGGTACTGGAATAAGAACAGGCATATAGATCAATGGAACAGAACAGAGAACCCAGAAATCAACGCAAGCCTTTGTGGTTAATTAATACTTGACAAAGGAGGCAAGAGAGTACAATGGAGTAAAAACGGTCTCTTCAATAAACGGTGTTGGGAAAATTGGACAGGTTACATGCAAAAAATGAAACTAGACCACCACTTACACCATACACGAATAAACTCAAAATGGCTAAAAGACTTAAATGTAAGTTGCAAAACCATAAAAATCCTAGAAGAAAATGTAGGCAGTAAAATCTCAGACATCTCACATAGCAATATTTTTGCTGATATGTTTTTAAAGGCAAGGAAAACAAAGAAAAACTAAACAAATGGGACTGCATCAAACTAAAAAGCTTCTGCACAGCAAAAGAAACCATCCACAAAATGACAAGACAACCCACTGAATGGGAGAACACATTCGCCAATGATACATCTGATAAGGGGTTAATATCCAAAATATATAAAGAACTTATGCAACTCAACACCAGTAAGACAAACAGCCCAATTAAAAAATGGGCAAAGGACCTGGATAGACACTTCTCCAAAGAGGACATACAGATGGCCAAGAGACATATGAAAAAATGCTCAATGTCACTAATCATCAGAGAGATGCAAATTAAAATTACAATGAGGTATCACCTCACACCTGTCAGAATGGCTACCATTAATAATATATCAACAAACAGGTGCTGGTAAGGATGTGGAGAAAAGGGAACCCTGGTGCACTGTTGGTGGGAATGCAGACTGGTGCAGCCGCTGTGGAAAACAGTATAGAGTTTTCTCAAAAAATTATAAATGGAACTGCCTTTTGACCCAGTGATCCCACTTCTGGGAATGTATCTTAAGAATCCTGAAACACCAATTTGAACGAATATATGCACCCCTATGTTCATAGCAGTGTTATCTACAAGAGCCAAGATCTGGAAACAGCCCAAGTGCCCATCAGCAGATGAGTGGATAAAAAAGCTGCGGTGCATTTACACAATGGAATACTACATGACTATAAAAAAGAAGGAATTCTTACCCTTTGCAATAGCATGGATGGACCTGGAGATTATTATACTAAGTGAAATAAGCCAGCCAGAGGAAGACAAATACCATACAATCTCTCTAATATGTGGAATCTTATAAACAAAATAAACTGATGAACAAAATAGAACCAGAGGCATGGATACATGGAACAGACCGACAAATGTCAGAGGGGAGGGGGGTAGGGTGGACTGGATAAAAGAAGGTGAAGAGATCAGCCAAAGAACACATATGCATAGCCCATAGACACGGACAACAGTGTGGTGAAGGCCAGGGGAGGGCGGGGACTGGGTGGAAGCAGGCAAAGGTGGAGAGGGGAATGGGGGACATCTGTAATATTGTCAACAATGAAATAAAAAATAAAAAGAATCATAGCTACTAAAAGTTTTGCTTCAGATTATAAATAAAGATTTAGGAACCTTGATCCATGGCCCTTTCTTGTAATCACTAAGATAATGTCTTTCCCAAACTTCCTTTTAGAGCCTCTGTTCTCTGAGGAGAGCCCCAGATTACTTGGATGAGTATTAGAAATTGAGATGTCTTGGAGCCTTATCTGAGGCTATTAATGGGGAAAATGTAAACATATTCCTTATGAAAGTTATTCTTAGGCTGATTTTTACATACTGGAAGCAAATGAGAGACAGGGTAAGAAGGGTCACAAACAGAAGCCATGAGCAGGGAGAAAGGGGGAAATTGGCCTGGAACATGTTTCCTTTGCTACGAGGTCTCGGCTGTCACAGTGCAGTCCCATGACTGTGACATAGTCCCTCTGGATACGTTACTCAGCTTGGCTCAGGAATGCTCATTTCCTACATCCCAGGGCTGTTTAAAGGCTCTAGTTTAGGGATTATCTCACCAAGAACACTGAACACTTTTTCAGAAAGTGAGGTAGATTAATGCATCACCAAATCTTTAACTGCTAATATTTGAAAACTGGACCAATTTAGAAGAGGTTAAAGAATGTGGGAGAAAGGGCGTAGGGATGCCCCCTACCTTCACTGATGGAAATTCAAGAGGCTAGGGAGAATGTGGGTGGAATGACAGCATGGATATAGGTCTTGGTAAATAATCTATATGATCATGATGATGGAGAGAGCAGGGAAGCACAGGTACAACCTAGTCACACTGTTGACTCTGTGTCCTTGAAGGGCTCAAATCCACCTCCAGGTACCCAGGGCATCAGGGCAAGGGGTAAAGGCAAAGATGAGGATTCACAGGAAAAAGAGGAGACTACACTCAGGGCAGGAGCCCGGAGTAGGGTCGTTGGGTAAGGAGCAAGGGGAATGTTTCCTTCACAAATGGCAGAGGGGAACACCCAGATGAGGCGCACTCTATGCATGGTGCTGTCTGCAGCGACATCTTCAGGCCATCTGCGGAATAACTGTTCTTTGAAAGATCACATTTTATTAAGGAGGGGATTTCGGGAAAGTTGGGTTGTGTATGTTCATTGAGACGGGATATTTAGATGTGACTTTCGCACGTCATTTATCACAATCCCAGGGGAAATCTGAGAGTGTCCCCTCTCCTGAAATCCCCACAGCCAGTCAGTTCATTCATTCTGCTTTTGAAACGACTCCAGCCCACTCCCTTTCCATTTTCACCATCCCCACCCACGTTAGTGCAAGCCCTGTTTTCACCACAGTAGCCTCTCAATTTGTTATTTATGCATTTATTAAATACTTACCAGGGCCTACCCTTGATATACTTTATCCTGTTTAGTCTTCACAACCATTCAGTTACATAGGTATCATTATTTCTGTTTTAAAGAATTTTGAGACTCAGAAAGGTGAAGTCACTCACTCAGAAGCCAGCATGCAAGCCCCCTCCAACTGTCCCCCCATTGTTCTTCTCCATACTCCGCAATGTTGCTTGGCCGTTCCTATTTTTAAAATTTTCAAAGGTATTGGCACACATTATATGTTGTATTATCTATAGTATTAAAATGAATTCATTTCAAAATGGAAACATAACATTTGCACATGGTTAAAAGTAGTTTAAAAATTCAAGCAGTATAAAAGGGTTACAATTATAAATTACATCTCCTTTCACTACTGTTCCTAATACATTTTCATCATGATATTTCCTGTAACGGAACCTCCAGTGACCTGCCGTGGCCGGCAGGGCAGCCTGAATTGCTCTGGCAGCATTTAAAGCCCTCCAGAGTCAGACTCCACCCGCCTTGGCCACTCCCAGTCTGCATTTCTCCCCAGCGAACACTGCTGCAGCTGCTCTGGCCTTCGCCGGGATACGGCCTCTGCTCTCCCTCTGTGTCCAAGGACCAAGCTCTTTCCACCTGCTTGTCAGGACCCCCACCTCCTTTCCAAGAGTCCTTCCCTGTCTTTCTCTCCCTGGAGTGCTCTGCCCTTTTCGGAGTCTTTCTAATTCTGCAGTCTGTCTTGCATATTGGGCCTGTGGTCGCATGTCGCACTGTATTGCTTTGTTATGGCTTATGTCCCTTTTCGACTCTGGTTAGACACTTGAGAATGTGGGATGGAATGGGCACTGCTGGGTGGGAGGAGAACATGAATTTCATCTGTGTCTCCCTTGTCCAGTCCACTCTTTAAGGCACGAGTAACCTCTTTTCTTCAGGCCTCTCAAGTGTTCTTTGACTCCTCTTTTCTGTTCATACCTCACTCTGGATCCAATCAACTTTTCTTCTCTAGCTGGAAATTATCTCAAGAGCTCCTGTGTCCAGCTTCTGCCTTGGAGAGAGTTAGGTGTCATCATTCCATTTACAAAGGAAGGAGGCATTGCACAATACAGGCTGTGAGGGGGACATGAGGACAAAGCAGGGTCACCATAGAACTCAGCCCCCCTGGGGACTGAACACTATTAAGAGGAGTGAAGAGATTATCGATAGACCTAGAGAGTGCCCTTCTCTCTCCTCTTCTGCTGCCCTACAGTAACCCCTAGGGTGGGACCCAGGGTAAAGAAGATTCTGCCTTCTCAAAACCTTTAGTCTGGAGACAGATGAGGGTCTGGAGATTTGCATATGGCTTAGCCCAGCTCCCCAGGACAGGAGATCAAAAAGGAAAATAGGGCAGAAGCTCTAGTTTAGAGAAGCTAGATGAACATTTGCCTAGAGTATCCCCTGTGTCAAAAATCCTTTGGGAACAAAGAATGAGGGGAAGGAGGCTGAGTCAGGCTGGATGACTCAGAGGTTGCCCGGGAGGGCAGTGCATCACTGGCACTCCTGTCAGTGTACAGTGTACTGTGAGGCTGAAGCCCATGGAAACGCCACGCTGGACCCAGCCGAGGGGCAGCTGTTGCAGCCCAGCCGCTGCCCTTCCAGGCTGATCTCTGATGGCTTTCAGAAGCAGCAGCATTTCCAACACAAAATATCATCCCAGAGCTTGACCTCATTTAACAAAGTGTACATAAACGAAGCTAGTCAGTATTTAAAATGAAAAGCCTCTGGTGTGCCAAGAATAACGTGTGGTTTGTCATCTATCTGACGCAGGCGACATCTCGAACAATTCATTTCCCAGGTAGGTTTCTCTTAAAGAGGGAACCCTGGAGAAGAGTTTAGATTTTCCACTGTGGGCTCCGCATCTTGGACTCTGGTCACAGAGAACGTCATGCGAATCACATAATGAGCATACATTAAGTTGTTTTATGAAAGTCGCACAGGGAGCTTTTAGACATATTAGATGTCAGGGCGCCTTGCAGCTTTCCATTGTTCAAGCCTTTACCTCCTCACTTCACGTCTGTGTTCTCACCTCAGCTCTAGCGGTTTGTCAGGCCAGCCCTGGGTGATTCACAGCGGCAACAGCAAGGCTGAAAACGAACGCACAGGTACATGGGAGGGTTGCTGTCTGTAGGAGGTTGAACTGAAGCTAAAAATAGGTGGGGGTTCCTGGGGTAGCCTCCCTCATGGCCACAGACACCTCATAAGAAAACTCACTGGGGAAATCTGCCCACAAAAGAGGACAAAAGCCCTGCCTCTGTCACCCCTTTTGCCCCACAGAAAAAGCTCAAGGTGCCAGAGAATTTGGTGTTTTCAAAATGTCACAACTCCCACAGACAGGCTCTCACTCCTTCCCGCCCCAGACCTCTGATGAGAGGCTTTCCCTCTGGCTGAGCTTACCTTCTTGGTTTCTGCTCCGGGGTCCAGCACAGATGACTGTCCCTCGCCGTCTGTACCTATGTTTAGTCAAAGGACAGCTTAAGATAAAGGAAATGGGAAATATTGACACACATGGCTAATACAAAAAAAGAAATCTCTAAAGAGAAAATGTATTAAATATAAAGAAAAAACAAGCGCGGATTTGTCAAGCTTTTTCTCTGTGTCAGGCACTGCGCTGGGATCTGGAGGCACAAAGATCTAAAGCATAACAGGGCGCCTGCCCTCCAGGACCGGTGGGCAGATCATCAGGTAGATGAGTGACCCTAGTCAGGGGAGACAAAGGCTGTGGCTGCGGTAAGAACAAAGGGCTCTGGGAGCATGAACAGGGGAAGCTCAGTGCAACCGGGAGGGTTGGTCAAGTGAGCTTGTAAGGGCTGAGTAGGAGTCAGGAAGGGGGAAGAGCTCCGACCTCCGAGTGGGAAACAAGCCCTGCACGTGGCCTGGTGGGTGGTGGAGGGAGACGGTGGGTGGCCTTGTGACCGGGCAGAGAAGCTGGAACAATACCCTGAAAGCCACAGAGAACCACTGGGGACTTGACATGGCGGCTGTCATCACTGCACGTTGTGGACGACAGTGTGGCAAACAGACGGGAAGGGCTGGGCATGGAGCTGGTGACTAGTTAAAGGCAGTGACTGGAAAATGGAGAAGATAGATGGCTAAAAAGAGGTCCCAGAACAAGGGTCTGAAGGTCGTGGTGACTGACTGGATGAGAGGGAAGGACAGAGGGAAGCACCTAGGAGCTGTCAGTTTCTGACTTGGGCTACTTAGTGGGAAAATAGGAGGAAGAGTGGGGTGAGGGAAAGGTGGAGAGTTCTGTCTTGGACATATTAATTTGAGGGACCTGGTGGGTATGTAACAGGTGATTTAGTGTGGGGAGTTTTAAGAGAATGAAATATTTGGAAGTCATCAGCTTGTTCCAGAAATAGCTAATGTCCAGGTGTGGACAAAGCCACCTAGGAATTGTATAGAGAGTTCTAGGGACCAAATGGGAACACCAGCAGTTAAGGAGTGAGCTGAGGCTAAGAAGCCAGGAAGGGAAACTGAGAAAGAACATCCAAAGAGATGGGAGGGAAACCAAAAGAGAGGGCTGTCTCAGAAGCTGAGAAAGGTGAGAAGTACAAGAAGATGGTCATTGTAAAAGGTGTCAAATGTGGCAAGATGGTGTGTCAAATGTGGCAAGATGGTGTGTCTGTGTGAACTGCTAACTGGAGAAGAAAAAGGCCAGGCTGAAAGAAAAGAAAGTTTTACTTAAGATATGATGTTTAGCTCTGGCCAGTTTGGCTCAGTGGTTAGAATGATGGCCTGTGGACCAAAGAGTCACAAGTTCGATTCCCGGTCAAAGGCATGTACCTGGGTTGCAGGTTCTATCCCCGGCCCTGCTTGGGGTCGTACAGGAGACAACCAATCAATGTGTCTCTTTCACCTCTCTCTCTCTCTCTCTCTCTCTCTCTCTCTCTCTCTCTCTCTCTCTCTCTCTCTCGTCACTCTCTCACCCCCTCCCTCCCTTCCACTCTATCTAAAAATTAATGGAAGAATATCTTTGGGTGAGGATTAACAACAACAAAAAAAGATATGATGTTTAATTACTTGCAAATATATAATTACAAGGCTAAGGCTAAGGAAATGGGTCCTTAATGGCTGTGATTGAAAGATTTAGCATTAGTGCATTAAAAGCATATAATAAAAATATACCATTTTTTACATTTTGTATATAAACAGATGGAGGAAGATGAGGTTAAGGGAGGCACCCAAGGTCACACAATTAAAAAGATCAGAACTAGAATCTAGATTTCAAGATATTTAGCCCACTGTTCTTTTTTCTCTATATTGGTGGTTGGTCCACAAATTTCACCTTGCATTAGAATCACCTAAAGGGCTTTTGTTTTTAACTTTGAAAAAAACAAAATTTTCAATTACAGTTGACATTCAATATTATATTTCAGTTGTGTAGTACAGTGGTTAGACATTTATATAACTTCCAAAGTGATCCCCCTAATAAATATTTACCCACCTGCCACCATATATAGTTATTACAATAATTTTGGTCATATTCCCCATGCTATACTTTACATCCTTGTGACTATTTTGTAACTTTCAATTTGTACTTTTAAAAAAATATTTTTTCTTTATTGATTTTAGAGAGAGAGGAAGGGAGAGGGAGAGAGATACAGAAACATCTATGAGAGAGAACATAGATTGGCCGCCTCCTACACGCCCCCCCCCCCCCCCCCCCGAGGATTAGGCCCACAACCTGGGCATATGCCCTGACCAGGAATTGAACCAGCGACTTCTTGGTGCATGGGTTGATGCTCAACCAGTGAGCCACACCGGCCGGGCAAATTTGTACTTTTTTTTTATCCTCACCCGAGGACATTTTTTGCATTTATCTCCAGATAGAGGGGGAGGGAGAGAGGGGGGAAGAGAGAGAGAGAAACATCGATGTGAGAGAGACACATTGACTGGTTGCCACCCATATGACCCCCACTGGGGCCAGGGACAAACTGCAACTGAGGTACGTGCCCTTAGCGGGAACCAAACCCGGGTCTCTCTGGACCGCGGGCCGACGCTCCAACTGCTGAGCCAAACCAGCCAGGGCTGTACTTTTTTTAATCAGAAAGATTTTTTAAAGTTTAATCCTCACCTGAGGATATGTTTATTGATTTTAGGGAGGGGGGAGAGAGAGAACATCAAAGTGAGAGAGAAACATCGATCAGTTGCCTCTGGTATGCACCCCAATCTGGTATTAAATCTGTAACCTAGGTATATCCCCTGAATTGGAATCAAACCCATAACCTTTTAAAAAAATTTTTTTCCTTTATTGATTTTAGAGAGAGGAAAGGAGAGGGAGAGAGAGATGGAAACATCGATGAGAGAGAACATTGACTGGCCTCCTCCTGCATGTCCCCCACTGGGGATCAGGCCCACAACCTGGGCATGTGCCCTGACCGGGAATCGAACTGGCAACCTCTTGGTGCATGGGTCAACACTCAACCACTGAGCCACACCGGCTGGGCCCATAACCTTTTGGTGTGTGGACCATGCTCCAACCAACTGAGCCACACCAGCCAGGGGCAATTTGTACTTCTTAATCCCTTCCCCTTTTACCCAGCCTCATTCCTATCTGGTAATCATCCATTTGTTCTCTGTATCTATGAGTTTGTTTCTGTTTTGTTTGCTTGTTTATTTTGATTCCGCATGTTAGTGAGATCATATGGTATTTGTCTTCCTCTGACTGGCTTATTTCACTTAGCATAATACTCTCTAGGTCGATCCATATTGTTGTAAATGGTAAGATATTATTCTTTTTTATGGCTGAGTAATATTTCATTATATATATGTACCACCTCTTCTTTATCCATTCATCTTTTTATTGGAGCATCTAATCCATTTACATGTAAAGTAATTATTGATAGGTATGTAGTTATTGCCATTTTATTGTTTTCTGATTCTTTTTGTAGTTCTCTGTTTCTTTATTATTCTTTTTAAAAACATTTTTTTCCCTTTATTGATTTTAGAGGGAGAGGAAGTGAGAGGGATAGCGAGATAGAAACATCAATGAGAGAGAACATCGATTGGCGCCTCCTGCATGCTCCCCATTGGGGATCGGGCCCACAACCCAGGCATGTGTCCTGACCAGGAATCGAACCAGCAACCTCCTGGTGCATGGGTTGATGCTCAACCACTGAGCCACACTGGCTGGATCTTTATTATTCTTTTGTTCTGTTCTCTTGTATGTTGATGACTTTCTGTAGTGTTGTGTTTGGATTCCTTTCTCCTTATTTCTTGTACATCTCTTGTAGATTTTTGGTTTATAGTTACCATGTGCTTTGTATATACCAAGCTATGTATATATCAGTCTATTTTACTTAATTAATTTTTAATATGTTTTAATTGATATTTTAGAGAGAGAGAGAGGAAGGGAGAGTGAGAGAGAAACAGATGTGAGAGTGAAACATCAATTGGCTGTGTCCTGCACTCCCCCTACCAGGGATTGAGCCCACAATCCAGAGTATATGCCTTGATCAGGAATTGAACCAGCAACCTTTTGATGCATGGGACAATGCCCAACCAACTGAGCCACACTGGCTAGGGCTATATCAGTCTATTTTAAGTTGATGGTTGCTTAAGTTTGAACACATTTTAAAATCACTACTATTTTTACTCACCTCATTCATGTTTGTTTTTGTCATTACTTCTTACTTCGTGTGTGTGTGTGTGTGTGTGTGTCCCTTAATTTACTGTTGTAATTATACGTTCTTCCTATTTTTGCCTTTTAACCTTTGTACTGGTTTTATTTTTGGTTGATCCACTGTTTTTATGTATTTATCTTTGTCAGTGAGAATTTTTTTCCTCATGAAATTTTCTTATTCATATATTTTTTTTCTCTTTAAAGAAGCCCCTTTAACATTTCATATAATACTTGATCTGTCCTTTGATTCTAAATGATAGCCTTGCTGGGTAGAGTAATCTTGGTTGTAGGTCCTCGCTTTTCATCACTTTGAATATTTCATGCCAATCCCATCTGGCCTACAAAGTTTCTGTTGAGAAACCTGCTGACAATCTTATGGGAGCTCCCTTGTAGGTAACTAACTGCTATTCTCTTGCTGCTTTTAAGATTCTCTCTGTTTTGAACCTTTTGCATTTTGATGATGATGTGTCGTGGTGTGGGCCTCTTTGGGTTCATCTTGTTTGGGACTCTCTGTGCTTCCTGGACTTGTATGTCTATTTCCTTCACCAGGTGAGGGAAGTTTTCTGTCATTTTTTTTCCATAGACTTTTTTTTAAATCCTCACCTGAGGATATTTTCCCATTTATCTTCAGATAGAGTGGAAGGGAGGGGGAGAGAGAGAGAGAGAAACACCATTGTGAGAGAGACACATCGACTGGTTGCCTCCTGCATGGGCTGAACTGCAACCAAGGTACGTGCCGTTGGCTGGAATAGAACCCGAGACTCTTTGGTATGCAGGCTGACGCTCTAACTGCTAAGCCAAACCGGCCAGGGCACTATCTATTTATTTATTTATTTATTTATTTATTTATTTATTTATTTATTTATTTATTTCCTCACCCGAGGACATTTTTCCATTTTTTGTTCAGATAGAGTGGGAGGGAGAGAGAGGAAGAGAGCCAGAGAGAAACATCAACGTGAAAGGGACCATCAAGTGGCTGCCTCCCGTATGACCAACCAGGGCCGGGGACAAATTGCAACCGAGGTACAAGCCTTTAGTGGGAACTGAACCCGGGTCTCTCTGGACCACAGGCCGACGCTCTAACCGCTGAGCCAAACCGGCCAGGGCAGGGCACTATCTTTTTAAAAATGTATCTTTATTGTTGAATACATGGGCTTTCAATTCTGTGCTCTGTTCTCCTTCTGGTGTCCCTGTGATGCAAGTGTTGGTATGCTTGATGTTGTCCCAGAGGTTCCTCATTTTTTAAAATTCTTTTTTCTTTTTGCTGTTCCAATTGGATGTTTTAATTTACCCTGTCTTCTAAATTGCTGATTAGATCCTTTAATCTGCTGTTGATTCCTTCTAGTGTATTTTTCATTTCAGTTATTATATTCTTCATTTCTGACTGGATCTTTTTTTTTTTTACTGATTCTTTGTTTTCTATCTCCTTTTTTATGTTTCCTATCTCTTCATTGAAGTTGTAACTAAGTTCATCTTCCCCTAAGTCCATTGGGCATCCTTATAACCAGTGTTTCGAATTTTGCAGCTGGTAGATTGCATGCCTCCACTTAGTTTAGTTTTTATTTTATTTGTTTGGAGTTTTATCCTGTTATTTCATTTGGGACATGTTTCTTTGTCTTCTTATTTTGGCGGCCTTCCTGTACCTGTGTTAATTTCTAGGTATTAGGTAGATCTGCATCTCCTTGTCTTGGCAGAGTGGCCTTACATAGTAGGTATCTGTGGGGCCCAGTGGTGCAGTCCCCCTGTGCACACTCCAGGAGCTCCAGGAGTGTCCCTTGTGTGGGTTGTGTGTGCCTTACTGTTGTAGTTGAGCTTTGATTGCTGTTGGCATGTCAGTGGATGGGACTGACCCTTGGGCTGACTGGCTGTGAGGACAGGCCATAATTACAGCGGACAAGCTGTTGTGTGGGGGCTGACTTCACAGAGGGGGATTTGCTTTAGTGGGGATCTGGTGCCTGCCAAGTTCATCTTTTGGGTGTGGCATTTGTGGTCCTGATTGGGTGGTGCTCTGGTGTGGTCTGAAGCCAGCTACCAGGTATGTTGGTTCTGGAGCCTCTGGGGAGGGGCTCCAGTGTAGGCTGTTGGCTGCTGCTTGTGTCCATCCCAGGTCTACCTGGTAGAAGCTATGAAGTGATTTGCAGTTGGTAGCTGCCTGTGCTGGGCTTAGAGGTGCCTGGGAGAGGCTATGCTGTGAACCGAGGCTGGCTGCCACTAGTACCAGGCTTGGGGCTGCTTATCAAGAGGTACAGGGCACGCTGAGGCTAGCCGCTGCTTGTATATGCACCTTTGAGAGATTTTAGGAAAGTCTGAAGCATGGGCCCAGGCCAGCTTCAGATTAGCCTCTGAAAAGAGGTTTGGGCCTGGCACAAGAATTGGGTGGGGCAGGGTCTCAGGGAATCAGCAGGGTGGGGAGAGAGCAGTGTTAGCCAGGTTCATTAACACGGATTTGGCATCCTCCTGCACCTGCAGGCCCTGGGGGGACGGCTCAACAGAGGAACAGTGGTGCCTGCCTGTACTTTAGTCCCAGAGAGAACTGCCCCTCTGGCTTTTGCCCCAAAGCCAGATAATTCAGTCCCTCCCTGTATCGAACTGCTGTCCTTTCTCTGGAGCTTAGGGCAAGAGTCTGTGAAGCAGTGAATCTGTACTCGGGCCCTTTAAGAGAACGCCTGGGTCTACAGCAGCCCTCTATCACACCTGATGGAGTCCACGCTGGTTTTCACAGCCACACGTTATAAGGACTCCTTTACTCAGCACTGGTGCTCTGCGTTTGGGGCCCTGGTATGGGGTTGGGACCCCTTGTTCCTCAGTGGGGACCCACAACCCACACATCCCTCCCGATTCTTAACCACCACAGGTGGGTGTGGGACTGGTTAGTGTCTCCACTCCTCCTATCAGTCTCCAGTGGCTTCTTCTTGATGTCCTTGGTTATAGGAGTTCTGTTCTACTAGTCTTCAGGTAGTTCTCAAGGGTCGTTGTTCTATAATTTGGTTGTAACTTTGATGTGCTTGTCAGAGGAGGTGAGCATAGCATTTACCTGGTCTGCCATCTTGATCGGAAGTCCTAGAGTCACCTGCAGCACTTTTTAAACACATTTTGCTGAGCCCCACCCCCAGAGATTTTAATTTAATAGGTTTGAAGTGGAGCTTGAGAATGCATTTCTTATAAATTCCCAGTTCTCTATTGCTTCTGGCTGGGGAACACAACTTGAGAACCATTTTTCTATATGCTTGTTTTATTTTATTTTAAAAAATTTATTGATTTTAGAGAGGGAAAGAGGAAGGGAGAGAGGAGAAACAT
This sequence comes from Tadarida brasiliensis, assembly GCA_030848825.1. Taxonomy (NCBI): domain Eukaryota; kingdom Metazoa; phylum Chordata; class Mammalia; order Chiroptera; family Molossidae; genus Tadarida; species Tadarida brasiliensis. Next base: position 167,366,665 of record CM061257.1, on the reverse strand, counting down.
CGATTTGTTGTTCCACTTATTTATGCATTCAATGGTTGATTTTTGCCCTCCCTGGGCTCAAACCCGCAACCTTGGTGTATCGGAACGACACTCTAACTAACTGAGCTGCCCAGCCAGGGCTCTATATGTTTCTTTATCTCTTAACACTTAAAAGTACTCAAGGATTCTAGAAAGCAGTTAGGTTGCTTAATCGTTCTCTAAGAAACCCTTCGTATAATATTACTTTGCTTTATGTGAATGAGTCTCCTTTGTGGAAAGTGTGACTATGAGACTGAACTTGATTCATTCAAAACTCTGAGCACTTGCGCTGTTCTAGACCCTATTCTAGGCACTGGAGATAGTCAAAATCTCCGCCCTCACGGAGCTTCCCTTGTGCAGGAGACACACGTATACTAGATAAATAAGTAAAATATATGCTATGTTAGTGAGAGTGCTAATGAGAAAATAAATTGGGGAAAGGGATATAAATGTCAGGGCAGGCGGGCACGTCAAACTTTGAAGCAGGGTGGTCAAGAAGATGGGAATGCAGCACTGAAGAAAAGATCTGAGGGAAGGGAGAGGGAGCTGTGTGGACATCTAGGGGTAGAATGGTCTGGGCAGTATTCAGTGAGTGCAAAAGCCCGGAGGTGGGGGCACTCTGTGAGGAGCAGCAGGAAATCAGGGAGTGAAGTGGGGTGAGTCAGAGGAATAGTAATAGAAAATGAAGTCAGAGACAACAGAAAGTCAGATCAATGCTGGGATCTTAGAAATTGATTTTTAGCAACATTTAGGAAATTCTTCCATAAAATGTCACTTTGTTTCTCTCGGTCTACATTGTACTGTTTATGTTTGAGGGAATATTAAGTCCCAAACCTGAGCCACGGACTTCCCAGTACTGCAGAGTTATAGCAGTTCCCTCCACAAAATGTCAAATGAATTAGTTCAGACGCTTGTTTCCCCAAACAATTGAATACACACCAGTCTGGAGAGCCAGATACAGAAGGAAATATGTGTCTCTGGCCACCTTTTATGTATATTTGTGCTTTACTCATTCCCCTTCCCTAATCCACACCCCACCCTGACCTCTTCACTACATTTCGAAAGAATTGCCCTGGCAATGTCTGCCACATTTTTCCTGTATTACAGAATTACATTGTCTGCACTTCTTGGAAAAATTGACCCCACCCGTATGAGCTGTGGGTGGTGGCTTAGACCTTCAGTGTGTCAGCCTACATTCTTTTTATGGTCAAATCTTTCCTGGCCCACCCCACAACCACCTGTACTGGGGGGAATAAAAGGCTGATTAAGACATTACAAGACAGACCAGGGTGTTTTGTCTTTCTGCAAGATTACTGAACTGATATTCAAACTTAAATCTTTAAAGAAACAGTTGCCACAGTCAAAGGCAAACTGGTCGGGTGGATAGATCACTGCTCTAAGAAAGGTTTGCATTTTCTTATGTTCTCATCTAAACAGTGTGACCTGGAATGGAGTTGGGGCTATGGCACAGCGAAGTGCTTGACTGTTGTCTGCGGAGGTGTGGGCTAGGTGCCGCACAAACGCATAGAAGGATGCAGTCCTGGACTCTAAGAGGTTGTGTCCTAGACCTCTGAGAACGTAGGGGTATTTATGAGGATTCACATTTTCACATTGGTACACGAGAAACATTTTCTAGAAGAACAAAAGAGAATTCTAAGCTTCCCTCAAAATTTGGGTTTGAGTCTTCAGAGACCACATCTATTTCCTTGAACAGAATATAGTTTTGAAGGCGTATTGGCCAATTATCAACTTATCTGTGAGTAAAAATGACAAAGTTTTGGATATAAAAACACACGAGATTTCATCGATGAGTTTTATCTTTTCAGAACTGAATTGGCTCTTAGTGGCCCACAAAGAGAAGAGGGTGACTTTCTGTAGGTGTCGTTTGACACCTGTCTAGAGCAGGCCCTCTGGCCCACCCAGAAAAACATACCACATGTGGGCGGCTCCAAGACTCTAGGCAGATGGTCCTAGTCCTAGGACTCTTTGGGGCAGGGACAATTTTTTTTTTGTTGATCCCTAAAATCTTAGACTGCGGGGGCTGAAGTGACCTTTTTAAAAAATATATATGTTTTTATTGATTTTTTTAGAGAGAGAGTGAACTGGGCTATTTTAAAAATCAAACTCCATTCTGATCAGTTATTCCTGCACGTAAACACCCGAGCAGTTTTCTAAAAAACCTGGGATTGACACCCAGAGGAACCGTAAAGATAAGGGGTTAATGATGGCCTTGGGAAACTTGGAGGGACCATAAAAAGAAAGAGATTAATGATTGCCCTGACCCCTGCAACAGATTCCCCCTGCCTCTGGAGAAGTCTGTATCAGCCCCAGCACCAATAAAGCGGAGCCAAGAAGAATGTAGGTTTTTAAAAATATAGTTTTGTAATTTTTGTGGGTGCCTATATAAGCCAGAGAACAAAGAAGGCTGGCTGCTGAGGATTTGGGAAGCTGTACCCCCCCAGCCTGCCGGTGTAATAAAGTGCTCCTTTACAATTCGGCTGTGCGTCTCTGGTTATCTTGCTGACACGTTACAAGAGGAAGGGAGAGAGAGATAGAAACATTGATGTGAGAGAGAAACATTGATCAGCTGCCTCCTGCTCGCCCCCTACTAGGGATGAAGCTCACAACCCAGGCGTGTGTCCTGACCAGGAATCGAACCAGCGACCTCTGGGTGCACGGGATGACGCTCAATCCACTGAGCCACACCAGCTGGGCCGAAGTGACTTTTAAGGTCATTTAGTCCAACTACTCCTTTTATGCTTAAAGCACGTCTCAGTAGGCTCACCATATTGTCTAGGAACTTGGGTAAAATACCTCTAGTGTTTGCACCTACGAAAAGAGTATTAGGTGAGGAGGGAGACCCCAATTCCATTTACTCAGGAAGGCCTTTGAGCAGGAGGTAAGTTTTGATGCAGTTAATTGGTTCAGTTCATATGTAATTCAGTTCAATTAAAAGACAGGAAAAGGAAACTTGGCTAATTCCTCTTTTGCCCAATGAAACAATACTGTAGATGGAGAATGAAGAATATCTTTTCAGAAAATAGCTAAATGGCAAGCAACCTACACTCCTATTTCCCTCCTAATGAAAAAACACTCCCAAATGCCAGACCACAATAGCAAAATGCTTAATAGTGCCCCGCACCCCAGTAAGCCAGCATTCCTTGTCTCCACCAACAAAAACACATTTTATGGCCCAGTCTTTACATGAATCACTCTGTGAAAATGAGAGCAAATGCAATAACTTCAGACAGCTGCAATGTTTCCCTATTAGCCATTTGAATGGCTAAAGCCTTATAATCAAATCAGAGTGAATGCTAATTGAAATCTAATAGATGGGGGTGGGGGGGGTGGGGAGGGGAGATTAACCAAAGAACTTATATGCATCTATGCATAACCCATGGACACAGACAATAGTGGGCTGAACACCTGGGGTGGGGCGGGGGCTGGGTGGAGGGAGAAGTGGAGGGAAAATAGGGGACATCTGTAATACTGTCAACAATAAAAAATAAACTAAAAAAAAAAAAAGAAATCTAATAGAGCTTAATCTGTGTAATTAGGTATGAGAATTTGATTCCAATATTGTTAAATTACAGACGAGGCACATCAAGTTACCCTAAAAATAAATATTGTAACCTCAATGGCAAAGAAGATGGATTCTTTCAATAAACAGAGATCAAACTGGAACAGGTTTGTACTGTGTCACCGCCACCTACTGGGACTTAGTGGAACTGCAGAGACAATCTTGCCTTGGAAGTGGCACAACTGTTTTCCTAACCCAAGAAATTTCTTGACAAGCAAGAGAAAGTGCCCACATTTGTAATTCTGTGATTGAACATAATTAGTGATCATGAAGAATATGAATAATGATCATTTCTGGAAAGAGCAGCCAAGATTACAGCTGGGAGGCATATGCTGGCAAGAACTAGAGGTGAAGTTGGATGGCCTTGGTGGGACCAGATAATGGAGTGAATGGCTGGAGAAATGAGCCTTAACACTCCCCGTGTCCCTTGTGACTTCCTGCCTCTCCTCGTCTCTGCTAACGGAAGCTTCACTTACTGTTTGTAATGCCTCTAGCATAAATAACAGTTATTGAGTCTCTAATGTGGTATGAACATAGTCTCAAAATCCTGTTGAATAAAAGAAGTTCGAAATGTGGCCCCTTCCTCAGGGTGTTTATAATCAGTTCTGTGGAGAGATTAGAGAAAAATACATGATACCTTCTGCTGGCAATTACATACTGACTTTTGTCATATTGATCTGGGCCCCAAGGCTAAGGCAACTAGATTCCATTTTTATGTAGGCCCCTTGGCTAAGGCGACTAAATGACTCCATTTTTATCATCAATAGACCTTCCTCAATATTCTTCCAATAATAGGTTAATTACCCCTAGAAGTAAAGGAATTTTGCCTAAGATTATAGTTGCCCCACGAGTTGGGAGGCATTTGCAGTTTCCTGAATATAGGTATTTGCAGGTATTTGCAAGTACTTGTGCGCTGGGGACTAATGCTAATTTTGACCTCTGAAATAGCTGTCACTCCCACTATTGTACTGGTCCCTTGTGGGGGGGGGGGAGCAAAAGGGGGATGGGGCTTCTGTCTTTAAAATGGGACCAGCAAGAAGAATCTGGGCTGAGGATCTGGGGAAGCTGTACCCCCCAGTCCGCCGGTGTAATGAAGTGCTTCTTTACAATTTGGCTATGTGTTTCTGGTTATCTCGCAGACACGTTACAACGATATGGTAGTCTCCTAGAAAGGATGCTTGGGATGTAAATTTTTTGAGTCTTTGCATGTACGACAATGCTTTTATTCTAAAATCATGCTTGAGAGAGTGTGGCTAAAGTCTAATTTTCGCTCACTTGTTGAATGCATTGGGAAGCTTGATTATAAAATACATGCCCCTGGAATGTGAGAGGTAGAGGGATGGCAAGTCCAATTTGTTGCTTAATTTACTAATGACACAGAAACTTAAGATCTACATATGTGCATATTGGACTTGCCCTGAATTAGCTCAGAATTTCCACCCCAAATTTTTATTGTAAAATACACATAACATGAAAATTACTGTCTTAACCATGTTTAAGTATACAATTCAGTGGTATTAATTACATTCATACTGTTGAGCGACCATGTCCAGAATTCCTTTCATCTTGCAAAACAAACTCTGTACCCATTAAACAACAACTCCCCATCTCCCCCTCCCCTGGCCCCTGGCAACCACCATTCCACTCTCTGTTGCTCTGATTTTGACTACTCTAGGTACCTCATATAAATGGAATCATTCAGATATACTTACATCTTTGAGACTCTGCTTTCAATGATTTTGGGTATGAGCCCAGAATTGGAATTGCTGGGTCATATATGCTAAATCTATTTTTAATTTTTTGAGGAGTCCTGGCTGGTTTGACTCAGCAGTTAGAGCGTTGGCCTGCAGACCAAAGAGTCCCAGGTTCGATTCTGACCAAGGGCATGTACCTCGGTTGTGGTTCATCCCCCGCCCTGGTTGGGGTCGTGCAGGAGGCAACCAGTCGATGTGTCCCTCTCACATTGATGTTTCTCTCTCTCTCCCTCCTTCCCACTCTATCTGAAGATAAATGTAAAAATATCCTTGGGTGAGGATTTAAAAAAAAATTTTTTTTTTTTTGAAGAAACACCACACTCTGTTCACAGTGGCTGTACCATTATACATTTATACCAACAGTGCACAGAGGTTCCAGTTTCTCCACATCCTTGCCAACATTTGTTATTTCCGGTTTTCTGATAGTAGCAATTCTAATGGATATGAAGTGGTACATTATTGTCGTTTTGATTTGCCTTTCCCTAGTGATTAGTGTACATCTTTTCAGGTGCTTATTGGCCATGCAGATATGTTCTTTGAGGAAATGTCTATTCAAGTCCTATTTGTGAACCAGCTTATTTGTTTTTGTTGTTTAGTTTTAGGAATTCTCTATATATTCTGCATAGTAATCCCTTCTCAGATATATGATTTGCATGGGTTTCCTTTTCAGTCTCTTCAAAGTGTCCTTTTTTATAAAGAGGGGTACCAAATTGCTTTGGAATGGTACACATGGAAGAATTTAAGTAGATATTTTGGTAAAATCTATAGAAAAAGTAAAAGGAACCTCAACATGCATGTAACTGCCCCCGTGACCAGAGAAGTCACACCTGTGGCGATGAGAAGCCAGCCCCAGGCTTAGCTGTGCCATCACCATCTCCCTGGGTGTGCTTGTCAGAGATGCTCCGCGCCAGGTCCCCGGGCCCCATCTTGCACACGTTGTTTTTTTTAATCCTCACCCGAGGACATTTTTTTTTTTTTTTGTTCAGATAGAGTGGGAGGGAGAGAGAGGAAGAGAGAGAGAGAGAGAAACATCGACGTGAAAGGAACACATCGAGTGGCTGCCACCCGCACGACCAACCAGGGCCGGGGACAAACTGCAACCGAGGTACATGCCCTTAGCGGGAACCGAACCCGGGTCTCTCTGGACCGCAGGCCGACGCTCTAACCGCTGAGCCAAACCGGCCAGGGCACACACGTTGTTTTTGTTGTCCCTCAGTTCTTTGATGGATTTCACCTGCTCATTCAGGTAGTGCGCCTCCACGAAGTCACACAAATGGGGGTTGTTTTTGTCCGTGGCCAGTTTGTGCAGTTCCAGTGAGAACTGATTCACGCTTTCCAAGTGTAGCACTCGCTTCAGTATATTCAGCCCGTTCTGCCAGTCGTCGTGGTCTGGTCTCTTGATATCCGGAAAGATTTGTCACCTTGTTGGTTCTGTAGCTTCACCAGCTTCCAGCCTGAGAACGGCACTTTCGACATTCTACCAACATAGACAATTTCTGTCAAAGGCAAGGAAATGGTCTGAGGTTCCTTACATCCAGGCCCCTGTGCACTCACAACACAACCCTCTGTATGTGACTCTTACTCCCCCCCCCAAATCTTCCTGCTGCACTCTAATCCTCCCAAACCTCCCTCTGAAGAGAGCGCTAACTTCTCCTGTTTCCTCCTTTGACCCAGCTGATCTCACTCCACCACCTCCTCCCTCAGCCCCTCCGGCAGGGGGCCTCCTCCTCCAACCCACTCTGTGGGCCCCCACCCTACCCTGAGCCTCCTACTTCGGTTTCGACTCCTCTACCTCTGCAAATGACTCCCTCACACATGATCGGGAACCATCTTTGGACCCTATCCATCCCCTACCTCAGCTCCCATTTTAGAATGCCCCCCCCCCCCCCGCCAGGGAAGCAGCGGGAACTGAAGGGACTGTCAGAGTTTATGTCCCTTTCACTCTCTCAGATTTGTCCCAAATAAATAAAAGGCTAGGATCCTTTACTCTGAAATGATCCAGAAAAAGAAAACCCTAAAGCCTTTCTATCCCTCCTTACACAGGCTATGAGAAAATATACTAACTTAGATCCCACTAGCCCAGAAAGGACTGTCATTTTAAACCTGAGATTTGTCTCTCAGCCGGCCCTGGACAAAAACTTAAAAATGGCCCTCAAACCCCTCAACAGAAACTTCTAAATCTAGCCTTTAGGGTGTTCAATAATCGCAATGAAGAGGCTAAACAGCAAAGAATAGAAGAATTCCAAATGTTGGCCTCTGCCATCAGAGCCCCCACTCATCAAAGGGGTCAGCAAACCCCCTTCAGGGGACAGAAGAAGGGCACCCACCAGGATCAGCAAAGCGAACCCCCAGGTCCCTGCTTTAAATGTAATCAGACTGGCCTTGCGGTGCGGATGTGATCTCCCGCCGGCTCAGACCTTTTAAGAGGAACACAGCCTTTATTACTTATGTGGGGAAGACCAGAGGCGGCAGGTGGGGAGAGTTTGCACTCAGCCCAGGTCTTATCTAGCAGTGGGGAGGGGCAAGGGGCTGTGCTTGGAACAGCCTGCGTGCAGGCCCAAAACAAGTTGGGTGAGACTTGCTGGCTGTCAAGGACCTGGGAAGACACCCGGGTATGTGCTGCTCTGCTCCCTGTGGCCGCTGGCCAGGCGGACACCGTTCAGCTGACTGGGAGGGGGAATTAGGCTACATCTTCGAGTGACCACGCACAGTTTTTAAAAGTCTTTGTGTAGTAGGTCCACCATTTGGCTTTTCTTTGCACAGTTCGGCTTGTGTTTGTTTGTTTTTCCTTTGGGCCAGGCATTCCTGCTTCTTTGTGTGTTTGTGATCTTTTTGTTGTTGTTGAAAACATGAACATTTGAATCTAATGATATGGTAGCTCTGGAAATCAGATTTTCTCCCTTCCCCAAAGTTTGCTGGCTTTGGGTTTTGTTTTGTTTTACTTTTACAAAATTGTTGCAGGCTGTCTCTTCCAAGTTTCAAATGGAGGTATAGACCTAAGGTCTTCTCAGTTCTTTTTTAAGCCTGTGACTTTCCCTGAACATGTGTGGTAGCTTTCTAATTCCCCCTATATATAATTGCTTTAGAATGTCCTGGTGTTTGGCTCCTAAAATGGAGAAAAGAGAAACATGGAGGGGTTTGGGGGAAAGGGGCCAACCCTTTACATCTCATGGAATTGCTTCAGTCAGCAAGGGAGATGCTCGCAACAATGGCTGCCCATCTCTGCCTCTGCACCTCTCTGATCGGGCACAGAGCCCCGATACTCACTCTGGCCCCCACAGTGCCTGTGCAGTGTGCTCCAGGGATCTACGCACGGCTGCCAGCCGTGGGCTGAAGGTTGGTGGCCGAGTGGCCCCAGCTGAGCCGAGTTGAAATTGACCAAAATTAACTCCAGTTTGCCATCCAGGCATTGCCCTAAAGTCACAAACCTTCAATAGACTCCAGATTGCCTGAATAGTTACGTCAGACAGATTCTGCCTTGTTGTTTGGGTGGGCAGATAGACTCCTGCTGATTCTGATCTATTATCATCCCAGAATTCTCTTCAGCCCTGATGTTTTAAATTGTAATTTTCTATACTATCGTATTCATTCCTAAGTCACACCAATTGCTAAGAACAAGGCAGGAATATGAAAAGAAAGAAAGAAATTTAGAATTGATAAGAATGGAAAAGAATGGCCATCTGAAATGATAATAAAAGATCATTTCAATGCCAGCATCATGGCTCATAGTAGGCAGAATATTGTCCTCCTCCCCAAGATGTCCATGTTCTAATTCCTAGATCTTGTAAAAATGTGAGGTTACTTGGCAAAGGGGGATTCAAGTTGCAGATGGAATTAATGTTGCTAACAGGTGAATCTGAGATGGGGAGAAGAGCCTGGATTATCCAGGTGGGTTTAATGTAATCACGAGGATCCTTATAAATGGAAGAGGGAGGCAGGAGAGAGAGAACCAGAGATGACAATGTGAAAAGGACTTGACCTTACGTTGCTGGCTTTGGAGATGGAAGGGATGAGTCCAGAAGCCAAGGACTACAGGCAGCCTCCAGACACCGCACAGAGGAGGAAGTGTGTTTTCCTCTAGAGACTGCAGCAGGAACACAGCCCTCCCAACACCTTGATTTTAGCCCGGTGAGACTCATTTTGGACTTCTGACCTCCGGAATTGTTAGACTATCCATTTGTATTGCTGAAGCCACTGAATCTGTGGTCATGTGTTATGGTAGCAATGGGAAAGTGAGTATGTGGATTGACAAGAAGGGAAGCCGAAGGTGAGGAGGCAAGGGCACTGCTGTGGAAGGGCAATGACAGTAGTTACGCATTAGAAGAGACCCATTGAGATTCCCAGTTCTGCCAATGACCAGTACCTGTGTGACCCAGATCAAGTTACTTAACCTCTCTGTGTCTCAATAGCTTCGCCTGTAAAAAGCAATAATAGTAACACCTCCTCACATGGCTGTTGTGAGGATGAAATGGGATGATGTAGGTGAGCCCTGGGCATGGGGCTCTTGGCATGGGGCCCTTGGTGAGCCCTTAACATGGTGTCCTTGGTGAGCCCTGGGCATGGGGCCCTTGGCATGGGGCCCTTGGTGAGCCCTAGTAGATGTGAGCTATTAAGGATGCTGTCACCACTTTTTCCTTAGCTTTTATATGGGGTTTTCCCTGGCGACTGGGTGTTTATTTACAAAATCATCTGTATAACATACACACATTTAACCAAAATTCACTTTCCATGGGAAGTAATACAGATTTAAATTACATTAGGATTTTGCCTATAACAAGGTTTTACTTAAGGGAACGTCCAATTACACCCACCCCCTCTTACCACATTTCAGACTGGTGACGGCGCAGCAGACGGCAGGCCTGCCTCCAGAGTGAAAAACACACCATTTCAGTGGAAGCTGCTATTCTTGGAACCTGATTGGCTGCTATTCTTGGAACCTATGGCTCCAGGTTAGTAAAATTAAATTTGCTTCTTATTCATCATGGTTATCAGGTACCAATTTAGAGCGTCACTCTCAATTTTTGGAATGATTCCGAATGTTAAATATGGCTCTAATATTTGCAATCGAGGCTCTTCTCAATGTAAATGTTCTCCTTGATAGCCCTTCTAAAGAAAAGCCACTTTGTGTTAAATATACAATTCATATAATTATCCATAATTTCAACCTTTTATTTTAAAGTACTTTTGTACTCACAGAAGTTGTGAAAATAGTATAGCGAGTTCCTGTGTATCCTTCACTTTCGCTTCCTCCGATGATTGCATTATCAAAACCAGCAATTAGGCATGGGTTCAATGCTAACAATAATTAACTATGGATTTTGTTCAGATTTCACATTTCTTACATGGACTGGTTTGTTTATTTTCTTTGCTATCTAGTTCTATGGAATTCGATCGGATGTATAGATTTGTGTAACCACTAGCGCAATTAGGACATAGAACTGTCCCGTTGACACAAAGAAACTCCCTTGTACCACCCCTTAGAGTCACACCCTCCCCTGTCCCCAAACCCTGGCAATGACCGATCTGTTCTCTGTTACTATAATTTTGTCATTTACATTTTACAATATGTAAACTTTTGAGATTGTCTTTTTTCGCTCAGTATAATGCCCCTGAGACCCGCCGGGGTTGCTGCATGTGTTAATACTTTGTTCCTTTTTTAAAATTTTTATTAATGAGTAGTATTCCATTATATGGGTGTTCCCACAGTCTGTACATTCACTTACTGATGGATATTTGAGTTGTTTTCAATTTTTGGCTCTTATAAGTAAAACTTCTATGAATATTCATGTCCAGGTTTTTATGAACATCAGCTTCTTTCCTTTGAGATATATACCCAGTTTTATAAGGTTTTAAGGGTTAAATAGGATCATAATGTTAAAATACTTTGTAAATGACAAGGCTCCATTTAAACCTAAGGTATATTACTCTGAGTGATATTAATAATGAAACAGTGACCAAGGTCTGGAAAAATTAAAGGAAAAGAAGTGGTAAGAGTTGGTGACAGATGGGCTGTGAAGAGGGGACCAAGTTTTATGTGTTTTCTTTTGTAAGAAATAAAATGATGTTTACTAGGTAACAAAAGGTGCGAGAGTCCGTGGACATGTGGGGCTGAATTAGAAACAAAAGATTGAAATATGTTGGTACATTGGTGAAACACCAGCTTCCGGAGGAAATCCATAATTAGTGGAGAGAATATTAATAGGAAGAAAGATGAACAGAAAGAGAGAGAGAGAGAGAGAGAGAGAGAGAGAGAGAGAGAAAGGCAGAGTCATCCATTCATACATCTAACAAATATTTACTGGGTCCCTGTGTTTGCCTTCGTTATCCTGGGCCCTGGATCCACCAGTGATTTTTCACTACGAGATAAGGTCCCTGCATTTGTCAAGCTTATATGCCAGAGAGAGTGAAAGACAAGAAACAAGTTGATACATAAGATAATGTCAGGTAGTGCTAAAGAACATGGACAAACGTAAAGCAGGGAAATTGGAGAGACACTGGAACTGGTATTTTGGAGCGTACAGTCAGGAAGGCTCCTTCAAGGGGGTGATAGCTTTGAAGTTTCTGGAGAGCTGAAGTCACAGGAAGATAAAAATTGAGCCAAGGCTTGGCTCAGAGGAAGCGGTCAGAGACACGATATATATTTATTTGTAGGGGAGGCAGATTTTTACCTCTACCCTCTTAGGGTTTTTTTAGCTGGGTCTGAGAATTAAACTTGACATAAGACAAATTAACAGGAGAAAAGCATACAGATTTGTAAGTTTTAAGAGGCCTTTATAAAGAATGGAGACCCAAAGAAATGGCAAAACTTACTTGCTTTGATATTAAGTTGCAAAGAGAGGCCAGTGTGGAAAAGTGACTAAATTACGTGGGGAGGCTAAGGCAGGGAAAGAATTCCATAGAATCCTCCTGGTCTCAGCTTCTTGTCCTTGACGATAAGAGTGTTATGTCCTTGACTTCGGGCGCAGAGAGGACAACTTTCAAATAGGAATTTCATCTGCGTTTAAGAAAAAGAAGGAAGGTCAGAGTCTTCTTATGTTTTCTGTTTTTCAAGTGCCTTTATCTCAAAATAGCCAATATGCCAAAATGGCACATTTTGGGGTAACATGCTCTGAACTCCTTCACATTCAAAGGAAGGAAAAAACTTTGTTTGTTTGAGCCCAAACCTATGGTGGTCACATCAGGGCCTACTGCATTTTTCTTACTTTATGCAACAGTCTTTCTGTTTTTATTCCTAGGGAAACAGCTTGAAAATGAAAAAGTACTATGGAAATATAAATTGGTAATATTATTAATGATTTTGTGGCTCTCACACACCATGATGATAAAATGTATCCATTCTCTAAAGAGAGGCATTTTCCTAACAAGTGCTGGTGTGAGTCCTTCTTCTCCCCTTCTTTTCCTTCTCTCCTCCCCTTTCTTCCCCCTCCCCATCTCTCTCTCCTTCCCTCCCCCTTCCCTTTCTCTTTCTTTCCATATGGGTAGATACTGAATGTCCAAGTTTGTTTGGAAGACCAGGGAAAAAGAAATAAAAATAGTGACATTGATCATTCTTATTCATGCACCATTCTGTGCAGAAGGGTGCTCCCACTGACTGATTCCCCCACTGACCCGTTTTGCAGCCTCCTCTAGACAGGATGGATGGTCACACTGATTCGCTGCCCTCCCTCTTTCTGGGGTGGGGAGTAGGGAATTTGGGAGGAATGAGTTTAAGATCCATTTTAAAGACAAAAATATTACAGACACAATTGGAGCTCCTTTTGAACCCCTTCTCAATCCCCTTACCCTCTCACTAATGTGTCCTTCCTATCCATAAACAATAGAGACTGTTGTTGTTGAAGGTGTACATAAATGGTATATTGAAAGGATTCTTTTGCAGCTTTTTCACTCACCATTATACATGATGATTTCAGATTTTTTCATATTGATACATGTTGTTCATTCAACAGCATTGCTTGAATATTCTACATTTATCTTCATTTTCTTATTGGTGCTTTCTAGTTTTTCACAATGGCAGATGAGACTAGGGTGAACATTTCTGTACATGTCCCCTTAGGTGCATGTATGACAGTTTCTCTAGGACAGTGATTCTCAGAACACAGAGCCGGAATCAGCAGTATCAGCGTTAGTATCAGCTAGAACTTGTTAGCGATGCAACTTCTAGGGCCTTAACCCAGGCTTCCTCAACCAGACTGGGGTGGGTTTCTCATGCAGGCTGGTGTGAGAATTACTGCTCTCGCCACACCTTTTACAGCAGAATTGCTGGGTTATGGGATATGTGTATCTTTAAATTCATGAGATTTAGCAAATTGTCTTGAAAGCACTTGTGCTAATTTATACTCCCAAATATAATCTCTCTGTCTGTAGCTTTGCTTTCTTTTTATTTATTTATTGGATTTTTATAAGAGTTTATTTGAGCCAAACTGATGACATGCTGGGAAGCAAGATCTCAAAGGCTTCTCTTAACTTTCCTTTAAAATGGCAACTGTTGTATGGAAGGTTTACATTTTAATGTTGTTGAACTTATTAATAGTTTTCTTTCTGCTTTGTGTTTTTGGTCTTGTTTGTGTCTGAATGTCCTAAAGAGTCTCCTCAATGGTCTTCTAATCACTGAAAGTTTTTACTTTTCCCATTTAGGTCTTTAAAACCACCTGAAATTAATTCAAATATAGTAGTGCTTTTTTCTGACCTGCCCTTGCTGAAGAGATAGGGAGGGCTCTTGCCAACTTTAAAAAATCTGGATAGTTCCTTAAAAGACAAAGTATTATGCCCTGGCCGGTTTGGCTCAGGGATTAGAGCATCAGCCCGAGGACTGAAGAGTCTCGGGTTCGATTCCTGGTCAAGGGCAGTACCTGGGTTGCAGGTTCTATCCCCACCCTATTTGGGGTCATGCAGGAAGCAACCAATAGATTTGTCTCTCTCACATTGATGTTTCTCTCCCTCCCTCCCACTCTATCTAAAAATCAATGGAAAATATCCTTGGGTGAGGATTAAGAAAAAAAAAGATAAAGTATCCATTACAGGTACAGATTTGGTGGGATTGGAGTAAAGGGTGGCAATGGAGAATACATACACGTGGTTAAAAGAAAATTAAAAGAGCTAAAGGGTTTGCCATAATCAAAAACAGATTTATGTGAATTTAAGATTTCTAGGAGAGAGGTTGGCACTGTGATTTCTACAGTTGTTTTTGTTTATAGTGCTGTGCATTTTGTGAGGTGTTTGTTTCAGTGCCTCATAGATGCCATTGCATATGGGCCCTAAACCCACACATAGGCTGTGAAAATCGCACTGTTTCTTCTTCTTTTTTTTTAAATCGTCACTCAAGGATATTTTTTTCATTTATTTTCAGACAGAGTGGGAGGGAGAGACAGCCAGCCAGCGAGAAACATTGACGTGAGAGAGACACATGGATTGGTTGCCTCCCGCAAGACCCCAACCAGGGCTGGGGACCGAACTGCAACCAATGTACGTGCCCTTGACCGGAATTGAACCCGCGACTCCTTGGTCCACGGGCTGACGCTCTAATCGCTGAGCCAAATGGGCCAGGGCGAAAATTGCACTATTTTAAAATACATTGCTTTCTGTTTATATTTGGACACTTACGCCCTAAATAGCCTCCTAATTTAGTCAACACTAATTAATAATTAACTCATGTATTTGGTCTCATGTTTTCTTTGATGTAAGGTTCTTTATACATATTCCAAGAAAAGAGAGGATTTGGGGGTAATGTGTAGTTCACTGGGAAAGAGTTTTCTAACACTTTCAGCCGACTCCAGACAACTCCCCATTACAATCCCGGTGCCTGGAACAATGCCTAGCACATAGTAGGTGCTTTATAAAAGTTGACTCACTGATTGGTTACAGAAAGTGCTGAGCTGCCCAAGCTTCCTGGCTGTCCCTGGCTTGGAAGTGCTGGTCCTGCAGAAGAAAAGCTTAGAGCTTGACTCGTATCACAGAGCAGCATGTTATGGAGCCTGCCATTTAGAGTATTTAAACATTTTAACAAATACGGTGCTTTAAAATATTATTGCATGATTTGTAAATTCGTAATGTCAGGCCTAGCCTAGATTTTAATTGAAATTACTTTGTGTTAAGTTCAGTTCCAAAAATATTTTTGTGAACTTCAGCTGTGGGCTGCACTCACCTCTAAGGGGCACAGTGATGAGTGGGACACAGTCCCTGCCTTAACTTAGTCAAGATGATGTCCCCTCTCTGTATTATGAATATGGCAAACCAAGTCTATCTAATCTTGATCTGTTGCTGATATTTTTTGGGGGTTGGACGAAATACAAAATTCTTTTTTTCTCAATCATTTTTACATTTCAACTGATGTACAATATTATATTAGTTTCAGGTGTACAACCCAGTGATTAGACATTTGTATAACCTATGAAGTGATCACCCTGATAAATCTAGTACCCACTGGGCACCATACATAGTTATTACAATATTATAGACTATATCCCCTTTTCTGTACTTTATATTTGCGTGACTATTCTATAACTACCAATGTGTACTTCTTAATCCCTTCACCTTTTAATCCATTCCCCCCACAACCCTCGTCTCATCTAGCAACCATCAAAATATTCTCTATCTATGAGTCTGTTTCTGTTCTGCTTGTTTATTTGTTTTTTAAATTCTACATATAAGTGAAATCATATGGCATTTGTCTTTCCCTGTCTGACTTAACTTACTCAGCACAATACCCTTTAGGTCCACCCATGTTGCTGCAGGTGGCAAAATTTCATTCTTTTATTCATTTATTTTAAACTTATCTTTATTGTTGAATGTATTACAGATGTCTCCCCTTTTCCCCTCCATTGACCCCTCCTCCCCAATCCTGCCCCCCCTTCCGCCTTCCCCATACTATAGTTTGTGTCCATTGGTTATACATATATGCATGGAAGTTCTTTGGTTTATCTCTTCCCATGATGAGAATGTTGGTATGCTTGATGTTTTCCCAAAGACCCCTTAAACTATTCTCATTTTTAAAAAAATTCTTTTTGCTGTTTTAATTGGGTGTTTTCTGCCATCTTATTCTCCGGATCATTGATTCGATCCTCTGCTTCATGTAGTCTGTTGAATCCCTGTAATGTAGTCTTCATTTCTGACTGGTCCTTTTTTATGGTTTCTAGTTCCATTTTTATGTTTTCTATCTCCCTGTTGAAGTTCTCACTAAGTTCATCTTCCCCTGCGTTCACTGATCATCCTTATAACCAGTATTTTGAACTCTGCATCTAGTGGATTGCTTGTCTTCATTTTGTTTAGTTCTTTTCCTGGAGTTTTGTTCTGGTCTATCATTTGGGACAAGTTTCTTTGTCTCCTCATTTTGGCTGCCTCCTGTGTTTGTTTCTATGTAGTAGGTAGAGCTGCTACATCTCTTGGTCTTGGCAGAATGGCCTAATGTAGTAGGTGTTCTGTAGGGCTCAGTGGCACAGCCTGGTGGGCACTGCAGGTGCACCCCCTGTGTGGGCTGGTTGCACCCTCCTGTTGTAGTTGAGCCTTGACTGCTGTTGGCATGTCAGTGGGAAGGATTTATCCTCAGGTTGATGGGCTATAAGGACTGGCCACAACTACAGTGGAGGATCTGCTGTGCAGAGGCCCACCCCATGGAGGAGAACTTGCTTCATTGGGGCTCTGGTGCCCTCCGAGTCTGTGCCTTGAGTGTGTCGTTTGTGGAAGTGGTTGGGTGATGCTCTGGCCTGGTTTAAAGCTTTCCACCAGGTTCACTGGCTCTGGAGCCTCCTGGGAGGTACAGGCCAAAATCAGCCACCACCTGCGCCCTGCCTGGGGCCACTTGGCATGAGCTACCAAGCAATCTGCAGATGGCTGCTACCTGTGCTGGCTTGGAGGTGCCTGGGAGAGGCCAAACTGCAAACCAAGGCTGGCTGCCACAGTGCCGCGCTTGGGGCTGCTTGGCAAGATGTGTGGTGCACGGTGAGGTCAGATGCTACTTGTTTGGGATTTGTGAACCTTTAAGAGATTTTAGGAAAGTCTGCAGCATGAGCCAAGACAGGACATTCGTATGGAAAAGCCACTTGAAACAGCTTGGGTGAGCCCATGAGTTGGGTGGGGCGGTGTCTCAGGGAATCACCAGGGCTGGGTGAACAGTGTTAGGTTAATGGAGACTCAGATATAGGACCCACCTGTGCCTACAGGGGGAAGGCTCAGGAAAAGAACAATGGCCTCTGCCAACACTTCTTTCTGGGGGAAAGCTGCCCCTCCAGCCCTTGCCCCAAAGCCAGACAATTCAGTTTCTACCTGTGTGTTCCTGGCACCCTTCAAACTGCTGCCCCAGCACTGGAGCTCAGTGCAAGTGAGTCCAAGTAAGTCCAATGTGCAGGCCCTTCGAGAGGAGCACCTGGGGCTCCAGCAGCCCTCCATCTCACTCAGCTACAGTCTCTGCTGGTTTGTACAGCCAGAAGTTATGGGGGCTTCTCTTCCTGGCACTGGAACCCTGGGCTGGAGGGCCTGGTGTGGGGCTGGGACCCCTCACTCCTCGGGGGGAACTCCACAGCTGAGATATCCCTTCCAATTTTTAACCACCATGTGGTTGTGGGACCAGCCCATTCTGCATTTCCACCCCTCCTACCAGTCTTGATGTGGCTTCTTCTGTAGATCCTTAGTTATAGGATTTCTATTCAGCTAGGTTGATTTTTAGGTGATTCTGTGCAAAATTCTTACCTTAGATTTAGAAAGGTAAAAATCCCCAATCATGTTGTTACTGGTCCAAAGTCAGAGTTTAGAGTAAGGAATATTTATTGACTGAGAGGTGCTAAATGAGAATATGGGAGCACTAGTGGTACTTCAAATCCACCTTAAGAAAGTGTACTTTTATGCAGTGGAATACTATGCAGCTGTTAAAAAAAATCTCTTACCCTTTGCAACAGCATGGATGGACCTGGAGGAGATTATGCTGAGTAAAATAAGCCAGTCAGAGAAAGACAGATATCACATGATCTCACTTATATGTGGAATCTAATGAACATAATAAACTGATGAACAAAATAGGTCCAGAAGCATGGATGCATGGAACAGACTGACAGATCTCAGAGCGGAGGGGGGTGGGGAGATGGGAAGATATTACCCAAAGAACTTATATACATAGATGCATAGCCCATGAACACAGACAATAGTGTGGTGAAGTCTTGGGGTGGGGCAGGGACTGGATGGAGGGCGGTACGGGGGAGGGATTGGGGGACATCTGTAATAATGTCAACAATAAAAAATATATTAAAAAAAAGAAAGTGCAGAGTTCAGGCTTCTTTTATGTCAAGAGAAGGGGACATGGCAGGGGCTGTCTTTTGTAAAACTCAAGCTGTAAGCAGAATTTCTCTGATGTTTAGCGTGTCTGTATGCAAGACAAAGCAGGTAGCCTGAAGGCATGGGAACAACTCAGGCTTGAACAAGATAGAGTCAGAGAGACCAGGGTTTCGCTCTGTTACAATGTGTCTGAGCTGAAACACATAATATTACTAGCAGGCCTTATGGAATTGGGTCAATGATTCAACAGTGAGGGAAGTGATGCTGTGGACAGAAATGAGCTGCATGTTGGTTGGCGGTAGGAAGTAGTGGGAAGCAATTATTATTCTTACAAAACCTGGAAGAATTTTCCCGGCTAGGGAGTGACACTGCAGGCCTCCTCCCATCTACTGGTAATCAAAATGTGTTTGCTAGGGCGCCCCGTTGTAGCACCCTTCCACTCGACACCCAATTCTCCTTGTACTTTATTTGTTTTGCCTTGCCTGGCTCAATTCAGGGCCTTGCAATATAATGCCCATGGGTTCAATTTTGTCACTGTAGAAATCAAATGAGCTTAGAGGTTATTTGGTTTTAATGATCATTTATTAAAACAATCAATGTAGAGGATTTAGTCATTCACATGGTTAATGGGGGGACATTTAGGTAATTACAACTGTTGAATGTTCTCTCTTCTGCTAATTGTTTTTATTGAACAAGATTTATATCTAGGTCTTGAAAAGAAGTGGTTGAAGCTGTGGGTGTCACAGGCCAACATTTTGGAAAGTGGTGGAGGGAGATCTGGGTTCTAAGCCTGGCCCCAGCTTCCACTCTGCTTCGATCTCTTTGTGTTCCAGAGAATAGATGTACAGTAAATAACCCCTTGAGGCTCAAGGAAAATACCTGAGTCAGGTTCTGTTTATATGTGGATATTTGTGACCTCAGGTAGCCTCCTAAATGACACGAATTAATAAGTAGTCCATGTACTTGGGATCATGTTTTCTCAGATAAATGCCCCAAGCTTATATATGTGGCTCACCCTTTCTCAAATATTCTTCTCCATCTTTTTTTTTTTTTTTTTTTTAGCAATCCCAATCTTATCCTTTCTTCACAGGCTGATTTTATTTTGTTTTTTTTTTTTAATCCTCACCTGAGGACATTTTTTCATTTTTTTTTTGTTCAGATAGAGTGGGAGGGAGAGAGAGGAAGAGAGAGAGAGAGAGAAACATTGATGTGAAAGGGACACATCGAGTGGCTGCCACCCGCATGACCAACCAGGGCCGGGGACAAACTGCAACCGAGGTACGTGCCCTTAGCGGGAACCGAACCCAGGTCTCTCTGGACTGCAGGCCGATGCTCTAACCGCTGAGCCAAACTGGCCGGGGCTATTTTATTTGTTTTTTTTAAAATATGTTTTTATTGATTTTCTAGAGAGAGAGGAAGGGTGAGAGAGATAGAAACATCAATATAAGAGAGAAAAACATCAATCAGCTGCCTCCTGCATGCCCCTACGGGGGGGGGGGGGGATCGAGCCCATAACTCAGACATGTGCCTTGACCTGGAATCAAACCAGGACCTCTCAGTCCATGGGATGACCCTCAATCCACTGAGCCACACTGGCTGGGACACAGGCTGATTTTCAAATCAACTCATGCATTCAAATCCAATCACTTTTTGGTCATTTATTCAAATTTATTATTTCAACCAACCAACAAGGCGCCAGGTCCTGTAGATGGCCTTAGAGATCACAATAGTGAGAAACTGATAATTTAAAAAAATTTATTTTTCTTTATTGATTTTAGAGACAGAGAAAGGGAGAGAGAAATAGAAACATCGATTGGCCGCCTCCTGCATGCCCCCCACTGGGGATCAGGCCCACAACCTGGGCATGTGCCCTGACTGGGAATCAAACCTGTGACCCCTTGGTGCATGGGTCAACGCTCAACCACTGAGCCACATGGGCCGGGTGAGAAACTGAAAAATTTTAACTTGTGTCCTGATAGCATCTATGCTTTTGCTTATTGTGAATTTTTTTCCATGACACTCGTGTTTGTGCTATTTTGTTTGAATATTACCTGTCTTTTGTCTTGTTGATGAGAGACTATCCAACCTAAGAAAAGGTCTTGTTTATTTGAGCCAAACTGATGATAATTGTCAGGAAGCAAAATCTCAACAGATTGAGAAAATGCTCCAGAGAAGGGCAATTTTTCAGCTTATTTTATACATCAGACTCAAAAGAGGAGATCTTAGGAGGGTTATATGAAATTGCCTGGCGGTCCCTAGGGAGGTGGGAAAGAGCAGAGCAGGAAATCTCTAAGGTAAACAGGAAAACAGAGAGACACATCCTCCTTTTACACTGGTGGATACAGGGTAGTTACTATTACAGCTCAGAGACATGGTGTGTGGGCAGCGGATCGCAGTGTGGTCTGAGCTCTGGGGCCTGCGGCTGTGCCTTCGAGGGGTCTGGAAAAGAAAGTTACTCTGACAGTTCAAAGGGATGTGACCTTAGATGCACAAAGATAACAGGCACATTCTACGTTAAAGATTGACCTTTGTCAAGAGAGCTCCAGGCCTAGGATGGGACTACTCGCCATGACCCAGTATTAGTGAGAAATTTTTATGTTCAGACCATCTTGTCTGGGTTTCTAAACTTTGGTTTCTGGATTTCCAAGGCCCATGAAGCAGGCCTCCCCTGAGCTTGTCAGGTTTAGTATGTGGCCCCTTTTCTGTCCACAACCTACAGTTATCAAACATAAAATGATAGCAATACCCCAATAAAATCCTTAGAAGTACTAAATGATAATAGCTGAGATTAGAAGTAGAATAAATTAAATATGAAATATGGCTGAGACCCTGACAGGAGATAACTCAGAGACTATGCTAAAAGAATGGAAAAGACTGATTATTTTAAAGACTCCTTTATGTCCTTGTGGTATTCAGTTGAGGTTTGGCCATATAGACGTATTCTTAGTTGTTATTCTACGCTGCTGCCTTGAGTCTTATGACCACAACTCTGTATCGCTGTATCCGAAAGTCTCATTACTTCTATCTATTACCTAAATGTCTTTTGGAAACAGCTTCGTTTCTCTTTTCCCTCCTTGGGAAGGCTTCCTGGAGTGCCCTACCTTATCTTCCAAAAAACACAAACTGGCTCATTTAGGTAATCTGGTAAACCCTTGAACTTTTTTTTTTTTTAAATTATTTTTATTGTCCTGGCCAGTTTGGCTCAGCGGTTAAAGCGTCAGCCCGCGGACCAGAGAGGCCCAGGTTCGGTTCCTGCTAAGGGCACGTACCTCGGTTGCGGTTTGTCCCTGGCCCTGTTTGGGGTCGTGTGGGTGGCAACCAGTCAATGTGTCTCTCTCACGTCGATGTTTCTCTCTCTCTCTTCCTCCTTCATTCCCTCCCGCCCTATCTCAAGATAAATGCAAAAATGTCCTTGGGTGAGGATTAAAAAAAAAATAATAATAAAATAAAATTATTTTTATTAATTTGTTTTTGTTACAGATGTTTCTCTTTTTTCCCCCATTGACACCCTCCTCCCCATCCCCCCTGCCCCATCCCCAGCTTTGTTGTCTGTGTCCATTGGTTATGCATACATGCATATAAGTTCTCTGGTATATCTTTTCTCCCCAACACTCCCTCTTCTGAAGTTTGTCAGTCTGTACCCTACCTCTATGTCTCTATAAACCCTTGAACTTGATCATTACTACATTATAAATGTATGGCTATTGATAGCCTTTCAGAAAGTGTGAATTTCTTAAGAGTAGGCATCATGTCTTATTTATTTTTGTGTTCTGATCACCAGCAGCGTACCTGGCCCAAGGTAAGCAGTAAATGTTTGCTGAATTTAAAAAAAAGAAATTTAATAAACCAAGGGACAGTTTTCTTAAAACTCACAAGGGGGCAGCAAGGAATACAATTCTTTCTATCGTCTGCAAAACAGACATCGTTTGAACTAGAAGTAACATTAGATTAGTTAAATAAACTTTTCTTCTTAGAAGGCTCAAAAAATTTTTTTGAGTAGAATTTCACTTCACTTATTGGAACTCTTTGATAGTGGTCTGACTTCCAGGCTTCTAATAAAATGTCATGTAAGCATAGAGTCTATTGGTCATCCTCACAAACATGTAATTTGGCCAGAGCTGTGTGCTTAGTTGCCTTAATAGACTTTCTTGAGACCATATAAAATAATATGCATTGCTATAATTGGAATTTTTTGAGTGTAGTATTTGTTTGGCTTCTTGATTTCTTACATAGTCACATAATTTTACCACTCTAATTATTTAGCACCATCTCCTCGTTTTTAGAGATGGAAAAAATGGAGCCCTAGAGAGGTTAAAGGGTTTGATTTTGTCCACACAGCAAATTAGTGATTGAGCTGGAACCAGACTCCCAATCTTCTGACCCTGAGTTTTATACTTCTAAAGATCAGGACCCGGCAGATACTTTGGAAACAGAAGCATAATTTGGGGTGCGTGGACTTCAGTGACCAATTCGCCCTAGACAAAGGAGTGTTCACATTTCAGCCTCAGTGAATGTTAGTTTTAGCATCTAACTGTAGTGAACAAGAATTTATACACGTTCTCCTTCCTTTTCTTTATTGAATAAGGAATATAAAACAAAAAACAACACCTTTACAATCTCACACTTCTGAAATAATACAGTTCCCATTATAGGGGAGGAAAAAGTTTTCCTCAACCCTCTTATGTTACTGGCTGGGTCTGAAAATTAAACCGACAAGAACAGATGAACAGGAGAAAAGCATACACACTTTATTGAATTTCACCTACATGGGAACCTTCACAAGAGAATGAAGACCCAAAGAAGTGACCAGAGCAGAAAGCTTTTGTACTTTTCAGACAAAGAAACAATAAATTTGTGAAGAATTGATAAGACAAAGAGGTTTGGGCCCAAGGGTAGCAAATGGTGGAGAAGTAACTAGAAAAATAATGGCTAGTTTAGCAAGATTTGTTTATACAGCCTTCTGGCCCCAAATACCATCTCTGGTGATAAGAATGACTTCTTTCCTCCTGGTACAGGCAGGTACCTTTCACACGGGAGTTTGAGTTGTTTCAGGGAAGAAGGGCAGGGGGGAGGTCAGAGTGACCTCCTTGTTGTTAAAATTATTTCAGCTTCAGATATTTAATATGCCATATTTTGGGGATATCATATCCTGAACCCCATCACCACTGAAACAGGTATTTTGAAATATCTCTAATGAAAGAAATTAAAAAAAAATTTTTTTTTCTTTATTGATTTTAGAGAGAGAGGAAGGGGGAAGGAGAGAGATGGCAACATCGATGAGAGAGAACATCGATTGGCCGCCTCCTGCGTGCCCACCACTGGGCATTTGGCCTACAGCCTGGGCATGTGCCCTGACCTGGAATCGAACAGGTGACCTTTTGATGCATGGATCGATGCTCAACCACTGAGCCATACTGGCTGGGCCTCTAATCCATCTTTATAGGAGAAATCACGGTAGACTTTCTCATTGCAGGTGTAGGTGGGGACATTTCAGCGCATGTGCAGTCAGAAAACATGACGGTGCGTACATTGCATGCTCAAAAATATCAGAAAAACTCCACCCTGGGGGGAGATTTTAGTATTATAATGAGGACAGTTCATGAGGAGGTCACTGGAGGGTCCTTCAGACTGCTCCAGTTGGTCTCTGGTGGTTTCAGCCAGTTTACCCTCTGATCCTGCAAAACATCCTGGGCTTGTTCCTAAAAAACAGTTCCTGGTGATCAACATCAGGGATTGTGTAGGTATGAATAAACATCTGACTAAGTCTTGGTCTTTCTGTGAGACTTTCAGCAAATTACAAGATAGCATTACACAAACCTTACAAATTCTAGCGTGATCTAAGTGGCGTTACAGGTTAATTGAGGCAGAGTTATAAACTCTAAACAAAGGTTGATCTCTGCTAGGCTACCTGTGTAGGTTAGGTTATACTATTCATTCTGTTCTGCGATTTGCTTTATTACTTATTGCATTCTACTATGTAAAAATATGTCTTATTTTTTTAATAGCTTTATAGTATTCCATTATAAGTACCATAGTTATTTAACCAACTTCAATGAATAAATAGTTCGGTTATTCTAGATTTTAAAAAATATTATAAACAATGCTGTACTGAACACCCTTGAACACTTGCATACTTTTGTGAGACAAATGATTAGAAATTGAAATGTTGATACAACTAAACTACAGAAAAACCATCATTCAGAACTGCCTGAAATCCAGCTGAATTGAAGTCCTAGAACTAGAGACTTAAAAAAGAAACCACATTGAGACTGGTAGGAGGGGTGGAGATGCAGAACGGGCTGATCCCCCCCCATGTGTGGCAGTTTAAAATTGGGAGGGGTATCTTGGTTGCAGAGGCCCTCCATGAGGAGTGAGGGGTCCCAGCCCCATACCAGTCCTCCCAGCCCAGGGGTCCAGAGTCAGGAAGAGAACTCCCCACAACTTCTGGCTGTAAAAACCAGCTGAGTGGTATGGAGGCTTCTGGAGTCCAGGCAGTTCTTCTTTTTTTTAAATTTTGTTTTTCCCCCTTTGATACCCTCCTCCCCTCTCCAGCCCCACCCCACCCCACCTTTACCTCACTGTTGTCTGTGGCCATTGGTTATGCATATATGCATATAAGTTCTTTGGCTTATCTCTTCCTGCCCCCCACCCCTCTTTCCTCCGAGGTTTGTTAGTCTGTTCCCTACTTACATGTCTCTAAATCTATTTTATTTTATTTTTATCCTCACCCGAGGACACCTTTGCATTTATCTTCAGATAGAGCGGGAGGGAAAGAGGGAAGAGAGAGAGAGAGAAACATCAATGTGAGAGAGACACATCAAGTGGTTGCCATTCACATGACCCCAACTGGGGCCGGGGACAAACCGCAACCAAGGTACAAGCCCTTAGCAGGAACCAAACCCAGGACTCTGGTCCATAGGCCAACGCTCTAACTGCTGAGCCAAACTGGCCAGGGCTCTAAATCTATATTGTTCATCAGCTTATTTTGTTCACTGTATTCCACAAATAAGTGAAATCATGTGATATTTGTCTTTTTCTGATTGACTCATTTCGCTTAACATAATACTCTCCAGGTCCCTCCATGTTGTCTCAAAGGGTAAGAGATCTTTCTTTCTTACAGCTGCATAGTATTCCATTGTGTATATGTACCACAGCTTTTTTAAAACACTCATCTACTGATGGATACTTGGGCTATTTCCAGATCTTAGCTATTATAAACGGTGCTGGTATGAACATAGGGGTGTGTATAATCTTTCTGATGGGTGTTTCGGGCTTCTTAGAATATATTACTAGAAGTGGAATCACTGGCTCAAATGGCAGCATAATTTTTAATTTTTTGAGGAAACACCATATTGTTTTCCATAGTGGCTGCATCCATCTGTATTCCCACCAGCAGTGTGCTAGAGTCCCCTTTTCTCCACATCCTTGTCAGCACTTGTTGTTTGATGATTTGTTGGAGGTAGCCATTCTGGCAGGTGTGAGGTGATACCTCATAGACATTTTAATTTGCATCTCTCTGATAATTAGTGACACTGAGCATTTTTTTCATATGTCTCTTGGCCATTTGTATGTCCTATTTGGAGAGGTGTCTTTTCAGGTCCTCTGCTCATTTTTAAATTGGATTCTTTGTCTTCCTTTTGAGTTGTATTTGTACTCTATATCTTTTGGAAATTAACCCCTTATCTGATGTATCATTGGTAAATATGTTCCCCCCTACAGTGGATTCCCTTTTCATTTTGATGCTAGTCTCTTTTGCTGTGCAGAAGCTTTTTAGTTTGAGGTAGTCCCATGTGTTCATTTGTTCCTTTGTTTCTCTTGCCCTAGACAATGATTTGGTGAAAATTCTACTACATGTGATGTCTGAGATTTTGCTGCCTAAATTTTCTTTTAGGATTTTTATGGATTCATGAGTCACATTTAAGTCTTTTATCCATTTTGAGTTTATTCTTGTGTATGGTGTAAGTTGGTGGTCTAGCTTCATTTTTTTTGCATGTAGCTGTCCAATTTTCCCAACACCATTTATTAAAGAGGCTGTCTTTACTCCATTGTATACTCTTGCCACCTTTGTCAAATATTAATTGAGCATAATGTCTTGGGTCTATTTCCCGGTTCTCTGTTCTGTTCCATTGATCTATATGTCTGTTGTGCCAGTACCAGGCTATTTTGATTATAATGGCTTGGTAGTATAACCTGAAATCTGGAATTGTGATCTCTCCAACTTTGTTCTTCTTTTTCAAGATTCCTGTGGCTATTGGGGGTCTTTTTTGGTTCTGTATAAACCTTTGGAGTATTTGTTCTAGATCTGTGAAGTATGCTGTTGATGTTTTAATAGGGATTGCACTGAATCTATAGATTGCTTTGGGCAGTATGGACATTTGAATGATATTGATTCTTCCAATCCATGAACATGGTATATGCTTCTACTTTTTTTTTTTTTTTTATCTCTTCCTCTCTTTTTTTTTTTTTCAATGTACTGTAGTTTTCTGAGAACAGATCTTTTACCTCCTTGGTTAAGTTTATTCCTAGGTATCTTAATTTTTTTGTTGCAATGCTAAATGGGATTTTTTTGTTTGTTTTTCTTTCTGTTCATTAATGGTGTATAAAAATGCCAATGATTTCTGAATGTTGATTTTTGTATCCTGCTACTTTGTCAAATTCATTTATTAAATCTAGTAGGTTTTTTTTGGTGGAGTTCTTAGGGTTTTCTACGTGCAATATCATGTCATCTGCAAATAATGACAGTTTCACTTCCTCCATTCCAGTTTGGATGCCTTTTATTTTTTTCTTCTTGTCTGATTGCTGTGGCTAAGACTTCCAGTACTATGTTGAATAACAGTGGCAAAAGCCGACATCCCTGTGTTATTCCTGTTCATAAGGGAAATGCTTTTAGTTTTTTTCCCATTGAGTTTGATGTTGGCTGTAGGTTTGTCATATATGACCTTTATTATGTTGGGGTATAATCCTTCTATTCCCACTTTCTTGAGAGTTTTTATCAAAAATGGGTGCTGGATTTTGTCAAATGCTTCTTTAGCATCTATTGATTTGATCATATGATTTTTATCTTTCACTTTGTTTATGTGGTCTATCACATTTATTGATTTGTGAATATTGTACCAGCCTTGCATCCCTGGGATAAATCCCACTTGATCATGGTGTATAATTTTTAAAATATATTGCTGGATCTGAATTGCTAAGATTTTGTTGAAGATTTTGGCATCTATTCATCAGGGATATTGGCCTGGGAGTTTTTTTTTGTAGTGTCTTTATCTGGTTTTGGGATTAGGATTATGCTGGCCTCATAAAAAGAGCTTGGGAGTTTTCCTTCCTCTTGAATTTTTTGGAATAGTTTGAGGAGAATAGATGTTGGTTCTCCGAATGTTCAGTAAAACTCCCCTGTGAAGCTCTTCGGACTAGGGCATTTGTTTGCTGGGATTTTATTGATTACTGCTTCTATTTCCCTAATTGTTATTGGTCTGTTCAGATTTTCTGACTCTTCCCAGTTGAGTTTTGGAAGACTGTATGATTCTAGGAATTTGTCCATTTTGCCTAGGTTGTAGAATTTGTTGGCATATAATTGTTCATAGTATTTCCTTACAATCCTTTGTATTTCTGTGGTGTCAATTTTTACTTCACTTCTTTCATTTCTTATTTTATTAATTTGGGTCCTCTCTCTTTGTTTCTTGGTGAGTCTGGCTAAAGGTTGATCATCTTGTTTATCTTTTCAAAGAACCAGGGCTCAGTTTCATTGATTTTTTTTTTTTTTTTTTAGTCTCTATGTCACTTATTTCTACTCTGATCTTTGTCATTTCCTTTCTTCTACTAACTCTGGGTTTTTCTTTTTGTTCTTCTTCTAAATCTTTAAATTGTAGGGTTAGATAGTTTGTTAGAAAGTTTTCTTGTATCTTGAGATAGGCCTGTATTGCTATAAACTTCCCTCTCAAGACTGCTTTCGCTGTGTCCCATAGATTTTGTGTTGTTGTGTGTTCATTTTCATTAGTTTCCAGGAAGTTTTTTTAAAATTCCTTTCTTGATCTCATTGGTAACCCATTCATTGTTTAATAACATACTATTTAGCCTCCATGTGTCTGAATGTTTTTATTGTAATTCATTTCTAGTTTCATGCCACTGTGATCCAAGAAGATGCTTCATATGATTCAATCTTCTTGAACTTGTAGAGACTTTGTTTGTGTCCTAACATGTGGTCTATCTTTGAGAATGTCCCATGTGCACTTGAGAAGAACATATATTCTGCAGTTTTGGGGTGAAATGTTCTGTAAACATCAATCTCAACTAGTGCATCATTTAGGGTCTCTGTTTCCTTGTTAATTTTTTTGTTTAGAAGATCTATCCAGTGGTGTTCAAGTTCTCTACTATGATTGTATTGCTGTCAATCTCTCCCTTGAAGTCCTCTGGAAGTTTTAAAATATATTTTGGTGCTCCTGTGTTTGGTGCATATGTTTACCAGGGTTATATCCTCTCGATCCTTTTAATATTATGTAGTGACCTTCTTTGCCTCTTTTTATGGCCCTCATCTTGAAGTCTATCTTATCAGATATGAATATTGCTACACCAGCTTTTTAAAAAATGATTTCCTTTTGCTTGGAAAAATTTTTTCAATCCCTTTGCTGTCATCCTGTGTGAGTCTTTTGTTCTGAGGTGGGTCTCTTGTAGACAGCATATATATGGGTCATGTTTTTTTATACATTCAGCTACCTATGTATTTTAATTGGAGCATTTAAGCCATTTACATTTAAGATTATTATTGATAGGTACTTATTTGTTGTCATTTTTATTTTATGCCTGTGTTCCCCTGCCCCCTCTCTATTTCTTCTTACAACAGTCCCTTCAGCATTTCTTGCAGTGCTGGTTTGGTGGTAGTAAATTCCTTTATCCTTTTTCTGTCTGTGAAGCTCTTTATTTCACCTTCAATTTTGAATGATAGCCTTGCTGGATAGAGTAGTCTTGGATTCATTCCCTTGCTTTTCATTACTTTGTGTACTTCATGCCACTCCCTTCTGGCCTGCAGTGTTTCTTTTGAGAAATCAGCTGACAGTCTAATGGGAGCTCCCTTATAGGTAATTTTCTGTCTATCTCTTGCTGCCTTTAAGATTCTTTCTTTGTCTTTAACGTTCGCCATTTTAATTATGATGTGTCTAGCTAGCTGTGGGTCTTTTTGTGTTCATCTTGATTGGGAATCTCTGTGTTTCCTGGACTTGTGTGACTTTTTCTTTCACCAGGTTAGGGAAGTTTTCTGTCATTTCTTGAAACAAGTTTTCTATTTCTTTCTCTGATTCTTCTCCTTCCGGTACCCCTATTATGCAAATGTTGTTACATTTCGTATTGTCCCAAAACTCCCTTAAATTCTCCTCCTGCTTTTTAATTTTTTTTTTCCATTTGCTGCTCTAATTGGGTGTTTTTTCTACCTTATCTTCTAACTTGCTGATTTGACTTTTGGTTTCTTCTAATCTACTATTAATATCCTTCCAAGGTATTTTTTATTTCAGCTATGTCATTCTTCATTTCCACTTGATTTTTATTTTACTTCTCTCTCTCTCTTTTTTAATGCTGGTGTAGTTCCCACTGAGCTCTTTATAATTCTCATTAAGTTGCTTGTAATTCTCACTAACTTGTTTGAGCACCCTTAAAAGCTTTGCTTTAAATTCTTTATCTGACAAACTGCTTGCTTCCATTTCATGTAGTTCCTTTTCTGGTGATTCCTCCTTTTCTTTCATTTGTGGGTTGTTTCTTTGTCTCACCATTTTAGCAGTCTGTTAGTGGCAGGCCAGGTGAGGTGTGTTGGGACATATAGGCAGGTTGGTGTGTATCAGATAAGACTGCTATGCCTCCCAGTCTGTTCTGGTGTGTGGTGCCTTTTGTGAGCTGTGGGTCCTGGAGGATTGATGGATGGCTGCTTGTGTTGGTCTGTTGTTGTAGGTGCTACTGGGGTGCGTGGGTCCAGCTGGTGTACTGCTGGGATGCGTGGGTCCTGAGGAACCACTGCTGCCTGGCAGGGCTTAGCTCCCATTCTGTGCTGCTGCTGGGGGATGGGTTTCAGCCACTGAGCCTCTGCTGTTGGGGATGGGGTTCGGCTCCCGAGCTGGCTGCTACTGCTGCTGGGGGCAGTGTGTGGCTCCTGAGCCCTGCTGCTGCTTCTGGGAACAGGTACCTTGACAGTGTGGCTACTGTGCACTGGCCCATGTTGGCACAGCAGGGGTCACTGGTCTGATGGTTCAAGGTGCACTGGTGGCCTCAGGTCTCTGGGCCCTAGCCACTCCCCGCTGCTTCCTCCCAGAGAGGACCTAGCAGATCTTCCAAAATGGTGGGCCTTCCAGCCCCGAGCAGGGAGAAACACCCTGCCAAGCAGCATACAGTGGTAGCTGGCTGCTTCCCTGTCCACAGCACCAGAACCCTCTGCCCTAAGTTTCTGCACTGCTGTGCAATTGTTTATCCACACTCACATCCACTCACACTCTCTCTCACACTTGCTCACACTCTCATACACTCACTCTCACTCTGGTCCTGTCCACTGCCATGTACCTAGGCAGTTCCTCTTAAAGGACCTGCACACACACTTATTGGGACTCACTCCCTCTGAGCTCCAGTGCTGGGACAGCAGCTTGAAACAAACCAGGGACATATGGGGAGGAACTGAATTGTCTGGCATCTGGGCAAGAGCTGGAGGGCAGCTTTCTGCCAGACAAAAATGCTGGCAGAGGCCACTGTCCCTTTTCTGAGATGCCCTCCTCCCTCACTTGCCATATCTGAGTCTCCATCAACCTGGCTCACACTGTTCACCAAGCCCTGATTTCCTGAGATACCACGCTACTCTACTTATGGGCCCACCCAAGCTGTTTCCAGTGGCTTTTCCAAACAGTCTGTCTTGGCTCATGCTTCAGACTTTCCTAAAATCTCTCAAACAAGCAGCATCTGGCCTTGGCATGCCTCATACCTCTTGCTAAGTGGCCCCAGGTCCCACACTAGTGACTGCCAGCCTTGGTTCACAGCTTGGCCTCTTCTGGGTGCCTCTAAGCCCAGCACAAGTAGTAGTCATCTGCAGATCACTCTGTAGCTTGTGCTGGGTGGCCCCTGACAGGGCACAGGCAGTGGCTGACCTTGCACCTCTTGGGAGGCCCCAGAACCAGTGCACCCAGTGGACAGCTCCAGACCACTCAGATTACAACCTTACCACCCCTATGAGTGACACACTCAACGGGTGGACTTGGTGAGCATCAAAGCCCCACTGAAGCAAGTCCTGCTCTCTAGGGTTGACTCCTGCACAGCAGCTCCTTCTCTGTAGTTGCAGTTGGTCCTAGCCAGTTGGCCTGGGGTGGGGGTCGTCAATCCCTCCCAGTGACACCAACAGCAGTCAAGGCTTAAATACAACAAGACAGTGCACACAGCCCACACAGGGGCACACCTGGAGTGCCCAGTTTGGGTGATTTGGGAGGCTGCACCATTGGGCCTTATAGGACACCTACTACACAAAGCTACTCTACCAAGTCTGGGAGATGTAGCAGCTCTACCTAATACATAGAAACAAATATAGGGAAGTAGCCAAAATGCAGAGACAGAGAAATAGGTCCCAAATGAAAGAACAGGAGAAATCTCCAGAAAAATAACTAAGTGAAATGGAGGCAAGCAAACTACCAGACACAGAGTTCAAAACAATGGTTATAAGGATGCTCAATGAACTTACTGAGAACTTCAAGGAACTTACTGAGAGCCTCAACAGCATAAAAAAGGACCAGTCAGTAATGAAGGATACACTAACTGAAATAAAGAATAATTTACAGTGAACCAACAATAGACTAGATGAAGCTGAGGATCAAATCAGCGATTTGGAATATAAGGAAGTAAAAAAACATTCAATGAGAACAGCAAAAAGAAAATACATAAAAATGAAGACAGTGTAAGGAGCCTCTGGGACAACTTCAAGCGTACCAACATTCTTATCATGGGGGTGCTGGAAGGAGAAGAGAGAGAGCAAGCAATTGAAAACCTATTTGAAAAAATGACAGAAAACTTCTCTAACTTGGTGAAGGAAATAGACATACAAGTCCAGGAAGTACAGAGAGTCCCAAACAAGATGAACTCAAAGAGGTTCATACCAACACACATCATAATGAAAATGCCAAAGGTTAAAGACAAAGAGAGAATCTTAAAAACAGTAAGAGAAAAGCAGTTATCTATCTATGAGGGAGCTCCCATAAAACTGTCAGCTGATTTTCAATAGAAATTTTGCTGGCCAGAAAGGATTGGCAAGAAATATTCAAAGTGATGAAAAGCAAGGACCTACAACTGAGATTACGCTATCCAGCAAAGCTATCGTTTAGAATAGAAGGATAGATAAATAACTTCCCAGACAAGAAAAAGCTACAGGAGTTCATTACCACCTAACCAGTATTACATGAAATGTTAAAGGGTCTTCTTTAAGAAGAAAGAAGAAAAAAAAAGAGATAAAAATATGAACAGTAAAATACACATCTATCACAATTGAATCTAAAAAACAAAATAAATGAGCAGTCAGAACAGAAACAGACTCATAGATACAAAGAACATTTTGACAGTTGCCAGACAGGAGGGATGGTGAAAAAGGTGAAGAGATTAAGAAATAATAATTGGTAGTTACACAGTAGTCATGGGGATGTAAAGTACAGCATAGGGAATATAGTCAATAATATTCTAATAAGTATGTATAGTATCAGATGGGTACAAGATTTATCAGTATGATCACTTAGTAAGTTATAATGTCTAATCACTGGGGTGTACACCTGAAATTAATATAATATTATATATCAACTGTAATTGAAAAATAAATGATTTAAAAAAAGAAATAGAAATGTTTAGTGAAAAGAGATAAATGTTAAAAATGTAATAAAAATTGCTACATTTTTCTCCAAAAGACTTGTACTAATTAACAATTCTAACAATAGTATTTCCCCATTTATGTTTTCCTAGCCTTCCCAACACTGAATATCATCAATTTCTATGTCTTTGCCAATCTGATAGGTAGAAATAATTACTTTATTGTTTTAATTTTTATTTGATTGATTATAAGGGAAGTTGAGTAGCTTTTAATATTCATTAGCATTTTTTTTTTTTTTTTTGGTGACTTGCCTGTTCATGGTCTTTGCCCATAGTCCTACTGAGGTGTTTTTCTTCTCCCTGTTGATTTTTAGGTAGTTAAGAAGAAATTTTTGTTTGAAAAATCTTTTGGGTTCTCATTTTAAATAACCTTTTTGCTTTCCCTGTCCAGGAAACACGTTCTCTGATTCATCTGTGTTAAATGCTTCTAGGCCATTTAGTTAATGAAACCTTTTTCTACTGAAGAGCACTTGGTCTGTGATCATCAAAAGAATGATAATACCCTGTTTCCGTTTCCTTTAGAGCCATCATCTTCTTTCCTCTTACATTAATTGCTTTGTGTTTTCTCTGCTTGATGCATTTGACCTTAGGTTTTCCATGTAGTTATTTCTTGCTAAAATCCAACTGCATTGTATCAGCAGAAAATGAATTTCTTTGGAGTTTTGAGAACATTGTGTAAGTAAACTCCATTGCATTAGTATTCCTTTCAAGATGTGTCACATTTTTGTCTCAACCAAAGGGTACCCTTTGAGTTAAAATTTAGTCTTTGAAGTCCACCTGTTCTAAATGCTTTTTGGACTCCTGGGGTGAGGACCTCACCTCAGAGCCAATGACGGCCATTATTTCTTTGTCAGGGTGGGAATGCCTAACTAAATACCAAGTTAACTGGTCATATGCAGTTTTCTGAGCTCTCTATAGTGGGAATGCTTTTCTGTTTCTTAATTCAAACGGCCATCCTGGGTTTCTGTGTGCTATCTGGTAGTGCTTTGCCCCAAAATAGCAGCAGTGACCTCTGGGGCTAGCTTGAGAAATTAATGAACCCTTGTGGGATCCTTTGCAAGGGGAGAATTGGCATAAATGGGAGCTGTGTTCTATGAGGTTCTCAGGG
Organism: Tadarida brasiliensis; assembly: GCA_030848825.1. Taxonomy (NCBI): domain Eukaryota; kingdom Metazoa; phylum Chordata; class Mammalia; order Chiroptera; family Molossidae; genus Tadarida; species Tadarida brasiliensis. The sequence goes on along the minus strand of CM061257.1, from coordinate 167,332,080 downwards.
GAGCTGAAACAAACCAAGGATGAAAATATGCTGCCACAGCTGCTATTGCCTGTGAGTAATGTGAGGGCAAAGTGTTGACAACACGCAGATCCCCGGAGAAAACCCCCGAGTGAGACAGTCACAGTACTGCAGTGCCGTTTTCATGGTCTTAGCATTGATTTTTAAACAACCCATTCACTGAAGTCCAACCTGTGATGTGGATGGGTGGGTTATGCAAGGCCCACAGCAGCATTATTATCTCTACCAGCAAGCGTCAGTGTGGGAACAAATCAGGAATTCTCGGTCCTTTTCAGCTCCCAGATCATAAATAAGCTTTATTTGTAGATGGGCTGAAGGGGAAAAGCCAACAAAGACTTTTCCTTCCATGCCTTTGACAACGAATAGAATGAAGCTTTGTTGTTTGTTTTTACAAGTAGGCATACTATTATTGTCACCTTTCTTTACTGTCCCCCACCAACCATTCCAGGGGGAGAGCCCATGTACTCATGTAGGTGGTTCTTTTCTATGGTTACTTATGCCACTGGTAACTTTAAAAATGTTACTGCCCACCCTTTATGGCTTCCTGAATGTCTAACTAGTATACTTTACTTTGGGGGTCTTACATTTCTTTATTATCTAATTAGCTTTTCCTCAATTATATATATGGCATATGTTGCTGATAGAAAATCTGGCAAATATAGTGAAATATAAAGAAAAAAATTAAAAAGTAACTGCATTCTTATTATTAAAGATAACCATCATTAATGTCGTGACGTATATCCCTCCATGTTGCATATGTATACACACAGTTCTCATTACTGGCAGTAGTTACGTTCTATAAAGTCATGAATTAGTGAATACTGAACCATCTATCCTAAGAGAAGTACAGGGTTAGGTTCCTATGAGCCTCTGGTCACAACATTTTCATTTCTCCATCAATACATAACCTTGTTTTATGTGTGTTTCCGTTTGAATACAGTTTATTTAATATAATCATTAATTTGTTAACATGGAACGCATGGCCAATAGCACTGAAACTCATACCTGAATGGACCTCATCGAATACACGTATTTTCCTTGTGAGGCACACCACAGCCTTCTTGCCCACAGGGACAGCAGTGCGCTTGGGGGCCATTTAAAACAGTGAAATCACCAAAGGGAAGAAAACCCCACAAAAATGTGAAAGATATGGCAGTAAATAGACTGAGAAAAGGACAGTGGTTACCGGTAAGGGAACTGAAACAAAAAGGCAGAGTGTGTCCCTGTGCGACTTCAGCGGGGAAAGTGTCAGGAGACTCACATTTTTTGTCATACGAGCCCTGTGGTTACTGATTTGGGGATTACAAATAATTTTAGACAACAGGTGATTTCACAAACACAGAATCTATGACTAATGAGGGTTGGTGTTATCACCTTTTTTTTTTTTTTAACTTAACAATATCTGGATTTTAATGGGTACCTATTAGTCCGAGATATGATTTGAACATTTTGCTAGTATTGGACATTCAGATTGTTTTCAAATTTTTGCTCTTTTACTATCATCCTTGAATGTAGACTTTTATTCATATGTTATTTACTTGGATATGATCCCATAGGAGGAATTATGATTCTAGTCTTTAAAGACAGTGCTGTACAATTATGTTTTGCATAAATAATCTAGTATATAGGCCATATTTTTATGTGTGTGTGCCTAAAGGTTTAATTCAGCAGGTATAGGTATCTAAATCCTGCATATTTAGGACTGGCCTTTGACAAGGTCCTGGGAGGGAACCTCTAAGGCCTTGGAATAGCATACCTGATAAGAGTGTCCTTGTATAGTGACCACAGGCCAACCTAGAGAGTTTACATAAACAGTGTGATTTACGCTGACTACCTGTTTTGGTTCACCTGGGGCTCTAGGTCACACGGTCTCAGACCTCTGTGGGGCTGGAGATTAACTCGCTAAGGTCAGTCACGTAAGTGCTTCATGTCTATGCAGTTGGTTCCCCAACTCACCCTGACACCAAGGTGAGTTGCCCTGCTTGGCAGTACTTCACATGGTTGTCACACATTGTTGCCAGGAGAATCAAGCACCGTCTGTGTGACTGCTGAGAGAGGGTGACTGGAAGCTTACACTTGGCTTCTCCTGGACTCTGCTCTATGGAACTTTTTCCTTTGCTGTAAGAAACCGTAACCACAGATACACCAGTTTGAATGAACTCTGAGTCCTCCTAGTGAATTACTGAAAATAAACTGAGGGTGGTATCGGCCCCCTCCCAACACAATCCATTATATATTTATGCATACATGTAGGATTCTGTCTATCAAATTATGTAGACTGTGTTTTGGGGAGATTTAAGAGATTTTCAAGGGTGATTGACTATGCTGTACTTGATTTTTGCCTTATGTTCTATTTTTAGAAATCAGTCCCTCTCAGCTGCAAGTCCACTATTAAACATCTTTTCAAATGTTTATTGGCCATTTGAATTTCTTCCTTTGTGAATTGTCTATTCAGATTCTTTTTCTCGGCTGAACTGTTCTTGCATTTAGAAAACAGTAAGCACATTCACATATACACAAAGGAAATCAAATTTTATTTCCCTATTGGTGCATGGCGCTTGGTGCACTAACTATTTTATAAATAGTGATTTGCTGTATTTAAATAATCCTTAAAATTGCTCACCCCCTCAGGAATACCAGCTTTCTTCAATATCTGATTTTCCTCTATTTTTAGGTCATGTTAGTCCCACCAGCATTCTCTCTGAGGCCTTCTTTTTCTTTGTGCAAAACTTACTCACTGAATTTGTTGATTTTTCTTTTCTAATGTCTCTAATATATGCATTTTTCTTTACCACCTTGCAAGTTTAGACTTTAGACTCTTATATTTGATTATTATAATAACTGACCTATGAATTCAGTAGCTATTTGCTTCAAATACATCCTGCAGATGCCAGACTAACTCTTCTTCTTTTTAAAAATTATTTATTGGTTTTGGGTGTATAGCTTAGTGATTAGGCAATCATATACTTTACATTGTGTTCCCCTTGATATTTCCACTATCACAACTGGCACCATACATAGTTATCACAATATTATTGACTGTATTTCCTAGGCTTCAGTTACTTCCCCATGACTATTTTGTAACTACCAATTTGTGCTTCTTAGTCCCTTCACCTCTTTCACCCGGTGTCCCATCCCACCTCTCCCGTCTGGCAACCACCAGTCCTCTCTCTGTATAAAGTCTGTTACAATTCTGTTTGTTCACTTTTTGTTCTTTAGATTCCACATATAAGTGAAATCATATGGTATTTGTCTTTCTCTAACTGACTTATTTTACTGAGCATAATATCCTCTAGGTCTGTCTACACTGTTGCAAATGGTAAGGTTTCATTCTTTGTTTATGGCCGAGTAATATTCCATTGTAAACATGTACCACAGCTTTTTTACCCATTTATCTATTGACGGACACTTGGGTTGTTTCCATAGCTTGGCTCTTGTAAATAATGCCTCAATAAACATAGGGGTGCATATATTCTTTCAAATTAGTGTTTTGGGTTTCTTCAGATAAATCCCCAGAAATGGAATCACTGGGTCATAAGGCACACCCTTTTTTTTTCTTTAATTTTAAACCATATGACTGTATTTTGTTGTTGCAATTTTTATTAATTTATTTTTGTTATAGATGTTTCTCCCTTCCCCCCCCTAAATACTCCCCATCCTACGCCACCCCTGTCTCCCCAGCATTGTTGTCTATGTCCATTGGTTATGCATACATGCATATAAGTTCTTTGGTTTATCTCATCCCTCCCCTCCTCACCTCTCCTCTGAGGTTTGTCAGTCTGAACCATACTCCTATGTTTCTGGGTCTATTTTGTTCATCAGCTTATTTTGTTCATTATATTCCACAAATAAGTGAGATCTTGTGGTATTTGTCTTTCTCTGATTGGCTTATTTCGCTTAGCATGATGCTCTCCAGGTCCCTCCATGTCATCTCAAAGGATAAGAGATCTTTCTTTCTTACAGCTGCATAGTATTCCATTGTGTACATGTACCACAGCTTTTTTATCCACTCATCTACTGATGGGCACTTGGGCTGTTTCCAGATCTTAGCTATTGTAAATAGTGCTGCTATGAACATAGGGGTACATATATCCTTTCTGATTGGTGTTTCAGGCTTCTTAGGATATATTCCTAGAAGTGGGATCTCTGGGTTAAATGGCAGTTCAATTTTTAATTTTTTGAGGAAACACCATATTGTTTTCCATAGTGGCTGCACCAGTCTGCATTTCCACCAGCAGTGTACTAGAGTCCCCTTTTCTCCACACCCTTGTCAGCACTTGTTTGATAATTTGTTGATGGCAGCCATTCTGGCAGGTGTGAGGTGATACCTCATAGTTGTTTTAATTTGCATCTCTCTGATGATTAGTGACATTGAGCATTTTTTCATATGTCTCTTGGCCATTTGTATGTCCTGTTTGGAGAGGTGTCTATTTAGGTCCTCTGCCCACTTTTTAATTGGGTTCTTTGTCTTCCTTTTGTTGAGTTATATGAGTAAGGCACATCCATTAAAATTTTTTTTTTCTTTATTGATTTTAGAGAGAGAGGAAGGGAGAAGGAGAGATAGAAACATTGATGAGAGAGAACATCAATTGACCATCTCCTGCATGCCCCTTCTGAGGATCGGGCCCACAACCGGGCGTGTGTCCTGACCAGAAATCGAACTGGGACCTCTCAGTCCATGGATCAATGCTCAACCACTGAGCCACACTGGCTGGGCAACCATGTTCTAATTGTAATATGTGTTTATGTTTGGCCTTTTCTTCCAGGGGTCTCACTTCTGCTCTCTACTTTTAGTCTTCAGTGTGAATTGGGTTGGACTCTGGGTTTTTCCAGGTTCTTTCAAGGAAAGCCTGCCAAAGGATTAGGAATGTATATAAGACAGGCTACTAGGTCTCCTAGGCATTACCCTCAGGATCTAACCATTCCTGTCTGTATAGATCCCATAATGGGTGGAATGTTGTGGAATATGTAGGGTTTCTGGAAGAACTAGTAGACCAAGTGTGCCCCCATAACCCTATTCCAGACTGGAATTTGGACTTGAATGGCTAGGACGCAAGACACAAAGTTGCTGTGATATGGTTTCATGGGCCATTAAGGCCTCCTATCAGGTAAAGTGGCTGGAGAAGGCTACTGGATGAATGTCAACAGAACCAGATCGGGCTATGTTCCCATGAAATGTCCAGCTGAGCTGATGCGGTTGCTGGGACATCTGATATTCTGTTCTATAATCCACTTCTGGGTGAAGCCCATTTGCCTGCCTGCCTGCTTTCTTCAGAAAAGGATTTGAGACTGCATTAGATATGGACACTAGAGAAACAGAGCCAACTGTGTCTGTTTAGACTCAACTTGTAGGAAACCCACAATCTGTGGAGATGTCTCAGATGTTATGGGTGAAAGGCTTCTCCCAGGTAGTGCTGAAGACAGCCCCTGTAGGTGCTCTCTCGCCCAAATGAGCTGGATTTAGGGATTAGACAAAGAGATGCATTTACAGGAGAAGTATATTTTGGCCATAAAAGCATTTGTCTAGAGCAGATTACCAGGTCTCTTCCCTGGAAATTGTCATTGATGATCTAGGTTTGGGCCCAGGAATCTGAGATTCCTCCTTCAGGTAGGTTTGGAAAACACAGGACTTGGGTTCATTTGTGAAAAAATAGCCCTGACTGACATGGAAAGTGTTGGCCTCTTCCGGGAACAGGTATCGTGGGGTTGAAGGAGGTTAATATTGTAGCATCAGTGAAGTCTTTTTAGTTTGCTTAATAGCTTGGATTTATCCATCCAGGAACTGGATGAATAGCCCTCCTTGAATAGATTCATCAGCAAGGTGGTCACACTGATGAAATGTGGGATGAACCCAAGGAACATCCTTGATGATTTAGGATGGTGGAGATTTTTTTGGGATCAATCATTTGAACTTCTTGGGTTAGGAGACAGTAAGCCCTAAGGATTTGATCTCAGTAGGCTCCTATAGTCATTTCTTCGAGTGTGCATTCCCAGAAGGAACAACCCTGGGTGATGTCAAATAAGAATTTGCATAAGGTCAGATCTAGAGAGTACATGTGTCTTCCACAGGGGAGAGTACAAGGCACATGTTTGCTTAAAAAAAAAATCATAAGTGATTTTGATGTTCTAGTTAAGAATTCTTGCTTTAGAGGTGTCTGTGGCCTCAATGATAATAACTTGGCCACAGACTCAGCTTTGTCTTGGATGCTTCACAATAATGCTCTTGCTTTATCACTCTGCCTTCCCTATGCTTTAGCAACCTGGCATCTGAATTGAATAGATTCCCTGATTCATGTTCTTCATCCACAATGACATATGTGGAGCTTTTTAATATTCCTTTGCTTTGGCTTGACCTGGCAGTCCTGCTAGGCTTTATCTCAGAAGCAAACTTGTATGGAGCAGCTCAGCATCCTAGGCTTCCTCCCTTTCTATTCCAACCTCAGGAGGCCAGGTCCTAAAGGGTTCAACTGACCTTCAAGGCCTTCATCAGATCCTAATTTACCTTTCTAAGTTTCTCTCCCACAGACTCTCAGGAGAACTCTCAGTATTAGTCAGACTGGCTAAACTATTGCATCCCGACTAGGTCTACCCTATTATGCTATTTTGAGCTATTTCACCCCCATAAACTTGCTCAGTGCATTCCATATACTCTTTCCTTTTTCTTAATCTGTTTGAACTCCTTTGATTTTTAGAATAACTTTTTCCTGATTATAAAATTAATAACATGTTTACTGTAGATAATTAGAAAAACATGGTAAATTAGGAAGGAAAAAAAATAATCCACAGAAAAGATAACCCAACTGTTGTTTCTTCCAGCCTCTATTTTTTTTCTTGTGTGCACAAGTGTGCATGTGGGAATAACTGTAATGATAATATAAATAGTTTTGTATTTATGCATTCTTTTTTCTTTTCTGCTTAATTGTTTTTCACACCTTCCCCTCCTTACTTTTCTTCTCCAGAACAACAAATTCCTCACTCAGTCTCATACAAGGCATTTTTTTTAACTTCTTTCTCATAATACCCTGGGGGCCTCATCTTCTACTTAGCAAAGAAAGTTTGTATTTAAAAAAATTCTGATGCTAGCTCTCAAGAGAATAATAATCTTATAATAGGAGTCCAGATAAGGAAATTAATGCATGTCTTTAAAAATATTCTTGATCAGCCCTGGCCGGTTTGGCTCAGCGGTTGGAGCGTCGGCCTGCGGTCCAGAGAGACCCGGGTTCGGTTCCTGCTAGGGGCGCGTACCTCGGTTGCGGTTTGTCCCCGGCCCCTGGTGGGTCGTGTGGGAGGCGGCCACTCGATGTGTCCCTTTCGTGTCAATGTTTCTCTCTCTTACTCTCCCTCCCACTCTATCTGAACAAAAAAGTGGAAAAAAAATGTCCTCGGGTGAGGATAAAAAAAAATATATATATATATATTCTTGATCAGCTCAGCTGGTGTGGCTCAGTGGTTGAGCGTTGACCCATGCACCAAGAGGTCAGTGGTTCGATTCTGGAACAGGGCACATGCCCAGGTTGTGGGCCCAAACCCCAGTGGGGGGCGTGCAGGAGACAGCCGATGTTCTCTCTCATCAATGTTTCTATCGCTCTCCCTCTCCCTTCCTCTCTCTCTAAAATCAATAAAGAAAAAAATATATTTTTGATCATAGAATAATTGCATAGGCATTAGGGTCAACAACAACATTTTGAGGTTGGGGGAGAGGAAAATGAAGGCAAATCTGTAAATGATCAAAAATATGAAACTATAGGGAAGTTTATACTACATCTAATCCAAGAATCCAGAAATGTTAATATTTTGTTCAGTCATTTTTGGGTATATATTTGAAAAATAGAATTGGAATTTTATCACAGTCTGTATCCTATTTCATTACTACTATATCACTAACACTTAAATAGTCTGTAAAATAAAAATTTCACATGTCTGTAATTTCAAATTCAGTACTAAGTTAATTAAATCAAACTAATCGAAGATGGATTTTTACCATTTTAACAATATGGAGCAAGCCATTTATTCTCTGCTTACCACTGGCTCCTTAACAGTTGATCTCTCCAAGATCATTTCTATCCCATTCTGTCTTTTATTATGTTCATGTTCTATCTGTCAAATGTAAGTTGAATGATATAAAATTGTGTATGTTTGACCGTTTCTCACTACACAAATGGCAATTTCATGCATACACATATACACCTACACACACAGAGAAGTATTTAGTGTTTATCCTGTGTCTTGCAACTTCAAGAGACGTGTTCATTTGTTACTCAGCCTATGCCTCATAAATTATTTTTTAAGTGGCCTTCTCTCACATGTTGCCCTCCTGGCACCCTCTCTCTCTCAGTCTTTGTCATCATGAACTCAGCTCTTCACATGAGGCGGTGGGGGGCAGAGGGGATGGGGGCAGGGAGGGGCGCATCGTGAAGGGAGCTGGATCAACTTCCTGAAGCAGGCGGCCTTTGTGCTGTGGTCTGCTGTCACTCTGCATTTGCTCACTCGCCTTCTCTGATGGTAACTCTCACTGGCTTAGAAATGTCAGAGGCAGCTGTGGTTGAATCAAGCTTAATAGTGAGGCCCCGCTCAGTGGCCTCTGTTTCTTGCTTTCCTCTGGGGAGACACACTTTAAATGTGCCTGAATTGTGTTTTTTTGGCAGATTGTTACAGTAGAATATTGACTCTCTGATCTGAAGCCAGGTTTGTCCCAGGGATTGTCTGCTTTTCTGAGAGCTAATAATGAGAATTGATCAATGGCTGTGGTGGTGGTGGGGTGGGGCGGAGGTGGAAGAACAAACCCTGATAATTGTACAGAGACCACTGAATTCGGGAGCTGTTTGGTTATTTATCTCTGTTATTTTGCATTAGTTTTTTCTCGTTGGAAATTAAGCAAGTTTTTAGTAGACATTGTAGAACTGAATTAAAGCAAAGTGAAGCCAGCAAAGCCGATCTAAATATTTTCCTTTTCTTCCTTTTAATTTCCTGATCCTTTAGTTCTCATCACTACTGTATCCATGTAGGTCAAGTCTGATTACAACTAACCCCATGGGGAATTGCATCATTTTCAATGTAATGGAATTTCATTATTGCAGTAGGAAGCCTGGGAAGATGGAGGATCGGGTTCCAATTTACCCCTGGGGAAAGAAAGATAAATACCTACCCTTCTGATTAATCATTATTCCTCATCCTCAAAGCAAACAGCCAAAGGAAATCCATCTGCCTGAGCGGGTACAGTGGAGATGCAAGCCAACAATTTCTTTTTTAAGTTGAAACGTCCTCCTTTTTGATAAGTGATCTCCTTCCTCTGATAGTTTGGCCAGGTTTGCTTTATTTTATTTTATTTTTTGTTAATCCTCACCTGAGGATATCTTTCCACTGATTTTTAGATACAGTAGAAGAGAGGGAGGGGAGGAGGGAGGGAGGGAGAGTGGCAGGGAGAGAGAGGGAAAGGGAGAGAAAGAGAAACATCGATGTGAGAGAGACATCCATTGGTTGCCTCCCACACGGCCCCGGTGGGGATTGAACCTGCAACCCAGGTACATGCCCTTGACCAGGAATCGTACCCTTGACCCTTTGGTCCATGGGCCAGTGCTCTAACCACTGAGCAAACTGGCCAGGGCCAGGTGTACTTTCTTTTAAATAATATTTCTTTACTCCCTGTGCATCTCAAACTCCTTTGTTAAAGGTAACTGTCTCATCCCATCTCTCTTGTCGCCTGCCCCCCACATTCTGATATGACTCTTACAAGTGGCATGCCTCCTGTTGGGAAGCACTGTATCTTCTGTCACCCGAAGACAAAATTATTTTCTTAAGCTTTACTTTCTTTGTTTGCAATATGTGAACAATAGGCTGTTTTCTTCCAGATACAAACTTACAATATCGTTGCCCTGGCAGGTGTGGCTCAGGTGGTTGGAGCGGTGTCCCATACACCAGGGGGCTGCTGATCTGATCCCCAGTCCTGACATGTACAGGAGGCGGCCGGTTGATGTTTCTCTCCCACATCAATAGTTCTCTCTCTTCCTTCCCCTCTTTCTAAAACAGTGTACATGTCCTCAGGTGAGGATTAAGAACAAATTAAAAAAAATTACAATATCATTGTTTCAGTGTTGTTGTTTTAAAAATTTTTTTTTTCTTTATTGGTTTTAGAGAGAGAGGAAGGGAGAGGGAGAGAGAGATGGAAGCATCGATGAGAGAGAACATCAACTGGCTGCCTCCTGCATGCCCCCCCACTGGGGATCAGTCCCACAACCTGGGCATGTGCCCTGATCATGAATTGAACGGGCAACCTCTTGGTGCATGGGTCGATGCTCAACCACTGAGCCACACCGGGCTGGCCAGTGTTTTTCTTTTTTCTTTTCTTCAAACTAGGTGTGCTTCTCTCCCTTGCTAGCCTTCCACACCCTAAAATGATGATAAGCCCTCCAAGATATTTCTCAGAGGAAAATACTGACTTGAAGAAAATTTTCTTTTGTTTTTCAGTGTGTTTGTACTCCCTTAACCTATTTCACCCACCCCTGGCTCCTGCCTGCCCCGCCTCTGGCAACCGTCAATCTGTTCCTTGTATCTACGAGTTTGTTTTTCCTGTTTATTTTTTAGATTCCATATATAGGTGAGATCATACAATATTAGTCTTTCTCTGTCTGACTTATTTCACTTTGCTTAATGCCTTTAGAGTACACTGATATTGTTGCAAATGGCAAGATTTTCTTTATATGGCTGAATAATATTCCACACACACACACACACACACACACACACACATATATATATATATATTTTTTTTTTTTCACATTTTCTTTATCTGTCCATCCATTGATGGCCACTTAGGTTGCTTCCATGTCTTGGCTATTGTAAATAACGCTGCAGTGAACATGGGGGTGCAGATATCTTTTCAAGTTCGTGGTTTTGTTTCCTTTGGATAAATACTTAGAAGTGGAATTGCTGAATTATATGGTAGTTCTATTATTAATTTCTTGAGGACCTTCCATACTATTTTCCATAGTGGCTGCACCAGTTCACATTCTCACCAAGAGTGCACAAGGGTTCCCTTTCTCCACATCCTCAATAACACTTATCTCTTGTCTTTTTGATAATAGCCATTCTAACAGGTGTGGGGTGATACCTCATTACGGTTTTGTTTGCATTTCCTTGATGATTAGTGATGTTGAGCCCCATTTCATGTACCTGTTGGTCATTTGTATGTCTTTTTTGGAGAAATGTCTATTCTAATCTTCTGCCTATTTTAAAAAATGGATTGGGTTTTTTTTGTTTTTTGTTTTTGCTATTGAGCTGTATAAGCTTCTCTCATATTTTGGATATTAACCCCTTATCAGCTATGTGATCTGCAAGTGTTTTCTCCCAGTAGGTAGGTTGCCTTTTCATTATGCTGGTGGTCCCCTTTGCTGTGCAGAAGCTTTTTAGTTTAATGTAATCCTATTTGCTTATTTTTAAAAAAAATCCTCACCCAAGGATATGTTTTCATGGATCTTTAGAGGGAGAATGGGAGAGAGAGAGGGAGAGAGAGAGATAAAGAGAAACATCGATGTGAGATAGAAACAATGATCGGTTGCCTTCCGTACATGCCCCAACCGACTGAACTCACAATCCAGGCATGTGCCCTGACTGGGAATTGAACCTGCAAACCTTTGGTGTATGGGACAATGCTCCAACTAACTGAGCCACCTGGCCAGGGCTGCTTTTTAAAAAAATTAAATGTATTGGGTGCCGTTGGTTAATAAGATTATACAGCTTTCAAGTGTACATTTCTGTGACACATCTTTGCATTGCATTGTAAAGTCAAATCATCTGTCACCATGTATTTTATCCCCCTCCCTTTTTTGCTTTTCTTGCCTTTGCTTTTGGTGTCAAAATAAAAAAAAATAATTGCTGATGTCAAGGTGCTTTCTGCTTATTTTCTTCTAGTTTTTATGATTTCAGATCTTACATTCAAGCCTTTAATCCATCTGAGTTAATTTTTGTATATGGTGTAAGATAGTAGTCAGTTTCATTTGTGGGGCTAACAAAAATAAAGCTTTTTCTCCCACCTTCTAAGTTCTTCTAGCTGGGCAAGAATTATAAACATTTTTCTCCAAATTGTAATTTGTCTTTTGGCATCACATATTGCTTTATTTTTGCCATGCTGAATTTTAAAATATTTTAAATAAAACTATCCATATTTTCTTTAATGACGTATGGTTTTTGAGTCATAGAAAGACCCTTCCCTATGCCAAGGTTATAAAGGAATTCTCCTATCTTTTCATACTTTTATGGCTGGCTCTTTCTTTTCTTTCTTTCTTTCCTTTCTTTTGCTCTTTCTTTCTTCATTTAGATCTGCAGTCTATATGGACTATTCCCAGTATGTGGTATGAGGTATGGATAATATTTTGTGATTTTTTTAAACTTATCTTTATTGTTGAATGTATTACAAATGTTCCTCATTTTTCCCCCATTGCCCCCCTCCTCCCCATTCCTGCCCCCTCCTGCCTTTCCCCACACTGTTGTCTGTGTCCATTGGCTATATATATACATATAAGTTCTTTGGTTTATTTCTTCCCACCCCCCAACCCCCCTTCCCTTTGAGGTTTGTCAGCCTAACAACCAATTTGTACTTCTTAATCCCTTCACCTTTTTCACCCATTCCCCCAGCCCCCACCCATCTGGTACCCAAAAAATTCTCTGTATCTATGAGAATGTCTCTGTTCTGCTTGTTCATTTTGTTTGTAGATTCAATTGTTGATAGATATGTATTTATTGCCACTTTGTTTGTTCATATTTTTTTATCTTTTTCATCAAGAAGACCCTTCAACATTTCATATAATAATGGTTTGGTGGTGATGAACTCCTTTAGCTTTTCTTTGTCTGGGAAACTCTTTATATGGCCATCGATTCTAAATGACAGCTTTGCAGGATAGAGTAATCTTGGTTGTAGGTTCTTGCTTTTCATCACTCTGAATATTTCTTGCCACTCTCTTCTGGCCTGCAAAGTTTCTTTTGAGAAATCAGCTGACAGTCTTATGGGAACCCCGTTGTAGGTAACTAACTGCTTTTCTCTTGCTGCTTTTAAGATTCTCTCTTTGTCTTGAACCTTTTGCAGTTTGATGATGATGTGTCTTGGTGTGGGCCTTTTGGGGTTTATCTTGTTTGGGACTCTCTGTGCTTCCTGGACTTGTATGTCTGTTTCCTTCACCAAGTTCACGAAGTTTTCTGCCATTATTGTTTCAAATAGGTTTTCAATTTCTTGTTCTCTCTTTTCTCCTTCTGGCACCCCCAAGATGCGAATGTTGGCACACTTGAAGTTGTCCCAGAGGCTCCTTACACTATCCTCATTTTTTTGGATTCTTTTTTCTTTTTGCTGCTCTGATTGGGTATTTTTTGCTTCCTTATATTCCAAATCCATGGTTTGCTTCTTGGCTTTACCTACTCTACTATTGCATCTGTGTAAACTATTCTTTATTTGTTAGTGCATCCTTCATTTCAGACTGGTCCTTTTTTATGCTCTTGAGGTCCTCACTAAGTCCATTGAGTATCCTTATAAGCAGTATTTTGAACTCTGCATCTGTTAGGTTGCTTAACTCCATTTCACTTAGTTCTTTTCCTGGAGTTTTGTTCTGTTCTTTCATTTGGGACCTGTTTCTTTGTCTCCTCATTTTGACTGCCTCCCTGTGTTTGTTTCTATGTATTACTTAGTGAGAAGTATGGGGCTAGCTGAGACCAGATGCTGCTTGTTTGAACGAATTTAGGAAAAGCTGAAGCAGGATCCAAGACAGGCCAATCCTATGGTAAAGCAACTGGCAACAGCTTGGGTGGGCCTGAAAGTTGGGTGGGGCGGGGCCTCAGGGAATCACTAGGGTGAGGCCAACAGTGTGAGCCAGGTTGCTGGAGTCCCAGATATGGCGGCGTCTGCTGGCCTGGGGAAGGGCTCACCAAAGGAACAAAGACCTCTGATAGTACGTCTGTCCAGGAGAAAGCTGCCTCTCCAGCCCTTGCTCCAATGCCAAACAGCTCAGTTCTTCCCCATATGATTCTGGTGCCTTTCAAGCTGCCTCCCCCATGCTGGAGCCTGGAGGGTGCGAGTCCAAGTAAGTCTGTGTGCGGGCCCTTTAAGAGGAGCTGCCGGGGGCTCCAGCCGCCTCAGCCTCAGTTCCCGCTGGTTTTTCCAGCCAGAAGTTATGGGGACTTCTCTTCCTGGCACTGGAACCCTGAGCTGAGCTCCTGGTGTGGGACGGGGACCCCTCAGTCCTCAGGGAGGACCTTTCCAGCCAAGGTATCCTCCTAATTTTTATCCGCCACAGGAGGGTGTGGGACCAGCCCGTCGCGCCTCCACCCCTCCTACCAGTCTCAATGCGGCTTCGTCTTTAATTTCGTAGTTGTAGGACTTCCGTTCAGCTTGATTTCAGGCAGTTTTGAATGATGGTTGTTCTGTAGTTTAGTTGTAACTTTGATGTGGTTGTGGGAGGACGCGATACCGCGTTTACCTACGCCGCCATCTTGACCGGAAGTCCATATTTTGTGATATTAACTGTGTTTCTATCCATACCTTTTCTTGTTTACTTCTTCCATTTAATTTAATAGCCTGCTCAAGGTCTTTATAGGGCAGAAAGGGGGGGGGGTATTATGCAAGACCTTTTGACTTTTGTTTCCAAAAGCTTAAACTCTTGGGAAAATTTAGGTTTTGGAGAAGGTAGGCATAGAATGTCTTGGAGAAGTGGAGAAAAGGTGGGGCTTCTCCAGACCTCTAGACATAAGGGATTTAGTCAGTTTTACGGAAGATTCTAAGTCCCAAATATGAAGCAGAAGAGAACCACAGATACCAAAGGTGCCATTTACAGACCAGGGAGACTCAGCGGTAACCTGTGTACAGAGGTGATTGACTGCTAGAATCAGTTCTACCCCAGTTTGTCCCATCCCCAAATACAGAAGATCAGATTCTTGCCACAACTCAGAAGAGGTGAGGGAAAGGCTTTTAAAATAACCAGTCTTAATTTTTCCAGTACTCCAGGAAATTAGGGGGGCTGGAGTCAGAAATTAAGTTTTTATATGAAATAAAGCAATATTTCTTGCTACCTGAATTTTTTATTATACCCATTACATAGGCTTTAATTTAAGTATGCACTATTTGTTATATCTGATAGCTTATACCTTATAACTTACAAAATCTGCCAAAATTTAACATAAATGATTAGAGAATTCTAAATTTAAAAAATATATAATTTATATATTTTAATTTTTATGTTAAAGTTGACATACAATATTATATTAGTTTCAAATGTACAACATAGCGACTAGGCATTTATATCTCTTACAAAGTGACCACCCTAATAAATCTTGTACCCATGTGACACCATGTGTAGTTCTTACACTATTATTGACTATATTCCCTATGCTGTACTTTACATCCCTGAAACTATTTTGTAACTGCCAATTTGTACTTCTTAATCCCTTCACCTTTTTCACTCATCCCCCCACTCCCACCCCCTCCCATCTGGCAAAATGTTCTCTGTATCTGTGAATTTGTTTCTGTTTTGTTTGTATGTTTTTTAGATTCCACATATAAGTGAAATCATGTGGCACTTGTCTTTCTCTGTCTGACTTATTTCACTCAGCACAATATACGCTATGTCCATCCACATTGTTGCAGATGCAAGATTTCATTCTTTTTTATGGCTGAGTCATATTCCATTGTATATATGCACCACTTCTTTATCCACTCATTTATCAACGGACACTTCCAGTTGCTTCCATATCTTGGCTATTGTAAATAAATGCTGCAGTGAACATATGGATGTATATGTCTTTTTGCTTTAGTGGTTTGTGTTTCTTTGGATGAATACCCAGAAGTAGAATTTCTGGGTCCTTCTTTGTTGGTACAGCCTTTGTTTTAAAGTCTGTTTTGTTTGGTATAAGTGTTGCTACCCCAGCTTTTTGTTTTCCTTTCCATTTTCATGAAATACCCTTTTTTACCCCTTACTTTCAGTCTGTGTGTGTCTTTTGATCTGAAGTAGCCTCTAGAAGACAGCCTATGTACGGGGTCTTGTTTTCTCATCCATTCAGCCACCCGATACCTTTTGATTGGAGCACTGAGAATTCTAATTTCTGAGGAGTCATGAACTTAGCTCCAGCCTTGTGGAACTACATGTGTCAGGACATCCTTGACTGCAACTGGCTCCCAGGTTTCTTTCTGCTTTGGTTTGGTTTTGGTGGGGGTTGTGTGTGAGGGCAAGGTGTGGTTCCTGTGCACAGAATTCAATTCCTCAGACCCCTCAGTTCTTGGCACACAATTCTGTGTGCAAAGTCACTCTTCTGTTTCATTTTGTTATTTTCCCCTTCATTCCTTATCTCACCCCCACTTTCTTCAAAAGCACCCAACCCAAAGGCTGTTCCCATGGTCACCCATAGAGGTTTGGAATAATCCAAATATCTCTTAAAAAACCAATTCTTGTTGGACTAATATAGGTGATTGTAGAACAAGCAGCACCAGTATAACAAGCAAGTTGCAAAAGGAGCGTAATAGGAATTGGATGATATTCCAGTGGACTTCTTTCACCTATAAAAATGAGGTTAAGCCCAGCTGGTGTGGCTCATTTGGTTGGACTGTCATCGTGTGCACCAAAAGGTTGTGGGTTTGATTCCCCGTCAGGGCACAAACCTAGGTTGTGGGTTCAATGCTCTGTTGGGAGGCAACTGATTGTTTCTTTCTCACATTGATGTCTCTCTTCCTCCTTCTCCTTCTTTCCCTCTCTCCCTTCCTCCCTTCCCTGTCTCTAAAAATCAAAGAAAAACATATTCTTGGGTGAGGATTGGGAAAAAAAAAAAAGAGGTTAATAATAAGGTTAATGAACAGGTTATTACCTGTTCCAAATCTGACATAAAAATATGCAATAAAGAAACATAAAACATAATTATGCAATGCTTATAATTTTGAAGAGAAAAGTTATATAAGTATCAGAAAGCTTTCAAATATTGAATAAACTAAAGAAAGAAGCAGCAGAAATCTTTGAGTATTAATGGGAACTCTCAGAAGTCTGTCTTTATTGGTATGTCAACTACTCTAAGATTGTGAGAGTAACTCACTGACCTGAAAAAACACATTTTAAACTAGTGTGAGATGCGGCTAATTGACTAATCAGAGTAAGAAAGACCCAGATGACTTTTTAGAATAATTCACATCAGAGTGGATATTGGCAGGGCAGATGGTGAATGGCATTGAAAGGCAGATTTAATTTATTTACTGTTTGTTTTCTAGTGTTTGTAATTTTAATTAAAGTGAGTAAAAACAAAATCTTGTGTGAGTATGTTTTTATCTTCCCAACATGAAAGGTGTTGACACATTCTATCATTGAGTTGGGAAGATAAAGGCAAGGGAAAGGATTGGAATTTGGTGTAAATTAACATATCACAGGGCGCTTGTGTCTGTGAAAGGTGACGAAACAAACCCGGGTTAATGTAAGGAAGGCTGTCAAGACATGTGTGTGCGCGCGGCCAAATGCTGTGGATTCCAGAAATGTAATTTCATTTGATGGATTTTATTGTAGTTAACACAGGGAGTTCCACCAACTCAGAACTCTTAACTTCACTGTCTTAGGGGAAGAATCACATTTTGCAGAGATTTGGGAACCTTCTGGGATTTTGTCCTCAAGCTTGCAATTAGGATTTCTGCTTTGCAATATCAAGTATGGTTTACCTGGAGCATTTCGTCTTAACTGGTGTTTAATAGAACTTGGGAGCTCTCCAGGGCAGGGTGTTGGATGTTGTTGCCTCTTGAACAGCATTAAGTTCACTGCTGGAGGAAGCTAGCAGTCACGTTTTGTGTACATTTTGTTATTCCTTTAAGTCTGGTAGAGATCATCTCTAACATTTAGCAATTCACAAAAGCATAGAGTTTACACGAGTACATTAATAGTGTGTTGAGGGTTAGCCATTTTTTAATGTTTTTATTGATTTTTTTTTTTTTTTTTTTTTTTAGAGAGGAAGGGAGAGAGAGATAGAAACATCAATGTGAGAGAGAAACATCGATAGGCTACCTCCTGCACACCCCCCACTGTGGACTGAGCCCGAAGCCCAGGCATATGCCCTGACTGGGAATTGAACCAGGACCTCTCAGTCCATGAACATGCTCAATCCACTGAACCACACTGGCTGGGCGAGGGTTAGCCAGTTTAATAATTAAGCAAACATTTTTGAGGTAGACAGGGTAAGCAAAAGGAAAACTAATACATGGCTTTCTTCACATAATGAATAGGGACAGTTCATTTCCTGAGGTGTCTGGAATAAAATCTTAGATTTGGAAAAGAACTACCTGGAAATATTAAATCTCAAACTTTAGGATGGGATCTACCTGCAGATCTGAGTTCAGCTAACAACTTGGATACTGTCAAAGCAGAATCTGCCCTTTCAAGCCTCTCCTTGGGAAACTAATTAGCAGAATAATCAAAAGGCAAGACCAGCTCTTGTCTTCCATGTTGAGGATATAAAAAACAGTAGTTCTAATTAGCAATAATTAAAATTTAATTAAGAAGCTCTTTGCAATTCTCCCCCTCCTCCGAGCTTGCCAGCTCTTGGTTGTGGAGCTGTTTTTATCCCGTGGTGCTGAATCACAGCTTAATCACAAAGCCTTAGATCACAGCTTACCTGGCCCTTAGCACTAATCACCTCTTTCCAAGACTGACAAGTACATATTCTAGATTTTAATAATATGAGCAATTACTTTTTTCAATTTTATAATCATAAATTGTGATTCTTTTCCCCTCTTTATTAGCTGATTACAGATACTGTTGCCTTTTTTAAAATTCAGTATTTGTCCCCCCAGTTCTACCCCTGTTGAAACAAGA
The DNA here is from genome assembly GCA_030848825.1 of Tadarida brasiliensis. NCBI lineage: Eukaryota > Metazoa > Chordata > Mammalia > Chiroptera > Molossidae > Tadarida > Tadarida brasiliensis. The sequence continues at coordinate 167,313,250 of CM061257.1, read as the reverse complement.
GAACAATAGGAGATCTCCAAGAGTATGAAATATCTGAACCCAAAGGTCAACTTCTATGCTTTAAAGTAAAGCATAAAAATGGCTGCAGAATAAAAGATTAAAACATTGTTGAAACCATACATTCAAGAAGTGAAAGTATTTGACTATTAAAAATAAAACAGCACACTGTAGGTAAGGGTTAAGGGAAGCAAATATAACACTCGATGCCCATCACAAGCTTTATAGAGTCATCTAAGTCTTAATTTGAATCTAGAGTATTTCAAATTGTAAAAATTTGAATTTTATGCTCTGAACTGTATGCTTTAAGGTGGTTACAATGGTGAATTTTTTGTTATGTGAATATCATCTCAATAGAAAAAAGAATTCAAATTCTGACTTTGTCCTAGTTTTGGGTGTGAGTATTAAATCCCATAGTTTACAGAGAGGGGAAAATAAAACCCCAAGATTTGATAGATCATTATGAGCAAAAGAAAAAGGAAATAATCAAGAACAGAGGAAAATTAGGTTTTTAAAAGCCACTGAACTAAGAAATATAACCCCAGTTCTTTAATTATTAAGAGAAGGGCTCTGAATCTGCTCCATTATCTTAATTATGTTTCTGAAGCAAACATTATTTCAATGTGATAAAAGATGACATGACACTAAAGGTAAAACCAGGGCAGATGTTACATGAGTAACAAGCCAATAGGCCCACATTCTGGTAATTTCTTCCCCACTAGACATGTTCTCATTAATCTGTGATTAATAGGATTTGAGTACAGTAAATGATGATGATCTATTGTCTGTCTTTGTCGAGCACCATGGAGAGAGTAATTTGTCAGCTCAGCTTTTGTGTGACTATTTAATAGCAAAGAGGGAGAGAGAAAAGACGCTAATCTTCTAATTGGCATCTATAAAGAAGGTCTAGGCGGATACTGCTTGTATGGAAATAGCCCTGTATAATTCCTATGCCTGAAGAAAGCAAATGTGGACTATATGTTTCTTTTATGTAATTGTGCCTTATAGAAAAAAAGGCAAGGGTGGGATAAAGAAAAAACAGTGATGAAACGATCTTAAAAGAGCACAAGCTAACATGTGCTAACCTATTTACGAGCTGTTTTCAACTGTAGTGACTTGCTAAAACGTAGACAAAAAATGTTAAAAAATCACTTTTGGTTAAAAAACAATTGCCCAGATGGACCAAAAAACAATATATGAAATAAAAAGCCACCACCATCATTATTGCCACCACCAACAATATAGAAGGCCTTAACATTAGAATTGTAAAATTTTTAGTAAAGCAATGAATCAGATATTTTGCACTAAAATGACTTTAGTCCTATCAAGTCTGTGGTGGAACCTTCTTAAAATGTGTATACCTAAATCAGAACAAGATGTGAAATTGCTTTTCTCCTTTTTCCCTTTCTCTCATTTTAGTTTTAAAAACGTTCTGCATATTTTTCTATATTTTACATTTTTCCATGCACTCTTCAGGTTGATGGAAATGAATAAAACAAGGTCTCACTGGGAGAAGATATTTACGGTGCATAAAAGCAACAAAGGATTAGCATATGCAGACTATATAAAAAAAACGATTATTGATCAACCTTTGGGAGAAATTGACAAAGAATAAAAACAGACAATTGACAGAAGAGGAAATCTAATATGGGTCAGGAACATATGAATAGATAGATGCTTAGTATAACCAATCCAGGAAGTTTAACTAAAAACAATAAGATCCCATTTATACCCATCAGACTGGCCAAAATTAAAATGTCTGAGTAGACCAAATGGGGACTCAAATTCTGGTGGGAGTAGAAAACAGACAATCACTTTAGGGAGCAATTTTTCAATATTTAGTAACAGTTTAAATTTGTCACTGTTTATAGCAATTCTACTTCTAGAGCTGTACCCCCAAAACCCTTGTACATGTGCACAAAGAGACCTGTAGAAGAATATTCACTGCAGCATTGTTTATAAAAGTGAAAATAGTGGTTTGGGCATTTTTTTTTTTTGCAAAAGGATAAACACTAGATTCCAACTTCTAGGAACAGTGCTAATATCACTAGACGGACTTCATGTTTTTCCAACTTTATTGTTTTTATGAACTTGAAAAGTTACTTTAATTTCTTTGTGCCTCAGTTTCTTTATCTGTTAAAAAAGGGGCTGGATAGAACATCTTTTTTCTTTTCTTTTCTTTTTCCCCCCAAAACAGCACAAATTTATTTTCTTGCAGTTTTGGAGGTCAGAGGCCCAAATTCAGTTTCATTGGCTGAAGTCAATCAAGGTGTCAGCAGGTCTGGTTCCTTCTGCAGGTTCTGAGGGAAGAATCCATTTCCTTGCCCATTTCCAGCTTCCAGGTTCCTTGGCTTGTGGCCCTTCCTCCATTTAAAGCACATCACTCCGATCTCTCTACTTTTATAATCCCAGATAGACAATCTTTTAAGATCCCTTCCAGTTCTAAAGCTTTAAGATTCTATTTTTCCCCAAAAAACACTAATCCTGATTTATATGAAACCAAGACAGATGAACAAGATTTCTCAAGATTTTTTCCCAAGTTAATAATGAGACAGGATAAGAAGAAGCTAGGAGAATTCCTGGGCAGGTAGAATGGGGAAACTGAGGCAAGATACTTCAACAAGGCCAAACAATTTAAACAACTTACAGCCAGCTAGTGAATCACAAGACCTTATCTTCCCTACCCAAGGACACTTGAGAGCAAATGGCTTATACCACCCCTTCCTAAGCAGAGAATACTTAGCTTAAATCACCCTGGCTGGGGAGATAGAAGACAGAGACCCAATTAATGCCATTTGTGCCAGCTAACGTCAAGGATGGATGAAGTCAGAGGAACAAATAACAAAATCCTGATTAAAGCCAAACAGACCCAAGATAAAGGTAAAACAGTAAATCAGACCAAAGACTAATCCCAAGCTCCCCTATATGCCCATTTTGATGCATTAGCATATTAAAAACACTCCTGGAAAGCTAATGAATATTCTACTGAAACCATCCCCTAAGATTTTCACCCACAGAAGAAAGATAAAACAAAGACCCACTGTGGGCTTGCTCTAGAGCATGCCCATGCCCATTCTCGGGCATAACTTTTTACTTCCTCCTAAACTCTAAGGGTTCCCATGAGACTTGCAACCAGGGGAGCAGCAACAGCAGCTGCGGGCAGTAGGGGCAGTGGCAGCTCATTCCGGGCTTACCCCCTGAACCTGTGTCCAAGGTCCCCCCTTTTTCCTTGACTTTCCAGTGAGCAAACAGCAACCCCGCCCGCCATGGCTCACTTCTTTCCTATGATGTTTCTAGGGAGCCAAAGCCGACAACTACCTCGTCTCTCTTTTGCTGCCGCTTCTATCCTAGGACATCTCTTGTTTCACTGTCCCCAGCTTTAATAACTGTACTCTCAAAATAAGTTGGACTTGTGTTGTGAAATCTTTCCTGCCTGAAGTCAAGAACCCGCACACTACAGGCTGGCCTGAGGCAGGCCCACTCTGGGCCCAGTCCCCGTCCAGTAAAAGTAATAAAGTGTATTTATTTATGAAATGTTATAGCTCTTATCCAAATTCAAAGAAAAGTTTTCTATTATAAGATTGGAAGCAAACTGCCCTGGCCGGTTTGGCTCAGCAGTTAGAGCATCGGCCTGTGGACCAGAGAGTCCCGGGTTCAGTTCCTGCTAAGGGCATGTACCTCAGTTGCAGTTTGTCTCCGCCCTGGTTGGGGTCGTGTGGGTGGCAGCCACTCGATGTGTCTCTCTCACATCGATGTTTCTCTCTCTCTCTTCCCTCCTCTCTTCCTCCTGCTCTATCTGAAGATAAATGCAAAAATGTCCTCTGGTGAAGATAAGAAAAAAAAAAAGATTGGAAGCAAACCATTTATTAGGGGAGCTAAAAGAAACAGTTAATCCATCATGATTAGATTTAGAGAAGAATATTTAGAGATTTTATGTATATTATATATATATATCTTTTTTTCAAGAAGTACATGGGAAGAGAGTTGGACACAGATGAATCAGATTTTAGATAGTAAGATTTGCAGATGTAAGTTTTTACTATAGGGACTTCTGAGATAAGTAGAAACATTTATTTACTGTATATTAAATTTCTGAACCTAACAGGATTTTGCATCAAGGGTGATTATTTTCCGAGTAAGCAGATTTGAACTTCTTTGGTCCCACATGCTGAGCTACACTAGTGACTTTGTAGTCACTAGTGACTTCCTATCTCGAGAATTATTCTACAAAGTATTCTCTTGTTTTTCTGTTGTCGACATAAGAAACATCCAAACCTGTAAACATTTTTACGAGTTTATCTGAGTCAAACTGATGACAATTCTGAGAAGCAAAATCTCGACAGATTGGGAAAATGGCTGGCAGTTTTACCACTTATTTTATACCTCAGAATCAAAGGGGAAGACATAAGGAGGTTACATAAAATTCACTAGTGATAGATTAAGGAGGCAGGAGAAAGCTAAGTAGGGGTGGGGCGGGGTGGGGGAGTGGAGGGAGGGGAATCTATATAATTGGATAAAAACATAGACACATACTTCTTTTGCATAGGTGGGTATAGGATAGTTAACAGTTAGCAATGATCACAACAATAACAATGAGAGGTTTTGTGGTCTCCTGCTCTAGTGGGAGATTGTGCCCTGAGGGCTCTGGAAAAAGAAAATTACCCTGACATCCCAAAGGTGTGTTATCATAGATGCAAAAAGACCATAGACAGGCTCAGTTAAGGTAAAGAGTGACATTTGTCAAGAAAGATACTGGCCTAGGACATGACTACCCACCATGACTTGCTTTTAGTTAGGAAGTTTTAATTTCAGACCATCCTATGTTGGTTACTCTAGGTCTCTGAGTTTGTAAGGCTGCCATGCAGGCCTCCCCTGAGCTTGTCAGGTTTAGTATGTGCACACTATAATACTAACCCTAAGTACAATCAATATAAAGGGACCAGAAAGCAAAAGTGTAGCTGTTTGTCATAATAGTTACAGGGCTTTGCTCAGTGAGAATAATCCTTTGATAGAAGTCCTTGAAAGCCTCCAATCCTGGCTTTGTAGGATGTTGATTCTGCAACATTCCTGGTTGAAAAATGAATTCTTCTGGAGGACAATGAGATAGAGGAAGGAAGAGAATCATCTGTTTACATTCCTGTTGCAACTAGGTTCAACAAATTAAACATTCAGGTAGATATGTCATCTCGGACTAAGTGGGAGGTGGGCAGTTAACAGGTGGATGGAAAAGAACAAACATTTGGTGAACACGTTTTTGCAAGGCCACCTGAAAACAAAGAGACACAAAGAGGAGTCTAGCAAACAGATTTTTGCTTTGCTCTTCCCTGTCTCACATTTAATTCATGGCTAAGGTGAATATGCTAAAGTTTCCTTCCTGAAGCAGGTTTTTAGGCTGGTAAAGGGGGAAGCAAAACAAACAACCAACCAACCAACTCACTGTGACTTTGTTAGGCTTTAATTGTTTTCAGCTTGAAATCATTCATCAGCATGCCAAGGTGCTACATTCTGGGGAGACTCATTCCCAATCCCCACAACAGCATAAAGATTCACCATTTGTATGTATTATGAAATGGTAACCATAATAAGTCTAGTTAACATCTGACACCATACATAGTTATAAATTTTTTGTGTGTGTGATGAGAACTTTTAAGAAGTACTCTTAACAACTTTTAAATATGCAAAAGACAGTCCTATTAACTACAGCCACCATTCTGTACATTACATCCCCATGACTTACTTATTTTATAACTGGAAATTTATACCTTTTGACCCCCTTCACCCATTTTTGTCATCCCTCAACTCTGTTTCTCTGGCAATCACCAATCTGTTCTTTGTATCTATGAGCTCACTTTTGATGTTATTGTTTTTAGATTCTGTGTATAAATAAGATCATATGGTATTTGTCTTTCTCTGTCTGACTTATTTCACTTAGCATAATGTTGTCACAAATGGCAAATTTGCATTCTATTTTATGGCGGAATAATATTCCATTGTGAGTATATATAGCATTTCCTTCTTTAATCTTTTATTTATTTATTTTTTTGGCTTTTGTCTTCACCACTCTACAAGACATATTCTAAAATTAACTGTTCTTGGCAAACCACATGTCCAATAAGGGATTATATTCCAAAATATATAAGAAACGCATACCCTCAATAGCAAAAAAAGAAATAACTCACTTTAAAAGTGGTCAGATTTCCAGTCAAGATGGAGGTGTAAGTAAACATGGTACTCGCATCCTCCCACAACCACACCAAAATTACAACTAAACTATAGAACAACCATCATTTAGAAATACCTGAAATCTGGCAGAATCAAAGTCCCACAATCTGGCAGAATGGAAGTCCCACAATCTGACAGAATGGAAGTCCTACATCTAGGGAATGAAAGAAGCCACATAGAGACTGGTAGGAGGAGCAGAGATGCAAAACAGGCTGGTCCCACACCCACGTGTAGAGGATAAAAATCAGAAGAGATATCTTGGCTGCAGAGATTCCCCCTGAGGAGCGAGGGGTCCTCGTCCCACACCAGGCCCCCAGCCTAGGGTTCTAGTACCAGGAAGAGAAGTCCCCATAACTTCTGGCTGTAAAAACCAGCTGGGACTGAGGCTGTGGGAGTTCCAGGCAGTTTCTCTTGAGCCCATGCAGGGACTTACTTGGACTCACTTCCTCTGAGCTCCAGCCCTGGGGCAGTAGCTAGAAAGGCACCAGACATATGGGGAAGAACTAAATTGTGGTAGCTTTCTCTCAGACAAAGTGTTGGCAGAAGCCATTGTTCCTTTGATGAGCCCTCCCCACACAGGGCCAGCAGGTGAGTGCCATATCTGAGACTCCATCAACTTGAATATCACTCTTTTCCCTACTCTGGTGATTCCCAATCAGAACAGCAAAAAAGAAAGAAGAAGAAGAAGAAGAAGAAGAAGAAGAAGAAAAGAAAACAATGAGGACAGTGTAAGGAGCCTCTGGGACAACTTCAACTGTACCAACATTCACGTCATGGGAGTGTCAGAAGGAGAAGAGAGAGCACAAGAAATTGAAAACTTATTTGAAAAAATAATAACAGAAAACTTCCCTATCTTGGTGAAGGAAATAGACATATAAGTTTAGAAAGCACAGAGTTCCAAACAAGATGAACCCAAGAGACCCACACCAAGACACATTATAATTGAAATGCAAAGGTTAAAGACAAAGAGAACATCTTTTTTCGTTAGTTTGTTAATCCTTACCTGAGGATATTTTTTACATTGATTTTTTTTTTTTTTTTTTTTTTTTTTTTTAGAGAGAGAGAGTGGAAGGGAGGGAGGGGGAGAGGAGGGGAGAGAGAAAGAGAGAGAAACAGTGATGTGAGAGAGATACATCAATTAGTTGCCTCCCAAAAGCACCCTGACCAGGGTGGGGAATAGAACCTGCAACCCAGGTATATGCTCTTGACTGGGAATCAAACTTGCAACCCTTTGGTGTGAGGGCTGATGCACTAACCACTGAGCCATGCCAGCCAGGACCAAAGAGAGAATCTTAAAAGCAGTAAGAGAAAAGCAGTTAGTTACCTACCAGGGAGCTCCCATAAGACTGTCAGCTGATTTCTCAACAAAAACTTTACAGGCCAGAAGGGATTGGAAAGAAATATTCAGTGATTAAAAGCAAGGACCTATAACCAAGATTACTCTACCCAGTAAAGCTATCACATAGAATCAAAGGACATATAAAGAGCTTGCCAGAGACTTGGAAAATGGCGGTGGAGTGAATGGAAGCTACACAGACGATCTCCCAGGATCAAACGGGAATTACAACTAAAATAAAAACAAATCGTCGGAAAAAGCAACAGAAAAGCAGTGGGAGAGGACCACACAACCAGGGACACTGACTGAGCCTGGTAGGATCTGCGGAGACGCGTGAGGGTGGCGGCTAGGAGCCCACGGACAGCAGCGACCTTGGCTGTGAGCTCCGGCCCCGGCTGGGAGCTCTGCCCGCGGCTGTGGGCGTCGCCACCGGCTCTGAGCTGCGTCCTCGACTGGGAGCCGCGGCCCCGGCTGGGAGCCACACCCTCGGCGGGGAACTCGCGCCCGAGGCGGGGAAGTGCGGTCCCGGCTGGGAACTCGCGCCCGCGGCGGGGAAGTGCGGTCCCGGCTGGGAACTCGCGCCCGCGGCGGGGAACTGCGGTCCCGGCTGGGAACTCGCGCCCGCGGCGGGGAAGTGCGGTCCCGGCTGGGAACTCGCGCCCGCGGCGGGGAAGTGCGGTCCCGGCTGGGAACTCGCGCCCGCGGCGGGGAACTGCGGTCCCGGCTGGGAACTCGCGCCCGCGGCGGGGAAGGGCGGTCCCGGCTGGGAACTCGCGCCCGCGGCGGGGAAGTGCGGTCCCGGCTGGGAACTCGCGCCCGCGGCGGGGAACTGCGGTCCCGGCTGGGAACTCGCGCCCGCGGCGGGGAACTGCGGTCCCGGCTGGGAACTCGCGCCCGCGGCGGGGAAGTGCGGTCCCGGCTGGGAACTCGCGCCCGCGGCGGGGAAGTGCGGTCCCGGCTGGGAACTCGCGCCCGCGGCGGGAAACTGCGGCCCCAGCTGTGAAAGACGCCCTCGGTGGGGAGCTACGGCCCCGGCTAGGAGCCGCGGCCCCGGTTGGGAGCGGCAGCCCCGGCTAGGAGCGACAGCCCCGGCTAGGAGCAGCGGCCCCAGCGCGGCGACCTTAGCCGGGAGCGGCGGTGGCGGTGCCCGCCCTCGGGGTTAAGAGCCCCAGCTACTCCAAAGCGCAGAGAGCCGGGACAGACCGCTAAATAGCCACAGCCTCTCACCTGGGGCTCCAACAGAGGGAGGGCGGACTGGACTGGAACTCTGAGGGGACACCTGGGATTTGGAGGGCGCTCAGAGTTGGTGCTGAGCTGTGGCCACAAAGGACAGTGGTGGCCAGCCCCTCCTTCCCAATTGCACAGACCTGCAGCGAAGTTCGCTCCTTCCTGGAGCTGTGGAAGCCCCTCCCTCAGAGATTTCCAGGTGAGGTAAAGAGGTAAAGAAATGCAAATTGAGGCTCATTAACAACCAGCATTGGCCCCACCCTCGGAAACCCTCTTACACTGCAAACATCTGAGGGAGGTCCTCATTCAACTGAGATCCTAAGGCTTTTCAAGTAACTGAGGCTAATAGCCTCCAGGCAAAAAGCCAGAGCATAACTAAACCTTTCCTGAGCTTGCATATCTACCCAGGAAAGTGAGACTTGATAGAGGTGTTGAAGGAGGGCCCTCCACGCTAATTCAAACCCAGTAGAGGAAGCCACAAACACCAGAACACCAACACCCACAGGGAAAATTTGGCAGGCCCCAAAACCCATTGGGATAGCAAAAATGGTGAAACAAAGAAACAGATCCCAAATGAAAGAACAAGAGAACTCCACCGAAGATGAGATAAATGAAGTGCAGCTAAGCAAATTATCAGAGGGAGAGTTCCGAGCCATGATCTTGAGGAAACTAAACAGCATGAGTAAGGACATCAACACCATGAGTAAAGATATAGAAACACTGAAAACCAACCAAGTGGAAATAAAGAATGACATAGCAGAAATAAAGAACACATTGGAAGGATTGACCAGCAGAGTAGAGGAAGCAGAGGACCGGATAAGTGAATTAGAAGACAGAGTAGAAAAAATCAATCAATCAGAAAACCAAAAGGAAAAAACAATGAAAAAACAGGAAGATAGCTTAAGAGAACTGTGGGACAACTGGAAACGTAATAACATTCGCATTATTGGAGTCCCTGAAGAAGAAGAAAATGAGAAAGGGTTAGAGAATATATTTGAAGAAATAGTGACAGAAAACTTTCCTAACCTGGTGAAGGAAGAAAGCATTCAAGTTCAAGAAGCACAGAGAGCCCCAAGTAAGAAGAATCCAAACAGGCCCACACCAAGACACATAATAATTAAAATACCAAAAATCAAAGACAAAGAGAGAATCCTAAAGGCAGCAAGAGATAAACAACAGGTTACCTACAAAGGAAACCCCATTAGGCTATCATCTGACTTCTCAACAGAAACACTACAGGCCAGAAGGGAATGGCATGAAGTAATCAAGGTCATGAAAAACAAGGATCTGAACCCAAGACTACTCTATCCAGCAAGATTATCATTCAAAATAGAAGGTCAAATAAAGAGCTTCCCAGACAAAAAAAGGCTAAGGGAATATATTAGCACCAAACCAGCACTGCAAGACATGTTAAAAGGACTGCTATAATTATTAGAAGAAATAGAAAGATAATTAGAACCACACTGTACAAAAATGGCAATAAATAAGTACATATCAATAATCACCTTAAATGTAAATGGACTGAATGCTCCAATAAAAAGACACAGAGTAGCTGATTGGATAAGAAAGCATGATTCACACATATGTTGCTTACAAGAGACCCACCTCACAACAAAAGACGCACATAGGTTGAAAGTAAAGGGATGGAAAAAAATCTTCCAAGCAAACAGAAAGGAAAAAAAAGCTGGGGTAGCAATACTCATATCTGATAAATTAGATTTCAAATTGAAGACCATAACTAGAGACAAAGAAGGCCACTACATAATATTGAAAGGGTCTATCCAACAGGAAGATATAACCTTGGTAAACATATATGCACCCAATATAGGAGCACCAAAATATATTAAAAATCTTCTGGAAGACTTCAAAGGAGAAATCGACCACAATACAATCATAGCAGGAGACTTCAACACCCCACTGACATCACTGGATAGATCATCTAGACAAAAAATCAACAAGGAAACAGAGACTCTAAATGAAGCACTAGATCAAATGGATTTAATAGATATATACAGAGAACTACACCCCAAAACTGCAGAATTCACATTCTTCTCAAATGCACATGGGACATTCTCAAAGATAGACCATATGTTAGGGCACAAACTAAGTCTCTACAAGTTCAAGAAGATTGAAATCATATCAAGCATCTTCTCAGACCACAATGCCATGAAACTAGAAATCAACTGCAACAAGAACATGCAAAAACATATGAACACATGGAGGCTAAATAGCATGTTACTGAACAATGAATGGGTTACCACGGAGATCAAGGAAGAATTTAAAAAATTTCTGGAAACCAATGAAAATGAACACACAACAACGCAAAACCTATGGGATACTGCGAAAGCAGTTCTGAGAGGGAAGTTCATAGCACTACAGGCCCACCTTAAGAAAGAAGAAAAATTTCTAATTGACTACCTAACCTCACAACTTAAAGAACTGGAAAGCAAACAAAAAGAAAACCCTAGAGCAAGTAGAAGGAAGGAAATAATAAAGATCAGAGCAGAAATAAATGACATGGAGACCAAAAAAGCAATTCAAAGGATCAACAAAACAAAAAGCTGGTTCTTTGAAAAGATAAACAAGATTGATGGACCCTTAGCTAGACTCACCAAGAAACAAAGAGAGAGAACCCAAATACACAAAATCAGAAATGAAAGAGGAGAAGTAACAACTGACACCACAGAAATACAAAGGATCGTTAGCAAATACTATGAACATTTGTATGGCAACAAATTCGACAATCTAAGCGAAATGGACACATTTCTAGAAACACATAGTCTCCCAAAACTGAATCGGAAAGAGATAGAAAACTTGAACAGGCCAATAACAACGAAGGAAATTGAAGATGTAATCAAGACTCTCCCAGCAAACAAAAGCCCAGGCCCTGACGGCTTCACGGGGGAGTTTTACCGAACATTCAAAGAAGAACTAACACCCATTCTCCTCAAACTATTCCAAAAAATTCAAGAAGAAGGAAGACTTCCAAACTCGTTTTATGAGGCCAGCATAATTCTCATCCCAAAACCAGAAAAAGACACTACAAAGAAAGAAAACTACAGGCCAATATCCCTGATGAACATAGATGCCAAAATCCTGAACAAAATACTAGCAAACCGGATCCAGCAATACATCAAGAAAATTATCCACCATGACCAAGTGGGATTCATCCCAGGGATGCAAGGCTGGTACAACATACGCAAATCAATAAATGTGATACATCACATAAACAAAATGAAAGATAAAAACCACATGATCATATCAATAGATGCTGAAAAAGCATTTGACAAAATCCAGCACCCATTTCTGTTAAAAACGCTCAGCAATTTAGGAATAGAGGGATCATATCTCAACATTATAAAGGCCATATATGAAAGACCTACAGCCAACATCATACTCAATGGACAAAAACTAAAAGCATTTCCCTTAAGAACAGGAACAAGACAAGGATGCCCACTTTCACCACTCTTATTTAACATAGTACTGGAAGTCTTAGCCACAGCAATCAGACGTGAAGAAAAAATAAAAGGGATCCAAATTGGAAAGGAGGAAGTGAAACTGTCATTATTCGCAGATGACATGATATTATACATAGAAAACCCTAAAGACTCCATCAAAAATCTACTAGCCTTAATAAATGAATTTGGCAAAGTAGCAGGATACAAAATTAACGTCAAGAAATCGACGGCATTCTTTTACACCAATGATGAACTCACAGAAAGAGAAACTAAAAAAACAATCCCATTTACCATCGCGGCAAAGAAATTAAGATACCTAGGAATAAACTTAACCAAAGAAGTAAAGGACCTATTTACAGAAAACTACAGGACATTGAAAAAAGAAATAGAGGAAGATATAAAAAAGTGGAAGCACATACCTTGTTCATGGATTGGAAGAATTAACATCATTAAAATGTCCATACTACCCAAAGCAATCTACAGATTTAATGCAATCCCCATCAAAATACCAACGACATATTTCACAGAACTAGAACAAATACTTCAGAAGTTCATATGGAACCAAAAAAGACCCCGAATAGCTACAGCAATCCTGAAAAAGAAGGACAAAGTAGGAGGGATCACAATACCGGACATCAGGTTATACTACAAAGCTACTGTAATCAAAACAGCCTGGTACTGGCACAAGAACAGGCACATAGACCAGTGGAACAGATCAGAGAATCCGGAAATTGACCCAAGACAGTATGCTCAATTAATATTTGACAAAGGTGGTAAGAGCATACAATGGAGCAAAGACAGCCTCTTCAATAAATGGTGTTGGGAAAATTGGACAGCTACATGCAAAAAAATGAAACTAGATCATCAACTTACACCATACACAAGAATAAACTCAAAATGGATAAAAGACTTAAATGTGACTCATGACTCCATAAGAATCCTAGAAGAAAATGTAGGCAACAAAATTTCAGACATCATACGCAGCAAAATTTTCACTGATATATCACCTAAGGCAACAGAAATAAAGGAAAAAATAAACACATGGGACTACATCAAACTCAAAAGCTTCTGCACAGCAAAAGAAACAACCATCAAAGTGGAAAGGCAACCTACTGTATGGGAGAGCATAATTGCCTATGATATATCAGATAAGGGACTAATTTCCAAAATATATAGAGTGCTCATACATCTCAACAAAAGGAAGACAAAGAACCCAATTAAAAAATGGGCAGAGGAACTAAATAGATACCTCTCCAAACAGGACATACAAACGGCCAAGAGACATATGAAGAAATGCTCAACTTCACTAATCATCAGAGAGATGCAAATTAAAACAACAATGAGGTATCACCTCACGCCTGTCAGAGTAGCCGCCATCAACAAAGCATCAAACAACAAGTGTTGGCGAGGATGTGGAGAAAAGGGGACTCTAGTACACTGCTGGTGGGAGTGCAGACTGGTGCAGCCACTATGGAAAACACTATGGCGTTACCTCAAAAAATTAAAAATTGAATTACCATTTGACCCAGTGATCCCACTCCTAGGAATATACCCGAAGAAACCTGAAACACCAATCAGAAAGAATACATGTACCCCCATGTTCATAGCAGCGCTATTTACAATAGCGAAGATCTGGAAACAGCCCAAATGTCCATCAGTAGACGAATGGATAAAAAAGCTGTGGTACATATACACAATGGAGTACTATGCAGCGTTAAGAAAGGACGATCTCTTATCCTTTGCGTCGACATGGGAGGACCTGGAAACTATTATCCTAAGTGAAACAAGCCAAGCAGAGAAAGACAAACATCATATGATCTCACTTATTTCTGGAATATAATGAACATAACAGTGGGAGGAGCAGGGTAGTCCGGAGGACGTGGAAGTGGGGTACAGGCTGACATCTGCCAGAAGAGGGGGCGGGGGAGGGGAGAGATGAACACAGAACTTGTACGTATGTACTCATAACCAATGGACATGGACAACAAAACGGGGACGGGACAGGGAGGGAAGGGGAGGGGGGTGTCAACGGGGGAAAAAAAGGAGAATCATCTGTAACATAAGTAAATTAATAAAAAAAAATAAAATAAAAAAAAAAAAAAAAAAAAAAAAAAGAGCTTGCCAGACAAGAGAAAGCCAAAGGAGTTCACCACCACCAAACCAGTATTACATAAAATATTGAAGGGTCTTCTTTTTTTTATTATTATTATTTTTTAAATTGATTTTTAGAGAGGAAGAGAGAGGGAGAGATAGAAACATTGATGAGAGAGAACATTGATTGGCTGCCTCCTGCATGCCCCCCACTGGGGATTGGGCCCACAACCTGGGCATGTGCCCTGACCAGGAATCGAACTGGCGACCTCTTGGTGCATGGGTCGACACTCAACCACTGAGCCACACCAGCTGGGCGAAGAGTCTTCTTGAAGGAGAAGAAGGAGGAAGAAGGAGGAGAAGGAGGAAAAGGAGGATTAAAAATATGAAAGTAAAATGGCAATAAATAACATCTATCAACAACTGAATCTTAAAAAAATAAATGAACGAACAAGGAGAACAGAAACAGACTCAGATACAGAGAACATTTCGATGGTTGCCAGATAGAATGGGGGTTGGAGGGATGGGTAAATAAGGTAAAAGGATTAAGATGTACAAATTGGTTGTTACAGGATAGTCATGGAGATGTAAAGTACAGTGGAACCTCAGTTCTTGAACTTAATTCGATCTGGAAGGCTGTTCAAAAGTTGAATAATTTTTTCCAATTAGAAATAATATAGATTGAAGTAATCCATTCCAGACCCCCAAAGGATTCCCTGTTTTAACTTTTCTTATATACAGTACATGTCTAATGTGCTGTTTAATCTATAAATAAACACTTTAAAAAAAATAAAGACATATAAATAAAAATTGAACAAAAAGGAAATGAAATATACAGTAAAATGAAAATTTAATACTAATAAGCTGCAACAAAACAAAAACACATGAAAATATTCATAGCACAGTTTTCTGAGATGTTAACAATATGAGGTTTAGTAGTAAACGGACTCATACTTGTACATTCTCTCCTTTGTCACCTGAGACACACATGATTTACCATACAGGTATCAGCATGAAAGTGTTATTGGGCTGAGAAGCAAATTGTTTGAGATGGAAGACATTTGAGAACCAAGGTTTGACAACATGGGGAATATAGTAGAAAATATTCTAATAGCCTGGCCAGTGTGGCTCAGAGGTTGAGCGTCGACCTATGCACCAAGAGGTTGCTGGTTTGATTCTCAGTCAAGCACATGCCCAGGTTGTGGGCCAAACCCCCTGTGAGGGGAATGCAGGAGGCAGCCAATTGATGTTCTCTCTCACTGATGTTTCTATCTCTCTCTCTTCCTCTCCCTCTCAAATCAATAAAGAAAAAAAAATGAAAAGAAAATATTCTAATAACTATGTATAGTATCAGATGGGTGAAAGATTTATTGGGATGATCACTTAGTAAGTCATGTAATGTTGAATCACTTGAGTGTGCACCTGAAACTAGTATAAAAAGGTATGTAAACTGTAATTGAAAAATAACAATGGACAAAAGACCTGAAAAAATGTTTTTCCAAAGAAGACATACAAATGACCAACAGGTACATGAAAAAGTGCTCAACATCACTAATCATCAGAGAAATGCAAATCAAAACCACAATGAGATATCACCTCATACCTGTTAGAGTGGCTATTGTAAAAAAGACAAGATATAAGTGTTGTTGAGGATGTGGAGAAAAGGGAACCCTTATGCACTGTTGGTGAGAATGTGAATTGGTGCAGCCACTATGGAAGTTCCTCAAGAAATGAGAAATGAAACTACCATATTATCCAGTAATCCCACTTGTAGGCATATAACCAAAGGAAATGAAATCACCATCCTGAAGAGATATCTATACTCCCATGTTCATATCAGGATTATTCACAATAGCTAAGGCACGGAAACAACCTAAGTGTCCGTCAACAGATGAACAAGTAAAGACATGGTATACACACAATGGAATATTATTCAGCCTTAAAAAAGAACCAAACCTGGTCATTTGTGACAACATGAATGAAACTGGAGGGCATTAGGCTAAGTGAAATAAAAAAGAAAAAGACAATTACCACATGTTATCAATTATGTATGCAATCTTGAAAAGCTGAACTCATAGAAACAAATTAGAAGAGTAGTTGCCAGGAGCTGAGGGTCGGGGGGAATAAGGGTAGGGTTGGTAAAAGGGTAAATACTTGGGTAGGGTTGGTAAAAGGGTAAATACTTACAGTTGTAAGATGAATAAGGTCTAAGGATCCATAGAAAGGAGTATGGTTCAGACTGACAGACCTCAGAGGAGGGGGGCGGAAGGAATGGATGAGATAAACCAAAGAACTTATAGGCATGTATCAGTAACCAGTGGACATAGACAACAGTGCTGGGGTGGGTGGGGGGGCGGGATGGGGAGGAGGGTGTCTGGGGGGAAAAAGGAGAAACATCTGTAACAAAAATAAATTAATGAAAATTGAAAAAATAAATTTAAAAAATAAGATCTAAGGATCTAATATATAATATGTGACTATAGTTGATAACACTATGGTGTAACTGAAATTTGCTAAGAGAGCTGAACTTAAATGTTCTCATCAAAAAGAAAAAAAGGTAAATTAAACGCGAGGTGATGGATGTGTTAATTAACTTGAAGGTGGGAATCCTTTCACAGTGTATATGTATATCAACTCATCATGTTGTGCACTTTAAATATCTTAAAATTTAATTTGTTAATTATACCTCAGTAAAGCTGGGGGAAAAACAGCTTAACTGCTCCTGGCTAAAACTTTTTTCCCCCCTTCTCTCTTGGCACAGCTTTTTGCACTTTGTTTCTGAATAATTATAGATTCCCAGGAAGTTGTTAAAGACTAGTGGAGAGGGGTCCTGTATGCCTTTCACCCAGTTTTCCTCCAACAGTAACATGTTATATAATGAAATCTTATATATCATTTTGTATCATGAAATTGAAATGTCACTAGTTTTATATGCAGTCATTGATGTGTATACATGTGTGTGTATAGTTCTGTGCAATTTTATCGGATGTGTAAGGTTTGTGTTATCAAGACCACAATCAAGATACAGAACCATTCCATCATCACAAAGATCCCTTATGTCACCCCTTTATAGTTATTTATACCTCCTTCCCTTTTCATAACCCCTGGGAACTACAAATATGTTCCCTTCCTCCATAATTTTATCATTTGAGAATGTTATGGAAATGAAATAATATAAAAATGTAACCTTTTGAGATTGGCCATAGTCACTGAGCATAAGTCTCTGAGATCCATCCCGCTGTTGCATGTATCACTAGTTGATTCCTTCTTATTGCTGAGTAATATTCCGTGGTATGAACGTACCATAGGTTGTTTAACCATTCACCAGATGAAGGACATTTAGATTTTTTCGGTTTCGGTTATTACGGTCAAGTTGCTATGAGCTTTCACTGTTGCTTGGATGCTTATGTCTGTTGTTTGTTTCTCTTTAGTTCTTCTGCTACCTGACCTGCGTCTGTGATTCTCCAAGACCCAGACTTTTCCCTCACGCGGCAGCTAATTTCCAGGAAAGGTTATGCACTCTCATAGCTTCAAATACGCTTGTTTTGTGCTTTGCAGTCCGCCATCTGCAGACAGTTAGCTGTCCATATAGTATTTCTACTTGTATGTTATGCCAGCACCAGAATGTTTGTCAAAAACCGATTTTTTTTGTTGTTCACATTCTGAGAGCTTTCCTAGTCTCACCATTCTGGTTGCCTACGATTATAGCCCCGTCATTGTTTCTGACTCATCCTTTCCTTCGCCTCCCACGTTCAATCATGCACCAAATTCTGATGATTCTTTCTGCCTTACATTTCATTCTCTTTCCCTCTATGCCTTTTCAATTGTCAAGCTGTCATTTTTATCCTTACTCTCTCTCATATCTGTATTATTACATTAAACTATTTGTCTAGTCCTTTTGCTTTTTATCCCTCTTAATTCTAACCCTCACACGCATCACTGTCAGAAGGGTCTACCTCTCCTATAGCATCGTTAGGATACTCCCTGTTAAAGAGTCCTCACTAGCCCAGTATCTTCTGTTATTTGTATATCCCAGCCAGATTTTCCTTCCACTGCAGTCATCTGATCTTCTACCTTCTACAGAGATCATTTTTCTCTATACTCATACTGTGTTTCTGATGGAATTTCCCTTATGTGTCTTCTTTACATGTTTAAAAATAACATTTTCATCATCAATGTAACATATGTCCCCTATGCGTTACAGAAAATTTGCAAATATGTAAAAGCAGAATGAAATAACCCATACTACTGCCTCCTAGAGTAATAGTATAATAGAGCTAGAGTGACAATAATACTATTTTATTTCCTTCATGTCATTATTTTTAAGGGCTTAAGATGCATGCCTTTGCATTCCCTCAGTACTTTAATTCGTGGTGTGTGTGTGTGTGTATGTGTGTGTGTGTGTGTGCGTGCGTGTATGTGTACTATCCAATTTTATGTGTGGAGTTTTGCCTCCCAAAGAAAATTTTAAGTGCACCAGGAACACTGAGAGAAATCACGGAGCATCTTGCCAGTCAAATTTTAAGGGCCACTTCCTGAGGCATGGGTCAGTTGCCTGTTTATCCCTTTTCTCCTCCATAGTCCATTGATGTGGTCTAGTTGCTAAATTCTAGTTCCTACAATCCTAAAAGATTTCCTTTCCCTATCAAGAGTGCTATGAGGCATGATAAAGTTTTCTAAATTTTCCTCCACTGAACTGTTTTAGAAGTAAACATACAAATTCATTTTTATTTTTAAGCTTAAAAAATTGTTTATTAAAATTTTTTATTCTTTTTTTAAAAAATCCACACCCAAGGATATGTTTTTATTGATTTTTAGAGAGAGAAACATCGATTGGCTGCCTCCCCTATGCTCCCCGACAGGGCATGGAATCCACAACCTAGGTATGTGCCCTGACTGGGAATTGAACCCACAATCTTTTGGTATAAGGGATGATGCTCCAACCAACTGAGCCACCCAGCTAGGGTTCATCTTCTTTTCTTTTTGTTTTAGTATATGTGCTGCCAAATGGAGCACTTTTCTTTTTATTTTAAACTGGTAGTAACTTGATAGAACCAAACAGGAAGCAATAAAAACGCCAAAAAAACTACATTTCTTTCTTTTTTTCCAAACTGCATTTGTTTCCCCAAAACATTTTAGGGAAAGTAGAGCCACAAAAATATTTTTAAATGATAGTAGCTGTACTACATTTTCACTGAGAAATAATTGAATATTGTCCATCTTCCCAGTTAAGTGAGATTTGTTTAAATCTCAAAGAAAACTCCACATTCCCCACACTATTATTACCAATTTCATTTTTCTTCCTACCTACCCTATAGAAAAACAATCCAAGATATACCTTGAGAATCAATGTGTGACTTTTGAGTTAGAATGGTTTTACCACGAGCCTCAGCTTTTTTCCTCTGTAAAATGTAGATAGCAAAACTTAGCTCCTAGGATGACTGAAATCATTAAATGAGCTAGTGTGGGTCAAGGAGCCAGCCTGGAGTCTGGAACAAAGTTGATCCTCAACAAATATTAGTTTACTCTCTTTCTCCCTTTCTTCTTACAGTACCTGAATGTTACCTCTGCGCCTATGGAAACACTTAATTGCTTGCTAAGTGAGTGTGTAAAGGTGTCCTTTACTCCTGGGTAGAAATTGCCCCGTTTCTTCCTTTCTTTACTCATGACTTACATGCAACACAGTCTGATAACTTCCACTAAATCTTTCTTTCTTTTTTTTTTTTTAGAAAAAATAATATATTTTATTTCCTTGTATATTTGCTTTAAAATTTATTAATTCCTTTTTCATAAGAGTTATTAGAAGTCAAACAATTCAGTTAGATAGATTTCTACTCCAAAATACATTTGTCTTTGGGAAACGAGAATAGTTGTAAAAACAGTGTATGAAGAGAATAAAATGCAGTGATCTGAAAAATGGGTAACATATACACACGCAAGTGTAAATGTAGTATATAGAGCCATTCAAATACATTTATAAAGAGAATGGAAAGTCACTAAAATAGCACTTTATAAATAAAATTTTCATATCAATTCAAATTTCATATCAAAATATTGCTGATAATAAATAAAAGGTGATACTATGAATCCCATTTCCCTCTTAAAATTTATCTTTAGTAGTTCACATGAATCTAAGGAGTTTGGTAATCTTCTATCGTTTTGAAAGGTGAATTACATTAAACTATGTTTAATAAAATCACACTGTATCAATATATTTAAGTAGTCACATGTGGTAAAAATTAGAGGGGGCCATTTAGTAATTATGGGAAAAAAGATTCCCCAAATAAACCAAAATGATTAACCCTAGAAGACTAGAGTGCAATGATCTGCTTTATTTGACAAAGATGTTAAATATGCCTTTAAGCTTTGCAAATTTAATGACGATTAAGGAAATGGACTGTAACTTTCTTCAGCTTGTTCAAAGTTTGCATGCCTGGCAGACCAGTACATGGCAGGGCATAGGGAGAAGTGTAAGTTTAGTTCAGTTGTTTATGGGTAGACATGACTTCATTCCTGTTCACCCCACTTGCAGACGTGGTAGCTTGGAATCGTTCTTGAGAAGCTGTCTGATGGCAACATGGGGGATGTGGAACTCTGAGGCCAAAGAATTTTTTTCTTGCACTTGGTGTGTTAACTTTTCAAAAGCTTACTCTTTGCTGTCGGAGTTTTGCGTTCGGTTGCTTTACTCTTTGCTGTAATGTGGATGCTGGGTCCAGACATGAGCCTGTGCATTAGAGATTGTCTCTTCTATTTTCTGTGCCTGGTTGTGATGATGAGGTCGAAACACACGATTGTGGCATAAAGTGGCACCTGCATCTTGTAACGTAGCAAGCCCAAAGTGTGTGATTTCCCCTCTGCTCTAATATTCTTTGTGTGCAGTCTGAGAGGACACCTGTACTTCTGTCTATCCACTTTGCGTAATACTTTGGTACTTGGGAGTCACACTGTGGGAGTGACTTTTCATCTGCCTGAAATTAAACAGGTGGTGCTGGGGATTTTTTAGAACATTCAGACTCTGAATCCACATCCCTATTTTGCGCATTCTGTACAATTCAATTTATCTCCTTACTCAAAATGGTTTTAACATCTTCATAATAAGTACTTTTTGAAAGCTCAGATCATGGACAATCCTGGTTTGCCATCAAATCATAATTTTCAAAGCAGTTTTTTTGGCTCCTTAATGATATGGTGTGCAAGAGATTTGCTTTTGGTACTCTCTCAATATTTGGCTCAAACTAGCGTGGTAGAAGGAGAGTGTTTCTTTGCCTGTTCCTAGTTCACAAACACTGCAAATGTTGTCATCATTCAAATCAATGTTTACAAATTGTTCCTCTTCAGTCATAGTGGCCTGTTCAGCTCAGCACCGCCACAGCCTTTCCGTGCATCTTGGGCTCCTGCACTGTGTCTTCATTTTAAATAAATAGCAGTTGTACATTATTGTCCATCCCTGAAAGATTGGGAAGCCATATTATGAGAAATGACAGAGTAGAATAGATCAGTGTTTATAGCTACAGTGAATGAATCAAAGGAAGAGGCTAGGATTGAATTAACATCATTAAAGTATCCCTAACAAAGGCAGAAAAGTTCAGACAGTAATAAAATTATGTTAAGTTCAGACAGGCATATTATATTAAAATAGACTTCTGGCTATAAAGAAGTGAAGAGGTTGATAAATCCCCTCCCCAGAAAACAACTATGAAACTGAACAAAATTTTCAAAATCAATTATTATTTTATCTTTATTGTTGAGAGTATTACAGATGTTCCCCCTTATCCCCCCACATTGCCCCCCTCCACCCAGTTCCCACCCCACCCCAGGCCTTCACCACCCTATTGTCTGTGTCCATGGGCAATGCATATATTCATATAAATTCTTTGTTCAGTCTCTCCCTAACTCCCCACCCTCCTCTTCCCTCTGAGATTCGTCAGTCTGTTATTGTTTCAGTGTACTGGGATTCTATAGGGATTAGCAAACAGCAAATTGAAAACTGTACACTCATTAATGATTGCTGAACAATGGAAGTCTTCAATTGAAAAATGGGTGTCCTTGCCTAGGCTTCCTCCATCTGCTACCCTAGTTTGTTGGGGCTGTTGTCCTATTAGGGTGGTGTTGGCTGTGAAAACCAGTAGCTTTGCTGCAGCAGGAGGCTAACTTGATTTGGAGTAGCGGCTAGAAAACCAAACAGGAAATACCTGCAGCTCCCTTAGCTTTAGGTCTTGGATGGGGCAGAAGGCAGATAGGAGGACAATCCAGAGATTTAAAAGGGGCATCCTAGTAATAAGATAAAAATTTCCCCCAGTTTTATTGAGATATAATTGACATACATCACTGTACAAGTTTAAGGCATACAGCATAATGGTTTGACTTACACATATGTATTGTAAAATGATTACTGCAGTAAGTTTAGTCAGCATCTATCATCTCATATAGATACAATAAAAAGGAATGCAAAGAAACAAATTTTTTTCCCTTATGATGAAAACTCTTAGAACTAACTCTTTTAACAACTTTTATATATGTCATAAGCAGCAGTGTTAACTATAGTGGTAAACTTACACATATATTGCTAGTACTTATTTATCTTATAAGTGGAAGTTTATACATTTTGACCACCTTCCTACAATTCTCCTCGCCCCCCCCCCCCCCACCTCTGGTAACCACAAATCTGATCTCTCTTTATGAGTTTGTTTTTTTTCTTTTTTTAGATTTTACATATAAGATCATACAGTATTTATTTTTTTTCTGACTTATTTCACTTAGCATAATGCCCTCAAGGTCCATACATGTTGTTGTAAATGGCAGAATTTCCTCATTTTTAATAGTTGAATAATATTCCACTGTGTGTGTGTGTGTGTGTGTGTGTGTGTACACACATACACATATATATACACTACCACTTCTTTATCCATTCATCTGTTGATAGACACTTAGATTATTTCCATGTCTTGGCTATTGTACATATGGCAATAAGATAAATCTTGATAAGAATGCCACATATCTCTGGCTGTCTGGGAGCCTGCAGTCATATGCATTGGAGACCCAGGGTCCCCAGCAGAAAGTGAACGTATGAGCGTACTAGAAAACTGCCCGAACTTTAAATGCATCACTAAAGCAGGCACAGATCCACCAGCAGAGGATGGACATTTTAATAGTTTGATGTGTTTGAATATCTCTGGCTACTTATTGGTTCACATTAACCTACACAAACCACAAGGATAATTGCTAGGAAGTCAGGCTAAAATATAAGAATTAAAATAAAGAAAACTGAGCAGTGATATTAGTGGCCATATACATTGGAGGTAACGGATTATTTAGATTAACTCCAGCCAATTTACTTAAAATAAAAACAAAAAACAAAATTAGCAACAACAAAAATCCTCAGAGGGGAAAAAAAGAATATCAGAATTTAAAACTGCTACAAGATATTACTTAAAATGTCCAGATTTTTAAAAAATTACGAGGCATGCAAAAAAAATGTAAGAAAGTATATTCAGGGGGGAAAAAGCAGCCAATGAAAACTGTCTCTGAATAGGTCCAGAAGTTGGATTCATCAGACAAAGACTTCAAAGGAGTAATAAATGTGTTCAAACTACTGAAGGAAACCATTTTTAAAGAACTAAAGAAAAAAAATGACATCTATCCGTTTAACAAATAGATAATATCAATTAATAACATTTAAAAGATCCCCATGAAAATTTTAGAGTTGAAAATTTTAATAACTGAAATAAAAGCCCATTAGGTGAACCCAATCTTTATTCAATCTGAAGAACAGAGAAGAAAGAAGACTGAAGAAAACCAAACAAAGCCTCAAAGACCTTATATTAAGCTTATCAACACACATGTAATGAGAGTCCTAGAAAGGGAGAGAGAGAAGTTAAGGGGATAATAGCTGAAAACATCTCAAATTTGATGAAAAAATTTTTAAAAATGTTTTTATTGATTTCAGAGAGAGAGGGAGAGATAAAGATAGAAACATTGATGAGAGAGAAACATCAATTGGCTGCCTCCTATATGATTAAGCCTGAAACCCAGGCATGTGCCCTGACCAGGAATTGAACCAGTGACCTCTTGGTGCATGGGGTGATGATCAACCAATTGAGCTACACTGGTGAGGGCTGATGAAAGTTTCAATCTAAAGAAGCAAACACTCAATGAGTGTCAAGTTGGATCTGGATACATCATAGTCAAACTGCTGAAAGACAAAGACTAAGAAAATCTTGAAACAGCAAAAGAAAAAAAAAAGCAACTCAGCAAGTACAGGGGAAGAACAATGCAATTAATGGTGAATTTCTCATAAAAAATAGTAAAAGTCAAAACAGAGTGGAATGATATATTTAAACACTGAAAGAAACAATATCAATCAAGAATTCTGTATCCATTTTTGGGCTTCCTGTCAAGGTAGTGGCATAGATCCATGTGGTACTTGCATTATCTCATAACCACATCAAAAATACAATGAAACTAAAAAAAAAAAAAAAAAAAAAATACAATGAAACTACAGAACAACCATCACTCTGAACTGCCTGGAATCTTCCTGAATGGAAGTCCTACAACTAAGGATATGGAAGAAGCCACATCAAGACTGGCGGGAAGGGCAAAGATGAGGAATAGGCTGGTGCTACATCCACACGTGTCAGACAAAAATCAGGAGGGATATCTTGGCTGTGAAGGTCCTCCTGAGGAGTAAGGGGTGCCAGCCCCACACCAGGCCCCCCAGCCCAGGGTTCCAGTGCCAGGAAGAGAAACCTCCATAACTCTGGCTGTAAAAACCAGCAACAATTGTGGTTGAACGAGACTGAAGACTTCTGGAGTCCCAGGCAGTTCCTCATAAAGAGCCCATGCACAAACTCACTCCTGAGCCCCAGCACTGGGGCAGCAGCTTGAAACAAACCAGGGACATATGAGGAGGAACTAAAGTGTCTGTCATCAGGGCAAGAGCTGGAAGGACAGCTTTCTCCCAGAGGCCATGATTCCTTTTCTGAGCCCTTTTCTCTCAGAGCCGGCACCCTGGTGATTCCCTGAGACCCTACCCCACCAACTTTTGGGCCCACCCAAGCTGTTTCCAGTGGCTTTTCCATATGAATGTCCTGTCTTGGCTCATGCTTCAGACATTTCCTAAAATCTCTCAAAAGCAACATCTGACTTGGTGTGCCCTGTACCTCTTGCTAAGTGGCCCTAGGCCAAGCACTAGCATCAGTCGGCCTTGGGTCACAGGTTGGCCTCTTCTGGGCACCTCAAGCCCAACACAAGTAGCAGCTATTTGCAGATTGCTTTGTAGCTCATGCCAGGTGGCCCTGGGCAGAACACAGGTGGTGGCTGATGTTGGCCTTACCTCCCAGAAGGCCCCAGAGCCAGCAGACCCAGTGGACAGCTTCAGACCATGTTGAAGCAGCAGCCAACCACCTCCACAAGTGATACACTCAAGGGGCAGACTCAGCAGGCACCAAAACCCTGATGAAGTAAGTCCTGCTCCAGGGTGGGCCCTGTACAGCTGATCCTCCATGGTGGTTGCAGCCAGTCCTTGCAGATGATCAGCGTGGAGGTAAATCCCTACCATGGGTGTGCCAACAGCAATCAAGTCTCATCTTCAATGGAGGGTGTACATAACCCACTCAGGGGGCACACCTGGAGTGCCCAGCTCATGTAAATAGGGAGGCTGTACCACTGGACCCTACAGGGCACCTGCTACATTAGGCCACTCTACCAAGCCTGGGAGATGTAGCAGGCTTTACCTAATACATAAAAACAAATGTAGGTAGGCTGCTAAAATGAGGAGACAGAGAAACATGTTCCAAATGGAAATCTAGAACAAACTTCCAGAAAAAGAACAAATCAAAGCAACTATCAGGTGCAGAATTCAAAATACTGGTTATAAGGATGCTCAAAGAACTTACAGGAAGAGTAGATGAAGTTAGAGAGAACTTCAACAGCATAAAAAAGGACATGGAACCCATAAAAAAGAACCAGTCAGAATGAAGGATGAAATGAATAATTTACAGGGAATTAACAGTAGACTAGATAAAGCCGAGAATCAAAACAGTGATTTGGAATATAAGGAAGCAAAAAATACTGAATCAGAACAGCAAGAAGAAAAAACAATCCATAAAAATAAAGATGGTGTAGTGGGACAAATTCAAGCATACCAACATTCACATCATGGGGATGCTGGAAGAAAAGAGAGAGCAAGAAATTGAAAACCTATTTTTAAAAATAATGATGGAAAACTTCCCTAACTTGGTGAAGGATATAGACATACAAGTCCAGGAAGTGCAGAGAGTCCAAAACAAAATGAACCCAAAGAGGCCCACACCAAAACATATCGATTAAAATGCAAATGGTTAAAGACAAAATGAGAATCTTAAAAGCAGTAAGAGAAAAGCAGTTAGTTACCTATAGTGGAGTTCCCATAAAACTGTCAGCTGATTTCTCAACAGAAACTTTACAGGCCAGAAGGGATTGGAAAGAAATATTCAAAGTGATGAAAAGCAAGGACCTACAACCAAGATTACTCTACCCAGTAAAGCTATCATTTAGACTTGAAGGACATATAAAGAGCTTGCCAGAAAAGATAAAGCTAAAGGAGTTAGTTCATCACCACCAAACCAGTATTATATGAAATGTTAAAGGGTCTTCTTGAAGAAGATGAAGAAGAAGAAGAAGAAGGAGGAGGAGAAGAAAGATTGGAATGTGAAGAAGACAACATTGGAATGCAAAGACTATCAATGCTCATGATCCATGTAGGCATAGCAATCCCTAATTAATCCATTCATTCAACATTCAGTAAACACTTTTTATTTATGTTATCCTCACCCGAGGACATTTTTCCATTTTTTGTTCAGATAGAGTGGGAGGGAGAGAGAGGAAGAGAGAGAGAGAGAGAAACATCAACGCGAAAGGGACACATCGAGTGGCTGCCTCCCACACAACCAACCAAGGCCGGAGACAAATTGCAACCGAGGCACATGCCCTTAGCGGGAACCGAACCTGGGTCTCTCTGGACTGCAGGCTGATGCTCTAACTGCTGAGCCAAACCGGCCAGGGCAACATTCAGTAAACACTTTAATAGACCCTTCCTTATATGCTTGGCCCTGTGTTGGGTACTTGGGATATAAGTATAATTAAGACATAATTATTTCACTCAAGGAGTATACAGTCCAGTGAAATAAAAAGTCTGAGTCACTGCTTAATCTTACCAGACTTCCTGTTGTATGATAAGAGATCATTCAATAGCAATCAGGATCACTAGATGATCATCTATGCCCCAAAACTTTGCCAGGCCTGCCCACATGAACTATTCTTGATTGTAAACAGGGACAATAATTCCTGTGTGACATGGTGTTTGGGAAGTTCATAAGATGCCAAGTAGTACAGAATTAGGCATTCTATAAGTGGTAGCTTTTATGAGTTGATTTGAAATACTATACCCTGACTCAAAATTATGGAGCAAATGGTATTTAAACCACTGGGAAGTCATAAGGATTTGGGTGAGGGGATCATCTGAGACTCACTTCCTTTGTCTTCTTTTAGGAGAAAAGGTTATAGACTTAAAATAGGCTTAATGGAATTCTTCCCTGGTTATTGCAGAATGGAAGAATAATTCTTCCTTCATATTGCTCCGTTACATGTTCTCATAGAGTCAAGTTACTTTTCTTCCTAGCAGTTCTCTCAACTTGTAATTAGGCATTGATGAGTACCATTACTTGATAATGTCTAACTTCCCTGGGCTAAGGGCTCTATGATAGTAGGGACCATGTTTGATTTTGCTTGTCAGCAGATCTCTAGAGTTTGGCACAATGCTTTGCACATGGTCACCAGTTAATGAATAAATGAATGAATGAGTGATTAATTCAGAGTAAGACACTGAAGGGATTTCTATTATTATGAATAAGACTACTCTTAGAATAACACCATTCTATGAGTGGGAGGTGATATAATTAAACACAAGAACAATATGAAAAATAGTGGAAAGGAGGAAAAATATAATTATTTACAGATATGATTATATATGGAATAACCAAGTAAATAAACTAAAAAAACTACTAGACATGATAAGAGAAGTTTTAGGAATCTGAACAGTTTAAAAATAAATTTATTAAAATCAATAGCTTTCTTGTATACTAACAATAACCAGTGAGAAAACATAATGGGAAAAACATCTTCACAAGGGCAACAACAACAAAAAAAGATACTCAGGGAAAGTCTAATAATGTTTTTCAGTATTTGTACAGAGAAAACCATAACACTCTACTGTGGGACATAAAAGACCTTAGAATAAACAAAAAGGCAATCTTTTTTTATATAGAACTATTTTATATTATGCAAATGACATGAATATGGTAGTTAACTGATAATAATACAGAAGAATACAGAGCAAAAGATAAAATTCCCCTTTGCCAACTTCCATTCTCAGTTCTTTCTCTAGATGTAAAATGTACAACCTTTTAGGCTCCTTTTTGTGAGTTCACTTAATGTGTGTGTGTGTGTGTGTGAGTGTATTATATATTTTTTTTCTTTTTCACAAAAAGTACTGTATTTGTATTATAAATTTTTTGCAGTGTATTTTCTTTCCTTCTTCATATTGGGTAATTTCTACTCTTCTATTTCAGTTCATTGATTCTTTCCTGCGTCTCTTCTATTTTTTTGTTGAGCCTGCCCACTGAGCTCTTTATGTCAGCTCTTGTCTGTTCAGTTCTAAAATTTCCATGTGGTAGATTTTTTTTTTTTATCCTCACCCGAGGACATTTTTCCATTTTTTGTTCAGATAGAGTGGGAGGGAGAGAGAGGAAGAGAGAGAGAGAAGGAAAGAGAGAGAGAGAGAAACATGGACGTGAAAGGGACACATCCAGTGGCTGCCTCCCGCATGACCAACCAGGGCCGGGGACAAATTGCAACCGAGGTACATGCCCCTAGTGGGAACCGAACCCAGGTCTCTCTGGACCGCAGGCCGACGCTCTAATCGCTGAGCCAAACCGGCCAGGGCCCATTTAGTACATCTTAAAAGTACTTATCACAAGCAAAAAATTTGTAACTATGTGTGATGATGGATGTTAACTAGACTTATTGTGGTGATCATTTGACTATATGTACATATATTGACTCATCATGTTGTATGCCTGAAACGGGTATATTACATGTCCATTCTGCTCAATACAGAAGTTGAAGCTAAAATTTCCACTTGGCTCTTCCTATATCTTCTGTTTCTTTGCTGAGGCTTTCTAGTTTATCTTTTGTTCCACCCATGTTCATAATTGCTCATTAACAGATTTTTATCATGGTTGCTTTAACATGCTTGTGAATAATTCTAACACTTCTGTCATATCAGTACTGGCATCTTACTGACAGTCTTTTATTCATTCATTTTGAGATCTTGATTCTTGGTATGATGAGTGATTAAAAACATTTTTTATTGAAACCTGGACATTTTTGTACTATATTATGAGACCTTAGATCTTATTTAAGCCATCTTTCTCTGATCCTACTCTGTCAGTGGAAGGAGGGGCGGGCACTGCCCCCTCACTGCCAGGTGAAGGTAGAAGTCCATGTTCCCCACTGACACCGGAGTGGGTGCTCCTTGCTCTTGCTGGTCGAGAGTAGAAGTTCTTGCTCATTGTGTGGTCTCCACTGACCCTGCAGTGGGGTGGCCTTTTTACTGCTGGGCAATGATGGAAGTCCCGACCTCCACCAGACCCTCTGACATCGCGGTGGAGAGGGCATTGGGGCACCGCTTTAAGGCTTACTGAGAGAGGAGTCGAGGCCTCGCACTAGGACTTTGTGGGGCCACAATATTTTCTGTCATTTGGCTGGAGTAGAGCAGTAATTGTCTAAAAGTTTTCTGTCTTAGTTGCTGTGTTTCTGGTACTCTGGCTAGAGAGAACGCTCTTGTTGGGCTTTATTTTGTTCGCACCTGTTGGCATTTCCAGGTTGCCAGCTGTTTTAGTTCCAAGTCTGGGATATAGGAGACAAAAGAAAATCCAGGAACTCACGCCATGTCAAGGTCTGCCTTCTCTTCACCTTTCAGAGTCTTCTTAAGTTTGTTTTATATATCATGTCCAGAGTTTTTGTTGTTCTTAGAGGGAGGAAGTGGGCTAAGTGTGACTATTCCATCTTATTAGAAGCAGAATTCCTGAGACTTCTTTAAAAAAAAAACACTAGAATGTCTTCTTGATTCTTCCATGTAACTACTTATGGCTGTCTGTAGTATTCTGTAAAGATAGATGAAGGTAATTATATAAGCCCTCTCCTACTGATAAATAGTGTTTTCTAGGTTCAGCATTATGGAAACCAAGTCTCCCTAACAATTCAGAAATTTAATGAAAGCTGTGTGAATTGACAAAATGAACTTAATAAAGAAAATTTATGTACTGCCCGGCCAGTGTGGCTCAGTGGATTGAGCATCATCCCATGGACTGGGAGGTCCTGGTTTGATTCCCATCAGGGCACATGCCGGGGTTGCGGGCTCCATCCCCAGTAGGGGGCGTGCAGGAGGCAGCCAATCAATGTTTCTTTCTCACATCGATGTTTCTATCTCTCTCTCCCTTCATCTCTCTCTAAAAAAATCAATAAAAACATTTTAAAAAGGAGAAAATTTATGTAAAAGACAAGTGATAGAAGAATACCTGACTATCAAATAGTCAATGTATTATAAAACTACCATAAAAGTTATAGTAGTGTGATGTTGATATAGGTATAGTCTAATCAGTGGTTCAGAAGAGAAAATAGAGAAGTATGAGAAAATATGAGAATTTAGTATGTGATGAAGGCAGCATATTTAATACATGGCCTTAAGGCAACCTTTTTAAAGTTAACAACTTGACAATAAATAATAATAAAGTTTGATTCTAGCTTGTTAATAAAAATAATAAATTCCATATTGTTTAAGAAGCAAAATATTTAAAAGCGATCATACAGTTTCTACAGAATAAAACTTAGATGAATGTTTTTACTCTGGGGGTAGAGAAGGCCTTTCTAAGCATGAGAGAAAAGTATACAGGAAAAGACTCAAATTTGTTTACATGAAAGTAAAAAGTAAATTCTTCTAGGAAGTAAAAACCATATTGAACAAGATTTATAGACAAAGAAGATGAGATATCTGTAACAGGTAAAAGGAAAGGGTTGATTTTCCTATTATAAAATATTTCTATACATTAATAAAAATGAATATACCTATATAAAAAGATAAGGAGCATGTAAAGGAAGTTGAATGAAATTAAATAGGTCCAAAATATATAAATGTTTGTAATCACTAGTTATCAGAGTTATGCAAATGAAAACAATGAGATATTTTTTATTGTTCAGATTGGAAAAATTAAAAATGATTTGGCAAAACCTGACATCATTGGGAGTGTGGGGAATTTGCCTCCAATCACTGTCAACATGAATACAAAGTGGCACATGTCTGGAGAGTGCTACGGGTATCAATACATATGATAACTTTAAATCAGAATACCCTCTGATTCAGTAATACTTTCAGGAACATACCCTGCATTTACATCATAGTGTAGTTTATAAGAGCAAAATGAAAAATGGAAATAGATTAAAAGTTCACCAGTAAAGGGTTATATGGGGGGAAAAAGGGGTACAACTACGCATTGTATACTCCTAACAGTTAAAAATGGTTAAGTAGATCTCATGTACTGACATGGAAGAATATTTAAGATGTTGAATAAAAAATGTCAGGTAGCTTTTAAAATAATACTATTTATATAAATCTCAATATCTCTCTCTCTCTCTCTCTCTCTCTCTCTCTCTCTCTCTCTCTCCCCCCCTCTCCCTCCCCCTCCCTCCCTCCCTCCCTCCCTCCCTCCCTCTTTCTTCCTCTCCTCCTGTCCCTCTTTCCCTCCCTCTTCCACCTCCCTAACCCCCCACCCCTTCTCCCTTTGTGTGGTGTGTGTATGTAGACTTTGAGAGATCGTAAAAGAAGCAGAAGTTTACTCTAGGAGCTGGGATTTCAGGTATATTATACTCTGTGTTTTGTTTTGTTTTTTTTTTGTACTATTAGCATGGGGAAAGAACATGCATCATTTTTAAAATCAGAAAAAAAACTATTTTCATTAAAAATGTAATTGCAGCCATCACTAAAGAAGATCCCCAAAGTGTTCATGGCATATACTACTTAATATGAAAGTTGCATAAATGCATATGTAAAAAATAGTCAATGCCATCTTTTGATCACCTAAGTAACACATAAGCACTTAAACTTTTTAAAAATTGATTTGAGAGAGAGAGAGAGAGAGAGAGAGAGAGAGAGAGAGAGAGAGACATCAATTTGTTGCTACACTTATTATTCATTGGTTGATTCTTGTATGTGCCCTGACCGGGGATTGAACCTGCAACCTTGGTGTATTGGGATGATGCTCCAACACTGAGCTACCCGGGTAGGGCACACATAAGCAGTTTTGTACATGCTCAAGCAGTTTTTCATGTGTTACTAAATCTTGTCCCACAGTACTCTGCCAACGAGTTTTATTACCATGAAATGACATGATGATTAATGTAGCATCAGTTCTAGATCTGTCTGGCTGGGAAATCTAGGCAAGTTACTCAGCCTCTCTGAATCTCAGCTTCCTCTTTTGTAAAAATAATATCTGCACTGTTTACTTAAACAAAATTGTAAGGATCGAATGAAATGATGTATGTGAAAACATTTTTTAAACTCAAGTATAAGAATAGTTACTATTACTCATGTTTATTAAAAAGAAAAACTGCCATCAGCAATTGGGAGGATAGATATTATCACATTTAAAATATTATCAAGCAGAGAATATTGGAAGAAGGTAAAATGGGAAGGGTAAGCCTTAAATGTAGAATTAGAATCAAACTTTAACTCTGGCATCTTTCTACTAAAAATTATAGGATAACATTTTGATACTTTGAACCAAATAAAACCCAGAAGCCATTGCTACATGGTGATAGGTCAGGAAAAGAAAGTGTGATCCAATCCTCTAGGAAGATTTTGATCCAAAATGAAACAGTGTTTTTCTCCTTGCTAGTCAGGCAGACATCTAGTTACTCTTGTTTGATTAGTGTGGAGAGGCAAACCTGAGAAGGGTAGATTATAGACAATTTTACTGATTTTAATCTTAGATATCAACAAATGAAGGGTTTGCACTTTGCACATAGTTACTTAGCTGGTGTTAAAGAATAAAACTTGGTCAATAATAATGCTTTTTGTTTTACTGTGATTTGTTCTAGTTTCAATTAAGGAATTGGCTATTTCATAGTCCCTTTCTGTATGTGAATACTTTAAAGATAGTCTCTCTCTAGTTGATGGTTTAATGTGCAACCTTTTTTTTAAATCCTCGCCCGAGGATATTTTTACATTTATCTTCAGACAGAGTGGGAGGGAGGGAGAGGGAGAGGGAGAGAGAAAAACATCGATGTGAGAGAGACGTATCGATTGTTTGCCACCTGCACGACCCCATCCGGGCCTGGGGATGAACCGCAACCGAGGTACGTGCCCTTGGCCGGAATTGAACCCAGGACTCTTTGGTCCGTGGGCCGATGCTCTAACTGCTGAGCCAAACCAGCCAGGGCTAATGTGAAACTATTTTTTATTTCATATAACGTTTCAGACACAAAGCCAGAATAAAAGAAACTTAAGACAAGCTATGGAAAGGTTGGGATAAAGAAAGATGAACTGAAATGAGTCTCTTTTCCTTTAAATTGTGTGGGTGCTCATTACTGTTTTACTAGTTCAGTCCAGTGAGGCATGGGAATGAGATCAAGCATATGTACATGGCCGGTGTAAAGGAGAATACTCCCCCTTCCCTCTTGCTGTTCTTTGAACAATGGGACAGTCAGAAGACCTGAGTTCTGGACCCAGATCTGGTTCTTAGGAGCTGAGTGACCTGATGTTGAAGGCCCGCCTGGCAAAGGGCTGAGCGCTGGCATTCACTGATCCTTCGCGCCAGGCATAGTGCTAAACACTTTATCCACTCTTGCTTTTTATCCTCACCATTCTGTAAAGTAAGTGGTATTGTCTCCTTTTCACAGACGAGGGGATTAAACTTCTGAGAGTTAAGTAACTTGGCACAGGTTGAACAAAAGAGATATACTTTGAAGATCAGATGAAATAATGTTTAAGAAAATGCTTGGAAAAATGTAAAATGCTATACAGATTTTAGCTAGAATTACTTTAGTCCTCAGCAAAGAAAGTAAAAAATCTGTTCTTTCCAAGTGCTCTTTCCAGACAGGCATCCACCTATTCTGCATTAATACAGCAACTGCTCCCAGTTCCACAAAGGGCAAGAAGAATGTTTGCAACGTTTTCTGATAGCCCTCCTGTCATAACTGACAGAAACAGGCATTTTGCAAAGATGACAGGTCCAAGAGGAAAACAAAAGGAAATCTTTCCTCACTACACTGTTAGGATTTAATAAAACCTGTGTGTTAATAAAATAGTGAATTTTATTGCATGCATGGGAATCATTGGGCTGATAATGGCCTTGCCTCATCATCGGTCTCTTGGGAAGGGTCACTCTTGGCTCTGACGACTTTACTGTCTTGTCTCTTTGTTCACACAGGCGGTGCACACACAACCTATTTGTCAACTTCACAAGCTCTCAGCTGTAAACATAAATGACCCTCAGATTATCCCGATAGTTGGTGTGTCCGGAGAGATAAGACCCTGCATCAGCTGCCTCATTCTCAGAATGACTGGCAACTTCTTTAGAAGAGGCTGCCGCCCTTCCTCCCTACAAAGGTTATCAAAACGCCCCCCATTCAGTTCTGTTTTCCCTGGTGGTTGTAACTACTATTAGAACAATTAACCTTCTTATGGGCCCCAGATCCCAAATAGTACGGAAAAAGAGGTAAAACCTCATTCCCACCTTCTAACTAGGACGATGTGGTTTATTTCATCTTAGCTCAATGTTACTAATGATATTTCTAGCCTGTTTTGTTTCTTAGGAACCAAATCATCAAATATAGCATTTTGTTAATTCTCATGATTCTGACGCATTACGATCCTCATTTAATCAGGTGGGAAGACTGAGGGACTTCTCAGGACAATTTAGAAAGCACCAGGAAAAGCCTTGGCGTGGGAGATCTGATTACTTGACGCCTACCGTACTTACGTATGTCGTACCGAGTACCCTCTTTTAGTGTTGCGAGTTTCTTTCTCCGTAAAAGGAGTTACTTTTTACAGATTTAAACAAGATGAATGAAATACATCTAAGGTTGTATCTGTGATCCATATTGACTCAAAATTGTTCTGCTACACTGACATACCAATAACAGATTTTCTCCAGTTAAAATTCCTTTTTTATTAAAAAAAAAAAATCTGGAAGCAGTGTGGGCATTGACAACTGTGGGCTTTTGTGGCTGGCCGGTCCCATTTCTTGGACCTGGAACTTACTTACTTTTAACTTCAAAAAACTTGAGAGCAGAGCTTGAAAAATTCTTGAAGTCAAGGAACAATCTTATTCACTGAAGCCAGAACTAAGGGTCAATTCAAAATATGGAGGAAGCCCAGACGGGTTGTCAGGGAAGGCTTTCCAGAGGTGGTGGTTAGTTAACCTTGTCCTGTTCATTATAGATTGCAGCAGTGATCCTAGCCAGCTATTTTTAAATGTATACTCTTAGTCATGTGATGTGTCATACACAGAGAGTGAAGGAGCAGAAAAATGAATGGTAAGACTTATTATTCCTTTGGTAATATTTATTTATTTATTTATTTATTTATTTATTTTTACCATTTTAGAGAAACCACTTACTGAACACAAGACTCGTGGCTGTATATATATTGTCTCATGTAATCCTCATAACAACTCTGTGAGATATGCACTATTATCATTCCTATTTTACATACAGCAATCCAAGAGAGGTCAAGGATTTGCTCAAGGTCAAATAGCTTCTAAGTAGCAAGACTGGAAATCAATTTTGGGGCTGTAGGACTCCAAAGTTCAGGCCTTTAACTATTATCTTATATTTTATTCTATGATGTAGGTTTATTGTTCAAAGTTGTAAATAAATCGGATTTTTATACAACATAACTTAAATTCACCAAAAGAGCTTGTTTCATATAGGAATTCTATTGTGAAATTTTTAAAAAGAGAGTATCAGATTTATCTATCTGAGTCCATATTTTCTTAGATATTAAATTTTCTTACAGTGATAGCCATAAGTTTGTTTTTAAAATTTTTTCTTCTTTATTGATTTTAGAGAGAAAGGGAGGGAGAGGCAGAGATAGAAGCATTGGTGAGAGCCCTGGCTGGTTTGGCTCAGTGGTTAGAGTGTTGGCCCGCGGACCAGTGAAGACCCGGGTTTGGTTCCTGCTAAGGGCTCATACCTCGGTTGCAGTTTGTCCCGGGCCTCAGTTGGGGTTGTGTGGGTGGCAACCAGTCAATGTGTCTCTCTCACATCGATGTTTCTCTCTCTCTCTCCCTCCCTCTCTCCCTCCCACTCTATCTGAAGATGAATGCAAAAATGTCCTTGGGTGAGGATAAAAAAAAAAAAAAAAGAAACAGCAATGAGAGAGAACATCAATTGGCCCCCTCCTGCATGCCCCTCACTTGGGATCAGGCCCACGACTGGGAATCGAACCAGCGACCTCTTGGTGCATGGGTCAGTGCTCAACCACTGAGCCATACTGGCCAGGTGATAGCCATATGTTTTTTTAAAATTCAGCAAATATTGGGCACTAACTGTGTCCCAGATACTGGGGGGAAAATAGTAGTTAAATTGTACATAGTTTTTAACCTCTTGGAACTTACTGTATAGTGTGGTATGTTGTGTCTACACTTCTCTGGGAATCCTTATCTGATTATTTCTTTGGGCTTCAGTACACCTTCTATGTGGTTCCATAATACCCTGCTTTTATTATAAATATGTAATACAAATTATTTTATTATACATATATAATAAAAAGTATAAAAGTATACTAACATATCCATGTACTCATCATACAGGTAATAAACAAACACTAGCAGTGAACCTCTATGAACCTGTCCGCAGTTGCGCCCCTTCCCTTTTCTGGAGACAGAAAAGCATTATCCTGAATGGCAGCCATTCGCTTGCTTGCTTTTTTTTTTTTTTTTTTTATTGTAGTAAGATACATATATATTTAACATAAATCTGCCATTTTAAGCATTTTAAGTGTAAAATTCAGTGACATTAATTACATTCACAATGTTGTGCAACCATCACCACTATTCCCAAAACTTTTAAAAATCACCCCAAACAGAAACTCTGTAACCACTAAGCAATAACTCTTTATTCCCCCATCCATCCAGCTCCTAGTAACCTCTAGTCTGCTTTCTGTCTCTGTAAATTTGCCTGTTCTAGATCTTCCCCCCTGCACACATATTTTGGGCAAAAAAGAGAGATTTTAATAGTAGGGCTGGGTCAATTAGATAATATTTGAAAAGGATCCCCTCCAGTTTTATTGAGATAAATTGACATGTAACACTGTATCAGTTTAAGATGTACAACATAATGATTTGATATACGTGTATATTGCAAAATGATGACCACAATAAGTTTAGTTAATATCCATCACTTCACAGTTACACATTTTATTTTCCTGTGATTAGAACTTTTAAGATTTACTTTCTTAGCAACTTTCTTTGTTTTTCTTAACTTTTAAAAATTTTTTATCTTTACTGTTGAAAGTATTACAGATGTTCCCCTTTTTCTCCTCACATTGATCCCCTCCTCCCTGCTCCCACCCCACCTCCTGCTTTCCCCACCTAATGTCTATGTCCATTGGTTGTGCATATGCATATAAGTTCTTTTGATTTATCTTTTCCCACCCCTTCCACCTCGCATCTCTCTGTGGTTTGTCAGTCTGTTCCTTACTTCCATGACTCTGGATCTATTTTGATCCACAGCTTATTTTGTTCATTATGTTCCATGAATAAGTGAGATCACGTGTGCTTGTCTTTCTCTGACTGGCTTATTTCGCTCAGCATAATAACCTCCAGGTCTCTCCATTTTGTCTCAAAGGGTAGGAGATCTTTCTGTCTTACAGCTGCATAGTATTCCATTGTGTAGATGTACCACAGCTTTTTTATCCACTCATCTACTGATGGGCACTTGGGTTGTTTCCAGATCTTACCACTGCTATGAAAATAGGGGTGCATATATTCTTCCTTATTGGTGTTTCAGGCTTCTTAGGATATATTCCTAGAATTGGAATCACTGGATCAAATGGCAGTTCCATTTTTAACTTTTTGAGGAAACACCATATTGTTTTCCATAGTGGCTGCACCAGTCTGCATTCCCACCAGCAGTGTACTAGAGTCCCCTTTTCTCCACACCCTCGCCAGCACTTGTTGTTTGAGGATTTGTTGATGGCAACCATTCTGGCAGGTGTGAGGTGATACCTCATAGTTGTATTAATTTGTATTTCTCTGATGATTAGTGACATTGAGCATTTTTTCATATGTCTCTTGGTCATTAGAGACAAATGGCCAAGAACAACTTTCAAATATACAATACAATATTGTCAACTATAGTCACCATTCTGTACTTATTTATCTTATAACTGGAAGTTTGTACCTTTTGACTTCCTTCACCCATATCCCTCACTCCCCACCTCCTGCCTCTGGAAACTGCAAATCTGACTTCTGTTTCTATCAGTTTGGTTCTTTTAGTTTCCATATATAAATGAAATCATACAATATTTGCCTTTTTCTGTCTGACTTTCACTTAGCATAATGCCCTCGATTCCATCAATGTTGTTGCAAATGGCAGGATTTCCTTCTGTTGTATGGCTGAATAATATTCCATTGAATATATACCACATTTCCTTTATCCATTCATCTATCTATTGACACTTAGGTTGTTTCCATGTCTTGGCAATTGTAAATAATGTTGCAGTGAACACAGGGGTGGAGATATCTCTTTGAGATCGTGATATACAGGGGTTGGCAAAAGTAGGTTTACAGTTGTGAGGACACGAAACAGTTTATTCTTGTATTATTAATTCTTCTTCTTATTATTATTAACCTACTTTTGCTGACCCCTGTATACCCAGAAGTGGGAGTGCTGGATCATATGGTAGTTCTATTTTAAATTTTTTATGGAACCTCCATATTGTATTCCAATTTACAATCCCGCCGATAGTGCCTGAGGGTTCTCTTTTCTGCACATCCTCACCAACACTTGTTATGTCTTGTCTTGATGATAGCCACTCTAACAGATTTGAGGAGATATCTCATCTTTGATTTGCATTTCTCTGGTAATCAGTGATGTTGAGTACCTTTTCACGTACCTCTTGGCAGTTTAGATATTTTATGTAAGTGGAATCAGAGAACATTTTGTCCTTTCGTGTTGGCTTTTTTCACTTAGCATGTTTTCAAGGTTCATTCACATTGTAGTATGTTTCAGAACTTCATTCGTTTCTAAAGCTGAATAATATTCCATCGTATGTATATACCACATTTTGTTTATCCATTCATCTGTTCATAAAACTTGGGTTGTTTCCATCTTTTGGCTGTTTTGAATAATGTGCAATGAACATTGGTGTGCAAGTATTGGTCTGAATCTTTGTTTTCAATTCTTTTGGGTGTGGAATTGCTAGGTCATATGGTGATTGTATATTTAGCTTTCTGAGGAACTGTCAAATTGTTTAGCATAGCAGCTGCACTGTTTTACATTTCCACCAGCAATGCACAAGAGCTCCAACTTTTCTATTTCTTCACCAAAATTTGTTACTTTTCATTTAAAAAATTATAGCCATTCAGTAGGTACAAAATGGTATTTCATTGTGGCTATTCTTTCCATTTCTCTATTGATTTTAGAGAGAGGAAGGGAGAGAGAAATAGAAATATCGATGAGAGAGAACGTCAATTTGCTGCCTCCTGCATGCCCCTCACTGGGGATCAGGCCCACAACCTGGGTGTGTGCCCTGACTGGGAATTGAACTAGCGACCTCTTGGTGCATGGGTGGATGCTCAACCACTGAGCCACACCAGCCGGGCTTCTTTGCATTTCTCTAATGACTAGTGATGTTGACCTTCTTTTCACATGCTTGTTGGTCATTTGTATATCTTCCAAAAAACATCTATTGAAGTCCTTGGCCCATTTTTAATTACTTTATTTTAAAACATTTTTTTCTTTTTTAACTTTGTGTTGTGTATTGAACAGTTTTTAAAGATCAACAACAACTGAAGAGTGTATGCAAATCATCAGTTAACTAATTTTTCTTTGCTTTTTGCCCATTTTTTAATTATGATTTTTTCATTGTTGACTTTTAGGAGCTCTGGGCAATAAATCCTATCAGATATATGATTTACAAATATTTTCTACCATGCTTTGTCTTTTTATTTTCTTGATAATGTATTTCAATGTACAAAAATTTTAAATTTTGATGAAGTCCTGTGTTTTTTCTTTTGTTGTTCACGCTTTTATGTCATTGCCAAATCCAAAGTCATTAAGGTTTACTCCAATGTTTTTTTG
Source organism: Tadarida brasiliensis (assembly GCA_030848825.1). Taxonomy (NCBI): domain Eukaryota; kingdom Metazoa; phylum Chordata; class Mammalia; order Chiroptera; family Molossidae; genus Tadarida; species Tadarida brasiliensis. The sequence goes on along the minus strand of CM061257.1, from coordinate 167,272,519 downwards.
TAAGAGTTTTATGATTTTAGTTGTTATATTTTTTAGGTCATTGATCCACTTTTAGTTAATTTTTGTATATGGTGTGAGATAAAGGCCAAACTTCATTCTGTTGCTTGTGGAAATACAGTTATTTTAAAACTATTTTTATTGGATTTAATGGGGTGACATTGGTTAATAAAATTATATAGTTTCAGGTGTACAGTTCTATGATACATCATCTGTATATTGTATTGTGTGTTTACCACCCCAAGTCAAGTCTCCTTCCATCACCATTAATCTCCCCTTTACTTTTTTCTACCTCCCCCCATGCCCCTCTTCCCTCTGATAATCACCATACTGTTGTCTGTGTCCTTGAGTCTTTTTTTTGCCTTTGCTTAATCCCTTCACCCTTCTCATCCAGCCCCTAATCCCCTCCCCTCTGACAGCTGTCAGTCTGTTCTCTGTATACATGAGTCTGTCTCCACTTTGTTAGTTTATTTTGTTCATTAGATTCCATATATAAGTGAAATCATATGGTACTTGTCTTTCTCTGACTGGTTTATTTCACTTAGCATAATGCTCTCCAGGACCATCCATGATGTTGCAAAGGGTAAAATTTCCTTTCTTTTTAACGGCTGAGTAGTATTCTATTGTGTAAATGTACCACAGATTTAAAAAAAAAAATTTTTTTCCGTTATTGATTTTAGAGAGAGAGGAAGTGAGAGAAACATTGATGAGCAAGAAACATTGATTGGCTGCTTCCTGCATGTCCCCCACTGGGGATTGGGCCCACAACCTGGGCATGTGCCCTGACCGGGAATCGAACTGGTGACCTCTTGCTGCATGGGTTGACGCTCAACTGCTGAGCCACACCGGCTGGACTGTACCACAGCTTTTTAATCCATTCATCTACTGATGGACATTTGGGCTACTTTCAAATTTAAGCTATTTTAAATAATGCTACAGTGAACATAGGGAGTCACATATTCTTTTGAATTAGTGTTTCAGGTTTCTTCAGATATATTCCCAGAAGTGGAATTGCTGGGTCATAAGGCAGTTCCATTTTTAATTTTTGAGGAAACTCCATATTGTTTTCCACAGTGGCTGTACCAATCTGTATTACCACCAACAGTGCACAAGGGTTCCCTTTTTTCCACATCCTCACCAACACTTGTTTGTTGATTTGTTGATGACAGCTATTCTGACAGGTGTGAGGTGATATCTCTGATGATTAATGATGCTGAGCATCTTTTCATATGTCTATTGGCCATCTTTATGTCCTCTTTGGAGAAGTGTCTATTCTGGTCCTTTGCCCATTTTTAAAATTGAATCGTATGTTTTTCTGGTGTTGAGTTGTATAAATTCTTTACAAATTTTGGATATTGCCCTGGCTGGTGTGGTTCAGTTGGTTGGGTGTTGTTCCATGCACTGAAGCGTTTCTGATTCAATTCCCAGCCAGAGCACATGCCTAGGTTCTGGGTTTGATCACGAGTAGGGGGCATGCAGGAGGCAGCCAGTCCATGTTCTGCTCTCACATCGATGTTTCTCTTTCTCCCTCTCCCGCTCCCTCTCCCTTTCTTTCTCTCTAAAAATCAATAAAAATATTTTGAGAAAAAATTTTGGATATTAACTCCTTATCAGATGTATCATTGGCAAATATATTCTCCCATTCAGTGGATTATTTTTTCATTTTGTTGATAGTTTCCTTTGCTGTGCAAAAAGTTTTTAGTTTGATGTTTATTTGTTTATATTTTCTGTTTCCCTTGCCCGAGGAGATGTATCAGAAAAAATATTGCTACAAGAGATGTCCAAGACATTACTGCCTAAGTTGTCTTCTAGGATTTTTTATGGTTTCTAGTTTTACATTTAAGTCTTTAATCCATTTTTTAAAAATCCTCATCCGAGGATATTTTTCCATTGACTTTTTTAGATAGGGTGGGAGGAAGGAAGAGAGGGAGAGAGAGAGAAACATCAATTGGTTGCCTCCTGCAAGACCCCAACCCCGACCAGGGCTGAAGATAAAACTCGAGGTACATGCCCTTGACTGAGAATCCCATCTGAAACTCCTTGGTTTGTGGGAAGATGCTCTAACAGCTGAGCCAAACCTGCCAGGGTAAGTCTTTAATCCACTTTGAGTTTATTCTTGTGTATGGTGTAAAAGTGTGGTCTAGTTTCTTTCTTTTTTTTTAATTTTAATTTTTTCTTTATTGATTTTTAGAGAGAGAGGAAGGGAGAGGAAGAGAGAGATGGAAACATCAATAAGAGAGACCATCGATTGGCTGTCTCCTACATGGCCCCCACTGGGGATTTGGCCCACAACCTGGGCATGTGCCCTGACTGGGAATCGAACTGGCAACCTCTTGGTGCATGGGTCCATGCTCAACCACTGAGACACACCAGCCAGGCTCACACACTAATTTTCTCTCTCTCTCTCTCTTTCTCTCTCTCTCTCTATCACCCCCCTACCCCCCACCCCTCTCAAATCAGTAAACATATTCTCAGGTGAGGATTAAAAAATAAATAAATACTGCCCTGGCCAGTTTGGCTCAGTGGTTAGAGCGTCGGCCCGTGGCCCAGAGAGTCCTGGGTTTGGTTCCTGCTAAGGGCCCATACCTTGGTTGCAGTTTGTCCCCTGCCCCGGTTGGGGTCGTGTGGGTGACAACCAGTTGTGTGTCTCTCTCACATCGATGTTTCTATCTCTCTCTCTTCCACCCTCTCTCCCTCCATTCTATCTGAACATAAATGCAAAAATGTCCTCGGATGAAGATAAAAATAAATACTTAAGAATAAAAATGTTATGGCCACTGTGCTGTACACCTGAAACTAATGTGAAATAATGTTGAATGTAAACTGTAATTGAAAAATAAAATTAAAAAAATTAAAATGTTACAATTGCCATAAGTAAATTTTAATTTTATTATTCAAGAATGCTGTTTACTATAATGATATTCATAGTGCTTCACTAAATGTTAAAAAATATATAGTATATCCTTCACAATAGTCTAAAGAGAACCCTAGTTGCATTTATTCACTTTGCTACTCACCCTCAAAGTTTCTAATTCTCCAAATCTGAGGAGGATTCTGAGCATCTCTATTTAAAAAAAAAAATACTTTTTCTTTATTGATTTTAGAGAGGAAGGAAATATCAGTCTAAAATAAATCATTAATTCAAGAATGATAGAAATACTTCATGAGACTTAGTTTGCAGCCAACACACATTTCTAGTTACTCCTATAAGCAGGAATTTCAAAGCGAATACCTCAGAACAACACTTTAAACCAATGTCACAAATGCTTCCTTTAAAAAAAGAAACCCCCTGGTCCAGCCGATGTGGCTCAGTGGTTGAGCATTGACCCATGAACCAAGAGGTCGCTGGTTCGATTCCTGGTCAGGGCACATGCCCAGGTTGTGGGCCTGATCCCCAGTAGGGGGCATGCAGGAGGCGGCCAGTCAATGTTCTCTCTCATCGATGTTTCTATCTCTCTCTCCTTCTCACTTCCTCTCTCTCTCAAATCAATAAAGGGGGAAAAAATTAAATAAATAAAAAAAGAAACCCCCTGAAATAATACTGTTCTCAGGAAGGTCATCTGACAGGTTTGTTGCTATCTTCTCATTTCTACTCTCTTTGTATAACTGTGGTGGTGAAAATTGTTGGAGAAAATAGATGCTCTACATAGAATCTTCACAGCAGGGTCAACGTCCCTACGCCCTCACACCCACCTCTCATGCATGTACGTGTGGTATTATCTCTGTGCATTTATGTTTTCGCTTACTATACTCAACTTTTATTTTTATTGGCTGGAGCTCTGATTGGTTTACTATATGACAAATACTCAGTATATTTTTAGGATCTCAAGTTGCTCTCCATCTTTTATCACATCAGTTAGAGGGTCAGGGCTCAAAGCATGGAACTGGGACAGTCACTGCTTATGTTTGTGCTTTATCTCATTAAGTGCTGATCACCAGGAAAGAAAACAGCCTGTCATGAAATTTGCCTTGCAAACAATATAACAAAGAAATCTTGTGAAAAGAGGCTGAACAGAAGGTGGGTTTAATCTGTTGTAGTGTTGGTTAGCCCCAGTTTCAGACTAAGAGGGATGACACTTGGGAATCTGCCTGCAGGCAACATTTACCCCTGATGTAGAGATTGCTCCAGAAACCTAACCATTGGAAGTTTTCAACATACAAATAAGGATTTATTAAAGGAATTAATATATTTGAAGGCTCACAAAGCAATTCTGTTTTCCTGCAAGATGGATAAAAGGCAGAGATTTTAAAACATTTGCTAGGAAACATCAATAGCCAATCCTGCTGATTTAATTTCTTCAGTCCCTCAGGCATCAAAAGAAGTTGTGACTTGTCCACATTTACCTCCGAAGCAAAGCAACATTGTCAATTAAAAATGATTGGAGCTTCGCTGGATGCATTTCATTTTTAATTAGTTGGAGATTTACAATATTTATTAATATTTCCCCAGCTCAGAACCTAAGGAACTTCCTCCTTATATTTGTTGTGAACACGGTACAGGGAGTATTGGTGACATGCACTTATACACCAAGGAAAAGTTATTAAATTTAGCTGTCCATCACAAATATTGAAAGAAGCAATGTTTAGTCAGCTCTATTTTTTAAAATTTTTACTGAATTTATTGGGGTGACATTGGTTAATAAAATTATACAGATTTCAGGTGGACAATTCTATAATCCATCATTTTTATATTGTATTGTGTGTTCACCACCCAAAGTCAAGTCTCCTTCCATCACCACTTATCCCCCCTTCCCCTTTTCTACCTCCCCACCCTCTTTCCCTCTGCTAATCACCATACTGTTGTCTGTGTCTATGAGTTTTTTCTTTTTTAATCCCTTCACCTTTTTCACCCAGCCCTCCAACACTCCTCCCTTCTAACAGTCAGTCTGTTCTCTGTATCTATATGTCTGTTTCTATTTTGTTTGTTTGTTTATTTTGTTCATTAGATTCCACATGTAAGTGAAATCATATAGTACTTGTCTTTCTCTAACTGGCTTATTTCACTTAGCATAATACTCTCCAGGTCCATCCATGCTGTCACAAAAGGTAAGATTTCCTTCTTTTTTATGGTTGAGTAGTATTCCATTGTGTATATGTACCACTGCTTTTTTAGCCCCTCATCTACTGATGGACACTTGGGCTGCTTCTAAATCTTGGCTATTGTAAGTAATTCTGCATGAACATAGGGATGCAGATATTTTTTCGAATCAGTGTTTCAGGTTTCTTCAGATATATAGTCCCAGAAATGGAATCACTGGGTCATAAGGTAGTTCCATTTTAAATTTTCTAAGGAAACTCCATACTGCTTTCCACAGTGGCTGCACCAATCTGCATTCCCACCAACAGTGCACGAGGGTTTCTTTTCTCCACATCCTCTCCAGCACTTGTTGTTTGTTGATTTATTGATGATAACCATTATGATAGGTGTGAGGTGATATCTCATTATGGTTTTAATTTGCATTTCTCTGATGATTAGTGATGTTGAGCATCTTTTCATATGTCTATTGACCATCTGTATGTTCTCTTTGGAGAAGTGTCTATTCAGGTCCTTTGCCCTATTTTTAATTGGATTGTTCTTTTTGGTGTTGAGTTGTATAAGTTCTTCATAAATTTTGTATATTAATATCTTAGATATATCATTGGCAAATATGTTCTCCTATTCATTGGGTTGTCTTTTCATTTTGTTGATAGTTTCCTTTGCTGTGCAAGAACTTTTTAGTTTGATGTAGTCCCATTTGTTTATTTTTTCTTTTGTTTCCCTTGCCTGAGGAGATATATCAGAAAAAATATTGCTATGAGAAATGTCTGAGATTTTATTGCCTATGATTTTTTCTACGAATTTTATGGTTTCAAATCTTACATTTAAGCCTTTAATCCATTTTGAGTTTATTCTTGTGTATGGTGTAAGAAGGTGGTCTAGTTTCATTTCTTTTGCATGTATCTTTCTAATTTCCCCAACAATATTTATTGAAAAGATTGTCTTTACCCTATGGTATGTTCTTGCCTCCTTTGTCAAATATTAATTGACCATAAAGGCTTGGGTTGATTTCTGGGCTCTCTGTTCTGTTTCATTGGTTTATATGTCTGTTTTTATGCCAGTATCATGCTGTTTTGATTACTATGACCTTGTCATGTGGTTTGATATCAGGTAGTGTGATTCCTTCAACTTTGTTATAATTTTTGTTCTAGTTCTGTGAAATACACCATTGATATTTTAATAGGAATTGCATTGAATCTATAGATTGCTTTGGGTAGTATGGACATTTTAATGATGTTAATTCTTCCTATCCATGAGCACAGTATACATCTCCAGTTATTTGTATGTTCTTCATTTTTTTCCTTCAGTGTCTTATAATTTTCCAAGTACAAGTCTTTTACATCCTTGGTTAAATTTATTCCTAGTTACATTATTTTTTGATGCAATTGTAAATGGAATTTTTTTCTTAGTTTCCCTTTCTGGTAGTTCATTATTGGTGTATAAAAATGCAACCAATTTCTGGATATTTATTTTGAGTCCTGCTACCTTACTGAATTCATTTATCAGTTCTAGTAGTTTTTGTGGAATCTTTAAGCTCCTCTATATACTGTATCAGCTGCAAATAGTAACAGTTTTATTTCTTCCTTTTCAATTTGGATGCCTTTTATTTCTTCTTGTCTGATTGCTGTGGCTAGGACTTCAAGTATTGTGTTGAATATGAGTGGTGAGAGCGGACATCCCTGTTTTGTTTTTGATCTTAAGGGAAATGCTTTTAGTTTTTGCCCATTGGGTATGTTGGCTCTGGGTTAGTTATATATGCCTTTATTATGTCAAGGTATGTTCCTGCTATTCCCACCTTTCTGTGAGTTTTTAATCATAAATGTGTGCTGGATTGTATCAAATGCCTTTTCTGCATCTATTGATATGATCATGTGATTTTTGTCCTTCATTTTGTTTATGTAGTGATAACATTTATTGATTGCTGATGCTATACCCACCTTGCCTCCACAAAATAAATTCTACTTGATCATGGTGTGTGATTTTTTTAATGTGTTGCTGGGTTTGGTTGGCTAATATTTGTCGAGGATTTTAGCATCTATGTTCATCAGGAATACTGACATATAATTTTCTTTCTTTGCAGTGTCTCTATCTGGTTTTGGAATTAGGATATTGCTGGCCTTGTAAAACAAGCTTGGGAGTCTTCCCTCCTCTTGAAGTTTTTGGAATAGTTTGAGAAAGATAGGTGTTAGTTCTTCTTTGAATGTTTGGTAAAATTTACCCGTGAAACCATGCAGTCAAGGACTTTTGTTTGTTGGGAGCTTTTTTTTTTTTTTTTTTTTTTTTTTTTTTTACTGCTTCTATTTCTTTAGTTGTAATCTGTCTATTCATATTTTCTGATTCTTTCTATTGTGGCTGTATTACTGTCGATCTCTTTCTTTATGTCCATCAAGATTTGCTTTATAGGACTTCCGGTCAAGATGGCGGCGTAGGTAAACACGGTATCGCGTCCTCCCACAACCACATAAAAGTTACAACTAAACTACAGAACAATCATCATTCAAAACCACCTGAAATCAAGCTGAATGGAAGTCCTCCAACTACGAAATTAAAGCAGCAGCCACATCGAGACTGGTAGGAGGGGCGGAGGCACGACGGGCTGGTCCCACACCCGCGTGTGGCGGATAAAAATCAGGAGGATACCTTGGCTGAGAAGGTCCTCCCTGAGGACTCAGGGGTCCCCGTCTCACACCAGGCGCCCAGCTCAGGGTTCCAGTGCCAGGAAGAGAGGTCGCCATAATTTCTGGCTGGAAAAACCAGCGGGAACTGCTGAGGGAGGCTGAGGCTGCTGGAGCCCCCGGCAGCTCCTCTTAAAGGGCCCGCGCACGGACTTACTCGGACTCCCACCCTCCAGGCTCCATCGTGGGGGAGGCAGCTTGAAAGGCACCAGAGTCATATGGGGAAGAACTGAGTTATTTGGCAGTGGAGCAAGGGCTGGAGAGACAGCTTTCTCCTGGACAGACGTGCTATCAGAGGCCTTTGTTCCTTTGGTGAGCCTTTCCCCGGGCCGGCAGACACCACCATATCTGGGACTCCAGCTACCTGGCTCACACTTTTTGCCCCAACCTGGTGCTTCCCTGAGGCCCCGCCCCACCCAACTTTCAGGCCCACCCAAGCTGTTGCCAGTTGCTTTACCATAGGATTGGCCTGTCTTGGATCCTGCTTCAGCTTTTCCTAAATTCGTTCAAACAAGCAGCATCTGTTCTCAGCTAGCCCCATACCTCTTGCTAAGTGATACACAGAAACAAACACAGAGAGGCAGCCAAAGTGAGGAGACAAAGAAACAGGTCCCAAATGAAAGAACAGAACAAAACTCTAGGAAAAGAACTAAGCGAAATGGAGATAAGCAACCTAACAGATGCTGAGTTCAAAACACTGCTTATAAGGATGCTCAATGGACTTAGTGAGAACCTCAGTGAACTTAGTGAGAACCTCAGTGAACTTAGCGAGGGCCTCAAGAGCATAAAAAAGGACCAGTCAGAAATGAAGGCTGCACAGTCAGAAATGAAGGAGGCACTAACTGAAATGAATAATTTACACAGATTCAATAGTAGAGTAGGTAAAGCCAAGAAGCAAACCACAGATTTGGAATATAAGGAAGCAAAAAACACCCAATCAGAACAGCAAAAAGAAAAAAGAATCCAAAAAAATGAGGATAGTGTAAGGAGCCTTTGGGACAACTTCAAGCGTGCCAACATTCGTATCTTGGGGGTGCCAGAAGGAGAAGAGAGAGAACAAGAAACCAAAAACCTATTTGAAACAATAATGGCAGAAAACTTCCCTAACTTGGTGAAGGAAACAGACATACAAGTCCAGGAAGCACAGAGAGTGCCAAACAAGACGAACCCCAAGAGGCCCACACCAAGACACATCATCATCAAAATGCAAAAGGTTCAAGACAGAGAGAATCTTAAAAGCAGCAAGAGAAAAGCAGTTAGTTACCTACAAGGGAGCTCCAATAAGACTGTCAGCTGATTTCTCAAAAGAAACTTTGCAGGCCAGAAGGGAGTGGCAAGAAATATTCAGAGTGATGAAAACCAAGAACCTACAACCAAGATTACCCTATCCTGCAAAGCTGTAATTTAGAATTGATGGCTATATAAATAGTTTCCCAGACAAGAAAAAGCTAAAGGAGTTCATCACCACCAAACCATTATTATATGAAATGTTGAAGGGTCTTCTTGAAGAAAAAGATAAAAAAATATGAACAAACAAAATGGCAATGAATACGTATCTATCGACATGAATCTACAAACAAAATGAACAAGCAGAACAGAAACATTCTCATAGATACAGAGAAATTTTGTTGGTTGCCAGATGAGAGGGGGGTTGGGGGAATGGGTGAAAAAGGTGAAGGGATTAAGAAGTACAAATTGGTTGTTAGACTGACAAACCTCAAAGGGAAGGGGGGTAGGGAGTGGGAAGAAATAAACCAAAGAACTTATATGTATATATGCATAACCAATGGACACAGACAACAGTGTGGGGAAAGGCAGGAGGCGGGCGGGAATGGGGAGGAAGGGGTCAATGGGGGAAAAATGAGGAACATCTGTAATACATTCAACAATAAAGATAAGTTTAAAAAAATTTTTCAAAAGATTTGCTTTATATATTTAGTGCTCCTATGTTGGGTGCATAAATGTTTACAAGGGTTATATTTTCTTGTTGGACTGATCCCTTTAGTATTATGTAATGTCCTTCTTTATCTCTTGTTATGGCTTTTGTTTTGAAGTCTATTTTGTCAGATATAAGTATTGCTACCCTAGCTTTTTTCCCCCCTTTCCATTAGTATGAAATATCTTTTTCCATCCCTTTATTTTTAGTCTCTGTGTATCTTTTGTTCTGAGATAGGTCTCTTGTAGACAACATATATATGAATCTTGTTTTCTTATACATTCTTCTACCCTATGCCTTTGATTGCAGCATTTAAGCCACTTACATTTAAAGTGATTATTGATAGGTACATTATTATTAGCATTTTATTCTTTATAACTATGTTCTTCTTCTATAGTTGTTGTTCTTCAAGAAGATCCTTTCACATTTTAGAAAATTGATCTTAGAGAGAGGAAGGAAGAGAGAGAGAGAGAGAGAGAGAGAAAGAGAGATCAATGTGAGAGAAAAACAGTAATTGGTTGCCTCCTGCACATGTCCCTACTGGGCATTGAACCCTCAATCTGGACATGTGCCTTGACCTGAAATTGAACCTGCCTCCTTTTGGTGTATAAGATGACACTCCAACTAACTGAGCCATACTTGCCAGGCCAACTCTTTAAAATTTCTTGTTATTCTGGTTTGGTGGTAATGAACTCTTTCAGCTTTTGAATGTCTGGGAAGGTCTTTATTTCTTCTTCAGTTTTAAATGCTAGCCTTGCTGGGTAAAGTAGTGTTGGTTGTAGGTTCTTGCTCTTCATCACTTTGAGTACTGCATGCCAATCCTTTCAGTCTTATGAGAGCTCCCTTATAGGTAACTCTCTTTCTTTTGCTGCTTTTAAGATTCTCTCTGTCTTTAACCTTTGACATTTTAACTATGATGTGTCTTAGTATGGGCCTCTTTGGGGCTCTCTGCACTTCCTGAATTTTTACGTCTTTTTCTTTCACTAGGTTAGAAACATTTTCAGTCATTATTTCTTCAAATAGGTCCTCGATCCCTTGCTCTCTTTCTTCTTCTGGTACCCCTATAATGCAGATGTTGTTATGCTTCAAAGGTTCCTTAAACTATCCTATTATTTATTTATTTTTTCTTTTTTCTGTTCTGATTGGGTGTTTTCTGCTACCTTGTCTTCCAAATTGCTGATTTGATCCTCTGCTTTATGCATCCTACTGTTTAGTCCTTCTGGTATATTCTTCATTTTAGATATTGTATTCTTTGTTTTTGACTTTTTTTTTGTGGTTTCTATGTCTATTTTTATGCTTTCTATGTTTTTGTTGAAGTTCTCGTTACATTCTTTGAGCATCCTTATAGCCATTTTTTTTTTAACTCTGTATGTGTTAAATTGCTTGCCTCCATTTTATTTAGCTTTTTTTCCTAGAGATTTCTCCTGCTATTTCATTTGGAGGTGGTCTCCCCATTTTGACTGTCTCTTTCTGTTTGTTTCTATTAATATGTACTAAGTAGATCTGCTATGACTTCCAGTTTTGATAGGATGGCCTTATGTAGGATGTATACCGTGGGACCTGGTGGGGCAATCTCCTTGATCACTTGAGCTGGGTGTTCTGAGAATGTCCCTTGTATGTTTTATGTGGATCCTCTTGTTGTAATTGAGTCTTTATTCGTGTGTGGGGTCAATCCTCAGGCTGGCTGACCGTGAGGATCAACCCTGACCACAATGTACGAGCTGCTCTGCGGATGCTGACCACACAAAGTGGAATTTGCCTCAGCAGGGTCTGGTGCCTCCTGAGGTCTGCTTTGAGATATGCCACTTATGTAGCTAACTGGATCCTGCTCTGATGTTGTCTGAAGCTTGCCACTGGGTGTGTTTTTCTGGGGCCTCTTGGGAGGGACTCTGGTATAGGCCAATGTCAGATGCTGCCTGTGACTGGCCCTGGGCAACCTGTTTAGAGCTACAAAGCAATCCACAGTTTGTGGCTGCCTCTGCTGGGCCTGGGTGCACTCAGGAAGGACCAAGCTGTGCACCAAGGACATCTTCCACCAGCACTGAGCCCAGGGGCAGGTCAGCAAAAGGTCTAAGGCACCCTAAGATCCACTTCTGCCTGCCTTTGCCTGCTGGCTACCTTTAGGCTCAGTCACTGGAAGAGCCTCTGGTGGTACTTGAGTTGTGTGAGTCACCAGGTATGGATGAGTGGTGGTCACCAGATTGATACAGGTTCAAACTCAATGCCAGTGCTGGGTCTGAGGCCACTCAGCAAATGTTTCAGGGTATACCAAGTCTAGCTACCACCTGCCAGGTGCTCACAGACCTTTTTGGTGGTGCAGGGTCTCAAGAAGTCATTAGGGTGAGGCCAGCAGATTTTATCAGGCCCAAACAGACCAAGATTTGGCCATATGAAGGGAGGGCTCTGCACCAGTTGGGCATGCAAAGAAAAATGGCCCCTCTCCCAGAGTCACACAACTCAGTCTGTCCAAGATTCTGTTGGGCAGCTGAGCTCAGCAGGGTGGGGCTGCTGGGAGTCGAGAGGGTAGGGCTAGTATATCTCCTGTGAAGGGGAGGTGGGAGGAGTGGCCCCTGCCCCAGAGTCATACAACTCCGTCTGTCTTGGATTCTGCCCAGACCTTGGCAGGGTGGAACCATCTGGAGTTGGAAGGGTGGGGCTAGCAGATGTCCCATGAAGGGGAGGCACAAGTCAGGTTCATGAGAAAGTGAGGGGGAATGGAACCCATCTAAAAGCCACACCACTCAGTCACTGACACCCCCTGAGTCTCCCAGACCACTATATCCCAGCCCAGGCAGCTGACTCCTCAGTATTGTATGAGCTCTGCAGGATGGGGCTACAGGGCATCCAAAGGATAGGGCTATTGTATCCCCCAGGCTGATGCCATAAGGAGGGAAGTGTTCCACCCTAGAAAGATGGCATCTATGGTATGGGAAAGGGACTCAGCACAAGGGTCCTAGAGGCTTTCCCTTCAGCTCTCTCTCCAGAGCTACAAACCCGTCTCTTCTCACACACTCTAGTTTGCTCTGCTCTCCCTCCTCCAGAGTCCAGGGTGAGTGGCTGTGAGATTTTGTGCATTGGCCCTTTAAGAATGTATCTGTGTTTCTAGAAGACTCCATCTCTCCCTAGCAGACAGAATCCCCACTGATTTTCATAGCCAGATGTTATGTGGATGCTTCTTCTCAGCTCTGGTGCTCTGGGCTGGGGAGCCTGGTGTAGAGTTAAGACCCTAGGTCCTTAAGAGGAAACTTTGCAGCTGAGCTATCCCTCCAGAATCTCAGCCACTGCCCATGGGAGCAGGGGTAGCCCTTTTCACGTCCCCGTCTTCCTTACCAGTCTCAATGTGGCTTCTTCTGTAAATCCTTGGTTATAAGACTTCTGATCAGCTAGTCTTCAGTTTGTTATTCAGGTTGATTGTTCTATGTTTTAGTTGTAATTCCAGTTTGGTCCTGGGAACAGGTGAGTGGAACATCACCTACTCTGCCCCCATCTTGGATCCTCCATTTCTCTTCTGTTTTATTCATGAACAAGCAGAGATTTCCTATTCCTTAAACCAATTGGGAACTCACAAAACATAAACTCCTCAGAGATTGGTGCTGACAATCAAAACAGATTCTGACAATATCTAACACCTCAACACAAAAATGTAACAAAAGCAACTGGTTTTATTTTAGGCATTTTATTGATGTGTGGAACTAATTCATAGGAGGCAACAGTGATACAGCCCCAGATTTTGGAATTAGGTTTCCTTCCGAGAATAAAAATGAAAAAATGATTATGCCATCCATGAGACTAATCACTCATTCATCTAAAATATATTTACTACTCTTTTGTGTTAACCACTTGGGATAAAGTGGTGAACAGGAAGTCAAGTTTCTTGATGTCACGAAGCTTATATTCATTTGTAGAAATATTCAGCCTTAGACAATACTGTAAATGGATAGCACTCCAACTCTATTCAAGGTTACAGCAGTACATTTTCAGTAAAATGTGACTGTATTATCTATTTAGTATATCTAAATCTGTAACCTTATTAATTCTCACCTGAAGAATATGTTTAAAGAAACCTAGCAAAAGGAGAAATCAAGAGTAGGAATTTGTCAGTGTGTCTCCACCATGACACTGGACAGGGGGGTTCTGACTGGCAGCTTCCAGTTCCCTTTGCAAGCCTACCTCCATAGTAGAGATGGATGCTTCAGACTAGCTTGATGTCATTAGTAAAGATTATGCAACTAACTCCCACTACTGAGTCCAAAGTGATCAGGCAACCTTCTGTTATAATGTGGCTTGCCATATGGATTTTTCTACAGGGAAAGAATGTGCTCTGTAGTGTCCCAAGAACTCCAGGACTTAAAAATTTTTTTTTCCTTTATTGCTTTTAGAGAGAGAGGAAGTGAGAGGGAGAGAGAGATAGAAACATCGATGAGAGAGAACATCGATTGGCCGCCTCCTGCATGCCCCCCACTGAGGATCAGGCCCACAACCTGGGCCTGTGTCCTTACCGGGAATCGAACCGGCGACTTCTTGGTGCATAGGTTGATGCTCAACCACTGAGCCACACCGGCCAGACAGAACTGCAGTACTTTTAAAGCTATAGTTCTCAGTACAAATAAATCAGCATTCTGGGTGATGTTTAAATATCTTGGGAGTTTGGTTCCCATGAGTCTGAACACCTTTGTATATTCTGACAAAGTTGAATTTCTAGAACTGTAAAATTCTTGGCATGAGAATCACCTGGAGGCTTGTTAAGCATACATAGTTTCCTGTACTCTCATACTAAATCGGAATCTTTGAGGATGAGGCTCAAGATGTGCATTTTACTAAGGTCTCCAGATGATTCTAATGCAGAGTATAGCTTGAGAGTCACTGCCTGAGACGTCTGGGATCACAGATAATGAAGTTCTTCTAGAGCTTTTAGCCAGATTCCTAGATAACATCTTCATCTTTATAATTGCAACAGAGTATTTTAACAAATTCTTGTCAAGGCTTGGTGACTTCCAAAATATGGCCTCCTTACTTTTTCAGTCTCCTTTTCACCTCTCCTCTCCATCATTCTGTGCTTCAACACTCTGACTTTCAGGGTTCTATGCTTATACATGTCTTTTTTTTTTAAGCCCCCACTGGACATTTCTGAACAAAAAATTTGTAGAAAAAGTCTCTCTTTCTCTCTCTATATATATCTCACATTTTGCTTATCCATTCATCTGTTGATGGACTTTTAAGTTACCACACATATGAATTTTTATTTATTAATTATTTATTTTATTCTATTTATTTTATTGGTTTTTTAAAATTCCCATCCCACCACCCTCTCCCTGTTGGCAGCCATCAACTTGTTCTCTATATCTATGGGACTGTTTCTGTTTTGTTTATTCATTTATTTTGCTTTTTAAGATTCAATATATAAGTGAGATCATATGGTATTTGTCTTTTTCTGTTTGACTTATTTCACTTAGCATAATACCCATCCATGTTTTTGCAAATGGCAAGATTTTATTCTTTTTTCTTGCTGAATAGTATTCCACTGTGTGTGTGTGTGTGTGTGTGTGTGTGTGTGTGTGTGTATCACATCTTTTTTTATCTGTTCATATATTGATGGACATCAAAATTGCTTCAATATCTTGGCTATTACTAGCAATGCTGCAATGAACATAAGGGTGCATATATCTTTTCAAATCAGTGTTTTTGTTTTGCTTTGTTTTTGGATAAATATCCAGGGTGGAATTGCTGGATTGTACAGCAGCCCTACTTTTAATGTTTTGAGGAATCTCCACACTACTTTCCATAGTGGCTGTACCAACTTACAATCCCACCAACTATGTATAAGGGTTCCCTTTTCTCTACACCCTCTCCAGCACTTGTTATTGATTTCTTGACAATAGCTGTTCTGACAAGGATAAGGTGATATCTCATTGTGGTTTTAATTTGCATTTCCTTGATTATTAGTGATGGTGAGCACCTTTTCATATGTGTGTTGGCCATCCATTTATATGTCCTCTTGGGAGACAGTCTATTCAGGTCGGCTGACCTTTTTTTTTTTTTTAAATCCTCACCTGAGGATATGTATCACTGATTTTTTAAATTTTTAAAAAATTTTTTTATTAATTTATTTTTGTTACAGATGTTTCTCCTTTTTTCCCCATTGACACCCTCCTCCCCTTCCCCCTACCCCGTCTCCAGCTTTGTTGTCCATGTCCATCAGTTATGCATACATGCATATAAATTCTGTGGTTTATCTCTTCCCTTCCCCCCCCACCCCATCTTCTGAGGGTTGTCAGTCTGTACCCTACTTCCACATCTCTGGGTCTACCCTGTTCCTCAGACTGTTATGTTCATTATATTCCACAAATAAGTGAGATCATGTGATATTTGTCTTTCTCTGCTTAGCTTGTTTCACTTATGATAATACTCTTTAGGTCCCTCCATGTTGTCTCAAAGGATAAGAGATCTTTCTTTCTTACAGCTGCATAGTATTCCATTGTGTATAAGTACCACAGTTTTTTTTATCCATTCGTCTACTGATGGACACTTGGGCTGTTTCCAGATCTTAGCTATTGTAAATAGTGCTGCTATGAACATGGGGGTACATATATTCTTTCTGATTGGTGTTTCAGGTTTCTTAGGGTATATTCCTAGAAGTGGGATCACTGGGTCAAATGGCAATTCCATTTTTAATTTTTTGAGGTAACACCATAGTGTTTTCCACAGTGGCTGCACCAGTCTGCATTCCCACCAGCAGTACTAGAGTCCCCTTTTCTCCACACCCTTGCCAACACTTGTTGTTTGATGATTGGTTGATGGCGGCCATTCTGACAGGTGTGAGGCGATACCTTATTGTTGTTTTAATTTGCATCTCTCTGATGATTAGTGATGTTGAGCATTTCTTCATATGTCTCTTAGCCATTTGTATGTCCTGTTTGGAGAGGTGTCTATTTAGTTCCTCTGCCCATTTTTTAATTGGGTTCTTTGTCTTCCTTTTGTTGAGTTGTATGAGCACTCTATATATTTTGGAGATTAATTCCTTATCTGATGTATCATTGGCAATTATGCTCTCCCATACAGTGAGTTCCCTTTCCAATTTGATGGTTGTTTCTTTTGCTGTGCAGAAGCTTTTTAGTTTGATGTAGTCCCATGTGTTCATTTTTTCCTTTGTTACTGTTGCCTTAGGTGATGTATTAGTGAAGATTCTGCTGTGTATGATGTCCAAAATTTTGTTGCCTACATTTTCTTCCAGGATTTTTATGGATTCACAAGTCACATTTAAGTCTTTTATCCATTTTGAGTTTATTCTTGTGTATGGTGTAAATTGGTGTAGTTTCATTTTTTTGCATGTAGCTGTCCAATTTTCCCAGCACCATTTATTAAAGAGGCTGTCTTTACTCTATTGTATGCTATTGCCACCTTTGTCAAATATTAATTGAGCATAATGTCTTGGGTCAATTTCCGGATTCTCTGTTCTGTTCCACTGGTCTATATGCCTGTTCTTGTGCCAGTACCAGGCTGTTTTGATTACAGTAGCTTTGTAGTATAACCTGATATCCAGTATTGTGATCCCACCTACTTTGTCCTTCTTTTTCAAGATTGCTGTGGCTATTCGGGGTCTTTTTTGGTTCCATATGAACTTTTGAAGTATTTGTTCTAGTTCTGTGAAATATGTCATTGGTATTTTGATGGGGATTGCATTGAATCTATAGATTGCTTTGGGTAATATGGACATTTTAATGATATTAATTCTTCCAATCCATGAACAAGGTATGTGCTTCCACTTTTTTATACCTTCCTCTATTTCTTTTTTCAATGTCCTATAGTTTTCTGCAAATAGGTCCTTTACTTCTTTGGTTAAGTTTATTCCTAGGTATCTTAATTTTTTTGTTGAGATGGTAAATGGGATTGTTTTTTTAGTTTTTCTTTCTGTGAGTTCATCATTGGTGTATAAGAATGCCGTCGATTTCTTGACGTTAATTTTGTATCCTGCTACTTTGCCAAACTCCTTTATTAAGTCTAGTAGATTTTTGATGGAGTCTTTAGGGTTTTCTATGTATAATATCATGTCATCTGCGAATAATGACAGTTTCACTTCCTCCTTTCCAATTTGGACCCCTTTTATTTTTTCTTCATGTCTGATTTCTGTGGCTAAGACTTCCAGTACTATGTTAAATAAGAGTGGCGAAAGTGGGCATCCCTGTCTTGTTTCTGTTCTTAAGGGAAATGTTTTTAGTTTTTGCCCATTGAGTATGATGTTGGCTGTAGGTATTTCATATATGGTCTTTATTATGTTGAGATATGATCCCTCTATTCCCACATTGCTGAGCGTTTTTATCAGAAATGGGTGCTGGATTTTGTTGAATGCTTTTTCAGTGTCTATTGATATGATCATGTGGTTTTTATCTTTCATTTTGTTTATGTGGTGTATCACATTTATTGATTTGCGAATATTGAACCAGCCTTGCATCCCTGGGATGAATCCCACTTGGTCATGGTGAATAATTTTTTTGATGTATTGCTGGATCCGATTTGCTAGTATTTTGTTAAGGATTTTGGCATCTATGTTCATCAGGAATATTGGCCTGTAGTTTTCTTTCTTTGTAGTGTCTTTTTCTGGTTTTGGAATTAGAATTATGCTGGCCTCATAAAACGAGTTTGGAAGTCTTCCTTCTTCTTGAATTTTTTGGAATAGTTTGAAGAGAATGGGTGTTAGTTCTTCTTTGAACGTTCGGTAAAACTCCCCCATGAAGCCGTCTGGGCCTGGGCTTTTGTTTGCTGGGAGAGTCTTGATTTCATCTTCAATTTCCTTCGTTGTTATTGGTCTGTTCAGGTTTTCTATGTCTTGCCGGTCCAGTTTTGGGAGACTATGTGTTTCTAGAAATTTGTCCATTTCGCTTAGATTGTTGAATTTATTGCCATATAAATGTTCATAGTATTTGTTAACGATCCTTTGTATTTCTGTGGTGTCAGTTGTTACTTCTTCTCTTTCATCTGATTTTGTGTACTTGGGTTCTCTCTCTTTGTTGCTTGGTGAGTCCAGCTAAGGGTCCATCAATCTTGTTTATCTTTTCAAAATACCAGCTCTTTGTTTCATTGATCCTTTGAGTTGTTTTTTGTTTTTTTTTTTGTCTCTATGTCATTTATTTCTGCTCTGATATTTACTATTTCCTTCCTTCTACTTGCTCTGGGGTTTTCTTTTTGTTTGCTTTCTAGTTCTTTAAGTTGTGGGTTAGATAGTCTATTAGAAATTTTTCTTGTTTCTGGAGGTAGGCCTGTAGTGCTATGAACTTCCCCCTCAGAACTGCTTTCACTGCATCCCATAGATTTTGCATTGTTGTGTGTTCATTTTCATTGATTTCTAGGAAGTTTTTTATTTCTTCCTTGATCTCCTCAGTAACCCATTCATTGTTTAATAACATTGTTATTTAGCCTCCATGTGTTCAAATGTCTTTGCATGTTCTTGTTGCCATTGATTTCTAGTTTCATTCCATTGTGATCTGAGAAGATGCTTGATATGATTTCAATCTTCTTGAACTTGTAGAGACTTAGTTTGTGTGCTAACATGTGGTCTATCTTTGAGAATGTCCCATGTGCACTTGAGAAGAATGTGAATTCTGTAGTTTTGGGGTGTAATTCTCTGTAGATATCTATTAAGTCCATTTGGTCTAGTGCTTCATTTAGAGTCTCTGTTTCCTTGTTAATTTTTTGTCTAGAGGATCTATCCAGTGATGTCAGCGGGGGTTGAAGTCCTCTGCTATGATTGTATTGCTGTCGATTTCTCCTTTGAAGTCCTCCAGAAGATTTTAAATATATTTTGGTGCTCCTATATTGGGTGCATATATGTTTACCAAGGTTATATCTTCCTGTTGGATAGATCCTTTCAATATTATGTAGTGACCTTCTTTGTCTCTAGTTATGGCCTTCATTTTGAAATCTATTTTATCAGATATGAGTATTGCTACCGTAGCTTTTTTTTCCTTTCCATTTGCTTGGAAGATTTTTTTCCATCCCTTCACTTTCAACCTATGTGAGTCTTTTGTTGTGAGGTGGGTCTCTTGTAAACAACATATATATGGATCATGCTTTTATTGATATGTACTTATTTATTGCCATTTTTGTTCAGTGTGGTTATATTTTCCTTCCTATTTCTTCTACTAATTACAGCAGTCCTTTTAACATTTCTTGCAATGCTGGTTTGGTGCTAACGTGTTCCCGTAGCCTTTTTTTGTCTGGGAAGCTCTTTATTTGACCTATTTTGAATGATAGCCTTGCTGGGTAGAGTAGTCTTGGATTCAGATCCTTGTTTTTCATGACCTTGATTACTTCATGCCATTCCCTTCTGGCCTATAGTGTTTCTGCTGAGAAGTCAGCTGATAGCCTTATGGGGGTTCCTTTGTAGGTAACCTGTTGCTTATCTCTTGCTACCTTTAGGATTCTCTCTTTGTCTTTAATTTTTGGCATTTTATTCTTTATTTTATTTATTTATTTATTTATTTATTTATTTATTTATTTATTTATTTATTTGGGTACAGTGAACTTTATTTTATTTTATTTTATTTTTTTTATCCTCATCCGAGGACATTTTTTCATTTTTTGTTCAGATAGAGTGGGAGGGAGAGAGAGGAAGAGAGACAGAGAGAGAAACATCGATGTGAAAGGGACACATCGAGTGGCTGCCACCCGCACGACCAACCAGGGCTGGGGACAAACCGCAACCGAAGTACATGCCCTTAGCGGGAACCGAACCCGGGTCTCTCTGGACCGCAGGCCGATGCTCTAACCGCCGAGCCAAACTGGCCAGGGCTGAACTTTATTGATGGTACATGACAAAGTAGGGCTCCCTAAGCCCTGCCCCTTCTTCAGGGGGTCTGGGATGGAAAGTGGAGGTGAGGAGATCTCAGTGTGTTAGGGGATCAATTTGGGGCAAGGACTCCCAAGCAGTTGAGGGCCTCTCTTCTTCTTGCTGGGGTTGCTGGTCCAAGGCGCTCTTACTCCTTAGAGGCCATGTGGGCCATGAGGTCCACCACCCTGTTGCTGTAGCCGAATTCATTGTCATACCAGGAAACAAGCTTGACAAAGTGGTCGTTGAGGGCAATGCCAGCCCCAGCATCGAAGGTGGAGGAGTGGGTGTCACTGTTAAAGTCGCAGAAGACAACCTGGTCCTCAGTGTAGCCCAGGATGCCCTTGAGGGGGCCCTCTGATGCCTTCTTCACTACCTTCTTGATGTCATCGTATTTGGCAGCTTTCTCCAGGCGGCAGGTCAGATCCACAACAGACACATTGGGAGTGGGAACACGGAAGGCCATGCCAGTTAGCTTCCCGTTCAGCTCAGGGATGACCTTGCCCACGGCCTTGGCAGCGCCAGTGGAAGCAGGGATGATGTTCTGGGAAGCCCCTCGGCCATCACGCCACAGCTTCCCAGAGGGGCCGTCCACGGTCTTCTGGGTGGTGGTGATGGCGTGGACTGTGGTCATGAGTCCCTTCATGATGCCAAAGTTGTCATGGATGACCTTGGCCAGCAGGCCAAGCAGTTGGTGGTGCAGGAGTCATTGCTGACAATCTTGAGGGAGTTGTCATACTTGTCATGGTTCACGCCCATCACAAACATGGGGGCATCCGCAGATGGGGCAGAGATGATGACCCTCTTGGCTCCACCCTTCAAGTGAGCCCCAGCCTTCTCCATGGTAGTGAAGACACCGGTGGACTCCACAACATACTCAGCACCAGCATCACCCCATTTGATGTTGGCGGGATCTCGCTCCTGAAAGATGGAGATGGACTTTCCATTGATGACAAGCTTCCCATTCTCAGCCTTGACTGTGCCTTTGAACTTGCCATGAGTAGAATCATACTGGAACATGTAGACCATGTAGTTGAGGTCAATGAAGGGGTCATTGATGGCGACAATATCTACTTTGCCAGAATTAAAAGCAGCCCTGGTGACCAGGTGCCCAATACAGCCAAATTCGTTCACTCCGATCTTCACCATCACGTCTCAGGGCTGAGGCTGGCACTGCGCAGGAAGACACGGCTGTCTGACGAATTGGAGGAGCAGAGAGCCTATTTTATTTTTTTTATTAATTTATTTTTGTTACAGATGTTTCTCCTTTTTTCCCCATTGACACCCTCCTCCCCATCCCCCCACCCCATCCCCAGCTTTGTTGTCCATGTCCATCAGTTATGCATACATGCGTATAAGTTCTGTGGTTTATCTCTTCCCTCCCTCCACCCCCTCTTCTGAGGGTTGTCAGTCTGTACCCTACTTCCACATCTCTGGGTCTACCCTGTTCCTCAGACTGTTATGTTCATTATATTCCACAAATAAGTGAGATCATGTGATATTTGTCTTTCTCTGCTTGGCTTGTTTCGCTTAGGATAATACTCTCCAGGTCCCTCCATGTCGTCTCAAAGGATAAGAGATCTTTCTTTCTTACAGCTGCATAGTACTCCATTGTGTATATGTACCACAGCTTTTTTATCCATTCATCCACTGATGGACACTTGGGCTGTTTCCAGATCTTAGCTATTGTAAATAGTGCTGCTATGAACATGGGGGTACATGTATTCTTTCTGATTGGTGTTTCAGGTTTCTTAGGGTATATTCCTAGAAGTGGGATCACTGGGTCAAATGGCAATTCAATTTTTAATTTTTTGAGGTAACACCATAGTGTTTTCCATAGTGGCTGCCCCAGTCTGCATTCCCACCAGCAGTGTACTAGAGTCCCCTTTTCTCCACACCTTCGCCAACACTTGTTGTTTGATGGTTTGTTGATGGTGTGAGGTGATACCTCATTGTTGCAAATTTTTGGCATTTTAATTACTATGTGTCTGGATGTGGGCCTGTTTGGGTTCTTCTTACTTGGGGCTCTCTGTGCTTCTTGAACTTGAATGCCTTCTTCCTTCACCAAATTAGGGAAGTTTTCTGTCACTGTTTCTTCAAATATATTCTCTAACCCTTGCTCATTGTCTTCTTCTTCGGGGACTCCTATGATGTGAATATTATTACGTTTCCAGTTGTCCCACAGTTCTCTTAAACTGTCTTCCTGTTTTTTAATTGTTTTTTCCCTTTGGTTTTCTGATTGGTTGATTTTTTTCTACCCTGTCATGTAATTCACTGATCCGGTCCTCAGCTTCCTCTACTCTGTTGGTTAGTCCTTCCAATGTGTTCTTTATTTCTGCTATGTCATTCTTGTTTTCTTCTTGGTGCTTCTTGATTTCCAGATGGTTGATTTTTAATGTTTCTATGTCTTTACTCATGGTGTTGATGTCCTTACTCATGCTGTTGAGCTTCCTCAAGATCATGGCTCTGAATTGTAGCTCTGTTAACTTGCTTAACAGCAGTTCATTTATCTCGTCTTCAATAGAGGTCTCTTGTTATTTCATTTGGGATCTATTTCTTTGTTTCACCATTTTGGCTATCTCAGTGGTTTTTGGAGCCTGCTAAATTTTCCCTGTGGATGTTGGTGTTCTGTGTTTGTGGCTCCCTCTACTGAGTTTGGATGAACGTGGGAGGATCCACGTTAAACACCACTGTCAAGTCTTACTTTCCTGAGTGGGTTTTCAAGCCCAGGAAAAGTTCAGGTATCCTCTAGCTTTTTGCCTAGAGGCTATTAGTCATGGTTACTTGAAGAGCCTTGGGTTCTCAGTTGAATGAAAACCTCCCTCAGGTGTTCAGCGTAAGAGGATTTCCGGAGAGTGGGGCAGATGCTGGTAGTTAATGAGCCTCAATTTGCATCAATGGCCCACCTGGGTTGGGTTGAATCTCTGAGGGAGGGGCTGCTGCCTCTCCTCAGAGCCCTGGGAAGGCGTAAGATGGCCATTGTCCTGTTTGGCAGCAACTCAGCAAAAGCTCTGAGGCCCTCCAAATCCCAAGTATCCCCACACAGTTCCAGTCCAGTCCACCCTCCCTCTGCCGGAGCCCAAGGTGAGTGGCTGTGGCTATTTTAGAGCTCTGTTCCGGCCCTCTGGGCTGTGGAGCGGGCTTGGGAATTTAACCCTGAGGGCACTACTCACAGCTAAGACCGCTGCTGTCCATGGGCTCTCAGCCCCCCTCTCGTGCCTCCGCAATCCTACCAGGATCGATTCAGTGTCCCTGGTTATGTGGTCCTCACAAGCTGCTTTTCTGTTGCTTTTTCCTGATGATTTGTCTTTATTTTAGTTGTAATTCCAGTTTTGTCCTGGGAGATGGTCTGTGTAGCTTCCAATCACTCTGCTGCCATTTTGGAATCTCTTACTGATTTTTTTTAGAGTGAGAGGAAGGGAGAGAGAAACATCAATCAATTGCCTCTTATATGTGCCCCAACCAGAGATCAAACCCACAACGTAGGTATGTGTTCTGACTGGGAATCAAACCCACAATCTCTTTGGTGTATGGGATGATGCTTCAACCAACTGAGCCCTCTGCCCATTTTTTAATTGGATTGTTTTTATTGATGTTAAGCTGTATCACTTCCTTATATATTTTGGATATTAAATTTCTTATCAGATATATCATTCGCAAATATCTTCTCCCATTCAGTAGGTTGTCTTTTCATTTTGTTTATGGTTTCCTTTGCTCAACAATATGTACATGTCTTAAACGTTGATTTTTTGGGGGTGCAGGGGAGATAATAAATAGCATCCCAATTCCTGGCCTGAGTTCCAAATCAACTGAAAAAAAAAATAAAGGAGGCAGTTTGAAAGCAAAATATCACTTTTATTACTAATGATGGCTAGATTGGAAAATGTGGCTTAGATGTGGAAAACAAGGGGTTCTTGAATCTGAACTCCAAAATAAGACACACTTTCCCACCCTGTGCCAGGAAGAATTTTCTCTCGGGAACAACCAAATTACTTATAAGCTTAAGTAAGGACAAGAGCAAACCAGGTTGAGCGGAAGAATACTGAATTTCTGATTCCTAACTCACTAGTCAAATTAAGTCATTCCTCTTCCCCTGGGGAGGAGTGAGTGAAGGAGGGGATGGATGGAGCCCAGGAATGTCACTCTAATGGACATCCCTTGACATGAAGGAAAACATGGGAGCGGGAGCAAATGCTCCCCCTGACAGTGTGCACTGTTCTTGGTGCCTGAGACACCCTATTGCTCTCCTGTCCTTACTCTTACTCACTTTGCAAGGTGAAGCTCAAATGTCAACTCCTTGGTGAAGCTTAAGTGAACCGAGGGGAACGCTCCCGCTTTTATGTTGTCATAAAACTTTGAACAACTTTGTGATGTTCTTGTCATGTAATGTACTTACATGTTTTCTTTCCCTTGTGAGTGCAGGGACTGTGGCTTATATGTCTTTTCATTTCCATAGTAGGTGTTCAATGAATTTTTTTGATGTTTGACTGTGAAAAAGAAGGTAGACTCAAATGTTTTTAAAACTTTGTTTTTTGAAGTCTGAATTTTAGCACCAAGGCCAATAGGAAGACTATCAACGATTTTCCTTTATAGCATTTTCTGTCCTCTAAAAACTTGCTAACAAACTCTGATCAAGGCACATATTGTCAATCACGCTTCATCTCTGAAATCCTGTCTGTGTCATCTTATTAACCCAGCACATATGACTGACAATCTGATCCTCAGAGATGCCCTCTTCTAGCTAATATAATTTCACTTGCTCGTTATTAAAATAAACTTTTAAGTAATAAAGGGTCACTTTTAAAAAAGACGGCCCAATGAAGTAGAAACTACTAATAGAGAAGGAATTTCAGGTAAAACTTAAAAATTTAAAGTTCAACTATTTTAGAAAATTTGTATTACAATTAATGATTTGCATGTCTAGGTTATTGTGAGACAATGACATTTTCTTCTCTCCAAGTTCACATATTTTGTCTAATTGTGTAAAGAAAGAATAAAAGACATGTTAGTCTTAAAGCTCAAACACTATATGTCTTTATAGCAGGGATGATATATAGTTACAAAATAATTATTTCATAAGTTGTAGGCATAAGAACAATTTTCAGCTTCAAGTGGTCAAATCAATTTGTAGATCCTTGTAAAAGAGACACAAAAAGTCATTTTTGCGGTACTCTCTTAAATTTATGAGGAATGTTTTGTGTTAGGGAATATGTATTTGCCCCTGTCTAATACTCTTCATTGGAAACTTACCTTTGTTTTAATCAGTAGTTGTGGTGAGTCTCCCAAATGATCGCTAAGTAGCATTTATTAAGTGGTGGAATGTGCTGAGCTGCGCAAGGCTACGTCTTTCCTGGCTCTTTTTTTTTTTTAAATGCAGTTTAGAAAACATTTCCCTATTTTTTCCACTGTCCCATACATTTGTTTATTTATTTTTTATTAATTAATTCATTTTGGTTACAGATGTTTCTTCTTTTTCCCCCCTAGACACCCTCCTCCTGATCCCGCCCCCCTCACAGCATTGTTGTCTATGTCCCCTGGTGATGCATGTATGCATATAACTAAAACCAGAAGAAAGCTACTTAAAACAACAGTCAGGTCATCCCCACATGAGAGATCCCAATAGCATCCTACATTTGTCGTTTTCTCTCAAAGAGATTCAATGGTTTGGGAGTAGGTGGGACAATCAAACCATTTTGAAAATAAGACTCGGACATCATTTTAATACTTTTATTTCTATTGCTGAAATCTCAGACATTCTGTAATTCTGTTTCAAACAGGTGTCTATAATTTTTTTCTGTTTAGGACCTTCTGTAAACTTTAAAAATTGAGCTGTTTTGTCAAGCAGCATCTGCTAAACCCTGGGCCTACCTAATATCAGTAAATGTGCTTCTATTTAACTTTCTATTTACAGTCATAAGAGAAATAAACATATAAAATAAATGCATCTCAATGCATAGCTGTGCAGGAGTACAGATGTTTTATTAATGAAAATGAATCCAGCTTTTTGTAAGTCATGGCAGCAATATAACATTTCATTGTTTGGTTCTGTGCTAGACAGTCCCTGCTGTTTCTACATAGAAATTCCTGTAATGCTTAATGGACATCTGGAAGAATTCAGGCAATTAATCGAATTCACGTAGGAGCTAGGCTAATGGCTGTCTGAAAGGCAGATTACATTAAATCAAACTTGCAATATGAATGAAAGCACTTAATCATACATGCAACATTCATTAGATGCGACACAGCAAGTGTTTTGATTACTTTAATGAAAGATCAGGTAAAGTGCATCAGCTGAACAGATTGAAAAGACAGCATGCTTACAAATGTTTGATTATGCTGAATATCAACAGAAACAGTGCCAGTAATTTATAGCAAAACATATTTCGAGGCGGCTAGAGTTGGTGAACTCAGTGAAATTCGGGGCCTTTGCTTAAAACAATAATTAATATATGATAAAATTTTAATCAATGTCAGGAAAAGAGACAAATTGCTAGAAGTTTAGTAATTTATAGTCACTGGGCATCTTCATGTTTTAAGTCACTTGAAGTCTCCTTGAACCCCATTTCATTTACTTAGAGGTACACAGTTCTTTTCTTCCCCTGTTTTATGGAGTTATCGTTGACATAACATTTTGTAAGTTTATGGTGTACAGTGCAATTATTTGATATACATATACATTGTTAAGTGATTACTACAGTAAAGTCAGTTAACACATCCATCACCTTGCATAATTATCTTTTTTTATGTGGTGAGAACATTTAAGATTTACTACGATGTATACAGTCCTTGAGTGAAAAGGTATTGCTATACTAAAAACATTATATTAAAAGAAGAATTAACTTTGTATAGTGGGCTTTAAAATCTCATGCCAAGAATTAAAATGCTATTCTCAATAGTTGTTCTTGCCTTCTAGATTCATGAACATATTTCACCTTTTCTTCACTAATTATCTCATTGATTTCCCCCCTGATATTTTGTAGAAAGATACCTTATAAGATATATTTCCTACATAATATTAATGTAGCAAATACCATTTGCAGCTTTTTGGATAAACAAAGATAAAAGATGTATCTATCTATCTATCTATCATCTATCTATCTATCTATCTATCTATCTATCTATCTATCTATCTATCTATCTATCTATCATCTATCTATCTATCTATCATCATCTATCTATCT
The DNA here is from genome assembly GCA_030848825.1 of Tadarida brasiliensis. NCBI lineage: Eukaryota > Metazoa > Chordata > Mammalia > Chiroptera > Molossidae > Tadarida > Tadarida brasiliensis. The sequence goes on along the minus strand of CM061257.1, from coordinate 167,244,870 downwards.
CCTATCCATCCACTTACTTACCTATCTATCTATCTATATCTACACATATATAATTTCCTGTCAGTAGGTACTTTTTATATATATATATTTAAATATTTTTTCTTTATTGATTTTAGAGAGAGGAAAGGAGAGAGAGAGAGAACCACTGATGAGAGAGAACATCAACTGGCCGCCTCCTGCATGCCCCCCACTGGAGATTTGGCCCACAACCTGGGCATGTGCCCTGACGGAATCGAACTGGCGACCTCTTGATGCATGGGTTGACGCTCAACCACTGAGCCACACCAGCCGGGTGGTACTTTTTTTAAAAAAATTTTTTTATTAATTTATTTTTGTTACAAATGTTTTTCCTTTTCCCCCCTAGACACCCTCCACCTGACCCTGCCCCCCCACCCCCACCCCAGCATTGTTGTCTATGTCCATCGGTTATGCATACATGCATATAAGTTCTTTGGTTTATCTCATCCATCCCCCCAACCCTGGGCGGTACTTTTTATATTAAACAGGACTGCCTTTAGAGGTGGTGGGAACCACTTTGTCCTGGAGTTTAATCAAAGGACTGAATTTCTCTCTCTAGATTGAAAACAAAGAAATGGACAAAGGACCTTTCAAGTTCTTTTTAGACATTTTATTAAATTCAAACCAATGACTATATAGTAAGTACTGAACTGTTTCAGATGTTATGGATGATATCAACATGTAAGAGATATGGGTCATGGCAGCAACCACAAGTTTGTAATGTTCTATCCACCAAAACACACACAGAAGGTATCAAAGCGGTAGCCTTAAGAAACGACACGGGGCAGGATATAGTCAGTCAGTAGAAGGTGAAGTGCCAAACTGTAAACTGTGAGGAAAATCAGAGAAGAGCTAAGATAATGGGGACATCCACATAGACTTGCTTAATTCACTTGTTAAGAGATGTGATTTAGAGAATGAAAATTTTATTATTCCAGAATTAAGCATTACAGAACAATCTATGAATACTGTTTTTGCTTTTTTGCAGAGAGAAAAGATTGAGCGTACCTCCAAGTGCTTTTCAAATATCAAATTGCACAATATATTTTCAGGCTAAACGAGTTGATTATTTTTACAACAGGCTAGAATTGTTTCTCAATTTCCTCTCATTACACACATTCACAAAAAGGGAAAGAAAAACGAGCTGGCCTAGAATATAACTGTTAATTATAGTCTACCAACTAAATCCTTCTTTTCTACCTCTGACCTCTTGAATGTTAGCAACATACTAAGAGTGTAACTAGCAGAAAAGCCTCTCGCGGTGCTCCTGACTTAGGACTTCCCAGAATCATTGAGCTCATGTCACAGTTACTTCGAAATGTCCACATTGTCAGCTACTTAACATATGTATAATAAAAAATGGCATCGCTGTTTGAGCTATGTGCTTTGTTGCCCTGTTTATTTGCCCAATCTCTTATTATAGTGGGTTATGTAGTCTTAGAATTCTAAGCTTCTGTTTGGAAACAGTAAATATTTGTACTAGCTCAGGTAGGTTCAGTATTTCTCTGCACTGGCGAATCTTCACCTATTTATTTGACTGATTGATCAGGAACTGTCACTTCAAATATGTTGTTAATCTCCTTTGAAGCATTAAGTTTGATATTCTTCACCCTTGGAAGCCCTCCAATGATGGGATTTCACTAATAATAGTTCCTATGTGTCAGTCTGTTACTACCTATCTATCCAACTATATCTGTCTGTGTCTTTAATTTTTCTGTGGCTTTGTTTCTTCACTTTAGAGGAAGAAAGCAGCTATACACTCTACTTCTCTTGTGATTTATGATTGTATTTTCCAGAATTTGTGATCCTGTGTTTCTGACATGCCTGAAAAACTGTTTTCATTTAAAATGTATTCTTTGGTATTCCTCCAGTTTACTTTCTTAAAAATGGAGGAATACCCGGGATGGAGGAGGCAGGGTCACCGTGTATCCTTTATCTGTGTCTGGGAAATGCCCCTTCTCCCAGAACTCTGGAAGAAAACATCATTCCAGTGTGGAGTCCAGTGCTCAGTCTTCCTAAGGATAAGACATACACATTTTATAATCAGATCAAATGTTTGCTTCATTGCACTTCTTTTTCCCCTGTTTAATCAAAACTGGCTAGATAATCAAAGCACCTAGACTTCATCCTTTGCAGGACATGACCCTGTGAGAAAATTGAAAATCATTTTATTCAGACTCAGTGGTTTTATATTCTGGATTTGTAATTCTTCTACCCAAGGTTTCATTCTCTGAACCCAACTAAGAGTGAGATAGGACAGAGAGAAAGTTGTGATTTCCTGCCTAGTCACTGATGAAAACTACCTGCTGTTCAGTCTACTAGGCTTTTCCTGGGGCTATTTTTCAGTAGGTTAGTGTTCATTATTGCTTTGGTTAAGGTGACTCTTCAGTTGTTCATTTTTGTAATTTTCCATGGCATGTTTTTGCATAATAATGCTAATGCCATTTACTGAGCTCCAGGCATGTGTTAGTATTGTTTACAGTCAGATTATCTTCACAGCTCTCCAAGGAGAGGGTTATTCTGAGGATGAGAAGACAGCTTCAGAGAGGTGGTTCAATGTAACGCAGCAGGCTGCACAGCCCGACAGAAGCTTGGGTCTGTTCAAGGCCTCCCTAGCGAACTAATCTACTCCACACCGTCCTTCCATTGTGTACTTTATGCTCTTCTCTAGTCACTTGTTACCGTGTGTTTTTATTCATTCTATGAGTACCATTCTGAAGAAATGGTTTTATAGTAGAGAGAAAAGGGCTCATATCTTTAAATCTTACCATGCATCTCCAAAGACAAGAGTTCAGTCAGCATTTTGGCTTGCAGATACATAAAACAAACAAACAAATATCCAGGTTAATTCCTAGAGCTTTTCCAAGCTGTTCTCAGCACCTGGATTGCTCTCAGTTTGGAAATAATGAGTAGCAGCACCTCCTGGCTCAGTCCGATTTGGCTCCAAAGACTTCTGCAGTGTAGCTAGCTTAGGAAGTGTTATGTTTAGTTGTAATGACTTTCAATCATTTATTAAATAGTTCCTATGAGTAGAAAACTGTGCTAGGTACTTCGCCGATAGACCCACTTGCTTCCCTTGGGGGTGTTCATAATGTAATAAGAGGGAATTTATGTAATTAATATACATATAGGATTGGTACATAGGGATCCTGGATATAAGGTCATATAGCGGCAATAGTGTTCATCCAGTAGCACCATTATAAAGCTTTAAGTTATGGATTGTATTTGGGAGAGTCCTTGGTTTAATGTGAGACCATATATGATGCTTTTGCTATAAAACAGATCACTTGAGTTCATCTGTGTGGGTTCTTAGAAGCAACCTTTGAGTCTATGGTAATGAAACCAGAAGAGGTCACAAAGAAATAGGCATGGGAAGAATTTGAAGGAAATAAAGCTAAGAATCAACAGTCAATAACAACACAATATTTCTTCTTAACATCCAAACAAACAAACAGAAGAAAATGGCCAACTTGAGAAGAACTAGAAGATAAATGACAATACAGTTTTTATCTCCATTAGCCCTCATAGCTAAGGTTTTCAAAGTGCTTTACAGAATGTATGCCTCACAGTATCTCTCTAAGTGAGGCAAGTGTTATTATCTCCTTGTAAAGGTGGGGAAAAGAAGGAACAAAGGTTTGCTTCTTTTATGCCAAGTGAGGCCAAATATTTTGTAGAGTATTTGAAATGAGACTTAAAAATAGGGAAGCAAAGAGAGAGAAGGCTGGAAGAATTTGTAATTGAGGGGCATAATTTCACACCACATAAGTGTCTAGAGAACGTTAATATAGTGAATCTTCATTTCCAGTGAAGTGGACTGAAAGCCTTGAATTGCTTCATGCACCACACCGTGCAAATAGCAATTTCAGTTTCAGAAAATCCTCCACTCACAGTAGAGTTGTTCAGTGAAAATGGTCATGATGAGGATTTCACACATAATTGTCCGAAATATGTTCATAGTTGTATATCTATCTATCTATCTATCTATCTATCTATCTATCTATCTATCTATCTAACTATCAAATATATCTATATAAACTTTCTCGGTTGAAATACAAATATTTGTGGGCATTGTGAATTCTCTTAAAATATACTAATGGATATCTAGTACATGCTGGCTCCACTGTGTTATTTGTTCACGTATTTCTTTTCCTTTCTTTCCTTGACTTTTTATATACTGCTTTTATGTGTTCTCTTTCATTTTGGAACTTTCTTTAAAGGGTTCTGCCCAGGGAAGATAGATGCAATAGCTCAATAAAAATAAACAATGCACTCCTAGTTTCTCATTTATAAAAAATATGTAAAACATATATACATATTGAGTTCCTTTATGTAAGGACTTTAGATATCAACCTTCCCAGTGAGAAAGGCAGTTCTTATAGTTATTGGTGTGTGTGTATAATTTTTAAATTGGATTTATTGGGGTGACATTGGTTCATAAAATTATACAGGTTTCAGGTGTACAATTCTACAATACATCATCTGTATTTTGTATTGTGTGTTCACCACCCCAAGTCAAATCTCCTTCCATCACTATCCCCTGCCCCCGCTGTTACCTTCTTCTACCTTCCCCACCCCCCTTCCCTCTGGCAATCACCATACTGTTGTCTGTGTCCATGAGTCTTTCTTTTTTATCTTTGCTTAATCCCTTCAACCTTCTCACCCAGTCCCCAGGTTTTTAGATTTTTCAATGGAGTGTTTGAAGTTGAAACATTTATAAAGTTAGGTTGTCTATCAATATGTTTCTGACCAAACTAGGAATAAAATCTATGATCTTGACACCAAGTTTGGACTTTTCAAGCAGTTAGTGCTAATGAATATACTATGTGACTCTTGTTTTAATTAACTAGCACCCTAATTCTTATTCCATAAGAGGTTTGATGTGACGATGTTTTCATTGTTAAACTAGTATCAAAGTATTAATCACAATTAAACTTTTTGAGGAGCAAATCAATCTCTTTATAATAGATTGGAATTATTAAAGCTGCTTACATCTGACTTTCGAGTATATTTTAAAGTTGCAATGTGCTGTTTAAGGAATTATATTTAAATAAAGCTGTAAGCCTTTCTCAATGGGTTTAGGGGATAATTAAGCCCTAATGCTCTAAGGCAGCCCTTGTATGTAATAAATTAACTTTTCTCCTGTGCATCTAGAATGACACTGCCTATGTCCTATCTTGGGAGAATTGAGAAAACAGTCAAGTAATTTTCTGTGTACTGTAGTTCAGATGAGGAATCTGGTTGAGAATGATCAAGTTCACCCTCTTTTAACAACCTCTTCTCCCTAGCAAAAAATTAACAACAAATAAGCCTTTGGGAAAATCTATTTTATTGGAAAGCATAACAGTCCTAACGTATCAACATTGTAGTTACAATGTACTAAGGCAGGAAGAGGTTTTATTAAAGACAGGGAACTGTCAGACAATAGCAACCAGGCCAGTATTCTAATTATCTCTATGAAAGGTCCCTAGAGAAATATAAAGGATGTAAAGGAAATGTAGCCAACCCTGAGATGGTCTGTCCTGCTCTCTCACAATAATACTGTCATCTTTAAAAATTATTTTCCACACACACACACACACACACACACACACACACACACACACAGTACTTGTCTTTCATTAAATAAACATGGTTGATGGTTAAGTAATAGAAAATAAAAAACCAAGAAACATGATTGATCTCATAAGCGATGATGTCCTTAGGTTAAAAAAAAAGAAAGAAAGAAAAGAAAACCAACTTACCAATAAGAACAATGAAGATTCAAGAATATAATGATTTCATGTCATACATAGTCTCTTTTCATGTTTCTTATGGGTTTTTATTAATTCATTATTGAATAGCAACACTTGAACTATACTGTGTTAGTAAAGAAAATACTTTTACTGAGTAAATATTCTGTCTACACTGTCTTTAGTATCTTCTTCAAAATTACTCGTTTCTTGGGCTATGTGGGTTTGGTGCAAATGCTGATCAAAATGGTGAAAAGCAAAAAAATTACACATACATTCTTCCAGTGGGTGAGTTATTCCTTGGGAGTTATGACTGAATTTTGGAATCTAGGTTTATTTGTTTTAAATAAACAACTGTACATGTCAGTTCAAACTGAACCTGGTTGAAATTAGGATAATGGAACACCAAGGGAAATGGAAGCATGTTCATCTCTGTTCCGGAAACAGGCTTTACAAGTCCATTAAATGCGTTAGCTACCCTGGTGTCTCTTTTAGTTAACTCCAAATTAACATATACCGTTGAGCCTTGAACACAAGGATTTGAATTGCTTGGGTCCACCTATATGCGAATTAAAAAAAAAAAAAATACTGTCAGCCCTTCCTATCCATGGGTTTGCATTTGAGGATTTAACCAACCGCCGATGGAAAACCGTATTTTTACATTCCCAGTAATGGATTGAAAATACTGTTTTCCATCTGAGGTTGGTTGAACATGCAGATGCCAAAGGCTAACTAGAGAGTCAAAAGTTATTCATGGATTTTTAAAGTTTTGACTGAGCACGGGTGGGTGCCCCAAACACCTTGTTGTTCAAGGTTCAGCTGTAGTTTCAGGTGAATGTCATTATAGAGATAAGCCACAGATTTCAAAGGGTATCATATAAATGTAAGATGAATAGCATCAACAAATTTACACATTTTATGTAATAACATGGTAAGTAATGAATAGCTTGTTCATTTACCTTGAAATACAGAGCTATCATTTTTCTTGGATAAAGCACAATGATCATCCTGCCTTATATATAACGAGTTTTTCAATGAAATCATCTTACATCCAGTGTATCACATTATTAACTTCTGATATAAAGCTCAATTTCAACATAATCTAATTATGTAGCAGGGAATCTAGTGTTAGTGTGTACTATAAGTACACACGAAAGGAAGACATTCTTTGTTTTGCCTACATTTCTAAACGATGTAACATAAAATATTACTTATGGCATCTAGTACAATGATTTAGGCAATAATGCCAGTAGTGAAAGCTATGACATGGACATAATACATAGTTTCAGTTAGCTTATCAGACACAAATCTTCAGGAAAATAGGCTTTATTGGTTCAGATACTTGCCTGCTTGCTTTACAGAACACTTTGTTAAGTGAAAGGAAGAATAATGTCTCCAATTGAAAAACAGAGGGAGTTTGGGGCTGGCAGAATGCAATTGCCCAAGTTAGAGGGAACCAAATTGATCTGAAATCATGTAGATAACGATGCGTTGAGCAGCGGACAGCATTTGTTTATGAAGACAGATTATGCCAGGCAAATCTGATTTATTTGGTCTTATAAAATTACTCAACAAGTTTGTGGATAAAGAAAACTCCATGGGCAAACAATATATCTAAATGTTTATAAAAGCTTTTGATGTGGGTCTGCATGAGATTAAGATAATTGAAATGCTGGGAAGATGTTGCCCGGATAACAGTGCAATGGTGTGGTTATCAGATTTAAAACAGAGTAATCATAAAAAATGGATCATAATATCTAATTGATATACTTGGCAGAGGACCATAAAAGAGCTAGTATCTTTATAGATCAATAGTGTAAGCAAGTATGAAAATTATTTAGTCCACAAAAATTAGTTTATTCTTTCTTCAGAAGGTAATGTATCATAAATAAAAACTAGTTCAAAATACTTTATTACTTGTCTGGAGTGAACTATTAGTTTATTTTGGCCTCTACTGATATTTATAAAAATTTGAATTTGTCATGTCTGCCAAAAGCATTGAACTATATAATCATAAGTTTGACAGGTTTCCAAAACACGGTAAAATTCAATGAAAATATTATGTAGGTTTGTGCATAAATTCCTTTATAGATTTTTAAGAGCTGAGAGATTATTGAAGAGAAAATAGCTATAATAATGGCAATAACTTTGAGAGAAACAACTATTTATAAATAAGGATATGGAAGGAAAAAGGAATACAGTGTGATGTGTTTTAAAGTCTTATTGTCAAATGGAAAAAACGCTTTCAATATATATATGCACATGGGCTACATGAAAATATTTAACAATATCTATGACATGGCTGTTAATCAGTCAGAACTGATATTGGTCATAGAGCTAGAGTAGGGCCCTAAAGATCTCTTGCTATTTTGGACCTTAAGTCTTTAGTTGGTAAATAATGGGGCGGGGGGGGGGGGGGGGGGCGGGGAGTTTGGGAGAGGCTGGAGTGACTGGGGGAATTAAGGGGAGAACATTTGGAAAGGTAGTGGCTAGTTGCTAATTCATATGGAAGTATTTAGTACTTTAAATATTAAAGTACTTAAAATTATATTTTAAATATTTTAGTATTTAAAGTATTAAAATACTTTATGTGTTAAAAACTGATAAGCCCTGTCTGGTTTGGCTCAGCCGTTAGAGCATTGGCCTGCGGTCCAGAGAGACCCGGGTTCGGTTCCCGCTAAGGGCATGTACCTCGGTTGCAGTTTGTCCCCCACCCCTGGTTGGGTCATGCGGGAGGCAGCCACTTGATGTGTCCCTTTCACGTCGATGTTTCTCTCTCTCTCTCTCTCTCTCTCTCTCTCTCTCTCTCTCTCTCTCTCTCTCTCTCTCTTCCTCTCTCTCCCTCCCACTCTATCTGAACAAAAAATGGAAAAATGTCCTCGGGTGAGGATAAAAACAAACAAACAAAAAACTGATAAAACTCTTCTGGTGGGTACCAGCTTTATAATAGCCAAAGGATCTAAGAAAAATAACAACCAGGTAGGAATTTTGAATAGATTAAATTATAAAAAATGAAATATAATTTAAATAAACAGATTACAAGATGTTAAACTCCACTAGTAATTAAATAAGTACAAATTTATTTTAACAAAACAACAAGTTTTACTTAAGTGGGAAAAATTTTATTTTAATTTATCTTCACTGTTGAAAGTATTACATATGTCTTTCCTTTTTTCCTCCATTGACCCCCTCCCTCCCCGCTCCTGCCACCCCCTGCCTTCACACTGTTGTCTGTGTCCATTGGTTGTGCATATATGCATATAAGTTCTTTGGTTTCTCTCTTCCTGCCCCCCTTACCCCCCTTCCCTCTGAGGTTTGTTAAGTGGGAAATATTTTTCTTAAAAAAATTTTTTTTTATTAAAGTATAGTTGGCATATAATAATATATTATTTTCAGGTGTACAACATAATGATTCAACATTTATACACCTTACAATGTAATCACCACAGTCTAGTAACCACCCAACATTGTGAAAAGTTATTACAATATTATTGATGATATTCCCTGTGCTGTGTACTACATCTCAGTGGCTTATTTATTTTATAACTGGGAAGTTTATACCACTTATTCCCCTTTACCTTGTTCATCCATCCTCCATCTGCCTTCCCTCTGGCATCTATCAATTTGTTCTCTGTTTCCATGACTCTGTTTTTGTTTATTTTTTGTTTGTTTGTTTGTTTTTAGATTCCACATATAAGTGAAATCATATAGTATTTATCTTTGTCTGACTTATTTCACTTAACATAATACCCTCTAGGCCCATCCACATTGTTGCAAATGGCAAGCTTTTATTTTATTTTTTATTTATTTATTTTTTTTATCCTCACCCGAGGACATTTTTCCATTTTTTGTTCAGATAGAGTGGGAGGGAGAGAGGGGAAGAGAGGGAGAGAGGGAGAGAGGGAGAGAGAGAGAGAGAGAGAGAGAGAGAGAGAGCGCGAGCGCGCGCGCGAGAGAGAGAGAGAAACATCGATGTGAAAGGGACACATCGAGTGGCTGCCACCCACACGACCCAACCATGGCTAGGGACAAACTGCAACCAAGGTACGTGCCCTTGGCGGGAACCGAACCCGGGTCTCTCTGGACTGCAGGCCGACGCTCTAACCGCTGAGCCAAACCAGCCAGGGCAAGATTTTATTATTTTTTATTGCTGAGTTATATTCCATTGTATATATGCCTCATCTTCTTTGTCAATTCATCTATTGGTGGACATCTAGGTTGCTTCCATACCTTGGCTATTACTAGTAATGCTGCAATGAACATAGTGGTGCGTATATCTTTTTGAATTTGTGTTTTTACTTCCTTCAGATAAATATCCAGAATTGAAATTGCTAGATCATATGGTAGTTCCAGTTTTAATTTAATTAAAATTTTCTTAATCCTCACCCGAGGATCTGTTTCCATAGATTTTTAGAGAGAGTGGAAGGGAGATGGAGAGAGAGAGAGAGAGAGAGAGAGAGAAAGAGAAACATTGATGTGAGAGTCACATGTGAACTGGTTGCCTCCTACACGACCCAGCCTCAGGCTGGGGATTGAACTTGCAACCCAGGTACGTGCCCTTGACTGGGAATCGAACCTGCAACTCTTAGGTCCACGGACTGATGCTCCAAACATTGAGCCAAATTGGCCAGGGCTCCAGTTTTAATTTTTGAGGAATCTCCATATTGTTTTTCATAGTGGCTGCATCAACTTACAATCCCACCAACAGTACATGAAGGTTCCTTTTTCTGCACATTCTTGCCAACATTTGTTAATTGTTGACTTTTTTGTAGTAGCCATGACAGGTGTGAGGTGGGATCTCATTGTGGCTTTGATTTACATTTATTTCCCTGATAATTAAACATGTTGAGCATCTTTTCATGTCTATTGACCATCTGTATGTCTTCTTTGGAGAAATGTCTATTAATGTCCTCTGTCCATTTTTTAGTCAGATTGTTTTTTTGATATTGAGTTGTGTAGTTTTTATTTTAATACCTTATCAGTTATAGCATCTACAAATATATTTTCCTATTCATAAGTTGTTTTCTTGTTTTGCTGATTTTTTTTTTTTGCTGTGCTTTATTTGTTTGATGTAGTCTGTTTATTTTTGCTTTTGTTTCCCTTGCCCAAGGTGATATATCCAAAAAGATACTGCTAAGACCAGTGTCAAAGAGTTTACTACCTATGTTTCCTTCTAGGAGTTTTATGGTGTCAGTTCTTACATTTAAGTCTTTAATCTATTTTCAGTGTATTTTTGTATATGGTGTAAGAGAGTGGTCCAGTTTAATTTTTTTTTTTTTTGCATGTATCTGTCCAGTTTCCTGATACCACTTATTAAAGAGATTGTCATTTTCCCCATTGTATATTCTTGCCTTCTTTGTCATAGATTAATTGATTATATAAATGAGAGTTTATTTCTGGGCTCTCTGTTCTGTTCCATTAATCTATGTGTCTGTTTTTGTGCCAGTACCATGCTGTTTTGATTATTATAGCTTTGGTAGTATAGTTTGAAATCAGGAGGTGTGATACTTCCAACTTTGTTCTTTCTCGAGACTGCTTTGGCTTTTGGGGTCTTTTGTGGTTCTACATAAATTTTAGAAATATTTGTTCTAGTTCTGAGAAGAATGCCATTGGTATTTTAATAGGGCAATATTTTTCCTATAAGTGACAGAACATAGGTAAGGGACAAGGGAAAGTGACATTCTTAAGCCTGCCAATAGAAGTGTGAACAGGTAAAACCTTTCTAAGGACAATTTCTCAATATTTATAAAAAAAATATTTAAAATGTTAGGTTGACTTAATGGTTCTGGTAGTGTTAGGATAACTTAGATGGATTAATTCTCTCAGTGAAAATAACTAAAATATCTGGATTTAAAATATATTCTTAAAGCATAAAAGGATATGAATAGATAGTATGGAATTACCAGTCTCAAGGTAAAGGAGAAATGGGAATCCAAATGTGGAAGCTGTTCTTCCCTGAGGGAATTTGCTGATTGACAAAAAGTACAATCTTTATATTGATAGACTTACAGTGCAAGGGAGACAGGAAGCAAGACCCAGGACCTGTACATGATAGGAAGTCTAATAGAAGACACTTTCCTCTAAGATACTGGGACTCCAGAGCCCTTGAGTATTTACTACTTGTATTCAAATTGCCTGGGTCAGTGAATATCAAGCCTTGAACTTGGGTTAAAATAATTCTGAATTGATGATGCCTCCATGTGCTTGACAGAAACAAATATAAGTCTACTCTTAAGTAAAATACTTTCATCATAGGCCTAAAAATTTTCCATAAATGATTTTAAAAATACAATGTATAGCATATTCTTAATGATAATCAGTTACACAAGGAAACTATATTAAATGAGCAAGAATCAGCATAGACAACAAACAACAAAATTAGACTCATAAAGACTTTAAATATTGAAATTATGGGGCATGGACTATAAAATAAGACTATAAAACAATTATGATGACTATGATTGAAGACACAAAAGACCAGCATGGTGATATCTATAGAGAACTGGAAACCACAAAAAGTGACATAGCAAGTTTGAATTTAAAAAAGAACCAAATAGAATTTTATTGTGATTTTAAATATTTTGGCTTTATTTTAAATAAAATTTATTTAACATTTTTAATAAATATATTTCGATTTTGTAAATAAAAGTGTTTTATAAGTAAAATTTATAAATAAAAATTTAAAACCCAATAAGATTTTAAGTGTAAATTAGACATACCATAAGACTCAGTGAACCTGAAGATACATCAAGAGAAATGATCCAGAATGCAGTATGAAGAAGGGGGAACAAAAGGGAAAATATGTATGAGAAGATAAAAGATACAGAAGATATAGTGAGAATGTTCAGCATGGGTTTAGCCAGAGTTCTAGAAGGAGAAGAAGAGAATGAGGTGAGCAATTATTTGAAGAGTTAAATTGACAACAGACTTCAATACACTCATTTTAAGAACTCTTATTAACCTCAAAGCATGATAAATGAAAAGAAAACCATACCTACACACATTGAAGTAAAACTTCTTAAAATCAGCCTGGCGGGTGTGGCTCAGTAGATTGAGCATTGTCCCATGAACTGAGAGGTCCCGGGTTGCGGGTTTGATCCACAGTGTGGGACATGCAGGAGGCAGCCAATTGATGTTTCTCTCTCACATTGATGTTTCTCTCTCACATCGATGTTTCTATCTCTCCCTTCCTCTCTCTCTAAAAATCAACAAAAACGTATTAAAAAAACAAAGACAAAGAATAAATATGTATTAAAAGCAGCCAGATAAAAAGATAAATTACTTTAAAACGAGCAACAATATACCAATATGCTGACAGCTGACTTCTCTCTAGTAAAAATGGGAAACAGGAGACAGTGGAATGTTATTTTCAATGTGCTGAAAGAAAATAATTACCAACTGAAAATTCTATCGGTAGATATAATAAAGATATTTCAGACACACTGGAGCTAAGATATTTTGTCCCTAGCAAATCTACAGTGAAGGAAATTTCAAAGCATGTATTTCAGGCAGAAGGAAAATGATCCTACATGGAAAGTCTGAGATACAAGAAAGAATTAAGAGCCAAGAAAGTGGCAAACGTGTGGGTAAATCTAATAAATATTAACTGTGTAAAATATAATACTGTCTTACAGATATTTTAAAATACAAACTCAAAATACACAACAATAATAGCACATGTGAGGAAAGAGTAAATGTAGTTGAAGTGTTCTAACTTTTAAAATATTATATTAAGAACTTTGAGTTATAAATGTGTAATATAATTTTAAAATTAATAAAAACACAAATGAAGGGAATAATTTTAAACTGATAAAGGGGGGGAATTTGATACATAAAAATTAGAAATCTGAAAGATAAAAAGAAATGCAACATTAGACAAATGAAAAACACTTCTGAAGATGGCAGATTTAATTCAAAATACAATAGACTTATGTAAATGTAAAAGGATTAAGTACTCCAGTTAAAAGTTAAAGATTGTATAGCTGGTTAAAATATCCAACTACTGTTAACAGGAGCCACATTTAAAACATAATGATAAAGAAAGGTTGAAATTAGAAGGAAAATACATACATTGCAAACACCAACCAAAAGATAGCTGATGTGTCTGGAGGAAAACAGACAAAACTGAGTTTAAGTCAGAAAGCATTACTACAGATAAAGAGGGATACCTTATAGTGATGAGACATTCAATAACCAAACAGATATTGCTTTTTAATTCATATGCTCCTATGACAAAGTCTCAAAATACACAGAGCAAAAATCGAGAGACTACAAAGTGAAATAACAATGTACCATATATATGTGGGAGGGGACATATGCATATATAATACTTGGTATATACAAAACTGCAAAATACACAATCTTTACAAGCACATTAATGGAATTTATTTATTAAATCTAAATATATAGATACAGATAAAGATTGATAAGGCTTTTTTTTCTCCTAGCCAGATAGACCACCTTCATTATTATTCTAAAATGTTTATTTGATACACACATACACATTATTCTGTGTAGTAAAAAGGTGATTAGATAGTCCCTACCCTTATATGTTTATAAGCAACACCAAGTATGTATGTATGTGTGTATACACACACACACACACACACACACACACACACACACACACACACACACCAATACTGAGCACTAGTGTGAGCCAGTGCTAGAGAGGATATTCATTTAGCTCATTGAATTTAATTCTTCTTCTTTGATGTAGGTATTGTTATGCCTAATTTATAGATAAATAACCGAGACTCAGTGAGGTTAAGTAAATTTTTTAAGATCATCTCCTTAGTAAATGGCAGTGCTAGAATTCAAATCTACTCTTTATGAGCAATGAACCAGCTTCAGAAAATACTTAATCCTTTGAGACTGGAAGTGAGGAGAATTTTATAGAAGAATCTCTATAAAATAGAAGAATCTCTATAAAATTAGGAAAATGATGTCTTTGTGCAGCATTGACAAAGGTTTACATGTCTGTAGTAAAGGAGCGTTATATATTCAACCAAAGTGGCTAAATAGTTTGATGAGGGAGAGGTCTCTTAGAAGACTGAGATGTTACTAGGGATTTGGAATGTGAGAACAGCCGAGGATAAAGAACTGTCATGTACCCAGACTAACAGAAAATAAATGCTTCTCCATTGTGCCATTGAAAATCCTTTTCCTGTAGCTCAAGCTCACTCTTTTCCAATTACTTATAGTTTCTGAAGTGAATCCCAATTTCAACAGGTAGTCTTTCACGACTGAGTGAAAGTCAAGCTGTAAGTTCTCTCTGTTTTCAAGTTTTTAGAAGGCACAAGTTATCTATTTCACTCCCTAAGAAGGAGGAAAAACACTCATCGAGATAGTATAATAATATAGTCCATCAATAAATTATTTAAATCCATTCAATCCTTAAATAATCAGGGCCACATTATCTTCTATGAACTATTTTAATATTTTCCTGGCTAATCTCCCTACCTCAAGTCTCATCCCATGCTCCCAACCTTCTTTTCCACATCTGCACTGCAACCCCAGAGCTGCGGTCCAAGGTAGCCATTAGAGTTATCTTTCCAAAGCAAAGGCATGGTTATATAATTTAAATGCTTTAGAAAAATCAGTGGCTTTCACTGAAGAATACCCACGGTCAATTTTAGTGTGATTATATAATTAATGCTCCTCGCAATCAAGCCCCAACTTATCTTTCCAGCCCAGCTCCTCCACTTCCTAGCATATCCCCTTACCACAAGAATCAACAGACTGATACCCGCTGATGGAGGGTACTATGCTGTTGTGCCTGTGTGAGGAGACACTGCCCATGTAACCTGCCCACGTCATATAGCAAGTAAATGGCAGAGCCAGGATTCAGACTGTGGCCTGACTCCAAATCAAGGGCTTCATGCAGTTAAACTACATTGTTTTTATATGTTTTGTGAATCTTGTTTTAACCATATGAAACAATTAATTTTGAGCATATTAAATGTTATGCATAATAATGCTATCTTCTTGCATTATAATAGTATAAAATAGAAGCCAGTCACATAAATTATTCCATTATTTGGAAAAGTTTATAGTTGCCATTAATATCAATAGTTTTCTCTGACTGTAGACACTTATTATTAGTATTAACAATAACACCGTCCATTCATTAAGGGCTCACGATGTGCCATGCATTATGCTAGGCATTTTACATAATAATGAATATCAAAGTCCTCTTTGAGGTCATTATTACTCTTCTCATTTTGTGATGAGGAAACTGGCTACAGAAGGCTAAGCAAATTGCTTAAGATTAAACAGCTAGTAGTGGAGCTGAAACTGAACTCAAGACCGTCTCACTTTACAGCCTGTGCCTGTGACCACTATATACCATGCCTCCTCCCTTTAAAGCTCCTGGGTTCAGCTTCTCAGTAAGTAACCTGGATCCTATCCTCCAGGCCCCATGCCCGAAAGTCCTTGTTTTCCACACATGTAGCCTCATCTTGCAAGTCTTGTCTTTCCATCTAAGTAGCTGACAAGCTTCTCTCCGCGCCCATTCTCCTGGTTTCATAGGTACTAACCAGCTTAAGATAGTAGACACTCTGGTGATGAGCTGGGTTTGTTTTCCCTGTAGAGAATGGGAGTGATCTAAGTGATGGGTCAATGGGCTGAGGTGGGGAAGAAAAGACCTTCCAAGGCTATACGATGCAAAGACGTCCTTTCTATTCCTCTCATTTTTCTGCATCAAGATTCCTAAATGCTTAGAACTGGGCTTCTGTGACTTTGTCTCCCCTCCGCCCTGTGCTCAGCCAAAGTGGGCTCTCGGTCTGTAGGATACAACAGTAAAAAACAGTGATGGTTTTGCTGGAGGGAAGAGGGTCTTTAGACATCTTTAGAAAATGAATTTTCTAAGACTTGCACGGGAGAATGGGTGGTTTTCATTGGCGTGGAATTACATTTCTGGGATTGTAAAGTCCCATGTCCCTCAGTCCAGTTCTGGAAGAGGGGCAGTGGCAGATTTAGCAAGGACAGAAATAAGGCCAGGGTCCAGAGTTTCCATTCCTTGGTGCAGCTGTGTCCAGCTTAGGATTAATCCGGATTCAGTCCATTAATCTATTGCATGGGTCCCACAAGGCTTTCGGCCACATGGTGGGTGCAGGGCATGGGAGCCCCGCAAGCCCGCAGTCTGGGTGCAGCACCCAGAGCCAGAGAGAGCAAGAGAGAGCTCCTCTGTGTAGGAGATTACATATTCAGGCTTCTTGCACTTGCAGTGGTCACGTCTATTCTGGCCACTGACTCACTCCCAGGTGTAACGGACAGTTAGGCATCTCCCAAGACTGGTAGGCACCTCCCACACCACTCAGACCTTACTGGGCATGTGTCTAAACTGCCTTTGTTCAGGCCCTTCTCCCGCAGATCAGTGGGGAATAGACATGGAGTGTTAAATTAGCTAATCTTCCCTTTACTCCTTTCCGGTTAAATAATGACCAGGTTATTGCAACAATATCAGTTTTTGTTTTTGTTTTTATTCCTCACCTGGGGATATTTTTCTACCCATTATCAGATACAGTGGGAGGGAGCAAGAGAGACAGAGAGAAACATTGATGCGATAGAGCCACATCTACCGGTTGCCTCCTGCACGACCCAACCAGGGCCAGGGACAAACCACTACTGAGGTGCGTGCCCTTGACCGCAGTTGAACCTGTGACTCATTGGTCCACGGGCCAATGCTCTAACCGCAGAGCCAAACTGGCCAGGGCAACAGTATCATTTTTTTTTTTTTTTTAAATCCTGTGGCTCATTATTTCAGCCATTAATTCATTTACCTATATGCCAAGCACTGTTCTAGGTCCTGGATATACGGCTGTGAACAAAACGGCTGTCCTCGTGAATCTCAGGACGCTGGGGGACAGCAATGAACAAACAAACAATCCGGAGACATGGAATAGGAAGCAGACTGACAAACCTCAGAGGGAAGGGGGTGGTGGGGTGGGGATGGGGACAGGAGCAGGGCGGAGGGTGTCAATGGGGGGGAAAAAGGAGGACATCTGTAATACTTTCAACAATAAAGATAAAATTTAAAAATTAAGTAAAAACTGGAAAACAAACAGACAAATCTGTGGTGGCAGATAAGTGCTATGAAGAGAAGAAAAGCTGATAAAGGGACAGAGCATGAGGGTAATGGTGGGTGTAGGGTTGCCTTTTACTTGGGGAGGCCAGGGAAGATCTTTCTGAGGTGGCTTTCTTTGACTAAAGACCCGAAGTGAAGGAAGAAGTTGTGAGCATATCTGAGGAAAGGACATTCTGGCAGAATAAACAGCCTCGAGGTTGAAGTGTGCTTGTCGTGTTTGAGGAAAATACAGACACGAATGTGTATGGAACAGACTGAACAAGGAAGAGAATGGGGCCAGATGTGGGTTAAAAATAGCCAGGGATTTGGATTTTATTCTAAATATGGTGGAGGTCATTTGATGATTTTGAGGAAAAAGAGTGAAATGATCGGATTTACGTTCTAATGGGATCTGGCTACTGAATGAAGACTAACCATAGTGGAGCGAGAGGAGCGACAGACAGACCAAGGAGAGCGCAGTGGGAGCGAACCGAGGGCCTGATTCAGGAAGTGCTTTCGAGGTGGAGCTGATAAGAATTGCTAATGGACTAAATATGGGGTGTTTGGCTTGAACCAAAAGTTTCTGGGTTTGGGTGTAGGCAGCTCATTGAATGGAGGTGCCATTTACCAAGACGAGGATTAGGTTTAAGAGAGGAAATCAAGAGTTGTTGATTTGTGAGAGGCAGTTTGACTTCCAAGTTCTCAGGGGAGAACAGGCCTCTAGTGGCTGTGACTGGGGTTAGCCTTTCACTGGGACATGTCGAGTGATGGACCAGAGAAACAGAAGAACTAAACTTCCTTCCGAGTAATCCTTCACTATGCACGGGGCTGAGAAATAGGTCGGTAACCTGAGCTGCTGTTACACTCACTATGATGTCAGGGCAAGAAATCTGTCTTCAAAAAATGTCCTGATTGCTATTGTCTCAAAATTTCCGACTTTAAATGAAAGTAATTTATTTCACAATTGGAGATAAAAAGCTTAAAATGCAAATAGCTTGAGAGGGCATTTACTATTTGTGAATTTTTATCAAAACGCAACAGAGTAGATGAAGGTCCTGAGTGTTTAAAGGGGGGCGTGTCATTGGCAAGAGAAAGGACGTAGATGAAGAAAGCGAAGATCTCATAGTCTTGCCAGGGACTGCCCTGTTTATCATCATTTCCAAGTGGGAAAATGGAGAAAGAAGGGTTCATATCTTCAGGGTCATCTAGGTTTATACCTAAGTGGAGGGTATCCATCTAAATTCTTTCTCTCCCCTGCCTTTTAGCCCCTTTTCTGCCTTTTAACCCTTCGTCTCTTCCCAAAAGCGTTCTTCCACCTGAAGGCCTGTAGCAAGATAGAAGCTTGTCACCTCTTTTCTAGGACCAGAGTTCAAACAGGCGACTCTGGAGAATGCTGCTTATCTGTGCATTTGATGTTAAACTCATTTCTCCACCAGTGCCCACAGGGGCACCACATCTCACATCAGAAAGGCTTTAAGGCAGCTTTTACATGATTTTTTCCTGATTATTAGAGTGATATATGCTTATTGCAAAAATATTTTAACAAAAAAGTTTAAAAAAACTAAAATTCCTAGAGGCAGCTCCAACAACATTTTGGCATACTTCCTTCCAGTGTTGTTTTCATTTTCTTTTTTTTTCTCCTTTCATAATCGAGCTCTTTATTGTACATGCAACTTTGCATCCTGCTGTTTTGTTTAACATTAAGGCATACATATTTGTCCATGTCATTGCATTTTTGTAGCTATGTAGTCATCTATAGTGTAGCTGTGCCAAGATAATTTCTGACTTTTTTACAATTACAACTAACCCTGTGATAAACAGCGTTGTGCATAAATCTCTGCCCTTCTTTTGGGTGATTTACTAAAAGAGGAACTGGTGAATTAAAAGGTATACATGTTTTTATTTTTTGTTTCTTTTCTTTTTCTTCTTTGAGTATAGGTGTTTTTAAAAGCTCCCAATATACATCGCTACACTGATTCCCAGAAAGATTATCCAATTATATGTGAGGGGAAGGGAGAGAGAGACCTATTGGAATTACTGGATTTATTAGAAAATATTTGGCAGAAATTCTTTGTTTTTTAAAAAATAATGAAGAGAAACAGATGTGCATTGTTATACTCATTGTTATTAGCTCAGTTTCATGGTACTCATTCAACAGCAGCTGCCGATACAAGTGTTACAGAGGAAGGAGAGCAGCAGATACACTTGTGCAGTGAAACTCAGGAGACTCTCCTTTAATGGAGTTTGGATGTTCGCTGGATGTTGTGGGGTTGGGGAGATGAGGAGAGGACAGGTCAGAGAAGTGGAAGGAGTGGGAACAGGTGAGCGATGCCCCCAGAGGAGGGGGACTTGCAGATGACAGCGCAGGAGCACCCAGCTGTCCCTCACACAGGAATGACGCAGAGCTGGTGGGAGGGTGGCACTGAGGCAAACCCTTAGGCAACCCGCGTGATAATGATGTCCTTTGGGTCAACCAGAGGTTTCAGGGAAATTTCTGTAAAATGGTGGTCAAGAATAAAAATAGCTGCAGGCGGGCCAGGCCTTCTCCTACACAAATTAGTTTTCCTGAAAATAACAGAGGGTAGTTAC
This sequence comes from Tadarida brasiliensis, assembly GCA_030848825.1. Taxonomy (NCBI): domain Eukaryota; kingdom Metazoa; phylum Chordata; class Mammalia; order Chiroptera; family Molossidae; genus Tadarida; species Tadarida brasiliensis. Next base: position 167,224,467 of record CM061257.1, on the reverse strand, counting down.
TCCTTGAGCACTGTGTTTCTGAACTATCACAGAAAGAATACACAGCAGTTATTTGGTGAGTGATTGAATAGATGCACAAATGGAAGACAGGATGGCTGGATAAATGGCTGGAGACGTTTGCTGTCCATCTAATAACTATTACCATTCATTTAAAAAGTATTTATTGCATATCAGTTCTATGCCAATCACTTCATTAAGTATTCTACATCATAACTGCTCTTTGACTTTTTATGTTTTCATCATTTTTTCCCCCTAGAAACAGACACATATTCTCAGTTGTTTAAAAGGGGAAGGACTGAGAAGAAGATGCTCATATATCTACATTTCCCTTTCTCTCTCTGGTAGAAAATATAGCTAAAGATATTTTCCCTTATACAATTTCAAAACCAAATGTCACTCCCTAACTTTAAAACTTGAAATGGCTCTCCTTGCCTGTCCTATGTAATCCAAATTACACGACCTGTTCCTTTATATTCTTTTTACAGTCTGACACGTCATGATTTTTCCTTCCAGTCTTCTGTATGTGTGTGCAATTTTTTATTGTGATAAAAAAAAATACAACAAAAATGTTCATTTTAACAATTTTTAAATATGCAATTCAGTGGCATTAATTGCATTCACAACGTTGTCCATCAATCACTACTATAGATTAATAGAACTTTATCACTCCAAAAGAAATTCTATAATCATTACGTTCCTATTCCCTCAGTCCCTGATATCCAATAACTTACTTTCTATCTCTATGAATTTGCCTATTCTAGATATTTCATGTAAGTGAAATCTTCTAACATTTTTCCTTTTGTGGCTCATTTCACTTAGCATAATTTTTGCAAGATTCATCCATGTTGTAAATATTAACATTTCATTCTTTTTTATGGCTGAGTAATATTCTATCATTTGTATATGTGCCAGATTTTGTTCATGGATTTATCTGTGATGGACAATGGTCTTTTCCCTCCATTTTTGGGCTGTTGTGAATAATGCTACAATGGACATTAGTGTACAAGTATGTGTTTTAGACCCTGTCTTCAGTTCTTTTGCGTATATACCTAGAAGTACAAATGCTGGTTTAAGTAGTGATTCAGAATATTATTTTTGACTATAAAGTGTCAGGTTTTATTTAGTTAATTTTATATGATCATGCTATTTAATAGAAAATACCACAATGATGATACTTTTCTAACTGTGGGTCCTTATCTATTAGTAAGTTATGAAATCAATTTGTTTGCTATGATCAGCATTAAAAAAAAGAGAGAGAATGGAATTGAATAGAAAAACAAGAATGTATTGCACCTAGTTAAGGGTATTATTTTGTGAATATTTTGTTTCAGTTATGTGTGTACTGTAAAATATATTTCTTATTGAGGGATGTGATCAGAAAAAAAATAGTTTGAAGCCACTGGTGTAGTGGAAAGAGTGAGATTTGGAATTAGCCAGAACTCAGTTTGAATCTGGGTTCTTGGTGACTTTTACCAGTTATCTAACGTCTTTATGGCTCAACCCCTTTATCAAAAAAGGAGAGTAATAATATATCCTTGTTTTGTGTGCCCATGTGTGAAAAGATTAGCGATTACTTAAGTAGAGTGCCTAAAATATAGTCAATGGTGAACAAGTACATACTTACTTCCAAATATGCTTAAAAATAATGCTCTCCCTGTAAAAACACTTCATTCACTACGAGGAAGACAGTATGTGTTATTGATGACTAGACACATGTTTCTCCAATTTAGTTTTGTAAGGAGACTTGAACACATAGTTCTTTCTCCTTCCTATTCTCACATTATATTTACATCTATATTACGGATTTGGGCACTTTATTATACATCTGTCATATTTTCTAATTATGCGACTGTTCGGCTAGTATTACAAATAGCCAAATATTGTCTAGTGGTTAAAACAGTGTTGGGCACATTACAGAGTGCTGGATGAAAATCTACTGAGTTTGGTCTACAGCACATCTTTTGCAAAATATCACATGTAAGGGGAAGCAGACGTAATCCTGATTCTGCCAGTATTTCTCACTCCATCTACTCCATGCTAAGCAGGCCCGTTAGGCACTAAGTCATGTCTCTGGGTAGTGCAAGTGGCTGGTGTGAACAGAGAAACCACTTTGTCTGAGGACAGTGTAAAATTAGATTCTAACTTTCTCCTCCCCACTCCTATTCCCATCGGGGAGGGGGCATTTATGAGCCCTGAGGACCAGGGCCCAGAAACCGGCTGGCGTCCTGAGCTCCAGAGGCTTGCCAGCACGCACGATCCCCCCGGCACTGAGAGCCCTTCTTCCCAGATGAATTCTCATAGTATCACAGACAAGCGCAGTCTCGATCGATACTGGATGGCAAACGTGCTCCCACCGTCAAGTGTAGGAACAGGGCGGTGGATTTATCAGCCCTGCCGCCTGGTCGCAGCTTCTCATCAGCTCCATATGGGCAGAGGACGTTAACCCATTCCCAGGCTGATACCCACCTGGTGGCCTCCCCACACCTGCTGTCCGCTGTCCCTTCCTCTCAGTTCTGGTCCCGCAAGGCGGGAGTTTTCCTATCAGGATCCCACGCATGGGGGCAGCAGGGTCACAGCCCGCAAGGAGGGTGCCGAGGACGGAAGGGCGCCATTAGGTGGCCCCCAAGCAGGGCTCCTTGTCTGGTCCCTGGAGGCGGCTGAGGTGGGGAGTGCTGAGTTTCCTCACACTCAGAATCTTACCTTCTTGCGTCTTCACCAATTGGGCGGCAGGTGGAGATGCGGAGGGCAGCCCCGAAGCCAGCAGCTGGGGCGGGATGACGCCGAGGTCAGGGGGAGGCGGGCGGGGGCGTGCTCTGCCCCTGCCTGGTGGACCCTCGTGAGCCCAGCTAGGCGAAAAACCCGCCCCCAGCACCCGCTCCCACTCTTGATTGGCCAGTCCAGCCTAAATAAAGGCGGCCAGTGGTCCCTGGCCTGCGTCTCAGCTATAAAGGCTGCGAATGCATGACCACTGCAACGAAGCTCCAGTAGCTGAGGTGCTCGCCCGCTCTCAGCCCCCGCAGCACCCCCATTACTCCTTGCCCCCGAGCGCTCCAGACTCCACCATGCCAAGGGGCTTCCTGGTGAAGCGATCTAAAAGGACAGGCTGTGCGTACCGAGTGCGCCTAGCTCAGCGGGTCTTCCTCAAACCAGAGCCCCAGGGGGCGCCGCCCTTTACCAAGGAGGCTTCCAGTGCCCCCCAGCCGGATGCAGAGCAGGCGGCACCTCCTAGCCCGGAGGAGCCCGGAAAGGGGCTGGAGGAGGAGGCGGCCCGGGAACTGTCGGGGTCGCCTTGTCGGGCAGCTGGGGTGAGCCCGGGGGTGGGCGGGCGGGAAGGTGCAGAGTGGAGGGTGGATGGCAGGGAGAGTCCCAGGGCCAGCTCCAGCCCCGCAAAGCCGGTGGGCGTGGAGCTGCGCCGGGCGTTTCTGGAGCGCTGCCTCAGCTCACCGGTCTCCGCTGAGTCCTTCCCCGGGGGCGCTGCTGCCGTGGCCGCCTTCTCCTGCTCAGTGGCACCAGCAGCCGCACCGACCTCCGGGGAGCAGTTCCAGCTGCCGCTCCGGGCACCGTTCCCAGAGCCCGCGCTCCATCCGGACCCCGCGCCCCTCTCGGCCACTCTGCACGGCCTAAAGCGGCCCGCCGCTGGCGACCGCCGCGCCAAGGCACCTCTGGGCTGCGTGTCTGGTCCTGCGGCGGCCGCAGGAGTCAAGAAGCCAAAGGCCATGAGGAAGTTGAGCTTCGCTGATGAAGTGACCACATCCCCTGTCCTAGGCCTGAAGATCAAGGAGGAGGAGCCCGGAGCCCGGTCCCGGGGCCTGGGGGGCAGCCGCACGCCACTGGGGGAGTTCATCTGCCAGCTGTGCAAGGAACAGTACGCGGACCCCTTCGCGCTGGCTCAGCACCGCTGCTCCCGCATCGTACGCGTTGAGTACCGCTGCCCCGAGTGCGATAAGGTCTTCAGCTGCCCGGCAAACCTCGCCTCCCATCGCCGCTGGCACAAGCCGCGTCCCGCAGTGACAAACGCTGCCACAGTCTCGTCGATTGACGGGAAGCTTCCTCCTTCGTCCTCCCCGGATTCCGGGGCTGTTGCTTCTTTTCTGGCGGAGGGGAAGGAGAACAGCCGGGCAGAGCAGACTGAAAATCAGCACCTGCAGGCCAGGGACAGCTCCGGAGTGGAGCAGCGCCCAGACAGCGCCCCATCCCAGGGCCTTCAGGTGTTGTCCCACCTCGAGGCACCGCTGCCTCGGGTCCCCTACACGGAGGGGGTATTGGGGCATGGGCTGCCGGGGCCAGGCAGTGCCAGTGGTGTCGGGGGACACGAGATCTTCGTGTGCCCCTATTGCCACAAAAAGTTCCGTCGCCAAGCCTATCTGCGCAAGCATCTGGGCACTCACGAGGCAGGCTCGGCCCGCGCGCTAGCCGCAGGCTTTGGCTCGGAGCGCGGTGCCCCATTGGCCTTCACTTGCCCACTGTGCGGGGCGCACTTCCCGTCCGCAGATATCAGGGACAAGCACCGGCTGTGGCATGCTGTCCGGGAGGAGCTGCTCCTGCCAGCTTTGGCTGGGGCACCTCCTGAAGCTCCCAGCCCAGGCGGGGCATCCGATGGGAGTGCGCAGCAAATTTTCTCTTGCAAGCATTGCCCGTCCACTTTTTTTAGCTCTCCCGGGCTGACTCGGCACATCAATAAGTGCCACCCCTCAGAAAGTCGGCAGGTACTGCTGCTGCAGATGCCACTACGGTCAGGCTGTTGAGGGCCCAGAGAGACGGGATAGATTGTGAGGCTGGCCTCCAAGGAAACAGATCATGGGAATTTCTGTAGGGCTTTCTTCAATTTGCAAGTTTACCCCCATTTCCTTCCTATACTTTCTCTCCTAAAAGTCCCAGTAGTCAATGTTCTGACATAGGAGCCGACAGCAAAGTGTAAAATCCCTTTCTAGAGCAGGTATGTATACGGATGGTATAAACATTCGAGGTCAAGGACTGTCAGCTTTAAATCTTTCTCACTTTCCCCATGAAAATAGGATTCCCTGTCCCCCAAACTCTGAAGATCCTAATGAATCCTATATGACTTGTAATTCCTATGGAAAGTCGCAGTGAATGCGTGCATGTCTACAAAATCTTTTCTTTTTTTCTGTTGCCATCGCAGATACCTATGTAGTTTCTGTCTCAATAGGCTCAGATCTATCTTGGCATTGTATATTCTGTGAATTAAAAGTTGTGATTGGTGCCAAACTGCCGGGGTAGGGGGAGATTCAAGACCTGTGCCTGTAGGTAGGGAATGTAAGAGGATGTTTGAGCTTTTGGGGGATGTGGGGATCTCCCTGTAAGCTGTCCTTTTCTCAGTCCATTTTTTAGTGTTTGGAGGTGGGGTGTTACTTTACAGGAAGGAGCTGAGATACCCTCAAGATTCTCACCTTTAGCTATTTTGTGTGTAGTATTCAGAAAGAGACACTTTAAACCTTTAAAAAAATAATAGCTTTTTGGAAATACAGACCTCATTTCCTGAAGTTTAACTGGTTTAGTAGGGTTTCATCCAAACTGTTTAATGCTTCTATTGTAAATCTCATACTGTGTATCATATATTAAACTCTGTTCAGCTTAAGGAAGATGTTAATACCTACAATCTACTGTGGAACTGAATGGCAATTCGTTCAATATCCAGTATTTTCTTTTCATCAACCTGTTTTACAATTTTTTTGTAAACCATATTCAGTGTACATTCTGTACCCATGCCCTAATAGCCAGAGTTTGGGACACTGGCTGAGTGAGTATTGCTTGACAGAGAGCCCATATTTGTAAGATGCTTACCACCAAATAAATGTACATAGCTGGTGCTTTGTTGTGTTCTCTGTTTGTCTTAAGAGTCCCATTAAACACAGCCTATTTTTAAAAGCTACATCTTATCTCCCCAAAGCCAGTATCCTACTTGAGAATTTAGTGACCCACTTAGACAGAAAACAGCCAGGAGAAATTATATTTTGTAAATGAATGTAATGGTGAGGAAAATGCAACGGAAAAATTTCCTTTAAAGTATGGCTGCACAGACAGAGCTCCAACAGGCAGAGAATATGCACTATTCTTTACAGATATTTTACCACCCCAAAATGTCTACAGGAAAAATATTTTAAATACATTTTTTTTTAAAAAAAGCTAGTGAATAGTGTTATCTGAAGATGAAAAAAATCATGTTAACTGTGCTAATTAACCTTCACTATTTCAAGTTGGTATTTTCACTCCATTTTGTTACATATCATCAAACCATTAGCTGTTCATTAAAAAAAAATTAAAAGCACTGTAGAAACATGTAAGCAGTTACTTTGGTTTTCCTCTTTGTAAGTCTTCATTTTGGTTGTGGGAAACTGTCTGTATTGTTTAATCTAGTTCCAAGGGCCATTTGTTTATTGTATTTCATAGACAGTTTATTTTCTACATTGTTTCATAGGAATTTCTTATTTATAAGAAAATAAAAACTTAAGTGCACAGGTTTTAGAAACTGTCTGTAGAAAGTTTTGTTCCTGAATGTATACTATAAAGCAAAGTAAATTTAAGAAATCAAAGAAGCATGAGGCTGAGGTAAATTGATGCTTTAACCAAGTGTACTGGGTGAAGTTTCTGGCCAGCGAAGGTGTAAAATTTCCTGCATTTTTAATGACTGTGGTAGGATCCCTGAGAAATATTAGGGGTGTATCCTGAGATTTCAAACCAATTTTTTCATGATTAAGGTAATCTAGGTTTATGCTTCACATCTCTCCATTGATCATATAGCCCTGATTATTAAACAGGAAAATATACAAGACAAAAAAACACTAATGGACATAAGTGATAATATTTTTATTGTATTACTAAATACCATATATATTTTTTTCACTGTTACAAATTTGTAGATACTACATGAATGATGATACATAATTTATATTTTATAGTTGGCTGGTATGTATTTACACATGCAGTTTGTACCAATGTCATGCTACATTTCCTTAGGAGATGCCCATTCAAAACAAAATTGAGCAAAATGTGAGCAGCTTATCTACTGTAGGAAAATACTTTTGGAGGGTGGAATGTATACCAACCTGCACCTGCAAGTTCAGTATTAACAATATTAGATTTAATTTAGATTCCTGGGTCATGTTCCTTTTTAAAAAAATACACATAATTTAACACATTTATATCAGAAAAGTTTTTTCCTTCTTTTCTTTCTTTCTTCCTTCCAAATCCCCCCTTTTTGGTACTTAAGAAAGAACATAGATACACCAGGATCCACCAGCCAATAATAAAGGGCTACATCTAAAAAAAAAAAAAAAAGGCATTTAACAGTGATACCATTTAAAAAGCAAAACATTAGAAAAATATTGAAGCTAAACATAAATCAAAGTTCAGCACAGTGATTTTTCTGGCTATTAGATATGTCAAGGAATCACTGCACAGCCGAGAAACGAGGCATTGCTTTGGGAAGGAAAAGTTAATGCTAAAATTATTTCAGTTAGAATTTCAGATGCTAAAAGACCATTTATTTTAAGTGTTTTATTTTTATAACATAAATAATCCATACACGTCCTGTGTATTAACAGATTTGCAACTTCTGCTATAACTTTACAAATGCTTAAATTTAAAAATTTACATTTGTAAAAAAACTATATATTTACTGAGCCCATAGTGTTGCAATGGGGCATGATAAATAATGAGACCAGCTGTCCAATTATATTTTGTTTCAAAGTTAATCATGAAATTAAAGGTAAAACTTCTCAGACATAATTATCTAGAAAGGTAAAGGGGTACTGAATAAAACTCCCCCCCAAGGCAGTTTGGAGTATGAGGGGGGAAGCAACTGAATAAACAACCCAAATCTAAAATATTAAGTAACAAATTATTTAAATCCAGTGTTTTTTGTTGTTGTTTTTTAAAACAATAAATGCTCAGGAAGGAAACATGCATGTTGGGGCAAACATGGGGCCCAAAAGGGCTAACACTATGTTCATGCTAAGGTGGCTACTACTGATCTCTGCTGGGCTGCTTGTCTCCTTAGGATTTATTGGCTGAGCCAGAGGAACGACGCAGCTTCATGGACATACGGCTTTTGCTAGTTCGAGGAGACATTGGAGAGGCCAGGTCAGCCCCATCTACCTGCGTTGCTGTGGGAGTTTCACTGGGTAGAATCTCTGGGTAGGAGCCTGTGGGAAAAAGCAAGAGCATTATTACAGGTCAGGTTATCCAGCCTCTCATCCCATAAAAAACAACCTTTTGATACTGATCTGTAGCAATGGATCCCAACCTTTAATGAGGTCTTTTGAGAAGAGCAAGCCCAAAACTTGCTTGTTACAACAATACCTAATATTTTATTTTAAACCCAATGACCTGGTGGCTCATGTCATCATAATTGCAAGAAAGCGTCAATCCTTAGTTCCAGAGCCCAGAGCCCAGAGCCCAGAGCCAAGCAGAGAGCTCCCCAGAAAAAGCAACGGGAAGCAAAATCTTTGGGCCAGAAAGGACAGGGATCCAAAGCACCATTAGCATGCAGGAAGGGCTTAAGAAGCAGGTAAGAAGGACCAATTCCTATCTTTAGGGTATAACCAAGAAAAGGGCCTTCATTACTTAAACTTGAAAATAACAGTAACAATCAGTTCCAAAAGGAACTCAGCACTATGAGACCATTATATACACTAGGTATTAAAATATGCTTTCAAGGAGGAAGGACGAAGACAAGGATTCACATGTGAAAGTCAGTTAAAAAAAAAAACAACTGACCCCTCAAAATGTCTCAATTTAGAAGAGATAAGCAATGCTTTTCTTTACTTAAATTTTGCAATTACATTATCCAGTCCTAGCAAATAGGTGATCAGTAGAATTAGGAGATTTAAAAATTTAAAAGAAACAAAACAAGTTCAAATTAGAAAATTCTTTTTGTCATTTACAAAGTAGTTCTTTACTTCTGTACTTTTTTCCATGAATTATGATTCTTTAATAAATATACAGAAACTCTACAGAAATTTGTACATTATAGGCTCTCAAATATTTTCTGAATGAATAAGAAATTACGTTGAAAAAATAAAAGCCCTTAAAAAAAAACAAAGAAAATCAGCAAACATAACAGAATAACAATTTTTAAAATTCTGTATATTTTAAGGCACTTTAATCCAGATTTTCTGGGTCTTATGTACATGAAAATTTTCTTTGTGTGTCACAGACATACAGACACACATACAGGTTGCAGGCTTAAATTTACACATCTCCTTACTCTGTAGGGGAAACCTTTGACAAATTTTTAGCCAATGTAGCACCTCCCTGACACTTCAAGCTCGGACATAATTATACTAGCACTTCTGTATAATAAAACATTTGTGCCTAAATTGAAGTTATGAATATTTATAAGGAAACACAAGACCATTCAATAAGGGGTACACGTCCTATTGAAATGTGTCTCGGTAGAACACTTCAAAATGTTTTTAAGGCCAAATGTTCTAATTATACTTATGAACAAACTTACATTGTCAAAGGAAAAATATTTTATTACTCAGAATCCAGGTCAACTGCCCTGCTTTTCAAAGTAACTTCTCCAACATTCTTTCTTTTCTAACTGAAATGAGGTTGGCCTTCAAAATACGAGAAGGAAATATATTTCTGTTCACCTTTACTCTTCCTGAAGATCTGAACTGGTTGATACTGGACCCATACTGGAAAACCTAGAGGAGAACACGAACCCATGGCCCTTTTTAGGAAAGCACTGCAGATGGATGGCGGAAGGAAGGTGAAGAGCAGTAGCTCATGCTTTTCTGGTAATGCACATTATTCCCGGCCAATCACGGCTATTTACCTTGAGATGGCCAATGTTTTCTAGCGGAGGTTTTGGGAGGAAGAGAACTATCACTGCATGTCTTTCTTTGTTGTAAATGAAGAAATGGAGTAGCGAGCAGAAGTGAGAAAACAAAAGAGAAGATAGATAACAGATATGAGAGACACAGTGCAGAATTTTACAGGTGTTAACTGAGGAGCAGAGAAAAGAGTAATCAGGTTTTTAATATGAAATACAACTGGTCATGCAATGTGTTAAGAGTGATGATGTTTCACAATGGATAATGCTCTGTAAATTCAAATGTTATACTTACCAACTAACAAAACAAGTTCAAATAGGAAAAAAGAAAAGAAAAAAATTGTCTATAAGATGCTATAAACATCTACCTTTCAGTGTCACTGTACTGAGGGTATGCTATCCTGATCATTCAGTCACAAAATCTCTATAGAGCTATATTGCCCCACATGTTAGCCATAGGTGCCACATTAATTAAATAAAAATAAAAATTTGGCTCCTCAGTACACTAGCTACAGTTCAAGTCTTCAGCAGCCATATGTGGTTAGTGGAAATTATACTGGACAGTGCAGATACAGATCATTTTCATCATCATAGAAAGTTTTATTGGAGAACACTGCTTTAGAGTATGCCAAATTCAAAGAATATTTTCAACAGGAATTCCCTTACTGCCATCAAAATGAAATCACCACTTTAGTAAACCAAAAGTCAAATCAGGTGTTTTAGTGTGTCTAATATATAGCTATGACTACCTTCTCACATTTTAGCATACATTTATGGTATATACTCAGCATACCCAAAGTCTATAAATAGAGTGGATAGATCTCAATTTTATTGATTTGAGAAAGAGAGAGAGAAAAAGATTAATAATTTGTTGTTCTACTTATTTATACTTTCATTGGTTGATTTTTGTATTCCCTGACCGGGGATCAAACCTGCAACCTAGGCATCTTGGGACGATGCTCTAACCAACTGAGCTACCCGGCCAGGGCTAGATCTCAATTTCAGATGTCAAGAATACAGTGATACACCTACACTTCATTTCATAGCCTATTCTGCCTAAGTACTGATTTATATTACCTGAATCATGAAGAATGTTAATTTATTTTTATTATTACTAAATCCTCAAGTATAAAGTTTAAAAAGTATCTATGGACTCCTATATTTGCCATAGCATATCTAACATTGGTACAGTACTCACACAGACTGTGTCTATATCTTAATGGTATAATAAATGACTCATATATTGTGCACAGATTACAATAAACTATTACAAATAACATGATGAATATGACTGTGGGATCTATGCAGATTATAAAAGGGAACTCAATGAATTATTTATTGTGGCTTTGTTTGTACTGCTTGCTGATCAGTTTAAAACTGCTAAAGTTATAGGGTAAATACAGCCTTTAAAAATATTGTGACTTTGCCCTGGCTGGTGTGGCTCAGTGGTTAGAGTGTCAGCCCATGCACCAAAGGGTCTCGGGTTCGATTCCTGGTCAAGGGCAGGTACCTGGGTTGCAAGTTTGATCCCTGGCCCCTGTCTGGGTACGTGTGGGAGGCAACCAACTGATATGTCTCCCTCTAAAAATCAATGGAAAAAGTAACAAAAAATAAAAATATTGTGACTTTGAAAGCAATTCCTATTAATAATGAACTAGGAGGCAATGTGATGTGTTAGAAAGCATGGGCACCGGTTAGATAGACCTCAGTTAAGTGCCAAGTTTGTCATGTTACTACCTGTTGCATCTTGGGCAAAATGACAGAAGGCAGTTTTCTTATTTGTAAAATAGAGACAATACTAGTTATTTTGCAAAGTTGTGAGGGAAGAATGACTACATATGCAAAGATCCTGGCACAGAGCAGGCACACAGTAAGTGTAGTCCTATAATAAGGCTACTAAATAGATAAGAGTGAAAAATTAATAGACTGTGAATCAAAACAGATGAGGATTAGAAAAGAAGGGATAGAAACTAGGAATATTTTTGTAAAAAATGACCACTTATAATGGTTGCGATGTGGAGAACACAACATACTAGTAAGTTTAGTTTTGGGGAAATTAAAGAATTTATCTACTCTTATGCCAATATTCCTAAAAAATATAACCTTATATTAAAGGATGCAGATTACCCAAATGAGCTTACTGCTTTACTAATGTTAAAGGAGTTATAAGTGATTAAGATTAGCATGGATGCACCACTGAATGTCATAAAGGAAATAACACATTTAAAATAAAATAGCACAGAAATATGGGCAAACAAGTGGTTTCATTATGATTAAGAACTACCATTATTGTAGACTTAGAATATATCAGTCTAAGCTTGTCATATTTTATCTCCTTACAAATGGGAAAACTGGGTTTAAGACAGATTAATTTATTTGAGATTATGCAGATAATAAATAGCAGAACTGTGATTTAATCCAGATCAGTCTGATTCCAAAGCCCATACTTCTCCATTGCAACCTTAAAACTATTGTTAAAAAAAAGAAAGAAAAAAGAGTTTTCAATGAGTGGAAAAGTAGAGGCTTCAAAATAAAAAATCATTATCAATTTCTAATTGGAAATATGACGTTATCGGGAAATTTCTCCTCTCTCTTTCAACAGCAAGAAGGGGTTGAAAATATTCTGACAAAATGGGTAATTATAATAGTTGAGATCATGGATTCTGAAGTCAGAGTCTGGCTTTAGTAAGTACTAGGTGACTGGGAAAGCTATTTTTTAAAATCTCACGTAACAGCCATGAAGATTAAAAGAGAATGCATATATAGTACTTAACACAGTGCCTGGCACTCAGTAATTGCTCAATTATCATTTTACTATTATCACTACAAAAACTTTACTCTGAATGACTGTTCTATGTGGCAACTGAACCTAGTAATTACTGCAACAAAAGGTTAATGGACTTTATTTAAGTTGATATTATTTGACTCTTGGTCAAGAACATATAAGCCAAATTTCCAAGCTTAAAATACTGTTGAAAATGCAATACAATTTGCTGTTTATAATTGCAGGCTAACCTAGTGATAAATATTGATTAGGAATCTGGTTTTAAAAACATAGTAAACAAATTTATAGCTTATGCTGAAGGAAACTGATTTTCCTGTTGGCACTTATAAATATTATTTAGGAGATTATATATATAATGTCTTCTGAGGACCTAAAATGTATTCTTTCAGGTCACTTCAGAGCCTGGAAAGGAAAGTGTAAAATAACTTTTAAAGAAGGACACCGAGCCCCAGCCAATGTGGCTCAGTGGATTGAGCATCATCCCATGGACTGGGAGATCCTGGTTCGATTCCCAGTAAGGGCACATGCCCGGTGTTGCGGGCTCTATCCCCAGTAGAGGGCGTGTAGGAGGCAGCCGATCCATGTTTCTTTCTGTCCCTTCCCCTCTCTAAAAAACCAATAAAAAACAAAAACATTTTTTAAAAAAAATAAAAGACACCAAGCTTAAATGGTTACCTAAAGTAAATTTTGATGGTCAGATCCATCTTTTTGAATGGAATTAATCATCATAATGCTATCCCATCTACATGTGGCAATACAAACTTTGTGAAATAATGGTAAAATAGGTTGGAATGAAGGAAGATTTAACGCTACCCTAGTCTTCATAATCACTCTTGTCTAGATTAAATTATTTTGATGGCACTGAAATATTTGAATCTTATAATATTTATTTAAATAGGAAACTAAGTTTTCTAAAGGTAATTACACAGTTGTATATAGGTATAGATGTATGCATATTTATGTGCGTATGTGTATATATAGAGTCAAACATCAAAGTACTAAAATTTCTAACTTAATATGCAAAAAAAAAAATCCAAGGGGAGTTATCTACTAGCTCAATTAAAGTAATAAACATTAAAATATTTATGGTTGCTAATATTAAAGACAACACTGGAAAAAAATATGGATATTTTTAATGTTGAAATTGAGAAAGACAATATCTATTGTGCATTTTCAGCAAAAAATTCTGTTTCTTGTTAGCATTGCATAATTTCTTTTATTAAAAAAAGACTTGATTTGAAAAGACAATATGCTGTTCAGAAAAAATATCTAGATTTTGAACTACCAATGTAATTTTGCCAAGAGGAGGAGTAATTTCAATTGAAAGTTTAGAGTCAGAGTAGAGGTGTTCATGAATATTAAAAAAAGGTCACTGTAAAACTTTTGATATTTTCCACACACATGCCTGACAAGGATAAAGGGATTTTTTTCCTGTAACTTTTTTTTTTTTTTAAATAAGGGACAAGAACAATCTAATAATGTCTTAATGTAGTTATCGTGATGTCACACTTTGTTGATCTTTCATATCTCCCCTCAATGACCTTAGGGATAAAAATAATTTCCCTTAAGTATCAGTCTACTGGCACAGACAGAGTCCATTTCGAGAAAATACAGTTATGAAATTTATGGATCAACTATGATATACCAAAAATGTTTTTCATATTTATTTATAAAAACACTAGAAATTATCTTTGAAAAATCCTCTGTTGCATTTCAATGTCATCATCTTGGTACATTACTATTAACCAGAAAGTAGGTTTTAGATAATCTTAAATCAAGTTAAGTCCACTTAAAAAAATAGTATTTTTCCACACTATTCCACCAAATAAAATTATATTCTTTATATGATTATCATATTGGCATTAATTTCAAATTACTGCATTAGTAGTGATTAGTATTATTTTATATATAGAGAGTATGCATAGGATATTGAAAATTGATATTCACTTGCAATTATTGCATTTCCTCAATGTGGCAAATCTTATCATATGTTAAGAAGTAAAATCGAACCAAAAAAACTTCACATTGTTATGTAATTTTTATAAACCATAAGTCAGGTCCATATAACGATTATGTGGTTTATTTCATGTCTTCTCTCCCCCACTTTGACTTGTAACTTTAAAGGGAGTTCTATATGTATGGAGTGGTTTAGGACAGAAAAATCAAAATTTGAAGTGATTGGAAGAATAAAACAATCATTCATCAGATAACAGAATGCTTTTGCTATGGTAGAAGTAAATCTTTCATCTTTATATTGTGTTGAACTGAGAACCACTTTCCTAAAAATAGATTCTATCTTTAATAACTATAAAGTCTGCAAAAAACATATAAAAATGTATTTGGTAATACTGGACCAAGTTATCCACAGATAAAAACAACCTCTTAAAAATTAGAATGTTTGTTTCTAATGGATTCTGAAGGCAAAGACAATTTTTAAATTAACTGAAAGTTCTACAGCTGTGCTATTTTCACAGCCATGCTGTATCACAATTGAGCTGTTTTGAACTGAATCAAGTTCCCTTCTTCACTGCACCAACCCACCCCAAATTAACTGGAAAGAATTTATAGCACAGTATTAAGTTTATGTTAAAATTCATATTTTCATTACTATTTAGATAACTAAGTTTTATGTTAAACAAGTTGTAAAATAAAAGAAATATGGAAATATATTAAAAAATGAAGCCAAAAGAGCCTTGACTTGGATGGTTGCTGTATCATCCTTTTCTTAATGCCTCAGAAACTGAGAATACTCTTTACTTCCTATATTATATATCTGGCAAAATATACAGGATAACATGGAAAAGGAAATATTAAGGACTCCAGCTGGTAAACAACAACAAAATTGACACCCTTTATATATTTAAGGGGAAAAGTTAGTATGAATGTGGTCCTATTATCAATATTTTTCAGTTGTGAAGTTTATAGCTCCACTATATGAAACACAAAAGTATTATATCTATTATCTACTTATCAGATATTCTCTATTACTAAAAGTGACATTTCCAGGTATACTTAACTAGTTTTTATTTTGTTCATTAATTTAATTTCTTTTACCATCTTTCTTTACGCTAAACTGAATAATTTTAGATAGTATTAATCCATTGAAGTGAATCTTAATCTCTCTTTCAGAAGTTCAATCTATTCTTAATATAATTTTCTTCTTGCTAAGTCTTTTATATTAATCAAAAGGGCTCTAGGTTTTTAGGTTAAATTATTTTTATAATGCCCAATTAAATGGTGACAGAAATGGAAGCTTTAATTTCTCAATTGAGAATTACAGTAATTTTTTTCAAATAAATTAGGCAAGAAAAAGGAGTATTGTGCCTTTAAAACTTAATTAATATAAAAAAACATAAAAGAGAATTTGAAGGGTTACTATAATGAACTTCAAGTATATTGTATTCTCTTTTCCTGCTTCTTTTGAACACCATTAAAATAGTCATTTTTGTGTTTCAAGTGCCTAGTACAGTGCAAGGCACACAATAGAACAACTATTTGATGAGTTAAGATATCCAATAACAATGCAACACATTATAAAATACAGAGACATACCAGTTCAGTAGTACTACTTTTACATGCTGAGGAACAAAGAAGGTCAATACAACAAGGTGTAACTAATTTCAACCAAGGGTTTTATTATTAGTTGTTGTTTTTTTAAATCCCAGAACCAGTGTTAGTGTTTCATGCAGACTTGGGTTAGTAAGTATAATTCTGGAAAAAATTTAGTGACCATTTCTGAAATGTTTAGTATGAACCAGGGAAGTGTTAAATTTGCTTATTGTTTGAGTTACAAGCTTAGTGCTTGCTAATTTTTTAAAAAGGAAATAGGGGAAGAACAAAGAATGTTTTGGTTGACACTTTGTCTTACCTTCAGATAAACAGAACTGATATTTAATGATCTAAAGAGGGAAAATAAAATAAATGAAACAATCATAAGGAGTGCAAAGTATTACAGAATAGGAAGGCCATGAGTCATTTATTTTTTACTGATTTCTTCAAAATTAGTTAATAGTAAAAATGCAGTACCCTCTTATAATCTTTAAATATTATAAAATAATTCACTGTTTTAAGTACTTTTAAATCTAGACCATTTAACTTTATTTGTAAAATTAGAGATAAGGCAATATTCTTGGCCATAAAATTCGATCCTCTAAAGTTGGCAGAGTACATGCTCAACTTGTGTTTCTTTTGCAGATACTTCCTTCAGTAATGATTCCATGAAAAACACAATAGTCACCGCCCATTAGCTCAGGTAAAAAGCGGTGCATGTTTATGAAGACTGTTGACTTTCAAAGGAACTCCATTTAGGTAAAAGAACATATAAAATCAAATTTATAGGCCAGATTCAAATATTAACTAATAATGAAAAATATTTATATTTCAATGTTGAAAATGGAATTTAATTCAAGCAAGTTTTCCATTATTTTAAGAGTTTTTAGAAAAAAAGGGTATTGCATTTCAAGTTCAAATAATGACAAGTAACTAATACTTGCTTTTAATCTTACCAGCATCAGATGGTAAATGATGGTAGGGAGCCGGAGAAAAAACCTGTGCTGCAAAATCTTCAAATGTCGTTGGTTCTAAATGGTGCTGGACAATTGTTTGCAGGTATCGCGCTCTCTCCTCATAGCTGATTTCCTTCAGTTAAGGATGAAGTTAAATGCAGCTTACATTGGAAAAGAATAGATCTCATCAAAAAGGACTACTGTGATTGCTAAGCCATTAGTTTGACTATTCTTGCATATATTAAAAGTATGGCTTTTTGAAGAGTAAAAAATATGGTTTTTAACATATTAATAAGTTTATACTTCAAGATACCACTCTATATGGAAGCTTAACAGGGAGACATTTATTAGAAAACAATTATAATACTAAAAGAAAGAAAGTTAAGTTTACTTGAGAAAGGATTCAACTGCTATCAGGTCAGCCTAGACTCATCTTATCTTTTTAATCAGCTTCAGATCTGCAGATTTACTCTGAAAAGCCACACAATAAATATTATAATGCTGCTTAAAATACTATGTCTGAAGTTCTATATTTTTCACTTGTAAAGATTTATTGTGAAAAATTCCTGCATATCTTCCTTTTTCCCCTAAAATCTCTGCATTTTCCCAACAATTGTTCTCATTTTGAATGGAAGACCACTGTTGCTGTAATCCTCGAATAACTCCATGCGGTTAAGATAAATACATAGTTGAATCTGTATGTCAGGAAAAAGTACCTAGTCAATTATAACACTGAAACAAGCAGGAATATTTGCAAAGAGACCACAGGACTCCTAAATACTGTCTAACAAAGCATCTACAGGGCACTGACACTGACAGAAAAACACTGTACTTCCCTTTCACCACATTTTCTTCTCTGATATTATTGACAAGCAACCAGTACCTTGAAGTGTTGTTGCTTTTGAACAACCCACTCCAGGCTTCCTGTTTCAGCAGGACTGATTGTGCTGTTAGCACAGAGAGGGCGAGAAAGAGAGAGAATATTTCTGTTGTTCGCGAAAGCAACTATGGAAATGGCTGTCAAAATGTAGAGCAGCAGGCAGCAACATACAATTATCAGGAAAAACTCACATGCTGACTTCATGTCGTATAGTTCCTGAACTGAGAAATCAGTTAACCTTTCTTCTAAACTTTTTAAAGTTTTCCTGCTGTACTCAATATGCTGCGTTGACAGGCTTTATATAAGACCTTTAAATAAGTATAAAGAAGAATAAAAATTTGCCTATTGGTTGTTTTTCCCCCATTGATTTTCCAAAACTCATTTAAATATTTCCTCCTCAAAATTCTTTAAAAAAATTACAATTCAATTACTGTAGTTCTACAATTCTAGAAATTGTAGCCCAAGTCTACCAAAAAAAAAATTCTAATTCAATGGCAGATACCAGAGCCAATTATATTTATAAAAATTAAGAGGAAAACAAGTATAAGAGTAAAGGTAAGACTATATTCAATAGGTACTTGACTTAGACTGTGATATCTTTTGCCCTCTAAAATGGCTTGAGTACTTTCTTGTATTACAATTTATTTTATGCATTGAAATAATCTGAATTCCAATTCCTAGCTATCCACTATTTTCAATTCTGCACACTGAGGTTGACCTTCAAAAGAATTTTACTTTTGAAATGGGTAGCAAAGGACAAGATTCTATATTAAAATGATCAGTGGTAAAGATTTAATGGAAGGATCATATAGACATTTTTGAGTGTTAACATAGAAAAGAAATATAGCACACTTTTAAAAGAGGGTGTATGGTTATAAATGGAAGAGGATGAAACTGATGGTTCAATCTAAATAATACCACATATCTCACAACTTGTTGGAAAGTACTTTTTTCATTGGGGGAGATTCACAGCTGCCGAATTTTCTGCAGTTAATAGAGTCCTTTGATTCACAGCAGTGCCCCTTGTACAAAAAATACTGGCCTTTGTGTATTACCAGAAACTAATTTTCTATTTGGCTGAAAAGGGAAAAGTGGGGTTATTGCTTCTCCCTCCTACAGAGCTTTTCATTATGCCTGATGCACTCAACTTCTAAGCTCTTCTGAGAAAAAAAATAACTGAAGAGGCAAGAGGTAGAAAAATGAGCTTGTTAGCACATTAGA
Source organism: Tadarida brasiliensis (assembly GCA_030848825.1). NCBI lineage: Eukaryota > Metazoa > Chordata > Mammalia > Chiroptera > Molossidae > Tadarida > Tadarida brasiliensis. The sequence goes on along the minus strand of CM061257.1, from coordinate 167,205,277 downwards.
AGTGAAGTATCTTGGTGGGCCCTAGAAATTCCCAGTGGTGTGTTAACTTATCACTCTATGCATGCTGGCACTGATAGTCTCCCAATTGATCACTCTCTTTTCGCACCAAAGGTGCTGCCAGGAAGCAAAGGCTGAAGGCCCACAGGAGAACAGTTTGCTATCAAAACAAGCTGTTTTTAAAAGTCTGCTTGAATGGGTAAAATGCTTCATGAAAAGTAGGGTGGAGACACCTACCTGCTTTTAAAATGCTCTACTTTCAGAGGGCTTATAAATGAAATATTTTACTTTATCTTATTATATTTAGAGTTTACATAAAAATTAAGCAGAGAGAAAGCAAATGTTAATATTTCTAAAGCAGGAAGATGTTTCCTATGTAGTAAAATTTATTAAAGCAAGAAATGACTATCTAGATATAATACATTTTGGAGTGTAAATTCTACTTCACTATACAAAAAAAGGAGATTTATAAAACTCTAAAGCTATACAAGCTAAAATTACCCAGGTATAATGTATTCAATAAAATTACAAAATATTTTCATTTTTGAAAATCATTTTAGGAAGCATCATTTCACCGAGTGAAATAATCATTAATGATCGAATTTAAATGAAAAACTATAGCATCACAAATTAGGCAGGCAAATGTCTGAAGTTTTCTTTTTGGGGAGTTACCTTCAGAAAACACTGCTAGCTTAGTAAATAATGATTATACAGTAATTCACCTTCTAAATATTCTTTATAATTTTCAAAGTTTAATGTGACCAAATAAATAAACGAGATAAAAACAAACCAACCCAATCTATATTATTTACATCTTTTCCTCTTTTTCCTTCAAATATAGTATTAAAGAGAATTAACAAACTCTGAGTACTTAAACACAGTTCTAAGTCCACAAACAAGGTGCTTTTTGTGACTGAGATCACCATAAAGTTCTAAACAGTGCTGTTAGCATCTGTGATGATAACCACACTCCAAAGCGGTTAATTCCTGTATCTCCTATAACAGGTTAGGCACTCCTTGAAAGGCAGCTCTCTAGGGAAGGGCATTATTAGTATCTATAAACTGAGTGACATACACAAACCTGAGAGCTAGCAATAACAGGATAGCTCAAACTATATTCCTACTGGGGGTGCACGTTGCTCTTAGCATTGAAATTAAAAAACTGAAATGGGTGAGATGATAAAAAGGTAATGGTAAACTAACAAATTCAGAGCAAAATTTAAAGTGCAAATCTAAGTTGAATTAAGAAGGTTTTTGTCGTAAATTTAAAACCACCCAAGCCAAAACTAGCTAATAAAAAGCCATTTGATGAGGGAGACTTTTAGCTGGTAGGAATCTTTAATACAAAACTAGCCAATCAAAAGAAATAACACACAGGTGCTGCAATCACAGCAATACAATTATCCACTAATCCTTCTACTTTCTGCAAAAGCAGAAAAGGGAGGAAGGAATATTACTATTCTAAAAATAATAAAGGGAACCAAACATTTTCTATAGAACAAATAGTTTAAACCTAATCTGTACTTCATGATATTAAGTTAACATTACTATTCATTTTAAGTAACTACTATTAATTTTAAACTTATGTATGAAATTATTTGTGGCCCTCTGTCACTGTGTCAAGACCAGCTGTTAAGAAATTGGCATTTAATTTCAGCCCAGTCCTGGAGAAGGTGCATGAATCCTCTGTGCCACAGTTTATCTGTATGTTAAATGGGGACACCACCACCTGCTCCTATTTATGTCATAGGGATGTTGAAGATAAAGGATATAAATACAGGGTAACCCAAAATTCCCCCTACATCTGTGCTGAAAATAGTTTATTTTGACCTTTGGGTCAAGACTTTGTAAAGAGCAGGTGCTGTGTCCATGAGGACAATTTTGTCAGTTTAAGAAACATCTGTATTGATGTGTAAGAACTCTTTGATAATATTTCGTTTGTAGTATATACAGAGGGACATATTTGGATGAGAGGAAACTGATTTCTCGTGAGAAAAAGACAATATGAAAAAGATACTGTAGAATGTTAAATAGTTCCACACTTTTCAATTTTACTAATGTACAGAAAAATAAATAAAAGGAAGATTTGGTTTTAAAGCAGCAACAACCCTTCATGCTCCACAATAAATTTCTTAATAATATAATGTAATTTTAAACTGCTTTTACTGTCAGAAAAGGCAAAACTTTCAGTTTTGTGATCATGACTTCCATGGCATTCTCAGTAGGTTGTACGAACATTTAGCTCCCAGGACCACATCAAAATTACAACTAAATTAATAGAACAACCATCACTGAGAACCACCTGAAGACTAGCTGAATAGAAGTACAATAACCAAGAATATAAAGAAGTAGCCACGATGACACTTACAGGAGGGGTGGAGACAAGAAAAGGGCAGGTCCCATGCAATTAAGAATCAAGATGGCTATCTTGGATGCAGAGGTCCCACTTCATGAGGGATCCCAGACCTACACCTGGCTCCCTAGCCCAGGGCACCAGTGCTGAAAAAAGGCATCTCTGTGACATCTGGCTTTGAAGGACTGTGGCTGAGTACGATGAAGGGCTGCTGGAATCCAGGTGTTCCTCTTAAGGAGCCATGCAAGGACTTGACTGCTTACACACTCACTTGCTCTGGTATCCAGTGTGACGGCTGGAGGGGCAGGGACCAGGGAGTCTCTCTCTAGGGATGAAGTGCTGGCAGGCATCAATGCTCCTTTGTTGAGCCCTCTTCATACCCAGCCCTCAGGAGCAAGCGGGTGCCAAATCTGAGCTCTCCACTAACCTGGCTAACACTGTTTGCCCGGCTCTGGTGATTACCTGAGACCCCACCCAGCTCTCCAGCCGGCCTGAGCTGCTTCCAGAAGTTTTTTCACAGGAACAGCCTGTTTCTGGCTTGTGCTGACAACTTGTCTAAAATCTCTCAAGGTCCACAAAACCCAAACAAGCAGCAGTTGGCCTCAGCTTGCCCTGTACCTCTTGCTAAGCAGCCCTGAGCCCAGCACAAGTGGTGACTGGTTTCAACTTGCATTGTAACTCCTATCAGGTAGTCCTAAGCCTGGCATAAGCTTCAGCCAGTGTTGGCTGGAACATAGCCTGAACTAAGTGGGTTCCAGCACAAGAGGTGGTTGGCCTCAGCTTACATTGTGGTGCCCACCAAAGCCTGGCACTAGAGGCAGAGGGCCTTGGTTTGCAGCATAGCCTCTTCCAAGCACCTCCGAGCCCAGCACAAATGATTACCAACTGCAGATCACTTTGGTAGCTTCAGTAAGTGGCTCCAAGCTGGGTACAAATGTCAACTAATCTTGGCCTGAACTGGAGCCCTTCCCAAAAGTATCCAGAACCAACCCACATGGTGGACGGCACCAGAGCACCATTAAGCAACTCCTGCTCTGTGGGGTCAGCCCACACTCAACAGCTTGTCCACTGTAGTCAAGGCCAGCCCTTACAGCCTGTCAGACTGAGGGTCAATCCCACCCACTGATATGCCAACAGCACTCAAGGCTCAACAACAGGAGGGCACACACAGCCTACACAAGGGACACTGCTGGAGCACCTGACTCAGGTAAACAGGAAGACTGTACCACTGGGCCTCACAGTACACCTACTATGTAAGGTCACTCTGCCAAGACAGGGAGATGTAGCAGATCTACCTAATATATAGAAACAAACACAGGGAGTCAGTCAAATGAGGAGGCAAAGAAACACATCCAAAATGAAAGAATTGGACAAAATTCCAGAAGAACTAAATACAATGGAGACAAGAAATCTACCAGATACAGAGTTCAAAACACTAGTTATAAGGATGCTCAGTGAACTTAGAGGAAGAATAGAGGAACTCAGTGAGAGCCTAAACAAAGAGGTAGAAATAATAAAAAAAGAACTACTCAGAGATGAAAAATAACTGAGATGAAGACTACATTAGAGGGCATCAATGGCAGATTAGATGAAGCAGAGGATTGAATCAGCAATTTGGAAGATAAGGTAGCAGAAAACACCCAATTGGAACACCAAAAAAGAAAGGAAGGAAGAAAACTGTTTTGAGGGGACCTCTGGGATAATATCTAGCATAACATAATTCACATCATAGTAGTACCAGAGGGAGAAGAGAGAGAACAAGGAATTGAGAACCTATATGAAGAAATAATGACTGAAAACTACCCTAACAGGGTTAAGAAAATAGACATACAGTTCCAGGAAGTGCAGAGTCCCAAACAAGATGAACTCAAAAGGGCCCACACTAAGACACATCATTATTAAAATGTCAAAGGTAAAAACAAAGAAAGAATCTTAAAAGTAACAAGAGAAAAGTAGTTATCTACAAGAGAACTCCCATAAGACTGTCAGCTGATTTCTCAACAGAAGCTTTGCAGGCCAGAAGGAACTGGCAAGAAATACTCAGTGATGAAAAGCATAAACCTACAACCAAGATTACTCTACCCAGTAAGGCTATAATTTAAAATTGAAGAAATGATAAAGTTTCCCAGACCCCCCCCCCAAAAAAGTGAGAGGAGTTCATTACTAAATCAGTATTATAACAAATGTTAAAGAGACTTCTTGAAGTAGAAAAAAAAAATACAAAAATAAAAAAATAAAGGAAAGAAAAAAATTCTCAATGACAAAGGCAAACACTTAGAAAAAGCAGTGGATCAACCAACACTAAAGCTCTACAAAGGTTAAAAGATTAAAAGTAGGAAGATCATGAATAATTATAACAATAAATTAGAAAATAAGAAATAATGACAAAAACATAAACATGGAGTGGGTGAGTAAAATGGTAGTGATTTTAGAATGTGTTCAAACATAAGCAACCATCAACATAAAACAGACTGCTATACACACAGCTTGGTATATATGAAGTACATGGTAACCACAAATCAAAAATCTACAAGATATATACAAGAAATAAGGACAAAGGAATCCAAACATGACACTATGGAAAAAGAAAAAAACAGAATTTCAAAAAACAATCAGAAAACAATTACTAAAATGGCAATAACTATATACCTATCAATAATTAAATGTAAATGGATTAATGCTCCAATCAAAAGATACGGTGGCTGAATAAAAAAAACAAAAAACGTCCTGTTCATATGCTGCCTAAAAGAGACCCACTTCAGATAGAAAGACACACATGGAGAAAGATATTTCACAAAAATGGAAACCAAAAAATAGGTGGGATAGCAATACTTGTATCAGACAAAATAGACTTTAAAACAAGGGCCGTAACAAGAGACACAGAAAGACATTTAATAATGATAAAGGAATTAATCCACAAGAGGACCTATCTTTCATAAAGAACTCACCTAAAGCCTGGCTGGTATGGCTCAGTGGATTGAGCGTCATCCCATGGACAGAGAGGTCCCAGTTCGATTCCCAGTCAAGACACATGCCCAGGTTGCAGGCTTGATCCCCGGTGGTGGTGGGGGGGGAGTCTCGTGGGAGGCAGACGATTGATGTTTCTCCCTCACATCAATGTTTCTATCTCTCTCTCCCTTCCTCTCGCTCTTTAAAAAAATCAATAAAAACATTAAAAAAAAACTCACCTATATATATAAAGCAAATATTGATGGACATAAAGGGAAAGATTGACAGTAATACAGTCATAGTAGGTGACTTTAATACCTGATTGACATCAATGGATAGATCATATAGACCAAAAATGAACAAGAAAACAGTGACCTTAAATGATATATTAGGCCAGTTAGGTTTAATTGATAATTTTTAGAACATTTCACCCATAAGCAGTAGAATATATACATTCTTTTCAAGTGCACGTGGAACATTTTCCAGGATAGGCCACATGTTAGGCCACAAAACAAGTCTCAGTAATTTTAAAAAGACTGAAATCATATCAATCATCATCCTTTTGTATCACAATGGTATGAAAGCAGAAACTAATTACAAGCAAAAAAACAGAAATACACAAACATGTGGTGGCTAAATAACATGCTATTAAACAATGAATAAGTTAACAACAAGATCAAGGAACAAATCAAATGATCTTTGAGACAAATGAAAATGAAAACTCAATGGGGCACAGCCAAAACATTTTTAAGAGGGAAATGTATAGCAATACAGTCCTACCTCAGAAACAAACAAAAAACCCTCAAATAAACAGTCTAAATCATACCTAAAGGAACTAAAAAAAGAAGAACAAAGCAAGCCCAAAGTGAGTAGAAGGGAGGAAGTAATAAAGATCTGAGAGGAAATAAATAAAATAGAATCTAAAAAACCCAATACATCACATAAACAAAATAAAGAATAAAAATGTTAATATGATCATATCAATAGAGCCAGAAAAAGCATCTGATAAAATACAGCATCCATTTATGATAAAAACTCTTAGCAAAGTGGGACTATAGGGGACATACTTTAACATAATAGTGCCCCACATATGACAAACCCATAGCTAATATACTCAATGGTGAAAAGCTAAGTGTTTTCCTTAAGATCAGTAACAAGAAAAGAATGTCCACTTTTACCACTCCTATTCAACATAGTATTAGAAGTCCCAGCCATGGCAATCAGACAAGAAAAAGAAATAAAAGGCATCCAAATTGGAAAGGAAGAAGCAAAACTGTCACTATTTGCAGATGACATGATACTGTATATATAGAACCCTAAAGATTCCACCAAAAAACTACTGGATTTGATAAATAAATTCAGTAAAGTAGAATACAAAATAAATATCCAGAAATCCGTTGCATTTTTATACCAAAAGGGAAATTAAGAAAACAATCCCATTTACAATTGCATAAAAAACCAAAAAACACCACCTGGGAAAAAATTTAACCAAGGAAGTAAAAGACCTGTACTTGACAAATGACAAGACACCGAGGAAAGAAAATGAGGAAGATACAAATAAATGTATACCGTCCGTGGTCATGGATAGAAAGAACATTGTTAAAATGTCTGTACTACTCAAAGCAATCTACAGACTCAGTGTAATCCCTATCAAAATATCAATGGCCCTTTTCACAGAGCTAGAACAAATAATCCTAAAATTTATAGAGACACAAAAGACCCTGGATAGCCAAAGCAATCTTGCAAAAGAACACCACCATTGGAGGTATTAAGCTACCCTATATCAAACTACACTACAAGGTACTAATCAAAGCAGCATGGTACTGGCATGAAAACATACACACAGATCAATGGAACAGAAGAGAGAGCCCAGAAATAAACCAATGCCTATATAGTCATTTAATTTATGAAAAAGAGCGAAAGAATATACAATGGTATAAAGACAGTCTCTTCAATAAATGGTGTTGGGAAAAGGGACAGATAATGGAAAAATGAAACTGCATCACTTTCTCTCTCTCTTTTTTTTTTATCCTCACCCGAGGACATTTTTCCATTTTTTGTTCAGATAGAGTGGGAGGGAGAGAGAGGAAGAGAGACAGAGAGAGAAACATTGACATGAAAGGGACACATCGAGTGGCTGCCTCCCGCACGACCAACCAGGGTCAGGGACAAACTGCAACCGAGGTACGTGCCCCTAGCGGGAACCAAACCCGGGTCTCTCTGGACCGCAGCTCTAACCGCTGAGCCAAACTGGCCAGGGCTCTTTTTTTTTATTTTTTATCCTCACCTGAGAACATTTTTGCATTTATCTTCAGATAGAGCGGGGGGGGGGGGGGGGGGAGACACACACGGACATTGATGTGAGAGAGACACATCGACTGGCTGCCACCCACACGACCCCAACAGGGGCGGGGACAAACTGCAACCCAGGTACGTGCCCTTAGCGGGAACCAAACCCAGGACTCTCTGGTCCGCAGGCTGAAGCTCTAACCGCTGAGCCAAACCGTCCAGGGCGAAACTGCATCACCTTCTTACACCATGTACACAAAAAAACTCAAAATGAATTAAAGACTTAGATGGAAGACCTGAAACCATAAAACTTCAAGAAAACAGGCAGTAAACTCTTTGACATCGCTCTTAGTAATATTTTTTTGGATATGTCTCCTTGGGCAAGGGAAACAAAAAAAGTCACTAATTATCAAGGAAATGCAAATTAAAACTGCAATAAAATATCACTTCACATCTGTCAGAATGCCTATTGTTCAAGAAGTGTTGACGAGGATGTGAAGAAAAGGGAACCCTCATGCACTGTTGGTGGGATTGTAAAGTGGTGTAGCCACTAGTGAAAACATTATGGAGGTTCCTCAAAAAATTAAAAATAGAACTACCATATGACCCAGCAATTCCACTTTTTGGTAATTATCTGAAGAAATCCAAAACATTAATTAAAAAAAGACACAGGCATCCCTATGTTCATTGCAGCATTACTTACAATAGCTAAGATATGGAAGCAACCTAAGAGTTCATTGATAATGAATGGATAAAGAGATGTGCTACATATATACAATGGAATATGACTCAGCCATAAAAAAAAGAATGAAATCTTGCCATTTGCAACAACATGAATGCAACTAGAGGGCATTATACTAAGTAAAATGCGTCAGACGGAGAAAGACAAATACCATATGATTTCACTTATATGTGGAATCTTAAAAACAAAACAAACAAACAGAAACAAATTTACAGATAGAGAACAAACTGATGGTTGCCAAATGGGTGGGGGCTTGGGGGGATGAGTGAAGGAGGTGAAGGGATTAAGATGTACAAACTTTTAGTTATAAAAATAGTCACAGGGATATAAAGAACAGCACAGGGAATAGTCAATAATATTGTAATAACTTTGTATGGTGTTAGTTAGGTACTAGACATATTTGGGTAATCACTTTGTGAAGTATATAAGTGTCTAATCACTATACTCTATGCCTCAAACTAATATATTGTATGTCAACTGTAATGTAAATAGAAAACTTAAAGATTAAAAGTAACTTATTAGTCTCAAAAAAATGGAAATTAATATATATGTGTATATGTATGTATGTTGTATACACAAGAATTAAAGTATAATTTTTCACAAAAAGTTATGAAAAATATAATTATAAGAAGACTTCAAAGACATATCATTTCTTCATTAATTCCCTCTTAAATTCAGGTTTAATGTTTTCTTTCCTAAAAAAAGAAAAGGAAAAACTATTGGCTCCTTTTTAAGTGAAGGCAAAGTATGAAGTATTTAGATTTGTGCTTAGTATCACAGCCTTGGGGATTTAAGGCCCATTCTGAAATTCCTAATTTAGTGAGCACTGCCTACATTCACATTTCTGTGGCTTCTTTTTTAGTTTTAGCACTTAGGAATCTCATCTCCCTTCTTTGTATGAAGATTTCATTAACAGTAGTTGTAGGAAGAGGGAAAGTTTTGCCTCCTGACTTAAAAAACTTTTGGAGAGTACTACTAACAATATTCACAAAGTTTGTAAGATGGCTGGTAGCTTGAAAATGGCTATGTTGGGAGTTTTCACCTCACAGAACTTGATGAACGCCACAAATTGGGGCCTCCCCCTCCTCTTGAGAGCGAGCCGTTAAACACCAAGTGTGCCTCTTTCCTCATGCTTGTTCTAATAATGTAGTGGGGAGACTCATGTTATGGGACCAGAGGCCATGTTTTCTTACCTTTACATATATCTCTAGTACTTAACATGGGACCCAGCAGTACTCAGTGACTGTTTATAAATTATAGAATGAATAAAATCAGTTAGGAGACTGGTATGTAGAGTCCCCTTTCTCTAACGCCAGTTTGGCTCTCCAGAGGCAAACTCCTTTGGGGCAAATATTGTTGGGACTTTCCTAGGATTGGATATATAGAGTGTAAATCTTACTAGAGAGAAATAGTTTGGTTCCATCCCTACCTTTGATCTTGCTGACTGACCTCCTTTGGAAGAAGAAAAACAAATGAAGAACAATGCATATAAAAGAAATGAAAAAAGCACACAGGTAAGATCTAATATTAAGAGAAAACTGATAACTTCTCAAAAAAGTATAATAATTGTCTAAAGAAAAAATTATGTAAATGTTGACAGTAATTACAACTTACTACAAATAGAACTGAACTAAACATTTTGCCCTATTGGTTGTGACAATTTTTTTTAATTAAAAAAAATGTAAAAGTGTTTTATAAATTCTATAATGGTATGGAGGCAACAAATTTAGTTAAGCTAATTCCATTCATTTAAATGGCCATCTATAGAGAAAAGGGAAAAAAACTTTGTCAGAATGTCCATAGGAAAAAAAAAAATCAAATGTCGGGTAATTTCAAAACCATTTTAGACAGATTTCCAAAACTCCTCTGGACACCATAAGAACAGGGGTAATAATATCCTTGAAAAAAAAATAATACTTAGAAATTTAAATATTCAGGTTTTTTCAAATACCATCTTGAAAGGATTTGTCTCCAGGCATCATTTACTGAGAATATTTTAGGACAGTTTGAACTAAAAGAAGGATACAATATTCTCAACATTTATTACTTTCAGGAAACTGCAAAATCAACAAAATGTTTGTTTAGCAATATGACTTGCCTCAATGGAGAATATGACCAGAGATTTGCTTGGAAAAACAAAGCTGCTGACTAGTCAAGTTGGGACTAAAATCATGGTCTTTTAATGGTCCAGTGCTCTTTCTACATCCAATCTCACTGATATGGGTTTTGTGTGAAGAAAAAAAAAAAGATATGAGATATTTAGCTCACGAATGGCCAACACTATGATTATTAGCTTAAATTTTAAGATTCACAGTTTTTGGAAAATGTTTGTTCATATACTAAAATATATATAGTACAGCAAAAATCTTTGATGTGCTCTAACATTAAAATGAGAAAAGAAGCAAACTACATTTGGCTTTTTAGTTCTAAAAGGCCTTGAAATATCTTCAAACATTCTGAGGCAGTATCATTACACAGGGTCTTGACAAAATAATAATTTTATTGAGATATAGAATATGGGTAGAAACTTTTACAAGTACATCTCAAGGATTTCCTGACTGCTATTATCTATCAGTAGTGAAGTGGCAAATTTTCCAGAAATATACAGGGCAATTGGGCAATTAAGTATCCAAGGACTTATGTGCACTACTCATTTGTAAGATGAAAAGTAAACTGTACTGCTAGCCATGGTAAATTAATACTCCATTTCTTTCTTATAGTAGCTAACTTCTTCAAGAAACATGTTGTCTAGTTCACATGCAGTAAAAATAAAAGTGCCCTAAATAAATAGCATGAATCTTGGTATAGTGTTTATTTGTACCATGTTAATAGAAATTCTTCTGAAAGACTTCAACAGGTTATGCCAAATTATTGTGTATAATTTTTATGATGCATTATATTAATGAAATTCTTTAGTAGTTGATACTATCTACACCATGAAGGAAAGCTGTGATTTGTCAGAATAGACAAAGCTGGGCTTTAATCCATCCTTTTAACCATACTGCCAAGTCTATATTGTTTTCACTGCGTCTCAATTAGGAGACAGGCAGGACACCTGGTACTTCTTTATCTAAGTCCCATGGGCTGCCAGATGACTCAAAATCCATAACAGGTGCTAAGGCAGTGTGAGGATAGACCTATTATTGAAAGCTGGAGTTGAATAAAATTTGAATCATATATAATTGCTCATAAATCAGTCAATTGCTAAATGAAAACATTAAGTAAAAAGTTGATAAAATCCCAATTCTACCAAAGTTCATGTAAACACATGTAAAAATATTGATCTTAAATAGATAGGATTAAAATTTTAAACCTACCAAAAGGTTCTGAAAATCCTTCCTGAATCCAATAGCCAACAGTTTCTAAAAAATACTCACATGATTATTAAATATATTTGCTTTACTTTCATGATATTTGTATGAAGTAAAACATCTAAAAGAAAAACAAGTTACCTAGATTTCAAATTTAAGGAAATTAAAATTATGGACTCTCATTCTTGGTAAGATTTACTTGAAATTATTATCACTAAGTAAAAATGAGACTTTCACATTCAACAGAGAACTGCTTCAGAATCACTAGTATTAGAGGAAGAGCTTAAAGAACATGGAGGGAGAGACTAGAAACAATCACCTTTGTGTTGCTCCTTTTGGGAACAAAAATTTCAGTACATTAAAGTTGAGTAAATGAATGTATGCATTTGAACTAAATACTGAACTTGGGTTCTGTTGGAAGATTGCAAAAAGGAAAAAACTAAATAAGTGAAATTTTACAGTGTACAATTACTTAAGTACTATCTCTACTTAAATGTACACTAAATTAATTAAGATTTTGTTTAAATGCTAAAATTATCAGGAGTACAAAAAAAGTGATTTATTATCATGGTACGTAGTTACAAAGTACAGCAAACTGTCATTTAAGACTGTGTCATAGAATCTATGATAAACAGTATATTGGCTTAAACTAATGCACTATATGCCTCCAGGGAATAATAGGCTTAGAGACTGGACTTTAACATCAAAATCTACCCATTAATCTTGACTTAAATATAATCTATTCTGCAGTAAAAGGAAGAATGGTCATTCAATGAATTACTGTTTTTGAAATATTGCACTGGTGCCCATTTACTAAAATCATTTAAGAGGACATGAGGAGATGGAATACTAGTAAATTTTATAGACTGGTACTGATTTACAAAATGTGCATCTTATTTTCCCTCAACTTAGCAAGAGTGTATCATTTAAAAATTTTATAGATTAAAAAGTTTTCTTAAAATATCTTCCTCTAATCCTTTGAGAGAACATGTTTTAGAAATTATAATATTGCAATATAATTTAGTCAATTTATGTTCAGCTGAAAAAAAGAATCACCTATGGAAATACACTGTGAGGTTCAGGATCCTGGGGACTAAAATAAGCTTTAATTAAAAAAAAATATTGTAGATCTTTGTTTCTTTGCATCAGAACCACTAACTTCTTGATTAGACTGACCAGAAAAAAAAATGGAAAGGCTAAGAGTAGTGTTTATAGAAATATCATGGCATACAATGCTTCATAAAAAGGAAAAAACCCTCACACTTTGAAAGATATCCAAAATAGAATTAAACAAGAAGATAACCATGATGACTGAACCAGTTGTTACTCATTTAAATGATAAATCCAGTATTTAACCTTAAGATTTGTTGACTAGTTTATCTTTAGTGCATTATTTTAGCACTTGCAATTGTTACGCATAATATTAATTTACATTTCTATATTAATATAGCTTATATATATATATTCAGATATTTGGGAATTCTAAAAAGCACAGTGTAAAGAAAATTAAGCCAAATTTGTCTTTTACCTCACCTGATATATGAATTGTGGTGGTTTTAACCCACTTTCCCTTATTTTGAATTTTTATAAAGATTAAAAAATACTTTTTTTCCCCATCTAAACACAGTATCATAAAGCAAAACTGACTTTTGCTCTGCTATAATCTGGCAGGCTGAAAATAGATAATGACACGTTAACAAGCAATTACTACAAGTGGTTGCTTAAATGTATTTATTTGCTTTCTTTTTGATAGTAGGTATGTGGCTAAATAAAAGTCAACACTCCTATAGAGAACAGGTAAATGTAGAAACATCAGTTCTGCAACAGCTATTTTTGCTCCTTCTCTTTTCTGAACTGCAATTAGTAAAGCAACCCCTTCCCCTCCTCCCTAGTGCTGTCAAGCTGTTCAGAGCAGTTTGCAACTCCACAATGGTACCATTGTGAATGCTCTCTGGGCTTCCTTCCCACAGAGAGTTAAATGGGCAGTTCCTGCTGCCCATGATTGGTGTCCAGTGAAATAATACTCAAGAGCCAGGTTTTATCAGCTTCACGCCAAAGAAGTGAAGCCAGGGAACCCAAGCCTTCATATCATACTGGACCATATGCCAACCCTGATGGCCCCAAAGGTTTATCACTAAGAATCAGGATCCATCATGTCCCTTGTGAAATTTCACTTCACATACCTTATGTGAAATGCAAAGCTTCACTAAAAACTGAACCTTCTTTACAATTGGCATGAACAGATGGACGGTAACAGTGGTTTGGCAAGCGAAAGTTAAGATTTAAATAGGCTGCATTCTAGTGTTTGAGAGGAAAAACAGAAGAAAATGGAGATTTGTGACGCATAGTTTAATTTTAATTCTATTATTGAGTTATTAAAAATTCAATAGCAAAAGCCCTTATGTTTATTAAAAGGAAAATAGATTAAAAGCACTGCAATTCCTATGTCAAACAAGGTTAAAGACTAATTTCAGCTTTATATTCTTCATTCTTTGCTCTGAAATCACCAAATAGCATCTCAATCTACTGCTGTTTTTATATTTAAATAAAGACTACAATAAAACTTGCACATGATGTGGTAGGTGTGGTGAATAATAATGTGAGCATACCAGTGCACCCTCATCACTAATATCAACTTACGGGTTTAAAGGAGAAAAAAAAAAATCCCTGTTCTAGCATAGATGAGAAGTTGCTAAAGACAGAAGTAGAGAAACTTCAAATTTTGTTGTTTTTAGGGAACAGTTTGCCCATCGCCTGACAGAGTTCTCTATCTTCCTTCTAGTGCACTATGATATGACCTAACTGTCCAGATTGGCAAATGTGAACAATACCGTCACAGTGGATTTGACAAGAGAAAAGATGGTGGTAGTGCTTTCTTTTCCTTTGATACTTTTGCCATGAAGCCAATGTACTATCAGAATAGACTAAAAATTATAATAGTGTGTAGCAGCACAATAATGTATAAAAGTATTTTACATAAAAAAGTATAAAGAAGGATTGTTATACATGAAGAGTCTATCATGAAACTTGAGAATATGAAAATCTCAAATTGTCTTTTTAAATTGCAAATATATGTAAAGATTATCAAACATTTAGAGACGTTCTCAGTCTCATCAAGAAAAACAATACTAGCTATTACTGTTACTAGCCTGGCAATTACTATACAACTAATTATTATAAAAATAGAAACTTTATTTAAACATTAATCTAATCTATTTGCTTTGGAAGGATTTACTAGAAAAAGAAAATAATATAATACATTCAAGCTATGTTCTGCTACTCAACAGGTAAAATTTATCTAAAAGCAGAAGGAACTGTCATGTTAGACACTGGCTGCTATATTATTGGCAGTAACATTAGAAAACCAAGTTTATGTTGGTTTTCTTTCTGCTTGACTACAGTATCTGGTTTTGACCTACTTCTTGATCTCACTTGCTACTATTCTTCCCTTTGCTGTTTACCACTCAGCAGTGTGGAACTCCTTGAATTTCTTGATCACATACAATTTTATCCCTGCATGCCTATTTCCTACCCTTGAAAAGCTCTTCCCTGGCCTCGTCTGCCTGGTCAAGTCCCATATATCTTTGAGGTGATTAGCAGAACATGCTCCCTCAGTAAAGCCATTCCTAATTTCTCCTTCCCACTATCCTCTAGCACTTTAATACAAAATTAATCACCTTTACCATCTTACTTGGTAATATCACTATAGCTGGACGCTTCAAGGTGAACCTCAATCACTGACTGATTGATTCATTCACAAAGGTCTCCCTCTCTCCTGCAGACTGTAAGCTCCTTGAAAGCAGTGACTGGGATTATATCTCTAGCTTTTCTCTCACAGTGGCTCCCATATAGTAGTCAATAAATATTGGTGAATAAATGAAACTTAAAAAGTGCTTAGTGACCTTTTTTGGGGTGAAGAAATGTAGCCTTTTAAATAATACTTAAATTTGTCATATGTGCACTGAATTCTTTTTAAAAAATAAACATAAACACAGGGACACACTTAATAAGTGGTTCCAGACTCTGAAGCCCATGCTTATTTCCCAACAATCAGCTTCCAAAATTAAAAATATATAAAGCATACTTATTTTCTAAGCAAATGATCTACAAAAGAAGTAGATACATAAAATTATATAGTTTCTCAATAAACACTTTCTTCTAACATGAAATGGCAGCAATATTGATGAGCCTTCCTAAGAGGTTTTATAATGTTCTATCATAATGAATGGCAAACTGCATTAGTGGAGCCAATCAATTACACTTCATTTCATTTTGGCTCTCATACTTTTGCAACAGGTTCTTTACATTTGAGTAGTAAAACTGCAGGGATAACAAACTGTGACTAATTGAAGAATGATCATTGATTTCTGGTAATTTGTCTGATAAAGTTAAACAGAAACCCAATTCTGGCATTTTAGAAAAAGTCAAATCTAAACAGATTAGAAGAAATCAAACAATATTGGTTTGGTAGGAAAGAATATTAAACCTGGGAAGAAAGTGTTTTTAAAGATGCCATTTAATTTTAGAACATGCCCTATACTGTGTATTTTAGAATATTACATATATATTATGTACACATATGCAAAAACATAAAACCCTAAAATCTAAATTACAAGAAATTGTAACAGAAATGATACATTCCATCTACTCAAATCTCACTATTTAAGGTCCCAACTTTCTATACATTCTTCCCTGATTCGTACTACAAAGTAATGCTTCCTTGGAACTCCCACAGCATTTTATCTATAACCCTACTATGACACAATTGTTTCTTGTAATATAATAATGTACATAATTATGTCCCCATTAAATTATAAGCTTATTAAAGACAACATTACCACCTGAATTGTCTTTGCATCTCTCCAAATCTTTCCCACTACCAAGTGAGTGAGCAATACATATTTTTTTTTATAGAAGAAAAGCACTAAATTTCTATTTCTTGACCTGGTGGTAAACTAATTATTCATTTACAGTACATTTAGAATTTATGTACTTTTCTCAAATTATATTTTGCAGTAAAAAAGTTGAAAAGGAAAAACTTAAGAAAAAGAGGGCATGTGAGAAGGCTAAATTTTTTTTAAAATCCTCACCCGAGGATATGTTTATTGATTTTAACGAGAGAGGAAGGGGTGGGTGAGAGAGACACTAGTGTGAGAGAGAAACATCCATTGGTTTTCTCTTGTACACATCCCAACTGGGGTCTGAACCTGCAACCTAGATATGTGCCCTGACTGGGAATCTACCCTAAAACCTTTTGGTGTATGGGATGACATTCCAACCAACTGAGCCACCAGACTGGGGATAAATGGTTAATTTTATGTCAACTTGGCTAGGCAAGTTTTTGGTCAAACAATAGCCTAGATGTTGCTGTGAAGGTACTTTTTAGATGTGATTACCTTTTAAATCAGGAGACTCTGAGTGAAACAGAATATTTTCCATAATATGGGTGGGCCTCATCAATGAGCTGAAAGCCTTATGAGAAAAGACTGAGGTCCCCAAGGAAGAAAGGAATTTTATCTCCAGATGCCTTCTGACTCAGACTGCAACATCAACTCTACTCAGGAACTCCTGCAGATTTCAGACTTGGTAATCCCCACAGTTGTATGAGCCAATTTCTCAAAATCAGTCTTTGTCTATGTATATATACACATATTGTATTGATTCTGTTTTTCTAAGAACCCTAATACAAAATGATTATATGCTGTAACTTCTGAAAATGTTTATGTATAATACATCTCATTAAAAAAGGAAAAGAAACAGTATGCACATGATAGCACCATGTTTAACATATGTACACAGTCAAAATATCTCTAGGGTCAAGATAAATAATTGCTTTAAAATTTTTGTTTAAGAAATAGAACCCTGGCTGGCAGCTCAGGTTAGAGCATAGTCCTGATAAGCCGAAGTTGTGGGTTCAATCTCTGGTCAGAGCACATACAAGAAACAACCAATGAATGCATAAACAAGTGAAACAACAAATCATTGTCTCTCCCCCCACCCCCAACCCCTTCCTCTTTCTCTCTAAAATCAATCAATTTAAAAAATATAGTCATGATAGCTAAGATAATGAAATTAATGCTTTGGAATTATTATTTCCATTGCAAAAAAAGGCAAAAACCAAAAATAAACAAACAAAAAACCCCAAACAGCTCCCTCCAAACACCCAAATCTCTCTCACTCTCAACAGGTAACTAATAAATGATAGCTAAGATCAACTTGAAATACCCCGAAGGTCCAATAGTTACCCTGTATCTGCCTACTCTTCTTCCCCAGTGTTATACTTCAATTGTAATTGCATGCTCAAACCAAGAAATTGAGCTTGAGACAAAAATGTACCTAGCTGACAAAGTCAGAGATTGTAAGAAAATGCTTTTCAAGTACAAGTAATGCAAGAAATGACAAGTGAAATGAAGGAGAGGTTTCAAAGCTTGAAAGACAGTCATCAATACTGACAGATTACTGTAATTCTGGCTGCTAGCAAGATCGATTTGGGCAGCATATGACAATCAATATTGTCCTCATTTAGTGAACAACATTAGATTCATAGTTACAGAAGATGTTCTAAGGATAAAATTTAAACTGTATTTAATGATCATAAATAGCACAATTTATGCTGTGGAATCTTAGTGGGTACTTTTATTGGGCATAAAATAACTGACACAGCAGTGCAATTATCAAATATAATTGAGTTTATTACATATTATTTTACCCATTTACTTCTCTTATGAGAATTAAAGTAGTAACTCTAGTGGTTTTCAAAGCCTACTTCTATTTCAATTTCGGTTAAGTTTTATTGATCTGTTTTAGAAAATATGATTTTTTTCCTTATCTGGATTTGTCAAATTTCTGAAATATTTATGTCTTTTAAAATTAAAAGACATACTCATATTTCAATATCTTAAAAACATATAGTTGTTATTTGTTATATAAACTTTCACTTAAAAATCAAGTAATCGACCTGTATGAAGTCCTTTCCCTCAACATTTAGAATTAATATAGAACTTTTTAAATCTTTGTCAACGATAACTATATGTTCTTTAGATTAGCAAAGGCTAGGAGTATCTCTACTATCTACTTGAATAGTATGGGAAAGTAATTTCCATATAGCTTCTAAATTCAAGCTTCCAAGTTAAGAAAAATTTGTTTGATCTGCCTTATTTAATGTTTTTACTCTGAGTGTTCTAGAAGTGATTTTGCTGATAGACATTGCACATATTTGCTGTGCAAGTAAAGTGTTCACGTTTACTGTTTTCATCTGAAATTATCTCTCTTCATCTTAGAATTTTCTCCAATGTGGTATCCATTAACGTCTCAGCAAGATTTAACTATTACCAACTTCATGAAGCAGGCCTGAAAATCCAATCCAATCAATTAACCTACCAACCAAGCAAACATAAAAGCCCAATTAGGCAATTCCATGGTGTTGGGTAGAGTTGTTTTATATTGACTGTAATCTTTACACATAGAATTAATCATTGCACAAAAAATATACCTTGTTTCATTTACTAAGCACATTCAAATTCATTATCTCATTTAACCTTCACAACAGTTCTGAGATGGGCATTAGCATCTTTTTTTACAGATGAAGAAAGTGAGGTTTAGAGATTCTGTGACTTGGCCAAATCATAAGGTAGAGTTTGAGTTAAAATCAGTGTTTTCTAAATGCAAATCTAGTTATCATATCTCTAGTATAACATGCAAATCTGAAATAGCTCTCAAAACTATGAACTTAGGTGCAGGAAAAAGAAATCAAGCCGTATCTTCAACACTTAATTTTGCATTTTTTTTAACTACTTGGTAAAGTGTGCATATTAAATGTTATCTGTACCATGGGCCAGAAATAGTTTGTATTTGCTCAATAAATCAAGTTTCTGCTGTATATCACAAGAGGCAAATAGAGTTTTGTATTACAATATAATCTCTCTCACCACTTTCCCAAAAGATTTAAGGTATTCTTTCAACTGTCCTTAAAAAAAAAAAAAAAAAAAAAAAGTTTTATTGATTTTGGAAAGAGAAAGGAAGAGGGAGAGAGAGAGAAACATGGATGTGAGAAACATGTATCAGCTGCCTCCTGCATGCCTATTACTGGGGATTAAGCCCGAAATCTGGGCATGTGCCCTGACCAGGAATCAACCAGTGACCTCTGCGTGCATGGGCTGACACTCAACCAAGTGAGCCACACCAGCCAGGGCTCAACTGTGTTTTAAATAAAATGGTAGAGGACCCCAACCTTAGGATGAACATCAGAATCTGGTGAACTGTAAAGAGGCAAAGGTCAGAAAGAAGATAACTTCAATAGAGCTGACAATGTGGATAAAATTAGTTAATGGGTAATAATCTGTATATTCCTTGTAAGATTAGTTACGTAGGAAATAATAAACTGAATCCTTATATTTCACTACAATGACCACTTCAAATCTGAGTTTTCAACTTAAAGTGAAGATAATAAGAAATGCTATATAAATGTCATTAAACTTAGTCAACGTAACGTGCCATGATCCACCTATAATTCCATTTCATGGTGTCAGATACATGAGAAATTACATAAAAATCAGATCGTGTAAGCCAATTTTCATGAAAATAAGAAAATGCATGCATCCATTTCACCGAGAACACTGAATATTTTTAAAAGCCTTCCCTGTAAAGTTTAAATCCATAATTTATTATATAAAAAATAAAATGTTCTTAATCATGTAGGAAAAGGAAAGGAAAATATAAACCTATTTTAGAAAGGAATATCAGAAAACAATTTAAAATTTAAAACTGTATGCATATCATGTCCCAGACACTGTTCTAAGAGCTTTACACGTCTTGATTCATTCAGTTCTCATAATACCATGAGCTAGATATTATCATCACTCTCATTTTATATATAGAGAGAGAAATTGAGGCTGCGAGAGGTTAACTTCCCAAGGCTACACAGTTAAGAAAGTGGTGGCCAGTATTTGAGGTCAGACAAACTGGCTCCAGTACCATGTGCTTAAACATTCCATGTCCTCTCAAATTTTCATGTCTCTGTGTTGTTCCTTCTGCTTGAGAATACTCTTCATCCACAAAATGAGCTCAATCATCCTTCACCATTGGTTTAATCCTTGCATTTCTCAGAAGTGTTTCCTGATACCATAACCCCTTCCAGCTAAATAAGAGGCACCTTGTTGTTATACTTCCAGAATACTCTGCATAACTACTACAGCACATGTGAAAACATATACTGAAAACAGTTAACAGTGTATTTCTTTAA
The DNA here is from genome assembly GCA_030848825.1 of Tadarida brasiliensis. Taxonomy (NCBI): domain Eukaryota; kingdom Metazoa; phylum Chordata; class Mammalia; order Chiroptera; family Molossidae; genus Tadarida; species Tadarida brasiliensis. Next base: position 167,184,395 of record CM061257.1, on the reverse strand, counting down.
CTATATTGAGTACTCCCCAAAGACTGTTTTGGTTGTTTCTGTACATCCAGAGTAGCAGAGTGCCTAGCCTATAATGGAGCTCTAACTAATTAACCAAAAGATAATTAAGTACTGATTTAAAAGTATATAAAAGAGGGGGGTGGGGGGAGAGGGGAAGAGATAAACCAAAGAACTGATATGAATATATGCATAACCAGTGGACATAGACAACAATGCTCGGGTGGGGGTGGGGGGATCAGGAGGAGGGTGTCAATGGGGGGAAAAAGGAGAAACATCTGTAACAAAAATAAATTAATTTTAAAAAGTATATAAAAGAAATTACACCATTCAACTATCATAAATGCTCAAATTCAAATACTGGAGAGGAACTCCATCACTTATAGATCAAAAAACAGAAATTCAAAGGTCTTAATAACAGAAGAAACATTTACCTTGGAAAGTAGACACATATTAGAATAGAAACCATACTGTTAAAAAGGATACAAGTTTTGATACAGTGGAATCAGCGATTTCAGAGCACGGCTTGCATTTATAGCTGTTGCTCGAACCATAATGGGTAGGACCTTTCCATTCACAATAGCACCATCAAAAAGTGGGCCAAAGAAAGGAACCTAATTGAAAAATTAGAACATAATTTTATACTAAAATTGAAGAAAGGTTGTATATAAGATCAAGACATAGTTTGCATGCAAAAGTGTTTCTGCTTTCTGCAGAAATACTATTCAAATTCAATTCTTTTCCATGATAGGTCATTCACACTAGGACAATAAACAAAAAATGCCAAAAGTCTACTGGGTTTCATTCAAAAGAACTGTGTACTTCAAGTAACAGACTAAATAATTTATATTCCCTGACAACTTCCAAATTTTTGTAGCCTCAATTATACAAAAAAACCCTAACACTGGAAATAAATTGCTCTTCTTCCACTGAGTAAACACAGGAAAGATAAACATTCTTATAGGGAGCAAATTAGTTTTTCTATATTTTTGTCTGATACCAGCTTTATTACAAAACCTGAAACACTTCTATTACATGATTTATTAGGGAAAAAAACCTATGTTTTGATCATTGTCATTTTATCAGGTGACTGACAATTTCAAAAGTTATTCTATTTGACTATGCTTGGTACAAATGGCAGCTGAATGCAAGAACATGAGCTGTGGGTAATATAGTAAATATTTTAGGCTTGTGGCCTTATACTGTTACTGCTGTATATTGTTCATTTTTATTTTTTAAAGAAAAATCCATTAAAATGTAAAAAACATTCTTAGCTTGTGGGTTGTACAAAAATAGAAAGTGGGCCATAGTTTGCTGACCTCTGGTTTAGATGAACCCTAAAAAAAACCTGGCCATACGCTTCAATTCACACATAGGAAACTTAACTCAATTCAAGAAATTCTTAAGATTCATGACGAACTGTCAAAAGTAAGTTTTCTAGCCCTGGCCGGTTTGGCTCAGCGGTTAGAGTGTCGGCCCACGGACCAGAGTCGCAGGTTCGATTCCAGTCAAGGGTACGTACCTCAGTTGCGGTTCCGTCCCTGGTCCTGGTTGGGGTTGTGCGGGAGGCAATCAGTTGATGTGTCTCTCTCACATTAATGTTTCTCTCTCTCCCTCCCTCCCTCCCACTCTATCTGAAAATAAATGGGAAAATATCCTTGGGTGGGGATTTTAGAAAAAAGAAAAATGAGTTTTCTATAAACTAAAAGTATTCAATTTTTAAAAAGAAAGACACCAAAATACTACCAAACATTTATTTTTTTGAAAGAAAATACTTCCACAAGTGTGTTTCAATCCTACAGTATAAAACATTCAACTAGAACGACTTGGCTTTTAAAAAGAAACTTTAGAACTCTCATTAAGTGACATAACTAAATAATTATGTAATCTTAATAAGATGTATCAACTAAAAATATAGGAATCATATGTTCCTGTTCTAAAGGAAATGATTATTTATTACTGTGTCTTTTAGGAAATAGTAATCATTCTTTCAATAAAAGGTAAGTCCTTTTGTGAGTTTGGCACAAAAGAACTTCCACTCTGGCACCACGACCAAGCATTCTCCCATTTGAACATAATTTCTTGCTACTTTTCCTGTTTTAGCTCCTTCTTAACCAGACTAAGACAATTCACACAGCTACCAGAGTTTGTCTCATTTCCCACCATTTTCACGGCCTGATGGTTAATCTAATCCTTCTGAAAGAAGGAAAGAAACAAACTTACAAATAACTCAAAATGTATTATTAAAATGTAAGATAAGAAGTTCTTACCTCTGGTTTTTTCATTATCTGGATACTGAACATGTGATTTTTCATTGGATATATTACAATAAGGACATCACCAAACTCTGTAGGAATAATTCCTCTCCTGTAGTCTCGAGTATGCTCTGACCAAACGATGTGTACTTCATCATTTCCTAGATGTCTCAACTAGAAAAACAAGAAAATAGTTCATAGTACTTACAAAAGCCCTGTATTTATATAACTACTGTTAACATACTATAAAAGATTAAAAGGTAAAGAAATAAAAAACCAAACTTTAAAAATTTCATTTGACCATTTTTTACAACACATGAAACATGAACATTCAAAGACATGAGGAAACACTGCAGAAGGCCAAATGATTTAAAAAAAAAATTTTTTTTCTTTTCCTTTATTGATTTTAGAGAGAGAGGAAAGGAGAGAGAGAGAGAGAGAGAGAGAGAGAGAGAGAGAGAGAGAGAAACATCAATGAGCGAGAACATTATGAGATAGAACATTGATTGGCCGTCTCCTGCATGCCTCCCAACTGGGGATCGGGCCTCACAACCTGGGCATGTGCCCTGACCAGGAATTGAACCGGCGACCTGTTGGTGCATGGGTCAATGCTCAACCAGTGTGCCAAACTGGCCGGGCCCAAATGATTTTTAATGGTCTATAGTCAATGGGAAACAGAGAACGTAGATTAAAGATTGTTTAAAGGAGTGTTTTTATTTTATTTTATTAAAATGTTTTTGCTTTATTGATTTTAGAGAGAGAGGGAGATAGAAACATTGATGAGAGAGAACATCTACTGGCCGCCTCCTACACGCCTCCCACTGGGGATCAGGCCCACAACCTGGGCATGTGGCCTGAATGGGAATCAAACCGGCAACCACTGAGCCACATCTAAAAAGGCGCTAAAAGAGTATTTTTAAAAAATGACTGATTTAAGCCCTGGCTGGTTTTGCTCAGCGGTTAGAGTGTCAGCCGGTGGACCAGAGAAACCCGGGTTCGGTTCCAGCTAAGAGCACGTACCCCGGTTGCAGTTTGTCCCCGGCCCCGGTTGGGGTTGTGTGGGTGGCAACCACTCGATGTGTCTCTCTCACATTGATGTTTCTCTCTCTCTCTTCCTCCCTCTCTCCCTCCCACTCTATCTGAAGATGAATGCAAAAATGTCCTCGGGTGAGGATAAAAAAAAATGACTGATTTAAGATTCCTCTTGTTTTTCTGATCACTCTCTGGACATGCTAATAAGCAGTGAACTGGTCTAAAGGAGGCAACAGGAAGAGAAGTAAAATACACAGATGATTCATTAATTGGGTAATCTACTGAGTATGAGAAAGTTGACCATATTTGGTTTAACAAATTTATTTCCAGATTTTCTTTGCCTATGAAATTCATCCAAAGAGACTTCTTGAGAGTTGCTAGACTCCCAATATGTTATTTAAATATTTGTGGTACTTACAAAGATGTTTTTGGCATCAGAGAGAGATGACATTATGATGATTAAAAGGATAAATAAAAAGCAAAGCATCCCAAAGTTGAATTACTGTAAGTTATTAGAAAAATAAACCTAATACCCATTAGTCTTGAGTGTTCTTCATAGAGATTTCTGTACGAACATGTATTTTAATACAAAATTTGGTTATCTTAGCACATTTATTGATTCTGCCATTGCAAACATTTGAGTCCTTTTTTTTTAACGCATATCTCACATGAACTACTTTCAGGTAAGTGGACACACTGTAGATGGGAAAGTTTGAAAGAAAAAAACTAGGACAAGTGTCATTAATACTTTTATTTTTAGTATGAGCTAACATACAGGCAATTTCTATTTCTGAAATATGCTTTTATTGGCTTAACTACCACAGGGTAGAAGAAAACGTTAAACGTGTAATTTAAAGAAAGGAATTAAGTCCAATTAATGAAAGGCTCTCAGGAGTTCTTAACCTAGGGTCAAAGACTCTGTGAATATTGGAAAGTTATCTGTAAAATTTTGTGTATTTTTCTGAGTAGAGAGTCTATCGAAGTTAAGAGTATGCAATACAAAAAAAAAAAAAAAAGCCAAGAATCAGTGTTCTAATAGTTCTTTAAACTCTAAATAGACCTTTAATGACTGGGGTGTGGTTTAGGGCTTAAAGGTTGTTGAACAGTCTAGGCCACAGGACAGAAGTGATCAGTAGGCTGTCTGAGACTGCTGCTGGCGACAGCCACACGCCAGTGCATATAGCCTTCATTTTTGTAGTAGCCATCCTTCTGGTCTTAGAAGTAGCCACCACAGGTACCCTGCTGTGGCGCAACACCAGCTCATTATTTTCCACCAGGCTGCCCAGCTTCTCTGCTAGCTACAGAGCCAGATTCTGTTGGGCAGTGGGCTCTGTGCAGTGTATCACCACTGTCTGCGCTGGCTGGTCCAAGAAGGCCATCACCTCTTCAGTAATGATGATCCTGCTAGTGATGGAGTGCACAGCAGGCAGGTCCAGGTCAAACATGTGTCAGTATCGCCAAGCTGATGGAGTCATAGATACTGCTGTAGGTAAAGAGGTAGGTCTGCACTGACTTCCTAGATCTTCTTAACCAGCATGGTTTGGACTTTGTTGGCTTTAGGGTAAAGGTCCCACACTTTGCCCTTTATCTTCTCATTGATGATAAAACTGTGGCAGGTCTTCCAATCACCCATCTTCATGGCCTTGGAGGCAGCGACCACATGTTCCCTCATTGATTCAGGGGGATCCAACAAGGGCTATCACTAGACTAATCTTCAGTTGGTAATGAAACTGCTTGCTGATCATGCATCGGCGGGCATCGCTCTCTTGGGCGGCCGTGTAGAGGATCTCCAGGAGCATGGCAGATACCAGATAAACATACTGCAGCAGCTCCAGGTCGATGTGCAGGTGGAAGGGCATCTGCTTATGCTGCTCCACCTTCTCCTGCTCCTGGTTGCGCTCCTGTAGGCTGCATAGCAGCAGACCCTGGCCCAGAAGCTCTTTGGCCTGGCTGCTTGACTAGATGTCCAGCAGGGCATTGTGAGCATCCTTGGTCAGGCCATGGTAGAAGGCACAGGTGCCCAGCTGCATGATGGTGCAGTTGTACAGGATCTGTACTGGAGGGTCTGCATGCTGTACTGGAGGGTCTGCATGCTGAATGCTGTCTTGTAGGTGGCTCATAAGCATGAGGTCATGTCCTGGTACCAGTGGAAGTACAGGGCATGATGTGGCTATGGCAGAGGATGGTGCATGTGTGGATACACAGCTTGTAGGTCTTTGGCACTGATGTACTTGCAAAGTCCCTCCATCAGCACAGCTAAGCCCTCGCCTCATTTTTTGCCTGATCTTGGTCATACTTTGAGGAGCCCTCAGGGAGAGTAACCTACTGCTGATGGGCCTTGTAATCAAACTTGCATTAGGTGTGGAGAATGCGCCTCAAGTAGACACCACAGATCTCCTCAGTGGTGCTCTTCTCTTCCAGGTAGTGCTGCACAAGCTCAATGATGGTACACACCTGCACCTCATCCTTCAGGTGCTCCACGTACTCTTGGAAGTGAGGATCTGTATTTTGCATTATTTTGGTAAATTCTTCATCCATTCGTTCCACCAGAGTTAGGATACAGCCATGGACACGCAGTGGCTGGTCAACATTATGCAGGTTCTCATTCTCTTCCAGAATGTTCTCTCCAACAAAGATGCTGGGGTTTGCAAACAAGATGTCCATCAGCTCACTGATGCAGTCCAGGTACTTCTGCCACATCTCTGGATTCATGCATGTGGCCAGGTTGAGATTGTAGTCATAGAGAGAGGTGATGATATTGAACGTGATCTTGATAATGACACCCTCTCCAAAGTTGTTTTCAGTAGCAATCTGAACCAGCAGCTGTAGCATCTCAATCTGGGTTGCACAATCAGTTTCCTTCTTGCCTCGTGCCTATAGGATCTCACTCAGTTTTTTTGATAACAAGAGCATAAGTGATCTCACTTTCCTTAGCAAACATTTTTGGTTTCTCCTTAACAAGGGCACTCCACCTTACACCCTTCCCCACTCCCTGCCTTCACTGTCCTCCTGCTCATCCAGGGGCTTACATCTCCTATCGTGCTTCTTCTTGGCTTTGTCCTACTGTTTCTTCTCAGCGGCCTTCTTGTCCTCCTCTGTGGCCAGGGCCTTTCTAAGAAATCTTGAGGCCAGCACAGTCTGTTTCCCTTTTTCTTCCTCTAAGTCAGAATACATTGCACCTGTGTCTCACTCTTCATCCTCTTCTGCATCTTCTGAGGAATTTGTGACTCTCCCCAGAAGGAGCTTCTGATTTCTTCTTCAAGAAAGTTGCAGCAGTGACTCTGTCCTCATCCCCATCTGCAGAGCCTTCTGAATCCTCATTCTTCTCAGCACCTTCATCTGCAGACTGTTCAGGGTTCTGCTTATAATTTGTAGTATGGGACTCAAAATCTCGGTTGTATTTTCAGATCTTCTGGCACATGGTGCTCGATGCCTTGGCATTGTTCTTATTCATCTTCTTCTTTCCTTCCTTATCTTCCCATAACTCATTAAGATAGTTCTCCAGATCAGCCAGAATATGGATATAGAACCCAGGGACACCTTCCTTGTCCAAAGTGCTTTTAGCTTTCTTATATGCTTTTCCCAGGAGCTCAAACTCTTCCAGGCACTTGATGACATCTGAATCTTCATGGCATTATGGATGGTCTGGATAAGGTGGTCAAATCCTCAAACCTCTTGTCCTTGGCACTTTGAATGACTCTCTTGGTATCTTCTTCATCTTCACTCAGCAACAAGGGCTGTTTGCTGTAGTAAGTCCCGACGGGTTTGGTGACGAGCTACTCCCCAGACAAGGACGACTTGGACTCGGTGTCTGAACCAGTGAGGAAAAACCGTGACGTAGCAATGATGTTGAGGGGCTGTGGCAGGCGCAGCTGATCAGCTGAGCCTGTGAGTCACATCGTGGAACTCTAATGGTTTTTAAAGTCCCCAACACCAATCTATCTAGAACATCCTAAACAATATGAACGTCATTAAGTATTTGAGAATACATGGTAAATTCCTGAACTTTAAAATTTGTATTACTATGCAAGAAATGCTTTCTCAGACACTTGATGGATTATAAGATACAGGCAGTTATTATTACTCTAAAGATAGTGCCCAGCTAAATCTATAGACTAGAATCTATTTTAGAAATTTAGTATAAAGATTTTTTTTTTAGGTTTAAGTGGATTAAGTGATTCATTTTGTTTTTTGAAACCATAAATGTGCTTATTGCTCTAAATACATGATGGTAGGCCTCAAATATCAAAATATTGTTTAAGTTTTAATTCTCATTATTTACACCACACACACACTTGAATGATATAAATGCAGGACTTAGGCTTTGTGACATCTTTAAAAACCAAAAAAGATTACACAACTCAAAAGCCATGGCTCTATAATTTCATTTTTTAATCAAAATACTTTAAAAATATCCTTCCTATACAGCCATCCCCATGTGTCAGCTTCCCTAATAGGTTTATGTTAACTGAATACAAAAGAAATGTGAAATAAATTTAACCAGGAGGGATGATCCAATCTAATTTTGATACATTAATGTCATATGCTGTACATGTTACAATAGCAGCCAGATCTAATACTAAGCTCCAGGCTATACTGAGATTTCCAAATGGCAGATTGTTCTAAGTGATATCAAGTATAATTGAACTAATAAACGATAGTAAAAGCTGAGCACACTGTCAGGAAGAATTTAAGTATTTACTTTTTAAAATTAAATGAGTTAGGTTAGGAAAGACAAGACAACTGAAATAATGCAGGTCTCAATTTACAGAAAATTCCTTTTATTTATCTGCTACATTAACCCTTGAACTCTTGCCAAAGCTATCTATAATTTCTAGTGCTCACTTATCTAAAGAAACGAGAGAAAAGGGCAGATGTAGTTTTATCTTATAACAACCAAGGTTTCTCTTCAAATATCTACCACAGAGTATTAAAAGTCTGTTACAGAAGTTTAATGGAAAAGAACATTTTTACCAAAATGTTGCAATGAAGATATTTGTGGCCCAGAACCGTGTGTATAACAAAGTTATTGTAAACATGTCCAATCATTTTAAGGGAAAGCTTTAAGAATATCCCTTATGATTTATTTTCAAATACTAAAAAAGTAATTATTTTATGCTGCCATGGTGAGGCATGTTTTTATATCTGTATATAAAATAATCCTGCTATATATAATAATTAAATACAAATGGAGAAATTACTAATCATTGCTATGTATCTTAGAAATTTCTGAAGACTACTGAAAAAAATCAATTTTGAGTGGTTAACAGTTAATAGAAATTCAGAAGTATGTTTGACATTTTATTTGACATAAAAACTTTATATAATATTTTGTATTTATTTTATTTATTTCTTATCTCTATGGACTCACTAAGATTGTGTCCTATGTACACTCAGCAGGTTTTTCTATACTCTGAAAACACTCAAAGGGGTTCCTAACTACATATTTTTGTACCCAGATGTCAATCACTTCTGAAATAGAGTACAAGACTTCTGTATATGGGCCAGGTCTATTAAAGTCACTGGCACCAACTACTCTTCCAAATTTACTTCAACTACTGCTGCAGTTATTTTGGAAGTCAAAGTATATAACTTTGGCTTCGGGTTATCATTAACAATTTATGAAGGCAAAGCAGTTAAATGAAATTCAACATGTGTAAAATTGAAGTTCTCAAACCATTATAGAATATTAGCACCAGAAGAGACCTTGAAGTTCTAATTTTCCACCCAATACAGGAACCCTCACTGCAATATTCCCGACAAGTAATCCTGCCTCTGAATACTTCTAAGGTTAGGTAGCTTAAAAATTCACAAATCAGTCCACTCATTTTTGAAGAGCTTCAATCATTAGAACATTCTTCATACTAAGCTAAAATCTCCTTTCCTGAAGCGAGTTCTTTCAAAATCAGGAAGGATTACCAAGTAAATCCAATCTATATTCTATATATTATCTTTTTAGATATTTGAAGATCAGTCTAATAATATATCTCAACTTTTCTTTTCGAGGTTAAATGTGTCGTTAGTTCCTCTTATTATAGTTTACAAATTTATTCATTATCCTGGATTATACAGCAGTTTATTGATATTTCTATTAAACTGTGGTGTTTCTATATTTAATAGAAATATTTACTATTTCTATTAAACTGTAGTAGTTCCACTATAGAGAACCAGCCTATCTACAGTGGAACTACTGCTTTGTTCTGTTCATTACATTTGATTTTCTGCTTTTTTGTTGTTGTTAATCCTCACCCAAGGATATTTTTCCATTGATTTTTAGATAGACTGGAAGGGGGGAAAGGAGAAGGAGGGGAGAGAGAGAGAGAAACATCAATGTGAAAGAGACATATTGACTGGTTGCCTCTTGCACGACCCTGACTGGGGCTGGGGATCAAACCTGCAACCCAGGTACATGCCCTCGACTGGGAATCGAACCCAAGATCCTTTGCTCCATGGGCTGATGTTCTAACCACTGAGAAAAATGGGCCAGGGCTTAATTTTCTGCATTTTTATAACATTGCCTCAAATAGAAGTTGTAGTCAATTCAAACCCCTGAGTCTTTTCTACAAAGTTCTTTTAAGCAGGTATAACTGAGTGCTAGAACTAAAGAGAGGATTTCATATTTATTCTTATTAAATTTTACCTTCCTAGGTTTAGATTATCTTTAAGCCTATCAAAGTCTTTTGTTAATCTGATTCTGCTATTTAATATGTTGTCTCTCTCTTCCCCAGATTTGTGTTATCCTTAAATTCAAATTCTTTGGTCTTCATTTAGGTTTTGGATAACAATGCCAAATGGGACAGGCTTGGGTAAGAGCCATTACAGATGTTCCTCCTGGTTAAAAAAATACCCACATTTATTAAATGCTTACTATTCTAAGTGCTTTGTGATAATTTAATTTTTACAACAATGCTACAAGGTGAATATAATTATTATTACCTCTATTTTTACAGGTGACAAATTGAAGCTTAAAAAGATAAAGCAAACTTGGCTAAGATCACATAACTATTAAGTGGCAGAACTAGAACTGAAACCCAGGCAGGCTAGTTCCAGAAACCACACTTGAACCACTTTCCTATATTGCCTCTTATTAAATAATAAATTTATGTCTCTAGATATAATTATACAACCATTATGAATATACTAACTATTGTTATGAATATACTATTATGAACTATTATTAAGACCACATTTCTTTAATTTGTCCACAAAAAACGACTTAGTTAAATGCTTTATACTGTCTATGGTTTTCCCTGATCTAGTAATCCTATTAAAACAAATTAAGTTATTTTGATGCAATTTGTTACGGTGAACTCATCGTGGCTCCTAGTGATCACTACTTCATTACCTAAGTGCTCACAAAACATCTGTTTAATAATCCTGTTTGCCAGGCATTGACATGGAGCTCATGAAGGTTAGTAATTTTTGTAGTTGGTGGCCTGTTCAATCTCTTTTTATGAAAATCAGATGTTTGCCTATATTATGGCAGTGTTCTCAGTTTCCATGATTATGAACAGAGATTCCAGAGTCACTTCTAGATTTCCTCAGTGCCACAGAATATCATTCATCTGAAGCAGGAGACTAGAATTCATGTAAAGTAAGCTGTATTACCTCTTTCATAAAATCAGCTTACTCTACGGCTTCCCCATTTCTGTTAAAAATACCTAACAATTAATTATAATTACTCATGGTCAAAACCTGAACGTCTTTAATTTCTGTTTTCCTTACTGTATCTCTAACAAGCTCTTCATTAAAAAAAAAATTTTTTTTCTTCATTGATGTTCGAGAGAGAGGAAGAAGGGAGAGGGAGAGAAACATCGATGAGACAGAACACCGATTGGCTGCCTCCTGCATGCTCTCCGCTGGGGATTGGGCTCACAACCTGGGCATGTGCCCCGACCTGGAATCGAACTGGCGACCTCTTGGTGCATGGGTCGATGCTCAACCACTGAGCCACACCGGCCGGGCCAAGTTCTTCATTTTTTTAAAAAAGTATTATATTCCTCTTTTTTTGTACTTTCCACCCTATTTCCTCTACTGTTGCCCAAAGTCATATGCCAGTCATCCTACACACCTGACCTAGTTCATGAGTTTCTAAAAGGCCTTCTTCTCTCTGCTTTCCCTTTGTCCTTCCTATCCATTTTCTTTCATACATTAGAAAATATTAAGAGCTGAGTAAATGCACTGTGCTAGCTACTGTAGATACAATGGTGAGGAAAAACAAACAGTCTCTGCTCTCACAAAACTTCAAGTCCAGTCGAAGAGACAGAGTGAAATAACAAGGCAATAAAGGAATAATTAACAATATAGATGATGTTCTAAATATTCTTCCCTGAATGCAAATAAAAAAGAAAACTAAGCTATAATGGCATGCAAAGAATGCAACGATAGTAATTAGGTTAGGCAATTATTTCAGGAGATAGTGGGTATATACGCAGAAAATGAAACTGAGTAGTACTCATTGCCCCAAGCCCTCATGCTTCCCCCCATCTTCCAGACACTCATATGTAGCAAAACATACATCATATACTCCTCAATCATGTGAAAAACATACTTTCATACATATTCTTATAGCCATACAGGTTTTCATACATTAACTTCCTGTGTGGATCATTCATTTTTTAGTAACTAAGAAAAGCTTCTTAAAGCAATAGGCACAGCAACTAGTACATGATACCTTAGCAGCGTGGACACTCAATACTGCTGACCATTAAAAGGATAATATCACAGTACTTGGCAATTATTTTCCCTATCATTACAGTGTATAGCATAAAAACAGCATTATCTACAATTATGGCATTTATTTAAATATGCCACTTTGAAGGTGATATGTGCTATAAACAAAATAAAATAGGGTATGTGACAGAGTTACTGGGTGGAGGAGGGTACTTTAGCTAGGATGGTCTGGAAAGGTCTCTCTAAGGAACTGTCTATATGTGTCTGAGAATAGGACAATGAAAATGAGAAATTGAGCATTTCTTCATATGTCTCTTGGCCGTTTGTATGTCCTGTTTGGAGAGGTATCTATTTAGTTCCTCTGCCCATTTTTTAATTGGGTTCTTTGTCTTCCTTTTGTTGAGATGTATGAGCACTCTATATATTTTGGAAATTAGTCCCTTATCTGATATATCATAGGCAATTATGCTCATATCATAGGCAATTATGCTCTCCCATACAGTAGGTTGCCTTTCCACTTTGATGGTTGTTTCTTTTGCTGTGCAGAAGCTTTTGAGTTTGATGTAGTCCCATGTGTTCATTTTTTCCTTTGTTTCTGTTGCCCTAGGTGATATATCAGTGAAAATTTTGCTGCGTATGATGTCTGAAATTTTGTTGCCTACATTTTCTTCTAGGATTCTTATGGATTCGCGAGTCACGTTTAAGTCTTTTATCCATTTTGAGTTTATTCTTGTGTATGGTGTAAATTGATGATCTAGTTTCATTTTTTTGCATGTAGCTGTCCAATTTTCTCAAAAAATTAAAAATTGAATTACCATTTGACCCAGTGATCCCACTCCTAGGAATATACCCGAAGAAGCCTGAAACACCAATCAGAAAGAATACATGTACCCCCATGTTCATAGCAGCGCTATTTACAATAGCTAAGATCTGGAAACAGCCCAAATGTCCATCAGTAGACGAATGGATAAAAAAGCTGTGGTACATATACACAATGGAGTACTATGCAGCTTTAAGAAAGAACGATCTCTTATCCTTTGCGTCGACATGGGAGGACCTGGAAACTATTATCCTAAGTGAAACAAGCCAAGCAGAGAAAGATAAACATCATATGATCTCACTTATTGCTGGAGTATAATGAACATAACAGTGTGAGGAGCAGGGTAGTCCCGGGGACGTGGAAGTGGGGTACAGGCTGACATCTGCCAGAAGAGGGGGCGGGGGAGGGGAGCGATGAACACAGAACTTGTACGCATGTACTCATAACCAATGGACATGGACAACAAAACGGGGACGGGACAGGGAGGGAGGGGGAGGGGGGTGTCAATGGGGGAAAAAAGGAGAATCATCTGTAACATAAGTAAATTAATAATAAAAAAAAAGAAAAAAAAAGAAAAAAAAAGAAAAAAAAAAGAAAATGAGAAAGCCTAATGATATAGAGAAAGAGCATTTCAAATAGAAAAACCACTAGTGCATAACTCCTGAGATGGGAACAAGTCTGACATGCTGGCAGATTAGAATGACAGCCAGTAAGGCCAGATTGTGGTAAAGAAAAAAAAAGTGCCCTGGCCGATGTGGCTCAGTGGTTAGAGTGTCAACCTGTGGAACAAAGAGTTGTGGGTTTGATTCTGGTCAAGGGCACACACCTCAGTTGTGCTTTGATCCCCAGCCCTGGTCAAGGTCGTGTGGGAGGCAACCAATCCATGTGTCTCTCTCACATTGGTGTCTCTCTCTCCCTCCCTCCCACTCTATCTGAAAATCAATGGAAAAATATCCTTGGGTGAGGGTTAAAAAAAAGTATCACTTAAAAAGAAAAAGAGCCCTGGCCGGTTTGGCTCAGCGGTTAGAGCGTCGGCCTGCGGTCCAGAGAGACCCGGGTTCGGTTCCCGCTAAGGGCATGTACTTCGGTTGCAGTTTGTCCCCGGCCCTGGTTGGTCGTGCGGGTGGCGGCCACTCGATGTGTCCCTTTCACGTCGATGTTTCTCTCTCTCTCTCTCTTCCTCTCTCTCCCTCCCACTCTGTCTGGACAAAAAATGAAAAAATGTCCTCGGGTGAGGATAAAAAAAAAAAAAAAAGAAAGAAAAAGAAAAAAGAAAGTAACAAAAGATGAGATCAGGAGGGTAGGCAGGCAGGTGGCCAAGTCATATAGGGCATGGAGGGCCACAGTGGGGAATTCAAATTTTATTCTACATGCAATGAGAAGCCATTTCTCTACCATCCAAATTATACCATTCACAGTGCTGAGATAAATTTACTCTGAACCATTTGTATTTTCTGATTTCTCTACTCTCTATTCTTGTCATCAGGAGTATATTTATAGAAATTGGGGTTAAGGGTAGAGCCTATGACATTAAAATAGAATTATTTTATGTAAGGTTGTTATATTTTGGGACTGAAACCATGAGTATAATTCCATAACACTTATTAATATTATATTACTACACTTTTACTAAAATAATGAAACTTTTGTTATCCTTTAAATTTGTTTTTGAATTCATTCTCCAGACTATATTTAGCAAATAGTTCTTTGCAAAGTATATTGCAATTTTATTCTAAATAATAATAAAAAAGGAAATATTAAAATCAGACCAAATAGTTCTATAAAGCTCATTTATTTGCAAAACTATTGTGACCAAATTTCAAAAGAGAAAATGAACTGTTATCCATTACACTAACAGTATTTCAGAAAAAAACTGAAATAAAGGGCTAATTTCCCCTCTTTTGGGGTTGGGGGATCCAGGAAATGAAAGATAGACTAGAGAGTCCAACTAAGTATGTTACAATTATCTTGACTTGATCTTTATCAAACTCCTAAAAGGATGATTCAGCTACCTGTGAAGCAGAGTGTCAGCAAGTGGCTAGAACAAGGAGATAGAGGAAATGAGACAAGCTCCTGTGAACACTTTATACCAATGCTTGCAGCACTTTTGATTTTTTTAGGGGTGAATAAACTCAGTTAAGTGGAAATTATTTTTAACCATTTTCCATCAATCTTCCTCAGGTAGAGATAATTTATAGAACAGATGGCCTTGAACTGGGGTTATATCAGGATTTTTGATATGGTGGTATAATATTTCTAAGAGAGACTACTTTGTTAGAGTGAATGTTTGGTTAATTTGTTCAAAAAAGTGTAGTCTATGTTGTAAAAATTCTGCTGCTAGTGTCTTGAGCCTTGAAAAAGCTTCTCATCACAAGAAATAAAATGCTATACTTAAATAGGTTCAAGGATATTTACCTCTCATTCTGAGAAAATAAAATGCTTAAAAATAATTGACAAAATTACCACATATTTTAAATAAAAAGTGAAAACTAAAATTCGTTTCTGTAAAATAGATATAAATGATTTTCTCCTTTCAAGTTTAAAACAAAGAACCAGAGTCATAAATAATTCTAGCTTGCCAGAGGCATGGCTATTTCTTTATACTGACTGTCGACTATCTAATTTAATTAGAGGTATTAAACTCCATGCTGAGGTCAACGAGCCTTACATCCTCCAATATTACACTTCAACCAGTGCTCATTAATGTGTCTACTGAATGGATTAACACACTAAAGATATATGTACAAAGGAAAGGGGGACAACCTAATGATATCCAATTGTTCATTTGTAATGGGACACATGTTCTAGGCCTCAACTTATTACCTCTAATGTGGAATTTATTAAATTCAGGAGAAAAATGCCAATACAGAAAGTGATTTTTTATTAAGGGGAACTGGTATAAGACAACTGCTTTCTATGATTAAATTTAAACATTTAACCTTTTATTAAAAAGAAATTGATACTATAATAGAGCTAAAATATAAGCTTAGAAAAATCTTACATACTAGCACTCAGAAGAACAAATTAAGGACAAGAGTAATAAAGAATAAAGAAAAGGAAAATTCAGTATACAAAGTAAGGAATGTTAAGTTTTTTTTTTTATTTCTATGAAAAGGTTTAGAATAGTTATATTGTTTCTGAGACCAGGTAAAATTTTCCTTTCTACTGAATTAAGTTTCAACCTTGATAGAGTAGATTTTACTTAAACTGATTTAAAGTTCTATTGAAAAAAATTATACCTTCCAAAGTAATATTGCTTTATTACGTTTGTTTACAATTTTGACAGGTTTTACTTTTTTACATGGTAGGTACTACACATGTGAAAGCAGTGACATTTGAAATCAAAATACTTGGAGATTAAACAACACACTTCTAAAAAACACATGGGTCAAAGATTCTCAAGAGAAAATAAAAAATATTTTGAACTAAATGAAAATTTAAAAGTTCTGGAAAAGGATACTAGCGATGGGTATATAACAGTAAATGAACTTTATGCCAATGGACTGTACATTTAAAAGTAGCTAAAATGGTAAATTTTATGTTGTACATATATTTTATCACAATAAAAAAAAACCTCTTTCTATGCTTATATATGAAACAAACCATTAGTGTTCAAAATTCCAGTATTTAAAATTATCACCATTTAAAAATATAATTTCAATTAGAACTCAACCATTTAACAATTCTTAAATGGTGTTATCATTTCCAAAGTTAATTTTATTATGATAACTGATTGCTAAACATTCATTTCAGATTCTTCTTAAATAATTAGGGACAAACCCTTGTGAATGTTTTGAATGAAATAAGAAATCTTACTTATCTGACATTTCTACGAAGGTCACAGAAATGAAAGTTTAAGTACCATATAATTATGAGGTTTAATATAATGAAGCAAAAATACCCTGACATAATTTTTTAAAAAGCATTTTAACAAAAATATGATATACTTTATTCTGCTCTTATGTTTGCAATTTAAGGTACTATTAACTTTAGACTACTCTGGGGTTTAAAGGTTGTATCCATGCAGCCATGAAAATGATGATAATGATAAATATGAGTCACTGCCAAATTCTTAATTCTTAATTGATTAAAAGTATTTATCTTTTTGTATTATACTCATAATTGTCTCTAATTTGGGTATAATTTATTTTCAGAGATTTAAAATGAGTTGATGGAAAAAAAGTGCTCAATTAACGTTTTAATGAAGTTTTATTCCAATTCAACTCTTTACCATCTTCTTGTCAGTATTCATGGCTCATTTTGTATTTCTAAAAACTACATGCCAAGAAATTCTATAGCAAACTTGTTACTGAACATGCTTTCCTACATTTATCGATTACCTTCCACCTTTATTACTCATTTCAATCTAATTAGCATCCTGACATTACTTTTATTAACCATTACTCATTTAGTAGGCATTCTCCAATACTATTCTAAAATATAAACAAAATGCATCAAGGATATTAAATCAATCTTATAAAATATTTGAGAGGAGTTCTGAAGTTCCTTTTCAAAAATGTGAGAACACTATTTTCATAGCTTATTAACGAAGTGTGCAGGGCTTTAATATCAGGCAACAAAATATCAAATAAAATGACCTATGATATTAAGTTGGTTACATGCAGCAGTAGTACTGAATAAATGGAGGAGGAAAAAAGGAGGAGGAGGAGGTAGGTTTCCTAAGGGGTTAATTTCCAAAATATATAAAGTACTTATACAACTCAACAAAAGGAAGACAAACAATCCAATTAAAAAATGGGCAGAGGACCTGAATAGACACTTCTCTAAACAGGACATACAAATGGCCAAGAGACATATGAAAAAATGCTCAACGTCACTAATCATCAAAGAGATGCAAAGTAAAATGACTATGAGGTATCACTTCACACCTGCCAGAATGGCTGCCATCAACATATCTTCTAACAACAAATGCTGGTGAGGCTGTGGAGAAAAGGGGGCTCTAGTACACTGCTGGTAGGAATGCAGACTGGTGCAGCCACTATGGAAAACAATATGGTGTTTCCTCAAAAACTTAAAAATGGAACTGCCATTTAACCCAGTGATCCCACTTCTAGGAATATATCCCAAGAAGTCTGAAACACCAATCGGAAAGAATATATGCACCCCTATGTTCATAGCAGCACTATTTACAATAGCTAAGATCCAAAAACAGCCCAAGTGTCCATCAGTAGATGAGTGGATAAAAAAGTTGTGGTACATATACACAATGGAATACTATGCAACTGTAAGAAAGAAAGATCTTTTATCCTTTGAAACAACATAAGGGACCTGGAGAGTATTATGCTAGGCAAAATAAGCCAGTCAGAGAAAGAAAAGTATCACATGATGTCACTTATTTGTGGAATATAATGAACAAAATAAGCTGACAAACAAAACAGATTCAGACACGGAAGTAGGGAACAGACTGACAAATCTCAGAGGGAAGGGGATGGGGTGGAGCAGGGAAAAACGAAAGAACTTACATGCACATATGCATAACCAATGGACAAAGACAACAGTGTGGTGAAGGTTGGGCAGGGGGAGCGGGAAGGAAGGTGACAATGGGGGAAAATGGAGGGACATTTGTAATACTTTCAACAATAAAGAAAACAAATTTAAAAAAAAAAAAGAAAGAGAAGGCAAAGAAAAGAAATGTTGGACAAGATTTTACTTTTAAAAGTATTTCTTCCTAACAAAACCAAGCACATACAACTGTACTCTTGTGGTATCTCTGTGGTCACTAGAATGATTTTTGAATGATGGTGCCAGCTACGGCAAAGTAGTGGCATAGATTTTAAAACATGTGGACCATCAAAACTACTCCACTATCTCTCTAATAAATTCTAAGATAGCAAAATTTATTTTAATTAAGGCTTATTTTATCTGTTATATTAGTTTTAGTTAAAATTTATGATAAAGAATGTTATATTTTAAGTGCAGTAGTAAATAACGTACTTTTCCCCTTCTTCCTCAATCAATATAAACATACCTATTCATGCAAAGAGACATGAAATATAATTTCACAACTTTGTATACACATGTTTTTCAATTTGTCATATCTCCACTTTCTTGATGGCAAATCTTTTGTTAATACTATAACCTTCGATCATATCATTAAGGAAAACAGAGTTTGTTCTATAACAATACTGTTTCTGAAGATGGTATTGGGTAAATACTCAAAATCAGTGTTCAGTCAATTAGATTATTTACATATTTTATGCATTATTTTCTTAAATACTAGGATTTTAACTGAGCACTTTTCTCTAAACACTTACTTTTTTGGTCAAAGAGTCATCAGAATCAGAAGGCATTCTTGTTGATACATGAAATATTACTTCCACTGTTGAGGTAGCAAAATATGGTGTGGTCAATCCAGTGCTTTTGTTTTTTTGTAGTCCTCCCATGAAACCACAATGGTTTGTAAGATTTACCTAGAAGCAATGAAGAGACACAATATTAATCAATTAAACAAAATTCAAAAAACCCACTGTTGAAAAAGAATCAAATTTTTCACTCTGTAAAAACGTGGGCAACAAAAGTCTTTTGTATGTTATCAACTAATGTTTGACCCAGAATTGTCAGTTATAGCTGCTCTGTTCACTCTGGCATTTTTTTTTAAGTATTTGAAGATCACTAATTAATAGGAGTTAATTAGAAAAGAAATGAACTGCTGTGCACCATGCATCTTTAGTTAGGCTACTAGGTGTTAATGGTAAATTATAAAGGCTGTGGGGAACACCAAGGCCAGAGAGTAAAAATCAAGCAGCAAAAATCAAGAGTGGAAAAGTTAAAACAGTAATGTCATTTTCATAAAATGATTAATTAGGCATGTCATATTTACTCATCAAGACTGCCTTCCTAATTATTAGTACCTATCATTAGCCCAGAACAAGAACATCAACATGCAGAACTTAGCACACTTCATATGCACTGAACTACAAATCAATCTGTGCAAAGATTTTAAGTATCTTTTTTCCTGATTATAGAAACAATACATGCTAATATCAGGGTCGCTGCATTGAATTATATTTCCTGGACCTGTGTGATGCATGGAAGCCAGCAACTTAAGTTCACTATAGAAAATTTTAAAAATGGAAAAAAACTTTAAACATTGCTTATATCTCCCCAATTGGAGAAACCACTTATGCATATGTTTTTAAGTAATAAACTATGAATATCTGATAAAATGGTGAGTTATAAAAATAAATCTCTGTACCATGTGAACAGAGACATGTCTTTTAACCATCAATATCAGCTACTAATGGGTGAACATATGAATAACAAATTAGTTTTTATGCCATTACCACAAGACTGATCCAATCCCTTATGATATTTTATTAAAAAAAATTTTTTTTTCTTGATTTTAGACAGAGAGAAAGGGAGAGGGAGAAAGAGAGAGAAACATCGGTGAGAGAGAACATCAACTGACCTCCTCCTGCATGCCCCCACTGGGGACTGGGCCCACAACCTGGGCATGTGCCTTGATCAGAAAGCAAACCGGCGACCTCTTGGTGCATGAGTCAACCCTTAACTTTTTTTGACTCAGTAATACATTCATATAATGAACAATTCAAAAGATATGCCAAAATTTTTCCTTCCATATCTCTTGTCTCTGGCTACTCAGCTCTCCCAGAAAACAATTTCTTAAGCATCCTTCCAAAAGTGTTCTCTGTATATACAATTAAATTCTTATATGTATGTGTGCATGCATATACAATGTTCTGCACCTTGCTTTTTTGCACTTAAAATACCTTGACAAATACTCCTTATTAGTAAGTAAACAGCTTCCTCATTATTTTGTTTTCATGGCTTCACAGAAGTTCTTTTTCTTGATGTACAGTAATTTAACTAGTTCCCTACTTGAAGGATATTTAGGCTGTTTCCAATCTTTTGTTATTACATGTCAGGTTGCATTTGTGAAAGTAGATTTGAAAGATAAATACTCCAAAGTGGAACTGTAAGTCAAAGGTCATGTGCACTTTTAATTTTGAAACCCACTACCCAAATTGCTCTTCATACATGGCACCAACAGTGTATGAGAGTACCTGTTTCCCTCATACCCTCTAAATATATTATCAAACTTGATCTTTGCTAATCTGATAGGTGAAAATAGTATCTTAGTGTACATTTGTTGTTCTGTTTTGTTTTAGTGACAAATTTATTTTCAATTCAATTATCTGATTCCAGGAAGGAGAAAATCTCAGTTTTATGTTTCTTTGCTGTGAACACTTCTGTAACACTTACTGATCTCTAATTTTTTAAATAAAGTTTTTAATCTGGAGATCATTGGGAATTCACATGAAGTTTTAAGAAACAATAAAAAGAAATCCCATGCACCTTTTACCCAGATACCTCCAATGAAAACTTATATTACAACCAGGATACTGACACTGTTAAAGTAAAAAGACAGAACATTTTCATCACCACAAGGATCCCTCATGCTGCCCTGTTACGTGAGCCACTCCCACTTCTCTCCTACCCCACCTCCTCTCCCTAATCCCTAATCACTAATCTGCTCGTCATTACTAAAACTGTCATTTCAAAATGTTGTATAAATGAAATTATATAGTATGCAACCCTTCCAAGTGTTTGGAGATTTTCTGGTTAACGATTTCAAGTTTGATCCCACTGCAGTTGAAGAGCACACTGTATAATTTCAATGCTTTTAAATTTGAAGTTTGTTTTATGGTCCAATATATGGTCTACCTTGGGCACTTGAAAAGAATTATGCATTCTATCATTGTTAGGCAGAGTGCTGTATAAATGTCAATTAAAGCCCCTTGGTGATGGTGTTGAGTTTTTCCATATACTTGCTGATTTTCTGTCTAGTTCCTCTCTCTGTTGTTGAGAGAGAGGTGAAGTCTCTATCTATAATTATGAATTTGTTTATTTCTTCTTTCAGTTCTATCAGCTTTGCTTCACATATTTTGCAGTTCTGCTACTTACTGCACCTTTAGGATTGCTATGTCTTCTTGGGGGAGTGACACTTTTATCAATACATAATGTCCCCCTGCCTCTGCTAAGTTTCTTTGCTCTGAAATTTACCTTATCTAATATTAATGTAGCCACTCTGGCTTTCCTTTGATTAATGTTTGCATGATATAACTTTTTCCATTCTTTTATTTTCTACCAGCCTAAATTGTTATATTTGAAGTGAGTTTCTTTTTCTTTTTTTGCAAAATACATAGACTTTAATAAATGCCACTCAATTCCCCATGAAGATCTTTCATTACAAGTTTTCCACACACTGCAAGTTAAGAAATTGGAATGGTACACTGATGACAAAATTTGTGAGAAATACTTGACCAAGTAAAAACACGCATGACCTCTCTATAGTCAACTTTCTCAGAACTCTACAGAGGAAGTCTACTGCATTTCCTTTAAATAAAGCCAGGCAGTGACAATGAGCACTCTGCGTCACCACATTGTGGGACTCAAAGCCTCTATTCCTGGGTTTACTTTCTCAGCTTTTATTTATACTTTGTGCTTTAAAAAGCCTGGAAATTTAAGTTTTTGCTCAAATTGCAGAATACAGTAATATGTCTAATGAAGGAAGGCTTAGGGCAGGTAATTCCCTCTATCATATTTCTGAGAGGGACAAAGGGAAAGGAAGGATTACATCTTAGTTTTATTTTAGGAAATACTCTTTTTTCCAGGATGTAACTAAGGTGTGCATATGTGGGTAATGTTTTTAAATCCAGTCTGTCAATTTTTAAGTGGTGTATTTAGACATTTTTATTTTTTTTAACTTATCTTTATTGTTGAATGTATTACAGATGTTCCTCATTTTTCCCCCATTGCCCCCCTCCTCCCCATTCCTGCCCCCCTCCTGCTTTTCCCCCACACTGTTGTCAGTTAGACATTTTTAGTATAATTATATTTTATGTAATGACTGATATGTTAGGGCTTAAGCCTGCCATTTTATTTTTTGTTTTCTGTTTCTCTGCTTTATTTTTCCTGCCTCCTATGCGTTAAACATTTTTTAGAATTCCACTTTTATTTATCTGTTTTTATTTTTAAATCCAAGAGAGAGAGAAAGAAGAAACATTGATGTGAGAGAAACATCTATTGGTTGCCTCCCATATGTGTTCCAACCAGGGATAGAACCTGCAATCTAGGTATGTCCCCTGACTGAGAATTGAACTTGAAACCTTTTGGTGCATAAGATGACACTTCAACCAACTGAGCTACCTGGTCAGGGCTTATCTATTATTTTTTTAGTGTGTCTTTTGATATGTGTTTTCAGTTGTTGCCCTTGGTATTATATGTACATAACTTATCACAGACTACTGATGTTGTCATTTACCAGTCTGAGTAAAATATAGAAACCCTACCTCACTTAATGGCCATTTACTTTCCATTTGTAATATAATTGCCATGAATAGTTTCATGGCACTACATTTAGAAACACATCAGATAGTGAAATAATTTTTGCACCAACCATCAAACATAATTAAGAAAACTCAAGCCCTGGCCAGTTTGGCTTAGCTGTTAGAGCATGAGCCTGTGGAACCAAAGGGTCACGTGTTCGATTCCGTCAAGGGCACGTACCTCAGTTGCAGTTTGATCCTCGGACCTGGTTGGGGTCGTGACGGAGGCAACCAGTCGGTGTGTCTCTCTCACATGGATGTTTCTCTCCCTCCTCCCTCCCTCCCTCTCACTTTATCTGAAAATCAATGGAAAAGTGTCCTCGGGTGAGGATTTAAAAAAAAAAAGAAAAAGAAAATTCAAGATAAGTAATGCCTAGAGTATTTACCCATATTTTTTCTTGCCATGTTCTTTCTTCCTGTTGTTCCAAGGTTCCTTTTATCATTTCCTTTTTGTTAACATAATCTTTTTTTTTAAAGACATTTTTGCATTTATCTTCAGATAGAGCAGGAGGGAGAGAGGGGGAAAGAGAGAGAGAGAGAGAGAGAGAGGGAGGGAGGGAGGGAGAGGGAGAGAGAGAGAGACATCGACGTGAGAGGGACACACTGAGTGGTTGCCACCCACACGACCCCAACCAGGGCCGGGGACAAACTGCAACTGAGGTACGTGCCCTTAGCAGGAACCGAACCCGGGACTCTGGTCCGCAGGTTAATGCTCTAACTGCTGAGCCAAACAGGCCAGGGCTAACATAATCTTTTAATGATTCTTTTAGGGTAGAATTGCTGGCAAATTCTGTAAGTTGTCCTGAGAAGGTTTTGCTTCATTCCTTCTCTACCTATAAAATTCTAGGTTGACAGTTTTTTCCCTCCACCACTTGAAAACTATTACATCACTTTCTCTAGCCCTCATAATTTCTGATGAGAATTTCACTATCATTCTAATTGTTTTCCCGTTATAGATAAGGTACAATTTTTCTCTGTATGCCTTTGAGATTTTTTTGTCTTTAGTTTTCATATGTTTAATTATGTTGTATCTTAGTGTGGATTTCTTTTGATTTATCCCATGTGGATTTCACCCAGCTTCTTCAATCTGTAGCTTTATTATTTTTATTTCTCTTACCAGATTTAAGAAGTTTTCAACATTATTTTTTCAAGTGATTTTCAGACCAACCCTCTTTCTCCTCTCCTTCTGGGTCTCACAAATCAGAACACAGAAATGTTAGATCTTCTGTCACAGTTCCATAGGCCTCATTGTCTTTAAGTCTATTCTCTTTCTGTTGTTCACATTAATTTTTACTGATTCTTTCTTCTGTACAGCTATCTCTACCAGATTGTTGCTGGGTCCATCTACTGAGCTTTAAATTTGTTATTATATTTTCAGCTCTAAAATTTCCATTTAGTTCTTCTTTGTATCTTTTATTTCTTTGCCAAGAGTTTCTATTTTTCATTTGTTTCAACTGTGTTCCTAATTGCTTCTGGAAGCATTTCCATTATGTCACTTTAAAATCTTTGTCATCTTGGTATTGCCGTCTATTGTCTTTTCACTTAGTTTGAGACCTTCCTGGTTCTTTGCACACTTTCTAATTGAAGCCTGAAGATTTTCATATTATGTTATGAGACTATAACATATTTTATTTAAACCTTATTTATTTAAACCTTCTGCTTTAGTTGGTTGTTTTGTGACAGTTCCATCAGAGAAGCAGGGGTGATGCTTCCTTGTTATTGAAAGGTGAAGGTAGAAGTACAGGTTCTCCACTTAACCTTACTACTGCCAAGGGAGGTAAGAGTTCTGGCTTCCTATGTGGTGTCCACTGACATAGTGGTGGGGGTGGTCTCATTACTGCTGGGTAATAGTGAAAGGCCTAATTCTTCACTATGGCCCTCTGACCTATCCCAGTGGAGATGGGTAGGGACATCTCTTTACTGCTGGGTGGGGATGGAATTCTAGGTTTCCCCTGTAGTCTCCACTGACGCTGTTTTGTGAGTAGCTGACAAAGATGAAAGTCTTGACTTTGTACTTGCCATTCTCTGATACTATAGGATGTTGCTCTGGCTCAGAGCTAGGGATGTCTCAATGAGAAGACTAGGCTCCCTAACTGACTTTTGTTGCCAGGGGTGGGAATGGGGTGGTCACAGTGTTTTCTGTGGTGTTTGGCTGGAGTAGAGCAGTTATTGTCTGTTTTTTTTTGGTTGCTCCTTTCCTGGTCCTTTGGCTAGAAAAGTGTTTTGTGGGTTTTTCTTTTTTCCCCGTGCTCATTGATGTTTCTAGGTTGCTGGCTTCTTCAGCTCCAAGCCTGGACTATGTGAGGCAAAAAGGAAACCCTGAGAACTCATCATCATGTCATTCCTTGGTCCTGAAGTACCTAGTTGGTCTGTCTGTTTTCTCTCCACCTTTCAGTTTTCTTATGTTTGTTTTATACGTAATGTTCAGGGTTTTTGTTGTACTTAGTGAGAATAGAAAGAGTATGTTTAGTTGATCTTCCGAGAAGTGAAAGTTTCTACTGTAAAAATTAATGGATTTTAATATATTCACAGATAAGTGCAATCATCACAACAATCAATTTTAGAATATTTTCATCACTTCAAAAAGAAGTCCTGTACTCTTTAGCTGTCACCCATATCTTCCTCATCCCCCACAACCAGCCCCAAGCAACCACTAGTCTACTTTCTACAGCAACATACACTGTATATACCTATTGTAGATATTTCATATAAATGGACCATAAAACATGGTCTTCGTGATTGGTTTCTTTCAGTCAGCATGATGTTTTCAAAGTACATCCATATTGTATCAGATGTCAGTACTTCCTTCCTTTTCATGGCTGAACAATATTGTTATATGGAGATACTATACTTTGTTTAGGGTTCAGATTGCTCCAAATCCTAGCCTACAGTTTTATTACTGCTGTCTGACTTTTTGGTTCTAGTCATCCTAGTGAGTGGTATCTCACTGTGGTTTTGATTTGCATTTCTCAGATAGATAATGACAACAGGCATCTTCTCATGTGCTTATTGGTTGTTTGTATGTCTTCTTTGGAGAAATGTTTATTTCGGGTCTTTTGGCCATTTTTTAAATTGGGTTGTTTTCTAATTATTAATATATATAAGTTCTCTGCATATTTTAGAAGTAATTGATTTGCAATGTTTTTCTCCAATTTTGTGGGCTGTCTCTTCACTTTGTTGATAATATCTTTTATTTTTTTTCTTTATTGATTTTAGAGAGAGAAGAAGTGAGAGGGGGAGAGAGATAGAAACATTGATGATGAGAGAACATCAGTTGGCCGCCTCTTGCATGCCCCCCACTGGGGATTGGGCCTACAACCTGAGCATGTGTCCTGACCAGGAATCAAACCGGCGACCTCTTGATGCATGGGTCAATGCTCAACCAATGAGCCACACCAGCCAGATGATAGTATCTTTTAAAGCACAAAAGTTTAAGTTTTAATCAAATCCAATTTATTGCTTTTCTCCTTTGTTGTTCATGTTTTTAGTGTCATCTCTAAAAATTCCTGTTATTTGTAAATTATACTTCAATAAAGCTAGAATAAAAAAATAAAAAATAAAAGAATCCCTTGCCAAATCTCCAAGGTCATGAAGATTTACTCTTTTTTGTCTTCTAAGAGTTTTTTCTTTTGTTTTTTTACTGTTCGATGTTTCAAACATACAGAAAGGTTGAAAACACTCATCAACCACTTAGATTCAATAGTTGAAACCAGTCTTCTAAGAGTTTTATAGTTTCAGCTCTTACATTGAGGTCTTCGATCCATTTGAGTTCATTTTTGTATATAGTGTGAGGTGAGAGTCCAACTTCATTCTTTTGCATGTGGCTATCCAGTTGTTCCAGCACGATTTGTTGAAAAGAGTATTCTTTCTCCACTAGATGGTCTTGGCACTCTTGCTGAAAATCAGTGGACCACAGATGTGTGGGTTTATTTCTGGAATCTCAATTCTATTCCATTGATAGATATGTCTATCCTTGATGCAAGTACCACACTGTTTGATTAACATTGCTTTGTACTAAGTTTTGAAATCAGGAAATGTGAGTACTTCTAATTTGTTCTTTTTCATATGTTCCTTGCTTTTACTAATACTTATTACCAATACTTTTCTGGTTTGTTTTTTTAACAGAAAATATATTTATAATGTTTCTTTATACTTTCTAAGTCACTTTGACATACATAATCTCAGCTGAACTTCACATCACATGTTTTGGTAAAAAAAGTATATGACCTTTGACAAATAAGCAAATAAACCCAGAGAGCTCAAATAACTGAGTTAGAATGAAATAGCAGGTTAGATCAGCCATAAAAATATATACTGAATGATAAAGGCTTATGTATTGGACACTGCAAGAATTAGGATTTAAAAAGAAAAAACAAAGAGGTGTAATGCCTGCCCTCTAGTATCTTATCTTATGGTCTAGTGCAGTAGTTTGACAATTTTGCTCATGTATTCTCTACAAGAATTTTGAGAAACTATAATATATAGTAAATTGACAACTACAACGAACATTTTCATCTTAAGTTTAAATTGTTGCAAAAGATATAATTTCTAGTGTACTGTATGTCATATATATATGTAAGTATATTTTCATCAAAATCTTAGAGCTACAGCTCAGCTGTTGTGGCTCAGTAGATGGAGCATTGTCCCATGGACTGAGAGGCTACAGGCTCGATTCCCAGTAGGGGGTGTGCAGGAGGCAGCCGATCAATATTTCTCACATTGATGTTTCTATCTCCCCTCTCCCTTCCTCTCTCTCTAAAAAAATCAATAAAAACATATTTTAAAAAAACCTTAGAGACTTCCAGTCAAGATGGCAGGGTAGGTAAACGTGATCTCACCTCCTCCCACAACAACATCAAAATTACAACTAAACTACAGAACAACCATCATTCAGAATCATCTGAAATCAGGCTGAATGGAAGTCCCACAACTATGAAATTAAAGAAGAAGCCACATAGAGACTGGTATGAGGGGCAGAGGCGCGGACGGGTTGGTCCCATACCCACGAATGGCGGATAAAAATCAGGAGGACACCTGATTGAAGGTCCTCTCTGAGGAGCAAGGAATCCCCCTCCCACACCAGACCGCCAGCTCAGGGTTCCAGTGCCAGGAAGAGAAGTCCCCATAACTTCTGGCTGCAAAAACAAGCGGGAACGGAGGCTGAGGGAGGCTGAGGCTGCTGAAGCTCCAGGCAGCTCCTCTTAATGGGCTTGCTCATGGACTTACTCGGACTTGCTCCCTCTGAGCTCCAGTGTGGGGAAGGCAGCTCAAAAGGCACCAGAGACATACGGGAAGAACTGAGTTGTTTGGCATTGGGGTGAGGGCTGGAGAGGCAGCTTTCTTCTGGACAATTGTGCTTTAGTTCCTTTGGTGAGACCATCCCCAATGGGGCAGGCAGACAGCACCATATCTGGGATTTCAGCAACCTTGCTCACATTATTTGCCCCGCCCTGGTGATTCCCTGAGGCCTGCCCCACCTAACTTTTGGGCCCACCCAAGCTATTACCAGTTGCTTTATCATAATAATTGACTGTCTTGGATCCTGTTTCAGATTTTCCTAAATTCTCTCAAACAAGCAGCATCTGGTCTCAGCTAGCACCTTACCTCTCGCTAAGTGGCCCCAGGCCTGGCACTAGAAGCAGCCAACCTTGGTTCACAACTTGGCTTTGACTGGGCACATCCAAGTCCAGCACAAGAAGCAGCCATCTGCAGACCGCTTATGCCTGGTGGCCCCGGGTAGAACACAGGCAGTGGCTGACCTGGCCCCAGAGCCAGCATACCTAGTGGACAACTTCAGAACACTGCGAAACACCACCAACCAACACCTCCACAAGTGACACACTCAAGGAATGGACTCAGTGGGTACGAGAGCGCTGCTGAAGTAAGTCTTGCTCTGTGTGGTGGGTTCTGCACAGCTGATCATCCAAGGCAGTCAGAGGTCGGTGGATAGTGGGCACAGCCAGTCCCTACAGCTGATCAGCCTGAATACATCCCTCTCATTGATGTGCCAACAGCAATCAAGACTCAATTACAACAGAAGGGTGTAAAGTCCACCGGAGGGGTACACCTCGAGGGCCCAGCTGGGAGACCAGGGAGGCTGTGCCACTGGACCCTACAGGACAGCTACTACAATAGGCCGACATAGGAAGCCCAGGAGACATAGCAACTTTACCTAACACATAGAAACACACAGGGAGGCAGCCAAAATGAGGAGACAAAGAAACAGGTCCCAAATGAAAGAACAGAACACAACTCCAGGAAAAGAACTAAACGAAATGGAAATAAGCAACCTATCAGATGCAGAGTTCAAAACACTGCTTATAAGGATGCTCAATGAACTTAGTGAGAACTTCAATGAACTTAGAGAGGGCCTCAAGAGCATAAAAAAGGACCAGTCAGAAATGAAAGAGGCACTAACTGAAATAAAGAATAACTTACAGAGATTCAATATTAAAGTAGGGAAAGCCAAGAAGCAAATCATCTATTTGGAATATAAGGAAGCAAAAAACACCCAATCAGAAAAGCAAAAAGAAAAAAGAATCCAAAAAAAAATGAGGCTAGTATAAGGAGCCTCTGGGACAACTTCAAGCTTACCAACATTCGTATCATGGGGGGTGCCAGAAGGAAAAGAGAAAGAGCAAGAAATTGAAAACCTATTTGAAAAAATAATGACAGAAAACTTCCCTAACCTGGTGAAGGAAACAGACATACAAGTCCAGGAAGCACAGAGAGTCTCAAACAAGATGAACCCCAAGAGGCCCACACCAAGACACATCATCATCAAAATGCAAAAGGTTCAAGACAAAGAGAGAATCTCAAAAGCAGCAAGAGAAAAGCAGTTAGTTACCTACCAGGGAGCTCCCATAAGACTGTCAGCTGATTTTTCTCAAAAGAAACTTTGCAGGCCAGAAGGGAGTGGCAAGAAATATTCAGAGTGATGAAAAGCAAGAACCTACAACCAAGATTACTCTATCCTGCAAAGCTGTCATTTAGAATTGATGGACATATCAAGAGTTTCCCAGACAAGAAAAAGCTAAAGGAGTTCATCACCACCAAACCATTATTATATGAAATGTTGAAGGGTCTTCTTGAAGAAAAAGAAGATCAAAAATATGAACACACAAAATAGCAATAAATACTTATCTATCGATAATTGAATCTACAAACAAAATGAACAAACAGAACGAAAACATTCTCATAGATACAGAGAACATTTTGTTGATTGCCAGATGTGAGGGGGGTTGGGGGAATGGGTGAAAAAGGTGAAGGGATTAAGAAGTACAAATTGGTTGTTAGACTGACAAACCTCAAAGGGAAGGGGCTGGGGGTGGTGGTGGGAAGAAATAAACCAAAGAACTTATATGCATATATGCATAACCAATGGACACAGACAACAGTGTGGGGAAAGGCAGGTTGGGAGCGGGGAGGAGGGGGTTAATAGGGGAAAAAGGAGGAACATCTGCAATACATTCAACAATAAAGATAAGTTTTTTTAAAAAAAACCTTCGAGCTATAGATTTTGCTGGATATATATAAAAGGCCTGCTATTAATTTAATGACATATCAATCAGCCACATCAAATTCACTTTCTGTTAGAACATGTCTGACACTTCATTTTTCAATTAAAATAAACACATTAATAAAAATCTCTGTGGTAAATACCTCACTTCTGAGTTATAATTTTAAGATAGATCTGATACAGAAACCCTGACATCAGTTAGTTGGCAGGATGGCCTGAGTGTAGTACCTTTTCAAAATTCTTGCTTTGCTTTCAGAGACACACTCTCTCAGGAACATGCCCTCTTGAATGAACTGTGGGTTTTTTTTTGGTGCCAAATCTTTTGGGGCAATGTAGGACTTGGGTGAGTGAGTGGTAAGCCTTCCTTTTACAAAAATAAAGTATAGAAAAGAGAGTGCAAAAGGGTTCTCAGGCATTAATTTTAGTAACGTTGAGAATCTATCTGGAAACTAATCTCAAAAATAAACATGCTGATGTGCCCCCTAGAAAACTTGGTATAGTCCTAAGGATATTTATATCTTAGTTTGAAGACTACCAGTGTAGTGTTCACAGCTGTGAAGACAATTCAGATCTCTAAACCTATGCATTTCATCCTCTCTGACAATATACTGTCTCATAAAGTAGTCAACAATTTTCCTTTCAAAGTCCCAACTGCTGCTGTCTTTGCAGATGAGATATAGGGTAGAAACAATAACAAACACAATGTATAGTTGTTGAGTCTTCTAATATAATGCTTCTAAAATAAGCTAGGAAAAAAGAACACTACTGTTTCCAAATAGAAATAAAATATTTCATATAATTTAACAACAGTACCTCCCAACCAAGACCAGCTACAAAATCTTCATATGCTTGACTTCCTCCTGTATTGGTGAGAATGGAATGTTTATCTTCTTGTCCTTCAGCAACATAAAATACTGCAATCTTGTGGGTCTCACGGCTGTAAAATAAAAGATTATACCATTCATTTAATCATTAATTTGTCCATTCACTCATCCAATAATTATGTTCTATGTACAAAGCATGTGGCAATAAAAAGATGAAATGAATTAAATATTATAATTTAAAGAGGGAGATAAGTAATTATAAGTAAAAAAAATTATGAAAGTTACAAAACTGCCATTGGAACAGAAGAAAGGCAAGGTAACTTCTGAATGGAGAAACAAATTTAAAGTAGAAGGTAATATTGAGTTGGGTAAAAGTAAGTTAAGATTTGACCAATGAAGAAGAGAAAGTATATTAGGAAAGACACATAGGTGTGAGTGCATGAAGCATATAAGGAGTTGCCTATTGTACAATGTGGCTGAATTCTAGAATTAAAGGAATTGTGTTTTATAAATAAAAGTACGAGAACAGGGATGAGTGAGAAATGATTCATTTCTTCAAAGTACTTACAATACAGAAGAAATGTGTACACAAATATTATAAAGCTGTATTAAATAATTGATGTTTGTAGACATTTTATTTTTAGTTCTCCCTAAAATTAAAAATGTTCATAAAAGCAAACTTCTTGTATGAAATCTGGTTTTCCAAGATACCTAGAGCACACTACACTTGGACTAGGTTAATATAACCAAAGCCTGGGCTAGCAAATTTTATGACCAGAAGTAATGTTTTTAGTACTTTACTATGTGGTAATTAAAACAAACAAACAAAGTACATCCAACAACAAGTAAATTAAGTACTGACATTATTTTAAAAGTTTAGTCACACAACCAGAGTCCCAACTGCCTCAAGCTGTCAGGTCATGGTTGTAGGTTTTAATATCAGCAATTTAAAATCAGGAACAAAGATGTTTTAGCTGCTTTCACTAATGTAATATGTCACTTTAGGTGGTGAACACTTAAGCAAACTATTGTGTATTGGATGTGACATTAGAATAATCTAGTGTAAACCGTATTGGGGGGGAGGTGTACTTCTAGAATTACAGAATGAATATCTCAGTGGACTTTCTCCCAAGCAAAATAATAATTTAACTGGTGAAAATGATTTAAAAAATAATCATTTAAAGTCTCTGGATATTGTCCTAAAAACATATAGCAAATGGAGAAACATTTATTCAAGAAAATCTACTAAATCTGGTAAGAACAGAGGAAGTCTTTGACATTGAGCCATGACCTGCTCTTTTACCCCACCCCTTTACTTCCAAAGTACAGAAACTTTAACCTGGGCATTCTCTTCAGGCCAAGATACGGGTTCCCTCTCCTCTCCAGTTTCCAGTCTGGGAATACAGTTTCACCACGAGAAAAGCAGGCTGGTTGTTGCTTTTCATCCTCCCCAGCCTCATGTTGCAGAAACTATATTCCAGGTAGCTGTGGCTGAGAGAACGAAGTCTCGCTTACCTCATCCAGCTCCCTCTCTTATGATACAAGCTCTAGATACAAAAGTGTGTCCTAATCTTCCCCACTCCAACTAGTAGGGAGAAGGTTCCACACCAGGAGGGACAAGATAAGAGAAAGAGGAACTGCCAATCCCTCCCAAAGTACCCACTTGTAAATTGAGGGTATCACTCCAGGAAAAGTTGGTACCTAACCCCAGTTGAGATATAGTGTGGCAGAAGGGTTCTGCCCAGAGTGAAAAGCAGGTCTAAGGACAAGAACTCAGCAGCAGCTTAGCCTGAAGGGTTATTATTTTATTATGAAACAAAACTGGGAGAACTCCATGCCTAAAAAGGTGTCAAAAACAGAGGAGATCAATACAAACAAACAAAAAACAAAGGAGATCTTCGTTAAGAGAAGCTAGTAGTTCCACAACACAAGCAAAAGAGCAGAGCAGCCAGAAGTTTTAATAGAGAGAACCAGGAGGAGATTGCCAAAAAGAGACATCCTACGAGCATACTGAATTCTAGGTGTCAAAAGGCTGTGCACGTGTACTATGTTGCACCCACCTTGGAGCAATCAGAATGAGATGTAGGACAGACATGAAAGCAATTCCCAAGCCACACAGACCTATCAGCACAAGGTAAAGCCTCACTGGTGTTGAACAATACTCTACTGCAACTCAGGGTCAGCTTTTAGGAAGCCAAGATTTAAAACTAGCATCCAGTCATCCCTGGAAGTCTGGAAGACTGTGCAAGCCCAAGGCTGTACCCTCTTTGGAGCAATCAGAGAGCAAACTTCCAAGCTAACTAGTCTCTGGGTGAACATGGGGCAAAAAAATGTAAACACTCTGAACATAATAGCTGCCTCCAAGTCACATCCACATCCACAGTAAACAATAAAAATCTAACTGGTTAGGGGAAATAAAGCACAAGCTTTGATTAATAAGTCAATGAGGTCAACCCAGGGAGACCCCTTGGAAGCCAGGCAAAAAGATAAAAAACATTTAAAAAAATTTGAGCATGGAGCCCTGGCTGGTTTGGCTCAGTGGTTAGAGCGTCGGCCTGCGGTCCAGAGAGACCCGGGTTCGGTTCCCGCTAAGGGCATGTACTTCAGTTGCAATTTGTCCCCGGCCCTGGTTGGTCGTGCGGGTGGCAGCCACTCGATGTGTCCCTTTCACGTCGATGTTTCTCTCTCTCTCTTCCTCTCTCTCCCTCCCACTCTGTCTGGACAAAAAATGATAAAATGTCCTCAGGTGAGGATAAAAAAAAAAAAAAAATTGAGCATGGAGATCAGAGGTTGCACACTGTGGGGAATGGACTTTGTAACATCACTTCAGCCAAGTCACTAGAAAATAAACAAATGATCAAGTAAACAACTACCACCAACAACACACTTCTGATTCAAAGACACACAAATTTGAAAGTAAAAGAAATGGAAAAAAGATACCATGTAAAGAGTAACCAAGAGAGCTGAAGTGGCTATACGAATATACTAGTAGAACAAAAAATGTTATTAGAGATAAAGAGACATTTCATACTGTTAAAAGGTTAATCTAACAGGAAGACATGAAAATTAAGAGCATATATGCACCACCCTGGCCTGTTTTGCTCAGTGGTTAGAGCATCGGCCTGCAGACCGAAGGGTGGCGGGTTTGATTCCTGGTAAAAGGGACATACCTGGGTTGCAGGTTCGATTCCCAGCCCTGGTTGGGTCATGCAGGAGGCAACCAATCTGTGTGTCTCTCTCACATCAATGCCTCCCCCCTTTCTTCCCTTCCACTCTATTTAAAAATCAATGGAAAAATATCCTCGGGTGAGGATCAACAAAAAAACAAACACAAAAAACCATATATGCACCTACCAACAGAGCTTCAAAGCACATAAAATGAAAAAAGAACTGAAGGCAGAAGCAGACATTTCTACAATCATAGTAGGAGACATCAATACCCCACTTTCAATAATGGACAAAAGAGCTAAGAGAATATCAACAAGGAAATAGAAGACTTGAATAACCGTATAAACCAACTAGACCTAACAGACAACTACAGACCACTGTATCCAACAGTAACAGAAAACACATTCTTCTCAAGCATATATGGAACGTCTTTCAAGATAGACTACATGGTAGACAATAAAACAAGCCTCAATAAATTTGAAAGGAGTGAAATCATGCAAAGTGTATTTTCTAATTAATAAAAGAAGAACATTTGGGAAACTCACATATATGTGGAAATGAAACAAAGTATTCTTAAATAACTGATGGGTCTGAAAAAATAAATCTCAAGGGAAATTAGAAAATACTTAGAGATTAATAAAAATGAAAACATAACATACCAAAACTGATGGCATGCAGGTAAAGCAGTGCTCATTGGGAAACTTACGGATGTAAATGCCTATATTAAAAAGAGGAAAAGATCTCACATCAATAACTAAATCTTCCATCTTAAGAAACTAGAAAGAAGAACAACTAAATTCAAAGCAAATAGAAAGAAGAAAATAATAAATGCCAGTGTGGAAATAAATGAAATAGAACAGAAAAACAACAGAGAAAAATCAATGAAACCAAAAATTGGTTGAGATGATAAAAGAACTGACAACTTATAGCTAGACAAAGAAGAAAAAAGAGATACACAAATTACTAAAATCAGGAATGAAAGAAGAGACATTACTACATAGCTTACAGACATAAATACCTTACGGAATTATGAAGGAATACTATGAACAACTGTATGCCAATAAATTAGAAAATCAGATTAAATGGACAAATTCCTAGATAGACACAAATTACTAAAACCAACACAAAGAAAACAGAATACCTGGACAGATCAATAACAAATAAAGAGACTGAAAAATAAATAAAACTACCTCCACTTAAAAGATGAGATAGATGATTTTATATATAGAAAATCCTAAGGAATCTACTAAAAGCTATTAGAGATAATAATGAGTTCAGCAGGAGTTCAGGATACAATATGAACATAGAAACATCAATTGTATTTATATATACTAGCAATGAACAATCCAAAAACAAAATTTAGACAATTCCTTTTATAATAGCATCAAAAATAAAAAAAATACTTAGGTATATATTTAACAAAAGTACAAAACTTATACAGTTAAGTCCTCAACACCATTGTTAGGTTCTTGAAAACTGACTTTAAGTGAAACAATGTATAATGAAACCAATTTTACCACAGGCTAATTGATATAAATAAGAGTTAAACTCTTACAGCATATTTCTAGTCATAAGAACATCACCAAACTTCTAAAGACCCAAAACACTTCTAATGAACATTAAAATAAATGAGCTAAATATACATTTAAGAAAAATTAATAAAAAGAAGATAAGTATTTTCCATTCTACTTAGTCCAGTTCAGGGTTGCAGGTGGCTAGATTCCCCAAGTAGCCTAGGTTGCAAAGCAGGAACCAACCTGGACAAAATGCCACTCCATCACAGGGAGTGCTCAGACACCCACCCACACTCACTCATACTGGGACAATTTAGACATGCCAATTAACCTAATGTGCACCTCTTTGGAATGTGGGCGGTAACTAGAGTACCTAGAAAAAACCCACTCAGACATGGGGAGAATGTGAAAACACAAAGAATCGATTTTCCTCCCTCATCAATGATACAACAAAACACAGTTAAACAAAAATATTATTTGAGGACCTGCTGTACTCTGAAAACTGTAAAACACTGTCAAAAGAAATGAAAGATCTTTGAAAAAATTTCACATTCATGGACTGGAAGACTTAATATTTTTAAGATGATAATATTTCCCAAATTGATCCACAAACTTAATGCAACCTCTTTCAAAATCCCAGGTATCTTTTTGTAGAAATTGGCAAGCTGATCCTAAAATTCACAGGAAATGCAAAAGATCCAGAATAGCCAAAACAATCTTAAAAACAAAACGAAGTTGGGGGACTCATAATTCCTAATTTTAAAAATTGCTACGAAGCTACAGCAATCAGTGTACTGTGATACTGCCATAAGAATAGATATGTACATGTATATGGAACAGAATCTTGGGTCCAGAAATAAATCCTTATATATGCCATCAATTGCTTTTTGACAATGGTATGAAGACAATTCAATGGGGAAAAGAATAGTCTTCAACAAATGGTGCTGAGGTAACTGGATATTTACATGCAAACCAATGGGGTTGGATTCTTACCTCATATCATATACAAAAATGAAATCATGCCCTGGCCAGCTTGACTCAGTGGTTAGAGCATTGGCCCTCAGACCGAAGGGTCATGGGTTCTATTCCAGTCAAGGGCACAGGCATGGGTTGCAGGTTAACCGGGTGCCAAGCAGGGCTGTGCAGGAGGCAACCAGTCGATGTGTCTCTCTCAAGATCAAAGTTTCTCTCTCTACCTCCCTCCCTTCCACTCTAAAAAATAAAAAAATAAAAGAAAAAATAAAGACATCAAAATGGATCATAGAGCTAAATATAAGGTCTAAAACTATAAAAGTATTTTTAAAAGTTTATAAAACTATAAAAAACTATACATGAATATTCGTAAGAACATTATTCATAACAGCCAAAAAGTAAAGCCATTCCAAATGTCCACCAACTGATAAATGAATAAACATTATTTAGGACAGTAATACAATTCAGCAATACAAAAAAGGAAATACAGAAACGATGCAATATGGATAAACTTCTAAAACACTGTGCTAAGCCTTTAAAAAATATCACATATCGTTTGATTTATTATGTTCAGATAGACGAATATATGGATACAGAAAGTAGATTAGGCCCTGGCCAGTTTGGCTCAGTGGTTAGAGCCTCAGCCTGCGGTCCAGAGAGACCTGGGTTCAGTTCCCGCTAGGGGTGTGCACCTCGGCTGCAATTTGTCCCTGGCCCTGGTTGGTCGTGTGGGAGGCAGCCACTCGATGTGTCCCTTTCAAGTCAATGTTTCTCTCTCTCTTTCTCTCTCTTCCTCTCTCTCCCTCCCACTCTATCTGAACAAAAAATGGAAAAATGTCCTCGGGTAAGGATAAAAAAAAAACACGAAAAAACAAAACAGAAAGTAGATTAGTATAGTTTAGAACTGGGGGTTGGGGGTGGTGTTTGGGTTTAATGGAGAATGACTACTAATGGGTATTGGGCTTCTTTTTGAAGGGATTAAAATACTCTGAAGTTAGAATGTTGTGACAGTCGCACAACCCTGTGAATATACTGAAAACATGTACACTATAAATGAATAAATTGTATGGTATGTTTAAATCCTGGTCCTGGCAGAAAGGGAATTTCTTTAACGTTGTCAGTTTTTCAGGTAAAGAGCTATCAATTAGAACTAGTAAATTTATGAAACCGGGAAGAGCTGGATCGAAATGCTCCCCTTATACTATATTAATCTAAAAGTTGAGAGAAATATATATGACATAAAAGAAAAAAAAAGAATGTCTTTAAAATGCAAAAGTAAAACAGAAATCACCTTTATATTATCTATGTTCTTCTTACAATTCATCTGCCCTTTTATGTCAAATCTTAATCTTTCACCATTCCTTCTTATTTTTCTACTTACTAACTACTGCTGCTAAAATGTTTGGTATATTACCATTAGATTAATATGCACTACAAAAGTGAATAATGAGAAAAAGGTATTAGAAAAAAATAAAATTAGTGAATTTGCAACCACAGATACTATAAAAATATGTGCAGTACGGGTAAAATATTATGAGTATACTATGAAAAAATCTGAGATATAAGCACTTTTGAATCTCTGTATATTAAATATGCTGCAACAGAAATACTAATACAAATCATTTTGAGATTTGAAATAAGAACACAGTGGTTCAATCATGAGGAACAGGAATCAGTTCATTTAGTCAAAGAAAAGAAAGGATCTATAAATGATCTGGGTAGATAAGAATATAAACAAAGTACCTTTTCATTTATATCCTCCCTAGTCCTCCAGAGAAGTAATTAGGTTTATTTCCTGGTTTCCTGGCTTAAGAAGCTCAAAAGTTGCTTTACTATTATGTAATTAGAATGGATTTTTATTTGAATCCTTTGTATTGGGGACAAGAAAGAAAATTATGTTATTTTCTTCAATTCTTTTTTTCAAAAAGCAAACAAAAAGGCCCTGGCAGAGTAACTCAGTCGGTTAAGAGTGTCATCCCGATATGCCAAGGTTGTGGATTCGATCTCTGGTCAGGGCACATATAGGAAGCTACCAATGAATACATAAATAAGTGTAACAACAAATTGATGTTTCTCTCTCTCTCTCCATCCCTTCCTCTTTCTCTAAAATAAATAAATAAATAAACAAAGCAAATAAAAAATGTCATGGGTTCATTTGATATAGAGTATAAAAAAATTATGCTGTCTCAAGGAGGATGTCCTCCATATATTCAAGGTATACACAAGAATGAAAGTAGTTTAGCAGAAGCCAAGGTAGAAAAGCATAAGGTAATGTAAAAAAAAATCATGAATAGTCAAGATTAGCTGATATGGCCTGAATTCTAGACCAGTGATTTTCAACTAGCGTGCCACAAGAATTTTTAAAACATGCAATACCTGACTATTTAGTCAGGGGCACTGACCTCTTTTCCCTCAGATTGTCAAATTAAAAAAATGACAACAACCAGCACAACAATAGCCATCTAGTATGAATGAATCAAAATTATATATATATTTTTTTTGTCAGATAGGCAAAAAATATATTTTGGTGTGCTGCAGAATTTTAGTAATTAGTTTATGTGTGCCAAGAGATGAAAAGGGTTGAAAATTGCTGTTTTAGACTAAAGAGTCTGGTCATGCATTGGGAAGTCACTAAGGAATAAAATAAAAATTTTAGTTTACAAAGATTATTTTGGTGCTGAGAACTATCTACGTGGGGAAGAGTCTGAAGATAAGAGCCTACAGACTACTTAGAGAGTTGTTATAACTCTCTTAGAAAGAAGTAATTAAGAACATGAAAATAGGGGTTAGTATCAGGAAAAGGGACAGAGGTGAGAGATAGAAAGAACTGACATGATGATTATGAAAATCTAAGGGTAAGGGAAAGAAAATGGTGAAGTTTGGATGACTAAAATGGCACTTCTAAACATAATTGGGAAAATTAGCAGAAGGATCTGATTTGGGAAAGAAATGGTGACCTGGAAATGAAGTAGGTAGGAAAAAAATTTATAGTAGGCAGCTACAAAATCATGGCAGAATTGAAAAATTGGAATACATGGAGAGAAAAGAATGGGAGTGAGAAGATATGAAAAATATCCCAATGAGAGGGAGAACTATATTATAGGGTAGGAGGTAGAAAATGGGAAATAATTAGAGAATTAGAAATTGAACAAGATAATTTTAGTGTTACAGAAGCCAAGCAAGAAGAACATTTTTTAAAAAGAATAGACAAGTATTAAACTTTTAGGGGACATAATACTCAAGGTTTCTTTAGGGCAGCAAAACTTTTTCATATGACATTACAGAGATGAATACATGTCATTATATATTTGCAAAAACTCTTACAAAGTACAACACAAAGAGTGAACTCGAAACTATAAACTTTGATTAATAATAGTATGTTAATATTGATTCTTTAGTTTTAACAAATGTACCTACCACACTTGATACAAGATGTAAATTAAAGGGTAACTATATGTAGGAGGAAAGAGTATGTTGGAACTCTAAGCACTTTGCAATCAATAATTTTGTAAACCTAAAACTGCGGTGATTAAAAATATGCTTATTAAGTTAATTAAATTAAATTAATTAGATAAACTAAAGAGGCTGGTGTGGACTGAGAAAACTTTAGACTTCATGATAGGGATACTAACCTTCAGAAGGATAATTATAATAGAGCAGTTGAGGTCTGAGAATACATGGTGAGCAAGACAGTAAAAGTGATCTTGATTCCTACCCTCAAGGACTTTGATCATCTAGTGCCAATGATAAATTACTATAAGGAAGAGTTAGGATATGCCAACTCACAGACTACTTAAAGAGTTATTACAACTGTTTTTGGAAAGAAGCAATAAGAATATATAAAAAGAAATAATAATAATAATGCTAATAATATAAGGTGATAAATCCTATGACATGGAAGTGTTACAGGGGTCTGTGAGAGCACATGGAATAAGAGCCAAACATAGACTGGGAAGGAAGGTAAAAATTAGGGGTAGTTTCGGAAAAGGATTTTCAGATAAAAATGATGTTTAAGCTGAGACTAAAAGGATGGATAGAAATTATACAAAAGAAATTTATACCCTAAGATTATTCCATTGTTAAGTAATAAGAAACAAAATTAAGACAAATAACAGTCAAAGAAAAAAAACAAAAGAAATAATAGAATATAAATGAGTTAAAGAATAGAATATAAGATAATATAATAACTGAGAAACTTTTTTTGAAAAAATTAAGTAGATTATTTGCATCAAGAAAAATATAAGTGCACTGTAGTGGTGGTGCATAATTCACGCACAACCCTAGTTTGAAAGTTAAAAAAATGAATTATTTTAAAAATACACATAACCACAATAATCTGTTACCAGTACATAATATAAAAAAGATGTAAACTGTAGCATCGATAACCTATAATTAAAGGGAAAAAGTAAAATAAAGAGCTTCTATATGTTATCAA
The DNA here is from genome assembly GCA_030848825.1 of Tadarida brasiliensis. Classification (NCBI taxonomy): domain Eukaryota; kingdom Metazoa; phylum Chordata; class Mammalia; order Chiroptera; family Molossidae; genus Tadarida; species Tadarida brasiliensis. The sequence continues at coordinate 167,142,816 of CM061257.1, read as the reverse complement.
AATAAAGCTGTAATCAGTTTAAAAATAGAAACTTATATATTTTTCCCATAGTAACCACAAAGGAAAAACCTGCAATAGATACACAAAAGATTATGATAAAGGAGTCAAAGCATACTGCTACAAAAAGTCATTAATTACAAGTGAAGACAGCAAGAGAGGGAGCAAGAAACAAAGGACCTATAAAACAACACAATTAACAAATGACATTAGTAAGTCCTTACCTATCAATAATTACTTTAAATGTAAATGACAAATTATACAATCAAAAGACAGAGAATGGCTGAATGAATTAAAAAAGATACAAATGATATGCTGCCTTTAAGAGACTAACTTTAGCTTTAAGGACACAGAAAATGATAATAAAGAGATGGAAAAAGATAATTCAAGCAATGGTAAACAGAAAAAAGCAAGATTAGCTATACATGTATCAAGGAAGACTTTGAGGTAACCCACTATGCGGGAGAGCATAACTGCCAACAATACATAAGACAAGGAGTTAATTTCCAAAATATATACAGTACTCATACAACTCAACAAAAGGAAGATAAAGAATGAATTAAAAAATGGGCAGAGGACCTAAATAGACACCTTTCCAAACAGGACACACAAATGGCCAAGAGACATATGAAAAAATGTTCAATGTCACTAATTATCAGAGAGATGCAAATTAAAACAACTATGAGGTATCACCTCACACCTGCCAGAATGGCTGCCATCAACAAATCATCAAACAACAAGTGCTGGTGAGGGTGTGGAGAAAAGGGGACTCTAGTACACTGCTGGTGGGAATGCAGACTGGTGCAGCCACTATGAAAAATAATATGGTGTTTCCTCAAAAAATTAAAAACTGAACTGCCATTTGATCCAGTGATCCCATTTCTAGGAATATATCCTAAGAAGCCTGAAACACCGATCAGAAAGAATATATGTACCGCTATGTTCATAGCAGCACTATTTACAATTGCTAAGATCTGGAAACAGCCCAAGTGTCCATTAACAGATGAGTGGATAAAAAAGCTGTGGTACATTTACACAATGGGATACTATGCACCTGTAAGAAAGAAAGATCTTTTATCCTTTGAGATGACATGGAGGGACCTGGAGAGTATTATGCTAAGCAAAATAAGCCAATCAGAGAAAGACAAATAACGCATGATTTCACTTATTTGTGGAATATAATGAACAAAATAGACCCAGGGACAAAGAAGTAGGGTACAGACTGACAAATCTCAGAAGAGAGGGTAGGCAGGAGAGAAGAGATAAACCATAGAATTTACATGCATGTTTGCGTAACCAATGGACACAGACAACAATGCTGGGGACGGGGTGGGGGGGGATGGTGATCGGGAGGAGGGTGTCAATGGGGGAAAAAGGAGAAACATCAGTAACAAAAATAAATTAATAAAATAAAATGAAAGAGCAAGTAAGGAAGCACAGTAGAGAGACTTGAGGGAGATGAGAGATTAGAAGTCTGGGTGGTTTTGAAAAATAAGCTTAAATCTACCTGGATGTCAATAAAATACTCCTGGGTGTCAATTTCATCTGGAAAAAAAAACAAAATCAAAAACCTGAGTTTGCACCCTGGCTGGTGTTGCTCGGTGGTTAGAGCATCAGCCCATGCATCAAAGTGTCATGGGTTTGATTCCTGGTCAAGGGCACATAGTTGGGTTGCAGATTCTATTCCCAGCCCAGGTCGAGGTACATGCAGGAGGCAACCAATCAATGTGTGTCTCTCACCCCACCCCCCGACTTCTTCCCTCCCTTCCACTCTCTCTAAAAATCAATGAAAAAAATATTCCCGAGTAAGGATTAACAAAACAATAAAATAAAACCTGAGGTTGCTGCAAGACTGAGTTAAAAATGATCAAAAGGAATAAAAATCTCATTATGTAATGACAAAGGGGGTCAATCCATCAAGATGATATAATACTTGCAAACATTTATATGCCTAACATCAAAGCACCCAAATATATAGTACAAATACTAACAGAAAAAGGAAATAAACAGCAATTCAATAATAGCTGTGGACTCTAATACCCCACTCTCAATAATGAATAGATAATAATCTCAATAAGGAAACAGTGGACTTAAACAATGCTCTAGAGCAAATGGACCTAACACACATATTCAGAACATCTGTCCAACAGCAGCAGAATACACATTTTTCTCAAGTGTACATGGAACATTTTCTAGGCTAGATCATGGGTTAGAACACAAAACAAGTCTCAATAAATTCAAGAACATAGAAATCAAGTACCATTGCCACCCAGCCTTTGTGTCTCAGTGGATTGAGCATCATCCCATGTACCAAGAGGTCACCAGTTCGATTCCCAGTCAGGGCACAGGCTCAGGTTGTGGGCTCCATCCACAGTAGGGGGCATGCAGGAGGCAGCCAACTGATGTTTCTCTTTCACCAATGTTTCTATCTCTCCCTCTCCTTTCCTCTCTCTCTAAAAAAAAGTCAATGAAAAAAAAGGAGCCAAGTTAAAAAAAAAAAGAATAATTTCTAACTGCAATGAAATTATACTAGAAATCAACAACAGGAGGAAAGTTGGAAAATAAACAATTATAAGGAATTTAAATGACACATTCCTGAACAACTAATAAATAAATAAAAAGAAATCAAAAGGAAAATTGTAAAAATATTTTATTATTATTATTTTTTTATCCTCACCCGAGGACATTTTTTCATTTTTTGTTCAGATAGAGTGGGAGGGAGAGAGAGGAAGAGAGAGAGAAACATCGACGTGAAAGGGACACATCGACTGGCTGCCACCCGCACGACCAACCAGAGCCGGGGACAAACTGCAACCGAAGCACATGCCCTTAGCGGGAACCGAACCAGGGTCTCTCTAGACCGCAGGCTGACGCTCTAACCGCTGAGCCAAACCGGCCAGGGCGTAAAAATATTTTAAGATAAACAAAAATGAAAGTACAACACATCACAATTTATGGAATGCAGCAAAAGCAGTTCCAAGAGGAAATTTTATAGTGTAAACATATACATTAAAAAAAGCACCTAGTTTGTCTGCCCAGTGTGGCTCAATGATTGAGCAGTGATTGACTTATGCACCAAGAGGTCGCCGGTTCGATTCTTGGTTAGGACATATGCCCAGGTTGTGGGCCCGATCCTCAGTGGGGGCATGCAGGAGGTGCCAATTGATGTTCTCTCTCATAGATGTTTCTATCTCTCTCTCCCTCTCACTTCCTCTCTCTCTAAAATCAATAAAGGAAAAAAAAATTTTTTTTTAAAGTGCCTAATTTTACAACTACAGCAACTAGCAAACAAAACAAAACAAACAAACAAAAAGAATAAATGAAGCTCAAAGTTAGCAGAAGAAACGAAATAATAAAAATGAGAACAGAAATAAATAAAATAGGAGATAGGAAACTAGGAAGGATATAACCAAGAGTTGGTTCTGTGAAAAGCTAAAATGGACAAACCTTTAACTAGACTAACCAAGAAAAAGGAGGACCCAAATAAATGTTATTATAAATGAAAAAAGAGATATTATGGTGATACAACAGAAAAAGGACCATAAGAGACTACTATGAACTATACACCAACAAGTTGGACAACCCAGAAGAAATGAGTAAGTTCCTGGAAACATACAAACTATCAAGTCTTAATCATGAAGAAATAAGAAATCTGAAGAGACCAGTAACTAATAAGCATATTGAATCGCTAATCAAAAACCTCCCAACACAGAAAAATCCAGGACCTGATGGTTTCACTGGTGAATTCTATCAAATATTTAAAAAATTAACACCAATTCTTCTTAAAAACTTTAAAAAAAACTGAAGAGGAACGAACATTCTCAAACTCATTTAAAAAGGCCAGAATTATCCTGATACAAAGCCAGATAAGAACACTACAAGAAAAGAAAACTGCCCTGGCCGGGTTTGGCTCAGCGGTTAGAGCATCAGCTTGCAGACAGAAGAATCTTGGGTTCGATTTCTGGTCAAGGGCATGTACCTCAGTTGCAGGTTTGATTTCTGGCCCTGGTGGGGGTTGTGCAGGAGCAACCAATCCATGTGTCTCTCTCACATCAATGTTTCTCTCTCTTTCCCTCCCTCCCTCCCACTCTATCTAAAAATCAAAGGAAAGCCCTGGCTGGTTTGGTTCAGTGGTTAGAGCGTCGGTCCGTGGACCCATGAGTCTTGGGTTTGATTCCGGCCAAGGGCACGTATCTCAGTTGCAGTCTGTCCCCGGCCCTTGTCAGGGTCGTGAGGGAGGCAACCAGTCCATGTGTCCCTCTCACATCGATGTTTCCTCCTCTCTCCCTTTCTCTCCTTCCCACTCTATCTGAAGATAAATGGAAAAATATCCTCAGGTGAGGATTTAAAAAAAAAGGAAAGAAAACTACAGGCCAATGTCACTAATGAATAGAGATGCAAAAATACATATTAGCAACAGAACTGAATAGCACATAAAAGGTCATACAATATGCCAAAGTGAGATTCATCCCTTGTATGCAAGGATGGTTCAACATTTGCAAATCAATAAATGTGATACATCACATTAACAGAAGAAAAGATAAAAATCATACAATCATCTCAACAGATGCACAAAAAGAATTTTATAAAATTCAACATCTACTCGTGATAAAACTCTAAACAAAGTGGGTAGACAAGGAATGTACTTCAACATAATAAAGGCCATATGCAACAAACCCACAGCTAACAATACTCATTGGGCTTTTCCTCTAAGATCAGGAATTACTACATCAGGGTATCTACTCTCATTATCACTATTCAAAATAGTAGCGGAAGTCCTAGCCAGAGCAATCAAGCAAGACGAAGAAATAAAAGGTATCGAAATTGGAAAGGAAGTAAAATTATGTCTGTTTGTAGAGGACATGGTCTTACATATAGAAAATCCAAAAAATTTCACACAAAAAACTAATAAATTCAGAAAAGTTTCAGAACACAAAATCGACATACAAAAGTCACTAACAATAAGTTATCTGAAAAAGAAATTTTAAAAACCCACAATCCCATTTATAATAGCAAAAAATACACTTAGGATTAAATTTAACCAAGGCAGTAAAAAAGTCTTTACAATGAAAACTATAAGACAATGATGACAGATATTAAAGAAACAACAAATAAATAGAAAGAACATAGAAATTATATCAAGTATCATTTCCACCCAGCTGCTGTGGCTCAGTGGACTGAGCGTCGTCCTGTGCTTATAGATTGGAAGAATGAATATTGCTAAAATGTTCAAACTATCTAAAGTAATCTACAGATTCAGTACAATCCTATCAAGATCCCAATGACATTTTTTACAAAGTAGAAAAAAAAATATTCTAAAATTTGTATGGTACCACAAAGCAGTGTAAAGAGCCAAAGCAATCCCAAGAAAGAAGAACGTCACTGGGGACATCACACTTTCATACAGTATAGCACTGGCATAAGAACAGATATATATATATATATATATCATTGGAACAAAACTGAGAGCTCAGAAATAAACCCATGAATATACAGCAAACTAATATTTGACAAAGAAGCCAAGAATATTCAATGGAGAAAAAAAGAGTCTTTTCAATAAATGGTGCAGAAAAACGAAATATTCATATGAATGAATGAAACTGAATTTTTATCTTACAAAGTTCACAAAACTTAACTTGCATGGTTACTATATTTAACAATAGTACATCTGAAAATTTTTAACAGCAAACTTTTAAAGTTCTTACCATACACAAAAAATTGCAACTATGTGAGGTGATACATGTGTTTGCTAACCTTATTGTGGCAATCATTTGAAAAAGAAAAAAATATATATATCATTACATTTAAAACTTAAACTTATAATATGTCAATTATATTGCTATAAAACTGGGGAGAAAACTCTGAAAGGTTGATATGGGAATACATAAATAAATTAATTTGTTCTTAAAAAGTAAAAGCAAAAAAACAAAAACAAAACACCCTAAAACAAGAAAAGAAATGTAACAGAATATTATGGTACCACATGTGCTTCTCTACCAGTATTTATATTGAAAGTCTCAATGAATAGGATTTTTGTGGAAAAAAAAAACAAAACACAAAAACACTAAAATTGACCCAAGACCTAAAACAAAACCTGAAAAGACTAATACTAATAAAACAAATTGAAAGAATTAGAAATTTTACTTATTCTTCTAAATTTTCAAAGAACAGACAATATTTATTTTGTAAAACTAGCCTTAATTTTAAGAACATACAAAGAACAAAAAAAAAAAACTACAGAATATGCTAACAGACAGACTATACACCCTAATTCAAAATAAAATTTCTAGTAAATTTAACACAATAGGAAGTCAAAAGACCTAATACAGTTTATCCCAAGAATGTAAGAATTATTTAATATTAGTAACCTAGTGATACTGAAATAAAATATACATCAATTATTTAAGAAAGCAACACTGTATGAAAATCTGAGTTGATGCTGAAAAGGATTGACAACATTTAACACCTTTTTCATTATAAAAACTCCCAGAAAACAGGCTATTTCCTTAGGATGACTAAAAGCAGTACCTATTTTATACCAGCAACCAAATATATCCACTTTTACTATAACTATGTAACACTGTAGTGAAATTTCTGGTCAGTGAAATAAGACAGGATATGAGCAAAAACATGCCTAATTTTTAGAAAGAAGACTATTTGTAGGTAATGATTACACACCTAAACAAATACTAAGAGGGAATCTAAGATGGCAGAGGAGTAGGTAGAAGTGACACTCACCACCTCCCAGGACCAAATCATAATTACATCTATATTATAGAAAGATCAAACTGAATAACCAACCAAACACGAGCTGAACAACAGTCTTATAATGAAGAATATACAGAAGCAGCCTATCAATACTGGTAGGAAAGGTGTAGTTGAGAAAAGGACTGGCCTTGCACCCAGGTGTGGCAGTTGAGAATCTAGAGGGATATCTCAGTGGAAAAGGTCCCCTCTGAGGAGGGGGCTCAAACTTATGCTGGGCTCCCCAGCCTGGAACACCAGTGCCAAGAAGAGGAGCCCATGTAACATCTGGCTGTGAAAACCAGAATGGAATCTGTCCACCAGGGTAAGACAGGAGAGTACTAAAAAATCAGGTGCCCTCTTAAAGGGCCAGTGTACACAATCTTGATGGGGGACATTCACCCAGGGCTCTGGTGAGTGATGGCAACTCAGAGTGGATTGGAGTCATACAGGGAGAGATTTGGTTGTGTGGTTTTGGGGAGAGGGCTGGAGGAATAGCCACCAATGTCCCTGTATTGAGTCCCTGTCCCACAATGTCCACAGATGCCACCTCTCCTGGGATGAGTACTACCCTAGATACAACATAGTCCTGGGAGGTGCACTAGCCCAACCCCACTGACTCCATGTATAGCCATCTGGCCAAGCACTAGACCCTGTTGGGGAAAATTCTGCTTCATGGGATTAGGCTCCACAAAGCAATGTGTACACGGTGGTTGGGGCCAATACTCATAGTCAGCCAGCCTGAGGGTAGATCCCACCCACAGTTGGGCCAACATCAATCAAGACTCAATTACAACAGGATGGCATACTTAACTACACAAATGACATTCCTGGAGTAAATAGCTCAGGTGATCAGGGAGACTGCAGTAGTGAGCCTCACAAGACACCCACTACATAAGACCACCATATCAAAACTAGGAGACAGAGAAGATCTACCTAGCACACTGAAACAAACACAGAGAAGCAGCCAAAATAGGAAGACAAACGTGCCCTAATGAAAGAACAGGAGAAATCCCCCCAAAATTAACTAAATGAAAAGAAGGCAAGCAATCTACCACATACAGAGTTCAAAACAATGATTATAAGGATGCTCAACTTAGGATAAGAATGGATGAACTCAGTGAGAACGTAAAGAAATAGTAAGCATAAAAATACATAGAAACCATAAAAAATCAGTCAGAAATAAAGAATACAACATCTCAAATGAAGAATGCACTAGAGGGAATCAACAGCAGCTTAGATGAAGCAGAGGATCTAATCAGCGATGTGGAAGACAAGGTAGCAGAAAACCCAATCAGAGCAGGAAAAAAAGAAGAAAAAACGATAGCTTAAGAAACCTTTGGGACAACATGAAGTGTAACAACATCTGCATCTGCATCATAGGGGTACCAGAGGAGAAAAGAGAGAGCAAAGAATTGAGAGCCTACTTGAAAAAATAGTGACTGAAAACTTCCCTAACCTGGTAAAGGAAATAGACATACAAGTCCAAGAAGCACAAAAAGTCCCAAACAAGATGAACCAGAAGAGGTCTACACCAAGTTACATACTAATTAAAATAACAAAAGTTACAAGACAAAGAGAGAATCTTAAAAGCTGGAAGAGAGTTACCTACAAAGGAACTCCTATAAAACTGTCAGCTGATTTGTCAATAGAAACATTTCAGACTAGAAGGGATTGGCACAAAATATTCAAAGTGATGAAAAGAAAGGACCTACAACCAAGATTACTCTACCCAGCAAAGCTATCATTTAAAATTGAAGGAGAGCCCTGGCCGGTTTGGCTCAGCGGTTAGAGCGTTGGCCTGCGGTCCAGAGAGACCCAGGTTCGGTTCCCGCTAAGGGCACGTACCTCGGTTGCAGTTTGTCCCCGGCCCTGGTTGGGCGTGCGGGTGGCAGCCAGTCGATGTGTCCCTTTCACGTCGATGTTTCTCTCTCTCTCTCTCTCTCCCTCCCACTCTATCTGAACAAAAAATGAAAAAGTGTCCTCAGGTGAGGATAAAAAAATAATAATAATAATAATAATAAAATTGAAGGAGAAATAAAGAGCTTGCCAGACAACAAAAAGCTAAAGGAGTTCATCACCACCAAACCAGTATTACAAGAAATATTAAAGGGACTTACATAAGAAGAAAAAAGGAAAAAAAAGAGGAACATAATTATAAAGAATAAAATGGCAATAAATAAGTACCTATCAATAATCACTTTAAATGTAAATGACTTAAATGCTCCAATCAAAACACATAGGGTAGAAAAATGGATATGAAAACAAGACCTATATATATGCTGTCTACAAGAAACCTACCTCAGAACAAAAGATACACAGAGACTGATAAGGGAGCAATCCAACAAGAGGATATAATCCTTGTAAAAATTTATGTGCCCAACAAAGGAGCACCTAAATATGTAAAGCAAATCTTGATGGACATAAAGGGAAAGATCGCCAGTAATACAGTCATAGTAGGGGATTGTAACATCCTACTGACATCAATGGATAGATATTCCAGACACAAAATAAACAAGGAAATGGTGGCCTTAAATAACATGCTAGATCAGATGGATTTAATTGATATCTTTAAACCATTTCACCCCAAAGCAGCAGAATATATATTCTTTGCAAGTGTGCATGTAACATTTTCTAGGACAGACCACAAGTTAGGACACAAACCAAGGCAATAAATTTAAGAAGACTGAAGTCATATCAAGCATCTTCTTTGACCATATGGTATGAAACTAGAAATCAATCACAGGAAAAAGCTGAAAAATACACTAAGAGTTTAAGGGTAAATAATATGTTACTAAACAATTAATGGGTAAAACAATGAAATCAAAGAAAAAATCAAAAGATACCTTGAAACAAATGAAAATGAGAACACAACAACCCAAAATCTATGGGACACATCAGAAGCAGTCCCAAGAAGAAAACAGCAATACAGGCCTACCTCAAGAAACAAGAAAAATCTAAAATAAACAATCTAACTTTCCACCTAAAGGAATCAGAAAAAGAACAAAGCAAAGTCCAAAGTGAGAAGGAAGGAAATAATAAAGATCAGAGTGGAAATAAATGACATAGAGTCTAAAAAAGTAATACAAGAGATCAATAAAACCAAAGGATGGTTCCTTGAAAAGATAAACAAGATTGATAAACTTTTAACCAGACACATCAAGAAAAAGAGAGAATCCAAATAAATAAAATGAGAAATTAAAGAGAAGTAACAACTGACACCACAGAAATACAAAAGATTATAAGCAAATACTATAAACAATTATATGCCAGCTTATTGGGCAATCTGGAAAAAACAGATAAATTCCTTGAAACATACAATCTCCTAAGGCTGAATCATGAAGTAGAAAATCTGAAGAGACCAATTACAACCAACAAAATTGAAGCAGTAATCAACTCCCCATTAAGAAAAGTCCTGGATCAGGTGGCTTCACAGGAGAATTTTATAAAAATTTTATAAAAGAACAACTAACACCTATCCTTCTCAAACTATTCCAAAAAATTCAACAGGAGGGAAGACTCCCAAGCTCACTTTATGAGGCCAGCATTATATTGATTCTAAAACCAGATTAAAGCACTACAAAGAAAGAAAATTATAGGTCATTATCCCTGATGAACATATATCCAAAAATCCTCAAAAAATATTAGCAAAAACTGAATTCAGCAATACATTAAAAAGGTCAGATGGGATTTATTCCTGGCATGCAAAGTTGGTACAATCTTCACAGTCATCAGTAAGTCAACAAACAAGTATTGGTGAGGTTGTGGAGAAGAGTGAACCCTTTTGTACTGTTGGTTTAACTACAGACTGGTGTAGCCACTAAGAAAAACAGTATGGAGGTTCCTCAAATTAAAAATAGAACTGCCTTATGACCCAGTGATTTCACTTCTGGGTATATAGCTAAAGAAACCCAAAACACTAATTTGAAGGAACATATGCACCCCTATGTACATTGCAGCATTATTTACAATAGCCAAGATGTAAATGTAACCCAAGTGTCCATCAATAGATGAATAGATAAAGAAGATGTGGTACATATATATATAATGGACTATTACTTGGCCATAAAAAAGAATAAAATCTTACCATTTGCAACAGCATAGATGGACCTAGAACGTATTATGCTAAGTGCAATAAGTCAGACAGAGAAAGAAAATACCATATAATTTTATTTATATGAAGTTATAAAGGTTGAAGTTATATAGGTATTCTCATACAATGTCTGTAACATTAGAAATTAGTATTTAATGGAAAACAACTTTGCAATATATATATAGTCTGAAATAAGTTCTTATGCTTTAGAATAATAATTATATTTCTAGAAATCTATCACAGAGTAAGACATTTTTTAAAAATTTAAATGTCCAATAATTGAATTTGACATCATAAAAAACATTTTTGAAGAATATTAAAATGTCTGAGGAAAACGTTCATAGTATCATATAAATTTTAAAAAAGATTACTATGTATTACTATGATTCAAGGTTTGTAAATTTTTTAAAAATCATAAAATATGTCTATCAAAAAAGAAATACTGCCCTGTCCGGTTTGGCTCAGCGGTTAGAGTGTCGGCCAGTGGACCAATGGGTCCTGGGTTCGATTCTGGTCAAGGGCACGTACCTCGGTTGCAGTTTGTTTCTGGCCTTGGTTGGGGTAGTGCGGGAGGGCAACCAGCCCATGTTTCTCTCTCTCTCTCTCTCTCTCTCTCTCTCTCTCTCTCTCTCTCTCCCCCCCTCCCTCCTTCCCTCCCACTCTATCTGAAGATAAAGGGAAAAATAGCCTCAGATGAGGATTTAAAAAAAGAAAAGAAACACTGAAGATACATAAACAATTGTTAACAATAGTTTTATAAATATATGGTTTATTTTTGTTTTATATTTTCTATAATTGCCAAAATTAAAACATTATTTTAAAAAGATTATTCTGAGGAAAGTAAAAAAAAACAAAACCCATCAGTTAGGAAATTAGTAAAGATTATATTATTCCATAAATTTGGTAGTAATAGGCATGAAGGGATAGACTACAGCTTGAAAGGATAGTTTTTGTTTTGTTTAAAGGTAGATTACAAACATGCATCTGGTAAGAGGATTAAGTAGAAATTCAAGATAAAAAAAGGATAATTTTTTGAAGATCCTAGAGCAGCCAAAGAAGGTAGGAAGCAGAAGTATAGATAAGGGGAGAAAAAAGCTTTTCTGAAACTGAAGATGAGCAAGAGATATGGCTCAACATAGAAATTTTAAAGATACACACATATAAATAAGGCAGAGTTGTTTGATGTGGGAAAGGCCTGACATATCCTATTCACTTTGCATTCTTGTAATACAGTGATGGCATGGTGGGTGGCTTGTTTCAAACTAGTTTCCCAATTGTCAGAAATCACTTGGTTTAATTAATGAGGCTAATGAGTGTTAAATGTGAATGTGTGGAGGAAGAACAAAGGTTAAGAACTACTGTTCTAAGCAGACTGCCTTTCATATGGGAGGTCAAACATTTGAATTGAATTTTTAGTGAGGTTAGAATAGAGATGACCTTTTGACTACAATGAAGGGTTTGAGTGAAAAGGGATAAGAAATTTGCCAAACAGTTGAGAAGACGAAGTACAGGAGCATGAATCTATAGTAATGCTTTATACCACAATGGTTTGATAATTTTCTTTAGCAATGTACTGCTTGCCTAGGAGTAGAGAAAGTAGATGTTAAAAATGATTCTGATTTGAGAACTGATTATTGCCACATATATAAAGTTAAATGTAGAACAATTTTTAGGGTGCTAGTTATGGCATTTTAAAATAGTTGACAATGTATGAGTTTGCTGGATAGAAAGGCATGTGAAATCAGAGGTGGGTGGGCAGATTTACTGTGGGAACAGGAAAAGTAAAAAACTGGAGATATGGAAGTATAAAACACCAGTTGAGTTAAGCTGTGAGAGTGAGAAATGTGGATGTTAAGGAGGTTGTGAATTTCAGACCTCAGAAATATAGGCATTCTTAATAATGATGACATTCAAAGTGCTGCTTTATTAATGTATCTCTAGTTATATTGCCAACAAGCACCTATCCAAAAATTTCATTTTTATGAGTCTAGAAAGGAAAGCAGCACATGGTACATGGATTAGCCTTATGGGAATTTCATGTATGTGATATTTTGTTGTTTCTAGTACTGGTTTCCCATTGAATCTCATCCAGATAAATCAAGAAACTAGAAATCATTAAAATAATTATATAATGGGGTTTTATGCATGAAAATCCACATTTAAATGGGTATATACCCAAGAGCTTAAAGAGAAATCAGATTTATAGCAATATAACAAATTGTATCTATCTTCTTTGTTCCATTAGTATTTTTTGTTAGGTACCAACTTGTATTCACCAGGCATTTCACTTGGGGCCTCTGAGACTAATTAAAAAAGGTATATTTGGAATGTCTAAGTATAGGAAAACCAAAAAATATTTTATAGGTTCAATCAAATTTCTGCAATTCAAAAGATGATTATGAAATGCATAAGAAACGGTATATAACCTATTCAAAGATACCTAAAATTTTAATGTAGCCCCATATTTTTCTTTAAAAATTTATTATTTCTAAGGTATAAATAAAACACAGATTCTGCTCAGAAGGTTGTAACTCAACAATACAGTATTATTCACACAGAGAAATAGATGGCAGCTAAATTTGAGTTTTTCCAACAGCTTACCACTGTCTTGAATCCAAGTTCCTAAGTTCTCTAAGTAGTTTTTCATTTTTCTTCAGCAAATGAAAGCTCCTCCTATTAAATAGAGAAATTTATCAACATTTTCATCACCTTTGCAGTGAATGACATGATGGTCCCAGAAACACTTTCCACTCTATTCATGCAACTCTTAACACTTTTCTTGCCTTATCATACTTCTAAAACAAAGGAGAACAGACCTTTAAAAATGTAGAGAATATGTCATTATTTCTACCCACACTCTCATAAATTTCTGCCAGTGGATCATTATCTATTTCATTTTTCTTGCAGATGCTGTGAGCCTCCCAAACTCATATCCAGAAAAAAAATGTATAAGAATACTTGTAGATTCCTTCTCAAGAGTTTCATGTTAGAAAGTTTTTCCTCATGAGAAATAAAATATTCTCAAATCAAAAACATTACCAAATAAGCATGTATAACTTGGATGGAATTTGCTTTCTTTCTTGTTTTGCATTGTATTTTTTACACTGCTAAGCATTGTTAAATATGCATTTTACCACATATGTTCTATAGGTACAGTAGTCTCCCTCCTTACCGGCAGTTTCAGTTACCAGTGGTCAACTGAGTGGTCATTCTGAAAACACTGAGTGGAAAATTCTAGAAATAAATAATTCATAAATTTTGTGTGCCATTTTGAGTAACATGATCAACTCTCACTGTCCCGCTCCATCCTAGCAGGGATGTGAATCATCCCTTTGTCCAGCATATCTACATTGTATACACTACCCACTAGTCACTTAGTTGTCCTGGTTATCAGAGAGAGAGAAACCACATTCACATAACTTTGTTTACAGTAGTATTTTATTGTTAGTTATTATTGTCAATCTCTTACTGCGCCTAATTTATAAACTGAACTTTATCAGAGGTATGTATATACATGAAAAAATATTCCATATATATGTAGTACTATCCTGTTTCAGGCATCCACTGGGGGTCTTGGAATGTACCCACTGCAGATAAGGGGGGATTACTATATGTACAAATTATTTATTTTCATTTTAATTTATTGATTTTAGAGAGAGGAAGGGAGAGAGAGAAAGAGAAAGGGAGACAGACAGACATAGAGACAGAGAGACAGACATCGAATTCTTGTTCCACTTATTTATGCGTTCATTGGTTGATTCTTGTATGTGCCCTGACCAGGGATCGAACCGTCAACCTTGGCGCACTGGGATGATGCTCTAACCAACTGACCTACCTGGCCAGGGACTGTATGTACAAATTATAATCATGAAATCAATGATTGCTGAGGTAAATTATAGCCTCCCACCTTTAATTTTTCTCAAGACAATATACAGACCCTTCTACAGCAAAAGAGAGTAGAATGCATGTATACAAGTGGCAATTACCTGTATCTGGACATACCACAAGGCAAATTGTGTTCCTGATATAATGTGGCTTTCCTATAAGGCAGAGGATATTCCCTTCTAATAAATGAAAGGGTTTAAATCAAGTTCAACACTAAGCAAGCAAGTAGAACTCCATTTGAATGCTTCACATGCACTTGAATTACTTTAAGATTTATTCATTTAGCCCTGGCCGGTTTGGCTCAGGGGTAGAGCGTAGGCCTGAGGACCAAAGAGTGGCAGGTTTGATTCCAGTCAGGGGCACGTACCTTGGTTATGGTTCAGTTACTGGCTCTGATTAGGTCTTGCTGGAGGCAACCAGTCAATGTGTCTCTCTCACATTGATGTTTCTCTCTCTTTCTCTCTCATTCTATCTGAAGATAAATGGAAGAATACCCTCGGATGAGGATTAAAAAAAAAAAAAAAGATTTATTCATTTAGTGATATCTAAGCTCCCCTCCTATTACAAACTGAACAAAAACAATACATTAAATAATGTTTCTTCTATTTCCCTACAGCTTTCAGTTTCATAGAAATTTTAAAAAGAAATGCGTATTAATAGTGCTTTATACCAATGTACAATTTAGTACTTTATGTACATTACCTAATTTAATCCTTACCATTATGTGAGGTGGGAGTTATTTCCTCAAAGTTAAAGTGACTCTAACCTGGGTCTTCTGATTTAAATCTACGTAACTCCTACCTAACTTACTTGAATACTTTGTGTGTTTACTGCAAGTTTTTACAACATGCTAAGAAAAAACATTTTTTTAATGATATCCAGACTCTTTTCTTGATTTGATGCTAAACCTTGAGTTAATTCCTCTGATACAAACAAGAAAGGATCATACTGGTATTTGTCTAAAAAAACTGTGTGGCTTATGTGAAATAAGAAGAAATACATATTTGGGCTCTGCCCCCAGTGCCTGACACAGACCTCCTAAAAAACCTTTGTAAATTCCTGATGATGGAGGTGTCAGGAACATCTTCACAGAGTTCCTAAATCCCTTAGGATTTCCTGGGTAACTGGAGCATCTTTTGTTCTAATGAGTTGACTCTTGGCTCCTGGATAACTTCAGGATGAGGCCTTGTCACCAGAAAGAGTAACCATAATTAGAAGGTTGGAACTTTCAGCTTGACCTCTGGGTAAGGGGGAGGAGCTGGAGATTGAGATAATATCAATTATGGCTATATGATGAGGTCTCCATAAAAACCCCTGAACTACGGGGTTCGAAGAGCTTCCAGGTTGGTGAACGCATTCTAAGTGCTAGGAGGGTAGCACACTCCAACTCCACAGAGACAAAAGCTCCTACACTTGGGTCCTTCCATACCTCACCCTATGTACCTCTTCATCTGGCTGTTTATCTGTATCCTTTAACTATCCTTTATAATAAACTGGTAAATATAAGTAAATATTCTGTGAGCCATTGGAGCTAATCATCAAATCCAAGGATGGGATTGTGAGAACCTGATTTATAGTGGGTTTGTCAGAAGTATGGGTGGTCCAGAGTGAGTGGCAGTCTTTTAGGTCTGAGCCCTTAGCTATCTGTGCTAATGCCAGGTAGTGTTGGAACTGCTTAGTGTGGAAAGCCCACATATTTGGTATCACAAGTATTATGAACAGGAAAAAAGATTTTCCTATTAGCTTACATAAAGGTTGTAAAAATGAGCTGTTTTTCAATTATATGAGCTATAATTTCTAAGTCAGATAGTTCTACTGGTCATAAAAATGTTAATAGTTAATTTACTAGGTTAGGTTATCTTTTTATTCCTTGAATAAAAAAAAATCTGCCCAATGGTCAAAAGACAAATTGGTAGATAAAATTTAGTGAGGAAAAGAACAGAGACTAAAATGCTTGATCAAAAGTTAAATAAGACTAATGTGAGAGAAAAAAAGAAAGAAAATGTCTGCTTTCTTCTTACCTTTTGTCCCAGGAATTCATTCCCAATATACTAAGAAGCAATCTGCAGTAATAAAATGCTGATTGAGGCTTTTGAGGTGCTGGTTCATCTTGTTCCACAGCTTTCATGTTTAAATCATTAAAGTGTTTCTCAACAAATTCTTTTTCCTCTGTATACTGCTTAAGGATAGCATTAATAACATCATTTTCCTGTTTTTCAGAAATGCACACAGGTTGTGGAGCAGGAATATTAAGTGAGGTTCCAGTTCTCTGTAAGCATTCAGGACTAGTTACACCTAAATACTGCAAAAGCTCATCAAGAACATCTTCTTCATCTCTGATTGTATCCCAAGTTGGTACAGTTTCTCTAAATCTTTTAAACTGGCAGGAAATCCCATCTTTTACTGTTATATCTTCTAAGCATTCATTAGATGTAGGAGGCTCTTCTGACTTCTCTTGGTGAGACAATGAAAGTATCAGAGATGTAGGTTCTGACAAGCCACTTGCAGGAGGTGGTCCATACAGGATGGCAGAATCCCATGAATATTTTCCAGAAAGATCACGTACTATGATTCTGACATTTGAATTGGCTGATGCAAGACCAGCAGATAAACCTCCTCCAGGTATACTTTCTTCTGATCTGATCTGAATGCAGGACACTAAGGTTGTATTGTTCAACACGAAGAACTGGATATTTGGACTCTCAAAGAGTTCAGGAGAAAGTTCAGTACTTTCACTGTAGTGATTGTCATGATTTTCACACACCTGACTTGTTAACATAGCAGGACCACCACTCATTGGATAATGGCCCAAGTGATTTACCAGATGTGTAATAACAGTGCGGGCAGCTACAGAAATTAGTCCTTGTTGCATCTGAGTTTTCACTAGGAATAAAAAAAATATATAAGTGAGAATAGTGCTGCTTCCTAAGATGTCATATAGCATTGAAACACTAGACAACAAATAGGGACTTTACTTTATCACATTAGCAAAATCACATTCAAACACTTCAGTAATTATTAATATTTACAATTTAGACTGTATTACAGAAATGATGGCAAATAAGAAAACTGTTCTTCAGTGAAGCTTTGCTCTTAATTTTATAAGGAAGCCCTTCCTGAAATTTTTGCTTATAGATTCTTAATTTAAACTTAAGCCTTTAAATGTACATCATACCTCAAAAGTATTAGAAATCATTTGAAATCACTTAGCACATAGATTAGAAAGCCAATGTAATCCAACTGATAAGTTTATCTCATGAGCAGATTCAGAAACAGTTTGCAGCATGCCTTAAATGTCACTTAATTATGGCTTTTATCAATGATGTAAAAGTTTCAGAGAAAACTGATCTTTCACTAAACTTTAGGATCAATTTAAACAGCAAGTCAGTGTAGCCAGTATATGACAAGGAAGTTTTACTTTAAAGAAAAAATATTTTATGGCCCTGTATATGTGTTTTTTTCCCTTGAGGTGTTCTTCAGGGGCATTGTAGTCTAGTTTAAGCAGTGAGTTGTGTATGTAAGAAGCATTTTTTCCTTCCTTAAGCACATTAGGGAAAGCAAATAGATAAGGAGCATTATACATGTGAGTGACTTAAAAAAATCATAGGAAATAATAAAAAAGAAAAAACATTGCAGTAAGAGGCCTAAAAAGGCAAGGTGCCGCCTGGCCGGTGTGGTTTAGTGGTTGAGCATTGACCCATGTACCAAGAGGTCGTTGGTTTGATTCCCAGTCAGGGCACATGCCCAGGTTGTGGGCCAAACCCCCCAGTGTGGGGCATGCAGGAGGTGGCCAATCAATGTTCTCTTTCATCGATGTTTCTCTCTCTCTCTCTAAAATCAATAAAGAAAAAAAAAAAGGCAAGGTGACTAATGGCAGGACCTAAAGGAGAAGGACAGGAAGGGGAGGGGAGAAGGAAGACAGAGAACACAAAAAGAGAGAGTAAAGGGAGGAAGGAGAAAGTGGAGATAGACAATAACTTGTCAAGAGTCCACTACTCCAAGAATGCCAGTGTCATTCTAAGGAGGGCTGATGTGGAAACCAGTTCAGGAATGAGTGGTGTCAAGAAGTAGGGCAATTCGGTGACATTTATCTTGATACTTTTCATCTAGGAGATGGAAGGAGAGCTGCCATCGGTAAGTAAGTACTAATCATTTATGCAGGAAGAGGATTTTAGTTTGTGTGTGTTCACGGTGTTCTGGTCTTAGTTATAGATATGATTACAGAATGATTGCATCTCTGTATTGTTCTACTATAGTTACAGAATGATCTGAGTATTGTTTAAATTCTTTAAAAAAATTTTTTTTTATTGATTTTTAGAAAGAAAGGAAGGGAGAGGGAGAGAGAGATAGAAACATCGATGAGAGAGAACATTGATTGGCCACCTCCTGCATGCCCCCACTGGGGATCTGGCCCACAACCTGGGCATGTGCCCTGACCAGGAATCAAACCGGTGACCTCTAGGTGAATGGGTTGATGCTCAACCACTGAGCCACACCAGCCGGGCTTTAAATATTTTTTATTTATTTATTTTTATTATTGATTTCAGAGCAAGGAAAGGAGAGGGAGAGGGAGATAAAATCATTGATGAGAAACATTTATCGGCTGCCTCCTGCATGCCCCTTACTGGGGATCAAGCCTGCAACCCGGCCATTTGCCGGGAATGGGCTGTTTATATTCTGAAAGTTAATCCTTTGGGTATACTATGGTCTAGCTGTCAGAATAAATATAGGATGATCAAAGTATTATCTATATTCAATAAATTCTTTGATTTTAAGTGTACTTTGTGATGAATTTTGGTAACTGTATAGAACTGTGTAACCACCAACATAATCAATATATAGTAAAATTCCTACATTAAAAAGGGATAAATTTTATTTTATGTAAATAAAATACCTCAACAAGTCCAATGTTTAAAGTTTATAAGGAGACTCAGCTTGTGCATTGCTGGTATGATTACTTTAAAATAGGCCAGAGAGAAGAACAGCGTTACATTTTTTTCAGGGTTATAGCCATCCAGATTCAGAGCCAACACCACAAGGTACAGGCAGAGTTAGCAACAAACCAGCTGCTATGCCACTAATACTAATAATATCTTCTCCATTATTTCACTCCATAAAAAAAGTTTTCAGGTGGACATCTGTAATATTTTCAACAATAAAAAACAAACAAAAAAACAGTTTTCTTTGGGCTTTGAATGATTTTGAAATGTTACTGAGTATCAAAATTTCAATCTTCTTCATCAATCAAATTTTATGTCTATATACATGTACATATGGAAATTCTTCAGTTTACTTAAAAGCTCAATTACACTGAGCTGTTCTAGCCATTATATTTATGGCTAGTTCTGAAAATCAGTTATTCAACACTAGACAACACTAAATGATTAACCTTAATTCAGTTCTACATTTTCAAGACTATAAGCAAAGTAAAAAGATATGTCACTAGCTGATGAGAAACAGAGGGGTGGCTTGCTTTTTCTTCTCTAATTATAACTTAGAATATAATAAATGTTAATGTAAGGGGGCCTTAAAGATAATCTAGCCAGTACTATTTCACACAAGGACAAATAGGTACACAGAAATTAAGGGATTTGCCTGTTACAGAAAATTTTGCATCAGTACTGGTCTTTTGCTTCCTAGCTCAATGTTTTCCATCTTTACCACAACTCTAATTTCCGTATTTTTTTCTCTTTTGTTCAAATGCCTTCTTTTTTTTTTGCAAATCACTATGACATACACAAACAATGAATTCAATTTTTTCCTGTGTACAGTAACTTCAAAAAAGTATTATTTAGCATAAATTACTAAATAAATGGCCATGACAAACTGAAATGCTCATTTAAATAAGACTAAATCTTATCTTAAATGGTACAAAACATTATAACTAAAGATTTTTTAAAATTTTGATGTAGGAAAATACTTTTCTATTCTTTCTTTAAAGTGATATGCTTAAAAAGATGACTTGTTTTATTTAAGCAGTGAAATCTTTTTTTGCAGAACATTTCTGAAGAAGCAAAAGAGTATAATTTAATAAAAATAGATCACAGAAAAGAGAAGAATTCTTGACTTTTCTCTGGCTTGCTCTGTGATCACAGACAAATCACATAAGACTCATTTTTCTCTAAGAACAACACAGTTGTTTTTGTAAAGATAAATTGAAAACTCATACAAAGTTAGACATAACAGAAACAATAGAAATTATTCAATTTTGAGAGCGTTACAAATAACATAGGTTTATGAGTTCCTTTTTAAACTTGCTTATAAATAAACTGTAAGAATGAACCAGCTCTTTTCCTAAAACACAAACCTCTAAGTCCAGGTACTAGTCCGTCTATAGATGCTCTTCCCAAAGGAAGAAATAGTGGGAATGCAATTTAAATGACCTTGTTCACAAATTTGTCATAATCATTAATATTGAGAACACTTAAAAAATAAATTTAGATTTCAGATATAGGTAAAAACATTTTCTTTCCTAAGTACCTTCTCTAAGTTTAGAATATACAAATAAAAATGATAAAAAAAATCTCTCAACTTGTTAATTGGGAAAATACTTATTTTTGAATTATAAACTATAGGACATACATATCTCTCTTCTACATATCTACTTAGATATAAAGAAAACATGAAATGCTATAATTTAGAAATTCAAAATGAAATTCTAAACTAACCAGCCTTGTGAGAATATGCAAAATGAAGATATCGATGCTTCTAAGGCTTTGTGTAACTAGCATTCATTTAAAAAGTCTATTCAGGGTTGTCTTTTCAGATTGTCAGATTAAACAAACCTAACAGCATTTGCAGCAAACCCATAATTACAGATTATTATGGAATACAAAAGCAACAAGACATAAAAAGCTGCTGCAATTCACTGCACTGTAATAGAACATGCAGAGGAAGTTAATTTTGGCAAATGCTTTAAATATTAGCTTTGCATAATATGTATAGGTGAAACTATAATTAGGACAGAATGAATTCTTTGGAGCCTCCTTTCACTCCAACCCTGCAAATGATGACTTTTTGCTAATAAGACTACTGCCATTTGACAAAAAGCCAACTTCACTACCTTGCTTTATTCTTCAGTAAATTTAATAATTACAGCTACTCCTGCCAATAGTTCTGAAATCAGACTTGTTCAATCCAATACTGAGCTTATTAGGAACACTCTATGTTTAGAAATCTTTGGCCAAAAAAGTACTTGAAGATGATGAAGCATGCCTCAGACAAGGGCACAATGATTAGTCATTTTCACCACATTAAAAAAAAAACTCACAGCATGTAGTCACTACGGATCACAGAATCACTTGCTGTTAGTTCACAGCTGTTCCTAAAAGGTTCTGCATTTATCTGATCCTTAATACCTTAAGAAAGCCCAAACGGGAATAACAGAATACATTTACAGAATAGTACGCCACAGAGTATTTGGTATCGATATAAAGCTCATCTATTTAAATCTTTACCTTTGTGTCTTTTAAAGTGACTATTTGTTAATAGTTCAGTAAATATGATATGAAATACATTAAACCCTCCCTTTACATAAGTAAACCATTTTATTTCACTGTTTAAAAAATACACTACACTGCCCTGAATCAAACTTTTATCATTTTACACCTTTAAAAAATGCAAAAAATGCCCATCAATAGACAAGTGGATAAAAAAAAAGTTGTGCTACATATATACAATGGCATATTACTAGGCCATAAAAAGTTATGAAATCTTACCATTTCTGATAGCATGGATGGACCTAGACAGTATCATGCCAAGTGAAATAAGTCAGAAAGAGAAACACAAATACCATATGATTTCACTCATATGCGGATGCTAAAGAACAAAATAAAAAAACAAAACAGAAATAGACAGAGAAAACAAAGTTATGATTACCAGAGTGGAGGGGGTTGGGAGACTGTGTGAAAAAGGTGAAGGGATTAAGAACTACAAATGGATAGTTATAAAATAGTTATGGGGATGTAAAGTACAGCATAGGGAATACGGTCAACAAAATTGTAATAACTACGTATGGTGCTAAGTGGGTACTTGAAATATTGGGGGGATGACTTTGTAAATTAAAATTATCTAACTACTGCCCTGACCAGTTTGGCTCAGTGGTTAGAGCGTCAGCCTGCGGACCTGAGAGTCCTGGGTTCGGTTCCCGCTGGGGGCACGTGCCTGGGTTGCAGTTTGTCCCCGGCCCGGTTGGGGTCGTGTGGGTGGCGGCCACTTGATGTGTCTCTCTCACATTGATGTTTCTCTCTCTCTCTTCCCCCCTCTCTCCCTCCCACTCTGTCTGAAAATACATGCAGAAATGTCCTCGGGTGAGGATTAAAAAAAAAAAATTATCTAACTATTATGCTGTATACACCACACTAATATAAAATAATATTGAATGTCAATTTTAATTGAAAAATAAAAAATTTTTTAAATGCAAGAAGCAACTGTTGTCATATTGTTTTTACATAAAGTAACACTCTATTTTACTATGTCAAATCTAAAGAAAAAAATATAAGTTGTGATATCAATTATCTAAATTATTTTGCTAGAATGTATTGTCCAGTATATCTCTATTATATCTGAGCTACCTTACTTGTATATTTGACAAACTATTAGCAACTTGTGGTCAACCCCAAACCCTATCATGGTCACATCCTAGATGTTTTAATCATTTATAACTATTCTGCCTTTAAAACTCAAATGCTTCCATTATAGCTTACTTTCTGACCACACCTCCTAGTCCAGTGATTTCCCAATTTTGATTTGCAGAAACCTTGGACATGGACAGGAAAGAAGTCAGTAGGATCACAGCCTCTATCCTGCTGCAACTCTACTTTAAAAACTTTTACAAATTTGGCTTCCACCCTGGCCGGTTTGGCTCAGCGGTTGGAGCGTCAGCCTGCGGTCCAGAGAGACCCGGGTTCGGTTCCCGCTAAGGGCATGTACCTCGGTTGCAGTTTG
The DNA here is from genome assembly GCA_030848825.1 of Tadarida brasiliensis. Lineage (NCBI taxonomy): Eukaryota > Metazoa > Chordata > Mammalia > Chiroptera > Molossidae > Tadarida > Tadarida brasiliensis. The sequence continues at coordinate 167,119,151 of CM061257.1, read as the reverse complement.
TCCCCGGCCCCTGGTTGGGTCGTGTGGGAGGCAGCCACTCGATGTGTCCCCTTCACATCGATGTTTCTCCTTCACATCGATGTTTCTCTCTCTTTCTCTCTCTCTCTCCCTACCACTCTGTCTGAACAAAAAATGGAAAAGTGTCCTCGGGTAAGGATTAAAAAACAAAAAACAAAAACAAAACAAACAAAAAAATTTGGCTTCCGTGTAAAATTTATTTGAAGAGGTTTCACTGCTTAAAAACTCATTAAAAAAACTACTGTCCTAACATACTGATCCCCTCAGTGTTCTTAAACCTTGGCTGCATATGAATCAGCTGCAAAGCTTTTAAAAAACCCAGCAATCCCAAATCAATATATCAAAATCTCTACTGATGGGATCAGAGCATCAATATTCAGTGAAGTCAAGGCTGAGAATCATGGTTCTAACTTCTTATTACCAACCACATCTACTCTCTGACTCAGTGGATCACTCCATTTTCTTCCAACTGATTAGCCATTTCCTAGCATCAGGTCAATCTTTACCAAGCCTAGATTCCACAGTTAAACCATACACCAATATTCTGAAAGCCATAGTTTGTGTTTCTGCCATATCCACCTTACTGAATGTTGACTGGTGCAAACAAAACTTTGTAGTTTTCATGTTCTTTCAGGCCCTCAATAACTTCTTTCAATCCCCTTAATTTATTTCCATCTTTTTCTTTCTTGTCTCAGATGGGCTAATATTAGCACCTATACTCTCCAGCTCACCTGTCGGGAATTTCACTCCACTAGTGATGATCATCTTTTCACCTTCCTTCTCAGCCTTCTGAGCTTATAATTAATTTCAACTCTCTTCATCCTTAAAAATCCCTTAACCCTGAATCATCCTTTAGCTTACCTACTGTTTTATCACTTTTCTTTTTTTTTTAATAGTCAAGCTTCTTTAAAGAGTAGTTTCGGCAGATGGCTCTACAGTACACTTTCTTAACTCCTTTTTGCTCCTCAACCCACAGCCATCGCTTCTGCCTCCTACTTCTCTGCTGAAACTAAAGAAGACATACTTGTCAATGTTTTTAAACTTGACCTCTCTATCATTTAATACTGTCGGCCTGTCTTTTTGAAATCTTTCTCCTCTCTTAGTTTCTGAAAAACTACTCTCTCCTGTTTTTCCTTCCTTCCCAACTTTTTCTCCTCAGAATACACACACATGTAAATACATATTCCTAACAGAAACCTCTCTGCTAAGATTTAGATCTGCATATATGACAAACAGTCCACTAGATATCTTCATGTAAATATCCAATAGGCACCCCAAACTAAACCATTTCCAGCACTACCCTCCCTCATTTCCCCTCCCAAGCCTCTAAACTTTCTCATATTCTTAGTCTAGTTTGGGGGAAATCTATCTAATTTAAGCCCTACAATTCTTTTTTTTTTTAAGTTTTTTTTTTCTTTTATTTATTTTTTAGAGAGAGAGGAAATGAGAGGGAGAGAAAGATAGAAACATTGATGAGAGGGAACATCGAGTGGCCGCCTCCTGCATGCCCCACACTGGGGATCGGGCCCACAACCTGGGCATGTGCCCTGGCCGGGAATTAAACCAGCGACCTCTCGGTGCATGAGTCGATGTTCAACCACTGAGCCACACCAGCTGGGTGCCTTTAACAACTCTTGCTTGGCCCTGGACAGTTTGGCTTGACGGCCCATGGACCAGAAGACCCGGGTTCGATTCCCGCTAAAGGCATGTACCTCGGTTGTAGTTTGTCCCTGGCCCTGGATGGGGTCCTGTGGGTGGCAACCAGTCGATGTGTCTCTCTCACATTGATGTTTCTCACTCTCTCTCCCTCCCTCTCTCCCGCCCACTGTATCTGAAGATAAATGCAAAAATGTCTTCGGGTGACGATAAAAAAAAACACACACACACAAAAAAACAACTCTTGCTTAGACTATTGCAACAGCCTCATGATTTGTCTCTCTACTCCTGGGTTAAGCAAGCTCCCTAAAATCAATCTAACATACCTGAGATCAGCAAACTTCTCTGTAAGGGGCCAGACAGAAAATATTTTTGGCTTTATAGGTCACAAAATCTCTGTTGCAACTACTCAACACTACTGCTTCTGCACAAAAGCAGCCATAATGATACATAAATAAACAGCATGGAGATGTCCCAATAAAACTTTATTTATAGAAACAAGTGGCAAGTGTGGGCCATAATTTACCAACTCCTGTAAAATACTATTATCAAAGTGCTCTTAAGACTAATTTTATCATGTATATCAAATCCTTAAAACCCTTCAATAAACTGAGTTCCTCTGAGCTACCTCTGTGTCTTTAATTTTCTTTTATTTTTATACTCATAAGGCTATTCGTTTACAACTTTCCCTTATATCAGACAGTAAACTCTGAATGTAGAAGCAATGCAGCTTTACAAATATGTTATTGAGTTCACTATGGACCAAAAACTGTGCAAAGGGTTTTATACATATTTCTTTACTTAGTACTCAAAACAACCTTATGAGGGAACAAATATTATTATCCTCATTGTACAAATACGGATACAGACATAGTTACTCAGTTATTAAATGAGAGTCAGAATTCAATACCACATCTGTTAGACTCCAAAGCTAAATCTCTTATTCAATTATATGAATCCTATGATGTATAAAGTAAAATATCGTAAAGAACTTATCAAAATAACTTAGCTAAAAGTATGAACGGAATGTCATCACATATAATTTTAGTAATTGTATTTATGAAGTTATTTCTTAAACTAAAAATGAAATTTGCAGTAATACACATGGTGAGGTAAACAACTACAAAATAAAATGTATATTATATTATCCATCCTCTTTCATTATTTCTACCCAAGGCCTCAAATCATGCCTTGAGAGAACCCAAACAACAATATTGTCCTGAAGAAAATTCATTTTACCTTCTGTGACTGGCTGGAGTTTAGAAGATCGTTCTGAATCAGGAGAGTGCAGAGGTTCAGGTTCTTTAAGACTTTCCAAATGCAAAAAAGGATCATAATCTACAGATGCCAAGTCTGACAGGCTTATTGGAAAATACCTTGGATTGCTAAAACACTGAGCTCCATAAACACATCCATGTAATACCTGAAAATACAGGGGAAAAACATACAAGTTTTCCTTTTCAGTAAAAATAAATAAATAAAAGTAAAAGGAGAAAAAGTCCAATGGTAATACAAGAGCTTGACAAAATTTTAAATATCTGTAGTGTAAAATTTAGCTCTTTAATCAAGGTAAAATTTAATACTTAAGAAAAAGGAGTGAAGTTTAACTAATGATTCTTATATTCAACAAAGATTTGACTCCTTTCAAAATCTGGCAATAAAACAACAGTGTATTGTAAAAACTACTTTTTAATTATCTTTAGGTACTGTAAGATAAATCTACGTTCTTATAACACATCCTTGCTCTAAATGAAAATAATGAGAAATGTTATTTCTTTAGGATTTATAAACCCTTCGCTACCAAATAAGTAAGAAAGCAAAGATGTTTACCTTATAAATGCAATTGAGGACAGATTTTTCTATTTTATCATTTTCTGTTCCTGAAGCATGTACTGGCTGGAGCAGTGTCTTTAGCGGTAAGGCCATGATCCAGTCCAAAAGGCACAGAAGTAAAGATACCACCAACTGTAACAACAACAAAAAAAGATCATTATTATTGTAAACTCATAAAGTAACAGCTTAATACTTAAGAGAAATTCACCAACTTTTTCTTTGTTTTCCAAAATTATTTCAAGAATTATCAATCCTAAATTCAAACATTAATATTTACCTAGACCTAACTTTTAAGATGCTTTAGATTAACATTATTTGTGAGTTTCTTTCTTATATTTTAATGCAAGCACAAGACACCTTAAGATAATAAAAACAGGAATGTTAAATTTCTTTAATTAAAAATAACAACAATAATAAATAACACTAAGCTTAAAAAACAACAGACATCAATTAGCTATAATTATTTAACTGCCCAAGGAACAGAATACAAATGAAAGCTTTTAGTCCATGCATATTACAATCACTTCCACATCTTCTTCTAATTTAACAATACCACACTGAGTATCCAGCCAGAAAGACTAGACTATCTTAACCACTTTCTGAAACTGTTACTAATTTTTTAAAATAAATCTTTGCACTGGATACTTTTAAACGAATGGATGTTATAAACAAAACAATTTAATCCAAAATGTGGAGTAAAATAGCAGTACCTATTTGGTCCATTTATTGGATAAAGAATCACAATTAGTGCCATAAAAGTGTCAATAAAGTAGCGGTAAGAGATCTGTTGATTTTTAGACTAAAAGACCAATTCTCCAACTCAAGGAGTAATGCTGGTCTAAATCTCCCAACACAGACTCCAAAAGAACAATGAAGAACAAAAAGAACCAATAAGACATCACAAAACTTACATCGTCAATTTATTTATTTATTTATTTATTTATTTATTTATTTATTTATTTATTATTTTTTAATCCTCACCCGAGGACATTTTTCCATTTTTGTTCAGATAGAGTGGGAGGGAGAGAGAGGAAGAGAGAGAGAGAGAAACATCGATGTGAAAGGGACACATCGAGTGGCTGCCTCCCGCACGACCCAACCAGGGCCGGGGACAAACTGCAACCTAGGTACATGCCCTTAGCGGAAACCGAACCCGGGCCTCTCTGGACCGCAGGCCGACGCTCTAACCGCTGAGCCAAACCGGCCAGGGCTACATCGTCAATTTAATCAGGAAACAGAATATCCACATTTCAAATTACGTGTAAGTAGAAAATATACAGCAAATCCCAGTAAACTTTTTCCCCATTCTCCTATTGCAAGCTTTCATAAAGAGCAAGGGCAGTTTGGGAAAAACTGTAAAAGAGAAGGGAACTAGGTACAAACCTAAAAACCACTCAGAAAGAAAAAGACCACCCCAGGTGTGAGAACTGTGGTACCGACCATGACCTGTTAATATCAAACATTAGAGTAAAGCTGAAGAAGAACACTAAAAGAATTGCTGTGCCAAAATATTAATATAATTCAGGATGGATTTAAAGTCCACATAAAAAACAGAATTGCACTATTAAACTTAATTAACTGAGAACCAGACATACTGTGGCCTGAAACTAGAAATATTATTAGGGAAGAATGTGGAAAGACAATGCAAGAAGTAAAAAAGAAATAAAAATAGAGATGAATGATAAACACTAAAAAATGTTAGAGGTAGGTGAAATGCAAAAGTAAAAGGTTACAAAAGCAGGGTTAGAATTCTGAATGCAATTTTTCATCGATTCTCACTTAGAGACAAAAACAACTATTATAATAGTCAGTGTAAGGAAATAGAAGACAACAACAACAAAAACAATAACAAAAACACACACACACACAAAAAAAAAAAAAAGAAGAAAAGAAAAACTAAGAGATCTCTACCAGAAGATTCAAGAAATAAAAGGGAGATTCAAACCCAGATTAGGAATGCAGAATGACCGACAAGCAAGTACATTATCTGACCAGGAGAAAGAAGATTCCTATGAGGAAGAACCTGTAATTCTAAAAGTGAAGTGATGGGATTCATCCCAGGGATGCAAGGCTGGTTCAATATTCGCAAATCAATAAATGTGATACACCACATAAACAAAATGAAAGATAAAAACCACATGATCATATCAATAGACGCTGAAAAAGCATTTGACAAAATTCAACACCCATTTCTGATAAAAACACTCAGCAATTTGGGAATAGAGGGATCATATCTCAACATTATAAAGGCCATATATGAAAGACCTACAGCCAACATCATAATCAATGGGCAAAAACTAAAAACATTTCCCTTAAGAACAGGAACAAGACAGGGATGCCCACTTTCACCACTCTTATTTAACATAGTACTGGAAGTCTTAGCCACAGCAATCAGACGTGAAGAAAAAATAAAAGGTATCCAAATTGGAAAGGAGGAAGTGAAACTGTCATTATTCGCAGATGACATGATATTAAAATTAAGATACCTAGGAATAAATTTAACCAAAGAAGTAAAGGATCTATTTGCAGAAAACTACAGGACATTGAAAAAAGAAATAGAGGAAGATATAAAAAAGTGGAAGCACATACCTTGTTCATGGATTGGAAGAATTAACATCATTAAAATGTCCATATTACCCAAAGCAATCTATAGATTCAATGCAATCCCAATCAAAATACCAGCGACATATTTCACAGAACTAGAACAAATACTCCAAAAGTTCATATGGAACCAAAAAAGACCCCGAATAGCCACAGCAATCTTGAAAAAGAAGGACACCTCTCCAAACAGGACATACAAATGGCTAAGAGACATATGAAGAAATGCTCAACATCACTAATCATCAGAGAGATGCAAATTAAAACAACTATGAGGTATCACCTCACACCTGTCAGAATGGCCGCCATCAACAAATCGTCAAACAACAAGTGTTGGCGAGGGTGTGGAGAAAAGGGGACTCTAGTACACTGCTGGTGGGAATGCAGACTGGTGCAGCCACTGTGGAAAACACTATGGTGTTACCTCAAAAAATTAAAAATTGAACTGCCATTTGACCCAGTGATCCCACTTCTAGGAATATACCCTAAGAAACCTGAAACACCAATCAGAAAGAATATATGTACTCCCATGTTCATAGCAGCACTATTCACAATAGCTAAGATCTGGAAACAGCCCAAGTGCCCATCAGTGGATGAATGGATAAAAAAGCTGTGGTACATATACACAATGGAGTACTATGCAGCTGTAAGAAAGAAAGATCTCTTATCCTTTGAGACGACATGGAGGGACCTCGAGAGTATTATCCTAAGCGAAACAAACCAAGCAGAGAAAGAAAAATATCACATGATCTCACTCATTTGTGGAATATAATAAACATAACAGTATGGGGAACAGGGTAGACCCAGAGATGTGAAAGTAGGGTACAGACTGACAACCCTCAGAAGAGGGGGTGGGGGGGGGAGGGAAGAGATAAACCACAGAACTTATACGCATGTATGCATAACTGATGGACCTGGACAACAAAGCTGGGGATGGGGTGGGGGGATGGGGAGGAGGGTGTCAATGGGGAAAAAAGGAGAAACATCTGTAACAAAAATAAATTAATAAAAAATAATAAAAAAAAAAAAAATAAAAAAAAATAAAAATAAAAGTGAAGTGAAAGCTGCCCGGAAAGTACTGGGAAGAAATAAATCACCAGGGGTAGACGGAATATATATAGAATTATTTCAAGCCACAGAGACTCAATCTGTCAAAATCATAAGAAGAATATGTTAACAAACATGGAAAACAAAACAATGGCCTAGAGACTGGAAACATTCAATATACACCCCAAACGTCAAGAAAGAAGATGCTAAGGAATATAGTAAAGTTAGTCTATGTTTTACAGACCACAGTGAGGCCTTTGATTGTGACAATCAAGCTATGGGTTGCTCTGAAAGAAATGGGCATGCCTCAGCATTTGATTGTTCTGATGTATTACCTATGTTGTGCACAGGAAGCCATGGAGAGACAGAATGGTTTCCTATAGGCAAAGGTGTCCAACAAAGGTGCAGTTTATCTCTCTGTTCAATATGTACACAGAACATATATGAAAAATTGGGGTAGGCTCAGAGGAAGGAGTGAAAATTGGTGAAAAAATATAATAACTTAAGATATGCAGACAACACCATCTTACTGGCAGAAAGCAGCAATTATTTGAAACAACTTCTGATTAAAGTAAAAGAAAGCGCTAAAGCAGGGCAGTATTTAAACATGAAGACAAAAATCATGACTACAGATGAAATACACAACTTTAATATTGATAACGAAAACATGGAAATTGTTAAAGATTCTGCTTACCTTGGTTCAGTCATCAATTCAAATGGAGACTGCAGCCAAGAAATCAAGAAAAGTCTGAGACTTGGAAGGGCAGCAATGGAAGAATTAGAGAAGACCACTAAGAGCAAAGATGTGTCCTTAGAGACCAAAGCCAAGATCATTTATACCCTCCTACTCCCAATTACCATGTACAATGCAAGTTGGACAGTGAAGAAGACTGATAGAAAAAAAAAGGATTAATTTGGAATATGCTGTTGGAGGAGAGCTATACAAATGCCCTGGACTGCAAGAAAGACAAACCAGTGGGTTCTAGGGCAAATTAACCTGAAACATCACTGGAGACAAAAATGACAAAACTGAAGCTGTCTTACTTAGGGCACATCGTGAGAAGTCAGGGTTATTTGGAAAAGACAATACTGCTGGGAAAAACAAAAGGCAGCAGGAAAAATGGAAGACCAAACATGAGATGGGTTGACTCCACAAAAGAAGCCATGGGAATGAGTTTACAGGAGCTGAGCAGGGCTGCGGAGGACGGGACATTGCAGACATCCCATTCATAGGGCTGCCAGGAGTCAGAGGCAATTCAACAAGCATGTAACATACACACAAGTGTGAAAATACTGAAAAAGTGTACTGGTAGAGAGAGTATTGAGTAAAAAGAAAGAACTTAAAAGCACACACAGGAAAGGTAATGCTTTTGGGGAGAAGATTGTTAAGCGGGAAGAGAGAAAAATGCTGTGGAAAACATGTAGTAAAACGAAAAAGAGAAATTTAGGATCCTGCAAGTCTTAAAATTCAAAAAAAAATTTTGGACCTATAATTTTTCTCCTCCTTAAAAAGCATCATCCAATAAAAAGACACTATACTTCGTTAAACTTTCAGAAAAGAAAGTTCCTGAAGTAGGAATCTTGTAAACCACCCCAAGTGGCCAAATTTGTCCACAGATACGCAGAGGAAGTATTCATTTATACAAAACTACTACAAAAAGAAAACAGGAGAATCTAAGCAATTCAGCTGATGCATCCCTCTCAATAACCAACTCTGAAGCAAAAGAAAACTGTAACGTTAACATTCTAATGTAAATATTTTTAAACAGGCATTTAGATATGGGGGAAAAAAATAAAACTCCCTCTTCAATCAGAAACTGAAAAACTAAAAAGAAACAGACCAAGAAGGGAAGAATGAACTCAAGTCAGGAAAAAAATTAAAAAATAAATAAAATAAAATCACATTAGAAATGAAGCCTGAATTATAAAATGCCCAAGGAAGAATACATTTGAAAAGTCAAAAACAAGTGACATTGAGAACAGTGGCAAAACAAGAGAATAAAAATCAGTTAAGGAAAAAAGTAAAAAGTGTCAGAGAGAAAAATGACTGAAATGGAGGGAAAAAGAAGAATATGCAATTCACATATAAGAAGTTCCTGAAATCTACATATTGAAAAGGCCCACCAGATGCCAGGACAAACTGACATCCAATAATGAACTCTAAACACATATCCTGCTAAAACTTCAAAAATAAAGAAAAAATATCCTTAAGGCCTCCAGGAAAAAAGATAAAATAATTTACAAAGGCTAGAGAATAAAATTGGCATCAGACAGACTTCTCAAAAACAACACACAGCCATGGCTGGGTGGCTCACTTGGTTAGGGCATTGTCCCATACACCAAAAGGTTGCTGGTTCACCCTGGCCTATGTGGTCAGTGGTTAGAGCATTGTCCTGCACACAAAGGGTCACAGGTTCAATTCCTAGTCAAGGGCACATGCCTGGGTTGTAGGTTCAATCCCTAGCCCTGGGTCGATGTGTCTCTCTTACATCAATGTTTCTCCCCCACTGCCTCCCTCCCCCTCTCTCCACAAATCAATGGAGAAAATATCCTTGGGTGAGGATTAACAAAAACAAACAAACAAAAGGTTGTGGGTTCAATCTCCAGTTGGGGTACATACGGGAGGCAACTAACCAATTGATGTTTTTCTTTCTCTAAAAAAAAAACCAAACACACACACACACACACACACACACACACACACACAAAGCAACATTAAAAACAAAAACAGCCCGGCCGGTGTGTCTCAGTGGTTGAGCATCAACCCATGCACCAAGAGGTCACTGGTTCGATTCCCAGTCAGGGCATATGCCCAGGATGTGAGCCTGATCCCAGTTGGGGGCATGCAGGAGGCAGTCAATTGATGTTCTCTCTCATCGATGTTTCTCTCTCTCTCCCCTCTGTCTTCTTCTCCCTCTAAAAATCAATAAAGAAAAAAAAATAAAAACAACCTCAAGGAAGATAAGTGTGAACCAAACACTCCATAGCTAACTGAGTGCTTTTCAAGTATCAGGGTTACAGAAAAAGTTTTAAATATGCAAGAGCTTGGGGACTTGTGTATTCATGAGTCCATCTTGAAGAATAAAGATGAACTATATCCATTAAGAAGCTGACTGAGGAATTTCAGCAAAAAGACTAATGGTGAATATATGATATATTTAATTATAGATCTAAGATTAAAAAATATAAAAGTAGAGATGACTGTGGAAGAATCATGTTATATGACATGTTCTTTGTTATTTGTAGAAATAAAGTAACTAAAAATGGAGGTGAAGACAGAGAGAAAAGTAAAATAAGTTCACTTATTAACATACAGGCAGTAGATAGAAGATAAAGAATATCATTAAATAATTGCAAACCAGATAATAAGAGGTTAAGTAAGAAAGTAAGGGAACAAAGGCATTAAAATAAGTATACACATAAAAGTAATCATAAGAACAAAGTATAAAATGTTTGTTTTTTTCTTTTATCTTCACCTGAGGACATTTTCCCATTTTTTGTTCAGATAGAGTGGGAGGGAGAGAGAGAAAGAGAGAAAGAGAGAAAGAGAGATAGAGAGAGAAACATCGACGTGAAAGGGACACATCGAGTGGCTGCCTCCCGCAGGACCCAACCAGGGCCGGGGACAAATTGCAACCGAGGTACGTGCCCCTAGCGGGAACCGAACCCGGGTCTCTCTGGACCGCAGGCCGACAGTCTAACTGCTGAGCCAAACTGGCCAGGGCCAAAGTATAAAATGTTTTGAATACCAAAAGTAACTTAAATAAAAGAAGAACAAGGGAAATACATCATGTAGAGAAAGAAACACAGAAAATATAACATAATATGCATAATAATCAGAAAATGAAGTGAGATAAAAAAATATATCAGAATGGGTTTAATTTGCCTAATAAAAGAAAAAGATTTTCAGTTTCATTCACATAGCAAAACTCAAGTATACGCTGTGTTCAAGAGATATAATATAGTTAAATCAAAAGATTCAGAAAAGCAAAGGTGTATCAGACAAATCAGAATTCAACCCAAAATGCATAAATTCAAAATGATGATAAACCATTTATGAATATCTATGTATCAAATAACCGTGACTACTTTCATAAAGCAAAAGCTACAACAGATGCAAGGAAATATAAAAACATTGATAATGGGAGACTTTAACACATCACTTTCAGTACAAAATATAATTCATATGAACAAAAGTTACATGAGATTCTCAATATGTTTAACAAAACTAAAAGGAGTTTTGTTAGAATAAGAGTTTGAGAACTGTTAGTATAGAAACTCAAAAAACAGACCAAGTAGTTATAGAACTTGATTATTCACTAATCAAAGATGAACTTTTTATTAAATGGAACTAAGAAATCTGGTAATCTACTGGGAAAAACAGTAAAAAGTAGGTTCCTGTCTCAAAATATAACAAACTTCAAATGAATGAGGGATAAAGACACAAAAAATGAAATCATACAAATACTAGAAGAAAACATGGGCAAATTTTCTCTTTATCCAGGGTTTAGTGAAAGGTTTTCTACCTGACTCAAAATCCAGACACAATGAAAGAAAGATAAATTGACCATATAAAAAAAAATTATTTTCCATAACCCCACATGAAACAACAAAAAACCACCATAAAAAAAAAAATCAAAAGACCAAAAAGGGAGAAAATATCTGCAACATTTATCATAGTTAAGAGCTAATATCCCTAATATGTAAAAATTTCAGGGAAAAACACACAAACCTGTCAGAAAATGTAAAACGAGGGACTTACGGTCAAGATGGCAGCGTAGGTAAAACGCAGTTCTCACCTCCTCCCATAACCACATCAAAATTACACTAAACTACAGAACAATCATCATTCAGAACCGCCTGAAACCCGAACTGAATGCAAGTCCTACAACTACGAAATTAAAGAAGCAGCCACATCGAGACTGGTAGGAGGGACGGAAGCACGGATGGGCTGGTCCCACACCCATGTGTGGCAGATAAAAATCAGGAGTGATACTTCAGCTGTAAAGGTCCTCCCTGAGGAGTGAGGGGTCCCAGTTCCACCCAGGACCCCCAGACCAGGGTTCCAATACCAGGAAGAGAAGTCCCCATAACTTATGGCCGTAGAAACCAGGGGGAATTGAGGCTGAGGGAGGCTGAGGCTTCTGGAGTCCCAGGCAGCTCCTCTTAAGGGGCCCTCACACAGACTTACTCTGACATGCTCCCTCCAGGTTCCAGCATAGGGGAGGTAGCTTGAAAGGTAACAGAGATATACAGGGAAGAACTGAGTTGTTTGGCATCAAGGCAAGAGCTGGAAAGGCAGCTTTCCCTGGGACAGACATGCTGGCAGAGGCCTTTGTTCCTTTGGTGAGCCCATCCCCAATGGGGCAGGCAGACAGCACCATATCTGGGACTCCAGCAACCTGGATCACACTGTTTGCCCCACCCTGGTGATTCCCTGAGGCCCCGCCCCACCCAAATTCCCAGACTACCCAAGCTGTTTCCAGTGAGTAGCTTTACCATGGGATTGGCCTGTCTTGGATCCTGTTTCAGATTTTCCTAAATTCTCTCAAACAAGCAGCATCTGGCCTCAACGAGCCCCATACCTCTCTCTAAGTGGCCCCAGGCCTGGCACTAGAAGCAGCCATCTGCAGATCACTTTGTAGCTTATGCCTGGTGGCCCCAGGTAGAACACAGGCAGTGGCTGACCTTGCCCCAGAGCCAGCACCTACTTTATTACACAAACATGTGTACATAAGTAAAAACAGGTAAACTAATAAAAATAAAAAAACCCAGGTAAACTAATTTGTCAAATGTTTAACACACGCATTCAAAAAACCTACTTTATTATATAACAGACATTACAGCTACAGACCACGTCAAAGCACCACCATTCAACCACCTCCATAAGCAACACACTCACGGAGTGGACTCAGTGGGTACCAGAGCCCTGCTGAATTAAGTCTTGTTCTATATGGTAGGCCCTGGTACAGCAGATCCTCCAAGGTAGTCAGAGGTTAGTGGGCACAGCCAGAGGCCCTGCAGCTGATCAGCCTGAGTAAATCCCTCCCATTGACGTGCCAACAGCAATCAAGACTCAATTACAACAGAAAGGTGGACAGTACACATGAGGGGTACACCTCGAGGGCCCAGCTGGGGTGATCTGGGAGGCAGTGCCACTGGACCCTACAGGAAACTACTACAGTAGGCCATCCTACCAAGCCTAGGAGACATAGCAACTCTACCTAATACATAGAAACAAACACAGGGAGACAGCCAAAATGAGGGGACAAAGAAACACTGCCAAATGAAAGAACAGAACAAAAACTCCAGGAAAAGAACTAAACAAAACAGAGATAAGCAATAAATCAGATGCAGAGTTCAAAACACTGGTTATAAGGATGTTCAAGGAAATTAGTGAGGACAGTCAGAACTGAAAGATGCACTAACTGAAATAAAGAATAATTTACAGGGAATCAATAGTAGAGTAGGTGAAGCCGAGAAGCAAACCATTGATTTGGAATATAAGGAAGCAAAACACACCCAATCAGAACACTAAACAGAAAAAAGAATCCAAAAAAATAAGGACAATGTAAAGAGCCTCTGGGACAACTTCAAGTGTACCAACATTCGCATCATGGGGGTGCCAGAAGGAGACGATAGAGAGCAAGACATTGAAAACCTATTTGAAAAAGTAGTGATAGAAAACTTCCCTAACTTGGAGAAGGAAACAGATGTACAAGTCCAGGAAGCACAGAGAGTCCCAAACAAGATCAACCCAAAGAGGCCCACACCAAGATACATCATAATCAAAATGCAAAAGGTTAAAGACATAGAGAATCTTAAAAGTAGTAAGAGAAAAGCAGTTAGTTACCAACAAGTGAGCTCCCATAAGACTGTCAGTCGATTTCTTAAAAGAAAGTTTGCAGGCCAGAAGGGAGTGGCAACAAATATTTAAAGTGATGAAAAGCAAGGACCTACAACCAAGATTACTCTATCCTGCAAAGCTATCATTGACAATCGATAGATATATAGTTTCCCAGACAAGAAAAAGCTAAAGGAGTTCATCACCACCAAACCAGTATTATATGAAATGTTGAAGGGTCTTCTTGAAGAAGATAAAAAATATGAACAATAAAATGGCAAAAAATACATGTCTATCAACAATTGAATCTACCAACCAAATGAACAAGCAGAACAGAAACAGACTCACAGATACAGAGAACTTTTGTTGGTTGCCAGAAGGGAGGGGGGTTGGAGGGATGAGTGAAAAAGGTGAAGGGATTAAGAAGTACAAATTGGTTGTTAGACTGATGAACCTCAAAAGGAAGGGGGAAGGGGGTGCAGGAAGACATAAACCAAAGAAAGTATATGCATATATGAATAATCAATGGACACAGACAACAGTGTGGGGAACGCAGGAGAGGGGGCGGGAGTGGGGAGGAGGGGGTCAATGGGGGATAAAAGGGGGAACATCTATAATATATTCAACAATAAAGATAAGTAAAAAAAATAAAATGAGTTAAAAAAAAGAAAAAGAAAATGTAAAACAAAATGAATAGACTATTCACAAAAATAAAAAATTAAGCCATTATTAAATATGAGAAGAAATTCAACCTGACTTATAAAAAGAGAAATGTAGCCCTGGCTGGTGTGGCTCACTCAGTTAATTGAGCATCATCCTGTGCACTGAAAGGTCACCAGTTTTGATTCCTGGTGAGGGTACATACCCAGGTTATGGGTTTGATCCCCGGTTGGGTGTGTACAGGAGGGAACTGACCAATGTCTCTCTCTCACATCCATGCCTCTCTCTCTCTCTCTCTCTCTCTAAAATCAATAAAAATTATAAAAGAAAAAAAAAGCCCAGAAAGGTAAATGAAAACTACACTGAGATACCACTGTTTCCCTATCAATTTGGCAAAAATTTAAAAATATGACACACACCAAGTTTAGGCTCTCAGGAAACAGATACTCTCATAGTTTGCTTGTAGAAACACCAATATTTAACAAAATTACATATCTGTTTACCTTTTGACCCAGCAATTTCACTTCTGGGAATGTATATCCTAAAGGCCCAATCCAACAATGTTAAAATATAGGTACAAAGCTAGTCGCTGCAGCATTGTTTATAATTGCAAAATTCTGTAAACAATCTATATATTTACACATAAGAGAGTGAATTAAACTATGTTATATTCACACAATGGAGTACCAATACTACACAGCTGTAAAAAACCACAGACTAAAAAAATTAAAAAACAAACAGGGATTATGGTGGGGACCCTAAAATGGAATACAAACAAAAAATGACCTGAACTGTATTTCAAATGAAGTGTATAAACACACTGAGATTGAGGAAGGGGGAAGGAGAAGTAACTCAAGAAACTTTTAAACATAGCTTTTGAATTATATACTACATTCACAGTAAACTATACAGAGGCACATGCTAATTCTAAAACCGCTTTAATTTTTCTAGAACTGACTGCACAAAATACATACATTGTGGATAAAGGAAGCTAGGTTTCTCACTGTTGGAGCAGGGAGTTACAAACATGGCAACAGGGAAGACTAGACTAAACCTTGTGGTGTTAGAATCAAAGGTGTCAGGATAAACTCATGGTATTTTAATACATATAAAATAGATAAGGAAATATATATATTATATATCTGTGTGTATATACATATTATCTACTTTCTAGCTCTATCTGCTGATGGCCTAAAACAATGACACTGTACACATCTAGCTGCCAGATGTTAATTTCAAAATAATTATACATGAATAGAATGTCCTCCAATGTTCCTTACAACTCTGAGATTCAAAGACTTTATCAAATGACTATGATTAACTTAAAATTGTGATGAAAATATAATCTGTTACACTTAAATATTAGAAAGATATAATTCACATTATAGTCGATTTTAAATACAAGATGAATTAATGTTTGCCATGTAACTATATATAGCTTTGCAAATTTAAAGTATAAATATTTTACTATATAACCATATTAAATAGCAAACAAAATCTAATTACCCTCTTGTCCATTTCATAAGATGAAGCTTCTGTACTTGGCAAAAGATGGGTAATAGTGGCTATCAGGATCTAGAGTCAAAGAAAAAGAAAAGAAAAAAAGAAAAAAAAAGCACAAAATATGTTAAACTAATGGTACATTCTAAAACTTAAATGTTGATGCTAAAATGATACAAAATCTACTGCTGCAAGTTTATTCTGAAATAGTAACACTGTTATTTCCAAGTAATTTTTAATATGTTAGCTTTTCAAGTACACTTAACTATCAATCATTTATAATCCTCATGTATAGAACCAACATTATATATGTTGTCAACTATAAATGGATTTCTCACAAACTCAACTCATGAATCAATATGTGTAAACACAGAGATAATACATGTTCTAATAGAAAATTAAAATATATATAGAAAAGCAAAAAGATTCATAAAAATCATCTGCAATTCTGTCATTCAACGTATCTACCCTGCTCAACATATTAGGTACAGAAGGAATGTACCACAACATAAATAAAGGCCATAAATGACAAGCCCACAATTAATATCATATTCAGTGGTGAAAAGTTAAAAGCTTTTCATTTAAGGTCAGGAATAAGACAAGGACGTCCACAATTGCCATTTCTATTCAACAGAGTCCTAGAAGTCTTACCATAGCAATTGGGCAAATAAATAAATACCATTCAAATCTGAAAGGGAGAATTAAAATCATTTCTATTTGCAGATGACATTTTCCTTATATAGGAAACCCTAAGCACTGCACCAATAAACTGTTATAACTATAAATAAATTTAGTAAAGTTGCAGGATACAGTATCAATATATAAAAATCAGTTGCATTTCTATACACAAGCATCGAACTATCAGAACGAGAAATTAAGAAAGATACCCCTCTTTACAATAGCATCGAAATCAATAAAATAGGAATAAATTTAATCAAGGAGATAAAAGACTTGTTGTATACTAAAAACTATAAAACATTAATGAGTGAAGAAAGACAAATACCATATGATTTCACTTATATGTGGAATCTAATGAACAAAATAAACTAACAATCAAAGTGGAGACAGACTCATGGATACAGAGAACAGATTGACAGCTGTCAGAAGGGAGAGGATTGGGGGCTGGGTGAGACGGGTGAAGGGATTAAGGGGAAAAAAAAACCCAATGTCACCCCAATAAATACAGTTAAAAAAACAACAAAAAAACTCCCCAATGAATGAAATTGAAGAAGACACAAATACAGTATTCCCCCTTATCCACAGGGGTCACATTCCAAGATCCCCATTGGATACCTGAAACCTCAGAGTAACAAACCTTATATATACTATGTTGTTTTCCTATATATACATCCCTGATACAGTTTAATTTATAAATTAGGCTCAATACGAGATTTTAAAAATAAAATAAAACAATTATAATATACTGTAATAAAAGTTATATGACTGTCGTCTTTCAGCATACTAGCACAAATTTTTTTCCTTCTTCACAATTTCATGGATAGAAGATTCATTGTTACTGTAGATCTTAGCAATGTCAGCAACTTTCACCTTTTCATTTAAAGAAAGCACTTGACAACTGCTCTTTGGTATATCTGAATTGCCAGCATGACACACTTTGCAGCCTTTATTCAATAAAATAAGATTTACTAAACACAAGCATTGGGATACCATGACAGATGATCCAATAACTGAGATGACTACTAAGTGACTAATGGGTGAGTATTATATGACAGTGTGGATACGTTAGACAAAGGGATGATTCACATCCCAGGTCAGATAGAGAGGGACCATGTGAGATTTCATCACACTACTCATGACAGCATACAATTTAAAACTTTCTATAAATTGTTCATTTCTGAAATTTTCTGTTTAATATTTTCAGACTGCAGTTGACTGTGGGTAGTTAAAATTGCAGAAAGCCAAAAAAACCATGGATAAGGGAGGACTGTAAATGAAAAGATATTCCATGTTATAGATTGGGAGAATTAATATTGTTCAATTGTTCATACCATCCACAGAAAATTAAATGAAATTCCAATTTCTAATGGCATTTTTCTCAGAAACAGAAAAATTATTTAAAAAATTTGTATGGAACCACAAAAAGCCATAAAGAGCCGAAGCCATCCTGAGAAAGAAGAACAAAGCCAGAGGCATCATACTTCTTGACTGCAAGTTACATTAATAAAGTTACAGCAATGAAAACATGACAGTAAGGTACTGACATAAACAGGCATACAGAGAGTAGATCAGAATAGAGAGCTTATACACAAACCCACACTTATTCAGTCAACTAATCTTTGACAAGGGCACCAAGAACACACAATGGGGAAAGGATAATCTTTTCAATAAATGGTACTGGGAAAACTAGCCACACACAAAAGAATAAAACTGCACCTGTATCTTACATCACCCACCATGAATCAAAGACTTAACTGTAAGACCTGAAACCATAAAACTCCTAGAAGAAAACAAAAGGAAATGATTCTTGACATTGATTTCTTGGATAAGACACCAAAAGCACAGGCAAGAAAAACTAAAATAAACAGGTGGGACTACATCAAAATAAAGAGCTTCTGCAAAACAACGGAAACAATAAATATAAAAGATAACCAACCGATGAAATGGGAGAAAATATTCGCAAATTATGTATCTGCATAAGGGGTTAGTATCCAAAATATATAAGAAACTCATACAACTTAATAGCAAAAAATCCAATTGAAAATGAGCAAAGGACCTGAATAAACATTTCTCTAAGGAAGACATTCAAATCATTACTAGCTATAAGAAAAGTGCTCAGCATCACTAATCAGGGAAATGCAAATCAAAATCACTATGAGGTATCACCTCACATCTGTTAGGATGGCTGTTTTCAAAAAGACAAGAGAGAACATGTTGACAAGGATTTAGAGAAAAGGGAAGCCTTATATAGTGTTGGTGGAAATATGAACTGGTATAGCCATTATGAAAAACAGTATGGCAGTTCCTCAAAAAATTAAAAATAAAACTTCAAGATAATCCAGCAATCCCACTCCTGAAGGAAATGAAATCAGCATCTCATGAATAGATAAGGAAATGTGGTACACACACACACACACACACACAAATGAATATTATTTAGCCATTTAAAGAGGGAGGAAATCCTGCCATTTGTGACAACATGGATGAACCTGGAGGGCATTATGCTAAGTGAAATGAGCCAGAGAGAAAAAGACAAATATTGTATGGTATCACGTATATGTGGGGAAAAAAAAAAGCTGAAAGAAAGAGTAAAATAATAGTTGCCAGGGGCTGAAGGGAGAGAAGGGAAATGGGGAGATGTAGGTCAAGGGTGTAAACTTCCAGTTATAAGATTAAGTTCTGAGCATCTAATGTACAACATGGTAACTATAATTAATTATACGGTCAGCAATGAATATCTGATAGTTGCTAAGAGTAAATTTAACTATTCTCACCATTAAAAAAAAGTTAACTGTGTGAAATAATGGATGTGTTAATTTTCTTGAATTTAGTCATTATTCCACAATATCAAATAATCTTGTATTGCACCTTAAATATATACAATTATATTTGTCAATTACTCTTCAATAAAGTTGGGGGGGGGTAGAAATCTATTCTCTTATCTTTCTAGATGTTTCCATATATATGTAAATATATGCTTTTTAAAAAAAACAAGATATATTATAATGTGGCTTTTTTTTTGGTTAATCCTCTCCCAAGGATACTTTTCCACTGATTTTTTAGATAGAGTGGGAGAGAAGGAGAGAAACATTGATGTGAGAGAGACACATTGATTGGCTGCCTCCCGCAGGACCCAGACTGGGGCCGGGAGTGAACCTGCAACCCAGGTATGTGCCCTCAACCAGAAATCGAACCCGAGACCCTTCAGTCTGCAGACTGATGCTCTAACTGCTGAGCCAAAGGGGCCAGGGCATAATGTGGCCTTTTAAATTAACATATTATACAGCAAACAGTATATGAATAAATTTGATACAGAGAATATTAAATAACAGACAAAATATTAATACACTGTGTTATTTACCCTGGAAATCTCTTAATCTCATTCAACTTCTTTATGTGCTTGCTAAAAATGTGTAGGGGTAGCCCTGGCTGGCTTGGCTCAGCAGCTAGAGTGCTGGCCCAGGGAACCAAAGAGTCGCAGGTTCGATTCCAGTCAAGGACATGTACCCCAGTTTTGATTCAATCCCCAGCCCTGGTTGGGATTGTGTGGGAGGCAACCAATCAATTGATGTGCCTCTCTCACATCGATGTTTCTCTCTCTCTATCCCTCCCACACTATCTGGATATCAATAGAAAAATATCCTTGGGTGAGGATTAAAAATTTTTTAAAAATGTACAGGGGTAAATTTATTGTTTTTATTATATGCTATTATATTTTTTATAAATTATTGCTTCAATTCACCAGGTAGAAAAATTCCTCTAAATATACTTTAGATATTAAAAGTTTTATCAGTAGAATATAGTATATTAGATGCACCTGCTTAATAATGGTAACAGAACTGAGGTTCTATTCATAACTATGCAAATAGGTAACAATTAGTGAAATGCTCCATTATTTTGGGATTCAGAGGTGAAATACAGTAACTCTTCATATTTAACTGTAGCTGTTGGCCACTATAATGTATAGCGAAGCAAAATGCAACAATCTTCACACTTAAGTACTTAGGTAAGTATTAATAATATATAAACTGAAAAAGAAAATAAGGAAAAGGATTTAAAGGCTTTCAAATGGAAAAAATCTGCTTAAAGTACAAACTTAGTTCTCAAACAGAATAAACAATCTTAAAGAGTAAAATTTTCAAATTTCAAACGTTTTCATACTAACATACAGGCATCCAGTTATGATGTCCCTATTGATAATGATAGCTGCAGCCAACATTTATTAAAATTTATGTACCCCCATCTTAATGGCAAAAAGTGTAAAGTGCTTCATATGTATTTTTTCATTTAGTCTTCAGAACTCTGTGAGGTATGTATTTATCTCAAATGTAAAGGTAAGAAAAACCAGAGTTTGTAACTTGTTCATAGTTATGAAGTTAGTAGGTGGCAGAGTCACGGCAGGTGTGTCTAACCCTCAAATCCAACCTCTCAACCTATATTCAACTCAACCAATATTTACTGAACAGATTCGACATGAAAGTCACGCTAGGCATAAAAATAATAAAGAAAAAAAATGCCCTTGTCTTAAAAAGCTTAGAATTTGTACACAAGTATATTTACTGTTATAATAGAGGCTGGCAAGATGGTTAAGTGGGAAAAGCCTGGACTTGAAATATTATAGACCTGAGTTTGAACACTGCCCTGTTAGTTGTGACTTTACATAGTTACTAAATGCTCAGTCCTCTCATCTTAAATTAAGGGGGAGGAGGGAGGAGAGGAAGATAATTGTTCACCTCAAAATTCTATGAGGGGTATGTTTAGGCAATAGTAAGCCAACTCAGGTGCCTAGACAGCAGTGTATTTCAAGGGATATGTACATGATTCTATAAAGATGGGTTGGGTCCTCATTCGAAGGTCTTGAAACCCCAGCTAAATAATTTGGGTCTTATTTTATCGGCAAACACACACACACACACACACACACACACACACACACACACTCAGGAGATTTTGTTTTTTTCAGGTAAGTGACATAAGAGTCATGTAAATGTGAATGATGATTTGATGAGGAAGACCTCAGAAGCCAGGGGATCAATTAGAAAGAAGGCTATTATAGTATATCAAGAAAGAAATAATGAAGGGCTGAAATAGTTCAGATATAGAAAGTGTAGAACACATGGAATTAAAATAAAATAAAAATACTATAAATAACTAGCTGAAAAAGGAAAGAAAAGTAATGAATCAAAATAATGTCCTGATATGGTAACTGGAGGGATGGCATGTTTTCTTAACCTAAGAGAGGAAATGAAGCCAAATGCACATTCATAAATACAACAGCAATTATAAGTTTGCAGGTAGCATTTAAAAACAAGAACACGATATCCTAACATAGAACATAAAAATACTGTCATGAATTTTGATACTTTGCCATTATTTATTTATGCAAAATTTGAAGAAAACCATGAAATAATTTTATATTTCAAAGTATCCAAATCTAAAACTCTTTAACAAGATCATTATAAAAACGAAATAAGAAATTACTTACTTGAATGATTTTCAAGGGAGAGTCAGGCTGGTAAATCTGAAGTCTAGGTACATAATGAACCAGCATGTGAAGCATGTTACAAGCTACATGGGCTACTGTTTTATTAGTAAACTGTAATAATAACAAAAGAAAAAAAACACATAAAAATTTCTTCTCCCAAAAATTTAAATTTCATACATATTTCCTTTTGTCATTCTATATTTATAATGTGTTCATTAAAGTACTATTAGAAAGATAAATATACAGCTGCAAAATAAAAAAAATCACAACTCATTCCAAAGATGCAATTAACTTTATTTGTCCTTTGTAATGTTTGACTTTTCTCACTTAAGTTTTATTCCATTTTCTCTTACCTGGATTTCTGCAGCAGCCTCTAATCTTATTATCAATCTTTCCCCATTCCAATCTACTAGACACAAAACTTCCAAATTTATCTTCTAAAGAACTCCTCTGATACTGACATTCTCTATGCTTACAACTCTTAAATGACTCCCCAATGACATAAAGTCATACTTTTTATGTTTATCTCTCTGTGACCAAATCCTACCCACTCTTCAAGCCCTGACCAAATGTCTTCTCTTTCCAAAGTTGTCTCTGGTACCCAAGTCAAAGTGATCTCTGCTTCCTCTGAACTCAATCAGCAGTTTACATGCACCACTCGTTTGGTTCTCTCAGCTTTTTACATTTTATTTCTCTTATTTTGGTCTTTTTCAGCCATCATATCATTAATTTCTTGAATCTAGTATTTATAATTCTTTTCATTCTGGTATCCCTTACTCTACCTAAGAAAGCACCTTAAACTAGTATATGTTCAGAGGTATCTGTCAAATTAGTAATATTTATACTTTATACTTTATATGTTTAGAGTCTTATACAGATAATGTATTACAGGTCTTAAGATAGAAATAATATTATGTATCCTTTCACAAACAAAAAAAATACCCATTTATTCACTTAGATTCTCCAAATAATTAGGTTATTATTTCTGAACAAATCTTATTTTGGTCACAAAGAGTGCATTTAACTTGAATGATAAAGTAAAAAAGTTGAGCAGCTTGAGAATTCAGAAATAATAAAAGATCAAATAGTAGGTTACAAAAATACTGATAAAAAATAAATAATCCTACATATGTTGTTAAATGACTGGTTTCCTTTTTTGGAGTCATCCATATGTATCCCAGGGGCAAAGCCAAATACATAAAAAAATGAGATGAGGTCATTACTAAGATAACCTATATTCAAGAGCAGGACCACTCTTAAAGAAAAAGTCAGGATCAAGGAAATAATGCAATAACGAATTAATGAAAACATTTATTAAATGTTTTAAATCTATAAGAGCACAAGATATAGTTAACATTTAGAGAAAAATAATCATGATTCTATACTATCTTAATATATTCCACTAAATAGTTTTGTTTGTTTGTTTGTTTTTACCTTTAAGGAAACACAAATTACATTCAGAGCTTCCTTAATTTGAGGATGATGAGACTCATGGACTAGTTCTTCACAAATCCAAATACCTAAACTGCAAAGTGCTACACATCTGCAAAAAAGGCAACCAAGAATGATTCAGAAGTATATGACCTTTTAAACTAAATGAAACCACCACCACAACCAAAACACCCACAACCAGCCAACATAGAATGAACATGCACTGTTTAGTAAATTGACCAATTTGTTACTCTGTACATTAGCTCTTCTTAGGAAGAGAAAGTGGGAGGCAAGCACATCCCCAAAATGCTAAATCTAATTTTCAATTATAATTTACTACAAAGATCATATGCAGAGATAATACACAGGATTTTTCTAACAAATCCATATTAATAAATTGGTATTTTCATAAAGATTCCCAAATAAATATGTAACCTGCTTTCAAAAAGGAAAGAATGTAATCTGATTAACTGATAGCAGCAAAGTGAACTTAAGCAATAGCAAGCAGCTGCTGAGATAAGTCAAATAGTATTTTCATATCTCTTAAATGTAACATAGCTAGCTACAAACTCTTTAAAATACAAATTAGGTACACAAATAAAATGTGTATATTTATTTTCACAAGGCAGCATTCCATGTTAATTTCAATGTATAGCACTTGCCACTTTCTAATTATTTCTTGTTTAGAAATGATTTTTTTTTGGGGGGGTGGGCTATCTTTTTATTGTCTGTTCTTCTACGCCCTCCCCTCACACAGGAGTCCTAGCCTGCTGATTCCTCAGCGTCTATGATGGTTCACCTTTCCTGAGGGTCTGCCATTTGCCAGATCCTGTTCTAAGTGCTTCCCTCACCACTACCCCAACCTCCCCTCTTTCTACCCCCCAACATCATCCAACAAACAAAATTCTACTTCTTCAGAGTTGGTTCAAATGTTTCCTTCACTGTAAAATCTCCCCCATCTCTTTAC